>OX578282.1:45404828-46057328 GCA_951217055.1 Gerris lacustris
TTTTTAAATAACAATAGTCATATCTTTTAAGAACTTGTAACCCAACGCGTGCATTTATATGTATAACCAAAATATAATTTGTACTCAGTAAAATTCGTGACAAATGAAATAGAGTTTATTTTTAACCGTTCGTTAGATATTTGTGCCATCTGGGGCCTGTAAATAAATAATATAACTAAAATACTATTATTATTACTAATTAACTTATAATTTACGAAATTAATTTAGTATTATTCACGTAATAACAGGTAATATAGTTTTTATTCCAAAACGGCTCGTGTAAAATCACAAATCGTATTGTCGTAAGGAAAGGCTAATGCTCTAAAAATAAATGGGCCCCTCCGGGATTTGAACCCGGGACCTCCTGCACCCAAAGCAGGAATCATACCCCTAGACCAAGAGGCCACCTGTTAGTGCCCCGCACTCATAAGGCTTGTTATTATTTGTAACCACCAACAAGCGTAATTAAAATGTGAAACTAAATTGTCTTACTTCTTCGCTGACTTTTTATATATTATAACTAGAAAGATTACTATTGTTATCGATTATTTTAAGCTTATGTAATATTAGTTAAGGTTTTATATCTATTGATAAACTTGTTTTTATTTATAAAAATTAATGGTAGTGAAATACATATAAATCTTTAATAATATTTAAATGTTATATGCAGTGGCGCACGCAGGATTTATTTTTGGGAGGGGCACAGATTACAAAAAAAAATTAGGGGGGGGGGGGGGAGGGGATGTAATGTGGGCTTACCATAATCACAGACAATTAGCCAGTCTGATTTTCTTTGCTCATAAATTACTTCATATCAAGGGCGGATCCTACCAATTTTGAAGGGGGGTTTGGCTCTCTTTTAGGGGTATCCGGGGGCCCTCCCCCGGGAAAAATTTTATAGTTTTCTTACTACAAAAACGTCTTTTTAGCCTATTCTAAGAGCATCTAAAATGTTATTATATACAAATAAATTTAAGTTTTTTATGAACGGGACATGAAGTCCGGGGTATTTTATTTAATGTCTTTTTAAACGCCAAAAAAATATGTTGGGCTAAACTTGGTATATAATTACTTATTTATTTATTTTTTTCACTATTACTTTAACATGTGCTGCGAAATTGCATACTTAAATTTTACGTCTTTAGCTTTGGGGGGGGGGGGCACGTATTTTTAAACGCAAAAAAAAAAAAATGTCGGGCTAAACTAGGTATATAATTACTTATTTATTTTTTTTTTTTTTTACTATCATGACACTATTACTTCAACACGTGCTGCATACTTAAATTTTAGGTCTGGCTTTGGGGGGGGGGGGGGGGGGGGGGCACGTGCCCCCCCTGGGTGCGCCACTGGTTATATGTATATCTCATCTATGAATATTTTTCTTTCAACTTCAAATTATTAGAAATAGAAATTTATTGCTTAGAGAAATTTACATTTCCCATACAATGGGTCCTTGCTAGACGCTTACATGTAATATGTTTTTTTTTTTTTTTTTTAAATTGCTTTAAGTAAACATAATTGAAATTTACCAAATACCAAAAGAAATTTAAAAACAAAGCAATAATAAATTAATAAAAAGAAAAAAAGAAATAACATTTCTTCCAAAGTAAAATAAGCCATTGCTACTGATAATACAATTTAGAATCTTCCTATAAAAAAAAACAAAAAAAACTAATAACCTTTTTCCGAATCTAAAAATTTCGAAATCTATCTCATTATTAATCTATTTTGGTTACACTCTTGTAACCATTTCGTCTCCAATCATAGCACTTAAGGAAGCTATGTACCACAGCAATTGGTCGACGTCTTTTTTTGGAGTTATTATTATAAATAACTCTTTACTACTGTCTTATTCGAAGAAACTAACTTTCCTTATTCTCTCTTTTCGATATGAGGATGGTATTGTTAAGTTTAATCAATCTTAAATATTGGCATGCTCATTATTAAATTGATGACTGCTCTTTTAATTTTATAATAGCTACTTACCTTGATGATCTTTATACTGATAAACCATTAAATTACTGTACATAATAAAAATTATTGTAAGTTTTAAAAAGATCCGAGCTTTTGGATTTTTTTTATATTTTATAGCTGTTGTTACGATTGCTAGCATGAAGTTATACTGTGAACGTTTATTAAGGGCTTGAAGCCCTTGAAGGGATGCTATAGGATTAGGTCGCGTGATAAGCAGTAAAAACTCAGCCTCTTCCATGTACCCCTTCTCTAGCCTTAGTAATACTAAATATTACCTTCATACATTATGACATGGTACTTTATACTTCTTCCTTTTTACTGCCCCTTAAACCTTTTTCCTGACCCTGGGATAAAAACTCAACACGCTTGGCGTATAGGAAATAAATTAACAAAAACTTTCGGCAATTACTTTGATAACAAAAAAAAAAATATATTTAATCTGTTTATACCTTAAAAAGCTTTTATAATTTAACATACTATGTTATAATAGGTGTTCACGCGATCTCATTTAGTACTTATATAAGTATTCAACCAATAATTATTATGATATAATAATAATACGCCGGAAGGTAAATTAACCCTCATAACATTGCAGTATTGCTGTAAAAAGAAAAAGTGTACTTGTTATTTGGATTTGAAATTAATATTATATTCAACTTTGTGTATGTTTTGCTTCCGAGCTTACCGAAGGTAACGGAAGCATTGTGTTCACTTTTGAGAACGAAAAACTTTTATGCCTCCGATTTTAAAAATTCCAAGACAGAAATCCGTTTCAGACATCAGGGAACATTTTTGGTCTCGTGTCTGTCTGTCTGTCGGTCTGTGTGTCCGCGAATTTTTAAACGTGCGACGATAACTTGAGTAAATGTCAACCGATTTTGATGAAATGTGGTAGACATGTTTATATTACCAATTCCCAGGACGAGTTCGTTGGACAACATTATCCGACCAAGCGTTCACGAGCAACGCTCGCGTAAACGTGAACTTCAAATTTAAAATTGGAATTTTAGGTCGGGAAAAAAATCTAACTTCATCTATTCAATGAGACAAACATTTTTTTCAAATACAATTTTTCAGTAAAACCAACAGCGACACCGCTATGAAGTGTTAAAGATTGCTAAAACTATTAATAGTATTTACACATTAAACATTATAACAATAAAGTATATGATAGGATGCGAGGAAGCTATGTGCCACACTAATTGGCAGTCTATTTTTTATTGTTTTTCCTTCTTTATAAACAATAAAAAATTGTAACGCGCTGTATTTGTTTCTGATAATAGTAAATAGTTTATTTAAGTAGTGATTTCAATTAAAAATGCCCTTATATGATTGGTTTCGTCCCAAGTCTAGGGTATTCGCCTGTAGTGTATATATTTTGGTAATTTCCGTGAATAGCTTAAAAGCTATATAATTATTAATGCATCTTTTATTGTATAAATATTCTTAATTTTTGATTCAAAAGTTAAAAAATATATTACTTTAAACATGTAACAGTTATTATAATGAAGGAATCCTAACATTACTTAATTCGCAGAATATATATTGATTATTGATACGACACACTAAATATTTAATCAACCTTATAATGCATCCTATTAATTACCATTTGTTTAAACTATTAATATAAGCTCTATTTTTAGTACATTCTTTTTGTTCGATATTTATAAACTCAAATTCCTCGTATATCTCTTTAGTATTTATCTTGTAAAACTTTATTTGTTCAGTATTATATTTAATTGTATTCACTACGTTTACAACATACATAAACTGAAATTATTAGTATGGTTTAACTATTCGATTTTGAGATTTATGGATTTGTACGTTTAAAGTTCCTCCGAGTCAAAGAAGTTTAAAAAATTGTCTTTCTCGTGACTATGCAAACTAAAGGGGAGATAAACCATTGAACCGATTTCGATTAAGTTTTGGCATACACGCTTTAAAACAATCGTAACCCCAGGTGAAATCGAGAAATTTATTTAAGCAAAAATTTGGGGGTTCTCAAAAGATCGTGATTTCTCGAAAACCGGTGGTTAATCTTATTAGTACTTCAGAGAAAAATCTAGTCTTTGAAAAAAGCGATATTGGTAAATGTTTGAGGTCGATTTTGTAGCTTTTGATAAAATGTTCAAGAAAAATTATTAAATTGGATCAACTCGATCCAACTATTAAAGAAATTAACAAAGTTGAAATTAACACCTTTCTAATTTCATAAAGATTTAAATTTACTACTAAATAACAAAGCTTTAGAATCGGTGCAATCTTTCAAATATTTAGGCTCCATAATCAGTAACCACGGTAAAATAAAAGCCGGAAATAAGTGGAAGGAGATGTTTCACACACTTAACAAAACGTTTCTTGGAAGACTATGATATATTAGAATATGTATATCCCAATACAGACCTACGGATCAGAGTCTTAGACAATATCGCAAAAAGAAGCAGCTATTTTATAGACTTCCGAAATGAAGTTATCTCGAAAAGTTGAAGGGAACACCCGAAGAGATTTTATCAGAAACCAAACCTTCCGAGACGATCTCCAAATAAAGACAGTAGAAGAAATTACCAGCTGCTACTACCTATAATGATTTTGAGAACGTAGTTAGAATGGAAAAGAACTATTTCCTAAAACTGCATATGAAGCTAGGCCCTAAGAGAAGGTCCTGGGAGATTACCTGGAAGAAGTATCTTATCTAATAATTTGTATAGGATGGATGATTTAGCAATGGCAATGGTATAATTATCTTCTTTCTATCATGACTTCTGAAACGTTTCGACTCTTATATAAGGTAATCTTCAGTTATAATTTATTTGTTCTTTAATTAAAATGTATAATAGTTAATCAATAATTTATAAAATTCCTTTTATAATTAATAATATTTAAATTTGATTAAATATTAATAAATTGCCATTGATATATATGCATGTATTATATCATATTTGGGTCTATTTTCTTATATTGTCTCTTCCAATCTTGTTAAATTTCGTGTTATATTTCCCATTATAAATTTTGAGAAGAAAAATCAAAATAAATCCTTAGAGAAATCTATCTCGTAAGAATGATTATGTTTTGTGAGATTGTTAAATCCAGGGTATCACATTAATGACGGTCGGAGTTCCTGCTTCTTGTTACTCTGTACTCAGCCATCTTGTTAAAATCTATTCAGACGTGTTTTTCCTACAGCTCCATCTAGATTATTACTATATCTGGTTTCAACACAATCAATCTTTAGTTATAAAACCTTGCATTAACCAAACTCTGTTCCAGAGAATCCCTTCCATCTCTCATGACAATAGATTTTACATCATTAATCACAATGCCCTTATTGCACCATTATTGAGAGTTGGATTTCCAAAGGAGTTACGCCATTTTTTAATATTTTTTTCTCCTTCTATGTGTCGATAAAATCAGTATGCTTTTATCCGGTCTAACGAGCCGTGAAAGGATAAATAGAAGGGTGAGAGGATTGAATATAATTTGCTTAATATTGGGCTACTTTGTTGTAAGGGAAAAAATAAAATAAAATAAATATTATTAATTTATTAATAATGACGACCATTAAAGCGATAAAATTACACTTTTAATAAAAAAAATTATAATTGGCCTGCTCGATGGTCTATATTGTTAAGCTTCTTATCAGTCTTATAATCCATGTGTTCCAACTGCTGTTTTTAACGTATAAATTAATTAAGGGCACTTTACGAACCCTTCTGAAAATAACCATTATTTTTTTTTATACATATTTCGGCTTTTCTTATGTTCTTATCAACATAACATCCGGCTTTTAGAGAATAGGGATTTTTGAAGGGAAGGATTAGTCACTTTAATAACACCTCTTTTTACCGGGGGGCTTTTACACCCGAATACGCAGGCCACTTAGGTGGGCCTATTGAACAAACCTGGGTTAGGAACCAAACTCTTTACATTTGTGTTAAGTGTTTGGTGGTTAACCTTGTCTCACCTTAGCTTTAAATCGAACCAGAGTGCAGATCATGGTTTCCTGGACGGAACCTGGTGGCGCTATTCTTTCGAGCAGCTACCCATGTATGTAATCAATGCTGGGTGAACATTGAGCATGTATATACTAACAACAACTCTACTATATGCAATAAGTAATCAGCCAAAGGCCTTTAAACCCTTAGGCCCGCCCCGATTAAACAATGTTATTTTTATGATTTAACGATCCGATATCGCATGATAATACAACCAATCGAGTTAAATGGAGACTAAAAAGGTCCGTAGTACCATCTGATTGAACCAGACGTAGACAAGCATACAATTTTAAGATTGTCGGATGCTACAAATAATCGCGTCTGCAACAGGAACAACACAATAAAAAACTATTTCAGTCGTTTGCAGGGTTTTACCCGATCCGATTTGGGGCATCTTGACCTTCCTCGAATTTTTTTCCTAAAATTAAAAGGCGAATTATCTGGTGCGTGACTTCCCGGCAGTTAACTCTCGACTTTACTTTTATTCACATGCCCCGAATCTAACCTGACGCTGCCCATTTACTAATTACGATTTAAGCTATTACATTTACAAAATACATTTGACACTATTTTTTGGCTTTTTATTTGTGTAGTAATAATAATCTAAAATCTAGGACGATTGGAATTTATATTGCAACAAAACGTTATCTTAGTCATACTTCCATATCTATCAATTTTCTTTGCTGTATTATGTATTTCTCTTTCTTTTTTTATTCCTCTAACTTCGATTTCGCCTGTCACAACTTCATTTTATTTTTTTCATTACTCAATTCTTATCATGTGCCATGCTAATGTTACCTCCTTTATACTTAGATATTATCTTTTCTACCCTTCCTTTAATATTTATCTTCTAATAAAATAAAAATATCAAGCATAAATCCGTGTACTGTACAGATAGATCTCGGTTGTTGTGTATTGTAGATTTTAACTACCCTTTTCAAATTTCTACTATTTTTTTAAATTTTATTTTGAAGTTAAATTTTGTTTTGTGCCTAATTAATTTGTAAAAATGTTTTGTTTTTTTATATACTTATCACATTATTGAACGATATATATTATGAAAAAGTTTAAATGTATTATTTATGTTCATTTGAATTCAGTTGTCGACTCTTTCGCTGTTATTAATCAGAAGATCGGGGTTTTTATATTTATAGTATTATAAATTATTTTATTGATTATTGCTAGGCTTTTTTTGTATATGTATTAAGCTAAAGCTAGGCGGTAGTGAATAGTAATCAATAATTTTTATTATATCAGGCAAATTTTTAATCCTACCCAAGGATTTATTCCTTCCGTTTATACCAATAAAAGGAATGGCTAAGTTCTAGCAGAATTTTGTTCCTATATATATTTTCAATTAGCGAGTCCCGTCAATATCAATTATATATTTTATTTCATTTACGAGGATCTCACACCCTCTCTGATCCACAGTTTTCCCTTCATTTCGGTTTAAATCTATCTCTAGTTACTCTGATATCCCTTTCCTCTCTGCAGCTCCGGTTGAAAGAAAGATGAGAGCCAGGTTGAAAATTGATGGGAACCTGAAGCCTTTTCAAAATCCTACCCGAACGATAAATCAACCAGACCCGGTTAAATACTATCCCTTTCTCTGTCCTCTTATCCCAGGGAGTAAGAACTCTTTAGAAAAAAAAGATAATTTGTTCAAAATCAGACAGATTGGACAGATGGGTCATCTCCTTCAATATTTCCCTGGTGTGGTTTAATCAAACTATAGTAAAAAAGATTTGTCATCCTAAAATTTCATACTTTTTTGTGAGAGAACAATGAATTATGAAAAATAAAAGCAAATAAAGTCACATTTCTAATGCAGGGTAATAAAAAGTTTAGTTGTTTTGTATTATTGTTGCAGTTGGGACAAAGTTGTTAATTAAAGAAAAAAAAATGTATTGGCCTAAATATAATATCACTTCTCTATTTCAAATTAAAACTTTAGCTTAGTTTTTATAAATAGCTGTAATAGTTTTATAAAATTCTAGAAATGCATCCTTTAAAAAAAAATGTAATTTAACTAGGTATAATAGAAAATTCTTCTATTCTAAGCTTTAAAGAGAACACAAATTGTTTCTATAAAAAAAAGGGAATGATAACAGATAAAAAAAAGAATAAAGCGACGAAGGGGTAACGGAGAAAAAAAAATAGGTGGTGGGTATTTTTAAGGGGAGGGGGGTTGGTTTAAATTCGATGCAGTTGAGACATGGGGCAGTTTAGCTCAACAATCCTAATTGTGTTTACTACCAGTTTCATGAGTTAGAAAATTGCCTCGGTGATTTGAGATAATGGGCCCAAGGGGCTAAAGCAAAGAATCTTCCTTGCGAAGGAAAAAAAACCATACAACTCTGGCTGGTGTTCCGCAGAGCAAAAATTTCATAATTATTTTATTTTGTAGAAAGTTGGAGGGGGAGATTAAAGGTGGGAGTTGAACATTTTCTGGCCTTACTTAAAGCCTCCCCTCTTTTAAAAGCTATTTACGACCTTTATAGGTAATTCCAAAGTTTCTTTTTTTTTCTTCTTTTGTATTGCTCGTCTCTTCTTCAGCAATTATTATTTTCAATCTACCTGTTAAAGCGAAGTATTCGAGGTTTTTCTTTTCCCTTTCCTTAACCCCTATTTTCACCAGATTATAAAGATAAAAGTTTCCTTTGCTTAAGAATGGGGTAAGTAGTTGGTACTTTCAGGTTTTTTTTCTTCTTGTTTTTCTTAACGTAGATAATCTATTTTCATTATTTTTATACTCTAGTTTATATTGTGTTCGAGGTTAGTTTTAGTAGGAAAACTATCTGTGAAAATAATAATGAAAAATGATATTAAGTATTACATTTTGAGCGTGTATTTTCCTTTTTAGGGTCCGTAGGCAAAACCAAGGACCCTTATATTTTCCTGCGTGTGTCTGTCCGTCCGTCCTCTCGCGTGACCTCGTGGCTACACTTTTAGTTCGATCACTTTGAAATTTGGCATGTATGTGTCGTGTACCTACCCGCACATATTTTAAAAATATAGCGACTTAAAAAAAATATTTTTCAAAAAAATTAGGGTAAAAAAACTTATCAGAGTGTGTTTTGAGAATATCAGACCCTTAGAATGGTTCAAAATAAGCTTTTTAGCATTTTAAAAAAACACTGTTTATACACTTTACAGTTAAACACTATATAGTGTGGCCTACGGACCCTCGCTGTGTGCTGGATAGCACACACTTTTTTATTTGCTAGTCTTCACCATGCGCTTCGCTCGGGCCTTGAGCTAGGAATTGGTGCCTGCGTTTTCTAGCTGCATTATCATTCAGGCCAAGCTATTGTTCATCGAATTGCCTAAATTCATAGTTTCGTCTCGAGCCTTTATTAAACCTTATCAGTTGAAGGCTATTTATTACGTGCAAAATTTCCTTTTTTTTATTCTAGGGTTAAATTATCATTTTTAAATCAATTTTGAATTTAATCTCATAAAGATCGTAACTAAAAATATTTTAAAACCACACATATTCTTAATCTGCGAAACAAGAGCAGACTTATATTATGTGAGTAAAAAGTCTTATAAAAGAGTTGGGGGCTTTGGATTCAAAGTGATCCTTAAATTCCTTCCTATTCAATGAAACGGAAAAAGATGGTGCCTAGTTGAGAGGTACAAATATAATATGCATATTATATTTGTATTGATATAATTATACATAATATATAATTATTCTTTTTTGTAGTATTAAATTGGGATTAATCTATTTTAATTAAAAGGATTACTATTATCTCCTATAGTTAATTACTATTATCTACTATAATTAATAGGGCTTAATCTACAACTGTTGGAAGCCTTACATGTTTATGTTTTTTTCGCTCAATTAAGTTTTTTATATTTTGAAGTTTTTGGTGTCGATTTAAATCTTCTAAACTTTGTACGAATTTCTCTCACTGGGGTCATAAGGATACTTTATAATCTCAAAGGTTTTCTAAATTTTCTTTAAACATTTTTTTTTTCAAACAGCTCTAGGTATGTTACACTGAATTCACACAAGACAACTTGAACATAATATAATTATATAGGAAATTTCCTCATCTTAACTATTGGTCATTCATTGCTCAAAAATTAATATTTTTTTAGTTATTCTAAATGTTTAAGGTAAAGCTCGACTATTTTTTACACACTAAATTTTCTTGTAGCTCCTATACCGTTTTGAGAAATGGACTTAAGCTTGTAGGAACTTTTTTTTGCTGCAAATCACCTGAAGAAACCCCCCTTTCAGAATTGTCTTCTGCAATTGTTACACACCCTATATTGTAAAAATAAATATTATAAAAATAAATAAATGATATATATATATATATATATATATATATATATATATATATATATATATATATATATATATATATATATATATTATATTATATTATATATATAATATAATAATATAGCCTCGATTTCGGCAGCATATTTTATGGTCAATGTTGTGACAGTAGATTGAGCTCTCTTCAGGTGATCCAAAATTCAGCCTTAAGGATTTGTTTGGGTCTTCTTCCTTCTACTCCTCTTCCAGTTTTATACAACGAGGCCAAGGAGCCTCCTTTATTTGTGCGTAGGCAAATGTTGGCCGACAGGTTTCTTCTACAGAGTTTTTCAAGAAATAATGTGGCCGCATCAAAAATTTTGGAACTGTCCTTCTCCGTTTTTACTTCTCCTTATTGGAATAAAAAGAAATCGCCACCACTAGTTAACAGCTTTACAGACACATCTACTTATCGGCCGGTAATATTTGTAAATAAAGAGTCTCCGTACCGTCAAATTTCATATGAGGAATTCATGACGTATATTAATACGTATAAACTCGACGATTATACAAAATATTCTCCTCAACTCAGAAACCAGGTGTTCTGGGACGACGTTCAAAAACGGTGGCCCAGTTATAACTTCATATTTACGGACGGCTCCAAAAGTCAGGAGAATACTGGCTGTGCTTTTCTTCACTACTATGGACAACATACCTTCGGACTCAAATTAAATAATTTCTGTTCTAGTTTTTCTGCAGAACTGATAGGAATCTTAGAAGCTTTAAAGTCTATATATTTATTGACAAATACCAGATTTGTAATTTTTACTGATAATCTGAGTGCGCTTGAAACTCTAAGACACAGAACTCCTTTTGTGCTCAGTAATTATTTGATCTCAAATATCATAAAACACTTTCACCTTCTAAAAAATAGAGGTAAATCTGTAATATTAGTTTGGTTAAAGGGTCACGCGGGTATCGGTCCTAATGAGGCGGTGGACTTGTTAGCAAAACAAAGTAGTTCGGACGATGAGTTGATGGTTCTGCATGGATCTAGTTATAAAGTCCCAGTGAGGGATATGTACAGACAAATTGATAAGGCAGCTAAGAAAAGATGGGTTCGTTGGCAAGAAACTACAAAGTCAGGAGGTTTTTACAAACTAATCCAACCAGCAGTAGGAGCAGCACCTTGGTACAAAGGACAGAGCAACAGACATTTCATAGTTCCTATTAATAGATTAAGATCTAATCACGGTATTTGTAATTTATATTTGAAAAAAATAAACAAAGCTGAGTCAAGCTTATGCTCTACATGTAATCTGGAAGAAGACCTTGAACACATAATAATGTTTTGTAAAAAATATTCTGGTCAAAGAGAGACACTTTTAAATAATGTTTTTAATTCAAAATCTATAGAATTACCATTTAATTATTTATCAATTTTATGTAGTAGATCTCCTCCTTTATATCAAATGCTGTATTCCTTCCTAAAGAGTGTAAAAGTTAGTATTTAAGAATCATTTGTTATAATGAAATCATGGCTGTATGGCCGATATGTAGCCAATGCAAAAAAAAAAAAATAAAAAAAAATAAAAAATATATAAAAGTGGAGTGGTCACTGTACATTTATCCGATAGGGCCCAAATTTTGAATTTCCACTAAATAATTAGTTTAATAACAGGGGTCCCAGACCCTCCTACTATTCCTACTTTCCTACTTTTTTAGTAGGAAAGTAGGAAACCTCTTACTTTTTGTAAAACATCCTACTCTTTTTACCTCATAAATATCTTTAATTTTTAATATTTATTTTAAATATTAAAAAAAAAATCTGTTCTTTTAATATAGTTTAACAGTAATGTTGTGTGTGTACTTCAATAACGAATTTATGTTAAGCGTCAATCATGTCCAAATGGCTGAACAGATTTTGTATACAATGTTAACTCAATGATTTTGGGTACTATGTTAACCTCAATTCTAATCACTATAAAAACTTCTTGGTAGCTGAATATGGGGCGGAGAGCGAGGCTTCTCAATAGATATCAAAATTAGATTTGAATTTCTATAAATAAATATATATATATATATATATATATATATATATATATATATATATATATATATATATATATATATATATATATATATATATACATACACAATTTGTGTTAGTGAGAGACACCAAGCGTGACACATAGGAACTGTTCCAACACTAGACATTAATAAACACCAGACATTAAAAGGACATGGCATTACGCCATGTCCTGCATTGTTTCGTCGCGTCCGACTCATCAGGGGCCCGACGATGCCCACCCAACTCTGGACCTGTACCAAATCAAGATGATCAGATATAGGGCTTTAGTAGAGACGAGCGTGCTCTCACACCGCCATTCTTGCTTGGCTGGCAAAACACATCAGCAATTGATGATGATCTTCTTGATTTGGTATAGGTCCAGAGTTGGGTGGGCATCGTCGGGCCCCTGATGAGTCGGACGCGACGAAACGATGCAGGACATGGCGTAATGCCGAGCCAACATCTTTGTGACGTAATGTCTGGTGTTGGAACAGTTCCTATGTGTCACGCTTGCGTGGCACATGCCTTGGTGTCTCTCACTAACACAAATTGTGTACCTTATTGCAGTGTGCAAAAACACGGTATTATACATTGCTGATATATATATATATATATATATATATATATATATATATATATATATATATATATATATATATATATATATATATATTTATATATATAGATATTCGATACCATCAAAAATAAGTGCAGTTTACTCTTGGTTATTTTTAGAGGGTTAAGAACAAGCAGAAGTTTTTATGAAGAATGACTTTTTTCGAAAACCCAAAAATAAAATAAAAAATTCTCTCGGATACTCTATCTTGGGACACACGTATGTATCTAACCCGCAGAATTGAGCTTAACATTGAACCCAAAAACCAACAAATCTATTCAGCCGTTTGGACGTGATTGACGTACAGACAAACTGACAACATTTTCTAAAATTAATTCCGTTATTAATTAGGACCACTCATTTTGTGTAAATACAAAATTTGAGACCAATCGGATAAAAGATTAAGACAACATATACATAAATTAATTATTTAATATCCTCTCTAAAATTTTTAAGAAGAAAACAATGTTTAACCTTTGTAAACAAAAGGTAAAATATTTTTAATATATTATGTAATAATACCACTTTCCCACTATTTAGAAATCTGAATCTTTCAAAGATTATTTACGAGTATTTCCGATTCTAATGAAATTTAATTCAAAAACATACAAAAAGTTATATACGAATAGTTGTAAAAATGAAAAATTAGGTTTAGTGTTAAAAAAAATCATCCTCAATTGGTTTAATTGTAATAATTATTTACAGTTAAAGCGGTTTTTTTTTTTTTTTTTTTTTTTAAACTTTTTATCATTGATTTAATGAACCAGGTTCTACTTCATATTTTTCGATAGAACAAAGCTTCTTACATGCACCACGCTACCGCACACTACTGTTTAACAGTTAATGAATGGATTTCGTGTAGCCAGTTTTGCGTTATAAAGGAGACGTGATCCGCGCGCCTCAACAGACAGACAAGAAAAACATTAAAACAGGTTTTGGTTTTCATGCATGAACTAAAAAAGTATATAAACATTTAGCAATTCTGATAAATCAAAGGGGCCTTTCACACCGAAGTAGCAAGTCGCAGGATACTTGCGTCCTGGTGGCAAGATGCATACATCTTGAACACCGGTCTGTATAACTGAACGAGAGCTTTCACACCGAAGTAGCAAGTGCGACGTGCATCCTAGATGCAAGTGGCACGTGCGACTCGAGAACCAGCCGGCTGGTGTTTTATCAGCGTGCGCCCATATTATTATTTACATGCCGCTCTACATACATTTACATGTGCCCTACATACGTGCTCCACCATCGAAAATTCGTATTTAATTTACAAAATTTAATTTCACAGAACCCCTCTTGCGCTAGTGTTTTTTCAACTATGTTCAAATAAAAGATATAAGAAGATGCAAGTAGCACGTGCCACTTCGGTGTGAACGCTCGTGTCATAAGGATGCAAGACGCACATGCCACTTGCGACCAGGACGCAGAGTGCATCTTTGGTATGAAAGGCCCCTTATGTGTATAGATTTAACATATAGCTATCAAATAACTTTTCAAACTTAATATAATTGTGGATTTTTATTTCCACGTATTTTACGTGATTTTTAATCTTATCGGCAATAATGCCTAATGTTATTCTTTTCATATCAATTAGTATATTTCGTCCATTTTACATTTGTGGATAATATCATATTTGTGTAATAATACAAAATGAATACCTATATTATTTTTACTTCTGTTTCAGGTATGTTTTACGATTCTTTCCCTGCCTTCACAACTTTAAGGTATTATCCATTATTATTATTACTAGTTCTTGAACGTAGACTAACTATGTTCATTTATTTAAAGGACGACTGAAATGATCATATTGGTTTTTCATATTTTTCTTCTCTAAATTAATGATATTTTTAGAATTCATGTACCTTGCCATTTAGTTAACAACTTCCTTAACATCGACTAAAAGAAGAAAAGGGAAATAATCTATTTATTTATTTACGGGCAATACTCCAGATAAGTCAGTGACCCATTTATCCCAAAGGTTTTCAATGGTTGAGATTTTTTTTTTTCCATCGTCTGATTTTTTTAAATTTAATTAATTACTGAGACAAAGAATAGAAAGTTAAAAAAGGGTAAAATTCATCAAATTTTTAGGGGAACATTTTTTAAATTAATACATCAAAATTTAACATTTCTTTATTTAAAGACAACTATTAATTAATGTTTAATATAATAAATGTTAATTATTGTTCTTCTTACCTTTTTTTGCGGTTGTATGACATTTATAGCTTTAATCAATTATAAACTGGATTATTGAAATTTTAAATTTAATTCTATTACAATCTAAAAGCACAAGAAATAGCTAATTTTGGAATCATTTAATAAAATAGTCTGCTATTCACTGTGGCATAAACCTTCCTTGCGTCCTATTTTGTATACAATAATGATTTTGGTATGCTATTCTAACCTATTATTGTCAAATTTATGTAATTTTCCCCCGTTTTTTAAATTTTTCAAAATTGTTTTGACTTTTTGCATGAATTAAAGTATTAATTTAGGAAAATTTAAAGAGCGCAGATGGCTAAAATTAATTTGAGGCTATCTGGAGACTATACTGTCGACAAACATTCATATTTCATAAAAATCAGATGAGAACCTTTGAACATATGGGTGTAAATAAATGTAACGAAAATGTATAAAGTTAAAATGTAAACTTACATGGGCTAATTGGGCTGGTAGTTTTTAATATACCTATGTTCGTTCGCAAAAATTGAGTGGCAGATCGACAGAGCCATGGAACCAAAAATATTCCATGATGTCTGAAACGGATTTCGGTCTTGGAATTTTTTTTTAATTCGGATATATAACAATATTTTCGTTCTTCAAAAGGATCACATAGCTTCCGTGACCTTCGGTAAGCTCGGAAGTAAGAATGTGTAAAAGTGTTAAAGTGGAAGGAATTGTGATTATTGAAAGTATTATTTTACCAAGAGAACACACGGAAGAAATCAATGAAAAAAATTGAATGTTTGGCGATCATTGAAATCATTTATTTTTTATTAATCAGGCCGTACTTCATTGATGGAAATTTAAATAAATTTGATTTCGATGTGCTGAATTAATTTTTTTTATTTACAAGATGGCCACCCGTCTCATTCAACCGTATTGATTAGAGAATGACCAAATAAGTATGGTCCTGTTTCATGACTTCCTAGGATTCCAGATCTAATAATAATGGACTTCTTATTATAGGGATATCTGAAACAAAAAGCGTATACCGAACGTCTGGATAATAGCTTGTAGGAGTTAAAGGAAAGAATTACACAGTTCATTGCCAATATTCCCTTTGAGCACGTTCAAAATGCTTATAGAGCATTCAAATAGAGTCGAAATTTGCGTAGAAGTAGGAGGTAATACATTTAAATGGTCACACTTGGAATGAAAACGCATTTGTGTTACCAACAGTGGTATAAAAATAAAATACAATTAAATATTTACCCGTTTTTGGCAATTCTAAACCACTTTTCTAAAAATATTTTACGATAACATCAAAAATACGGGTAGTTTATCTATCCTTGGGTTCTTTTTTAAAGAATGTGACCATCCTCTCAACAAAATAAAATATCAATCACAGTTAAGTACTTGCATTCAAGTACTTTTTAGAGTTTCGTAGGTTATTAAGCCTATACGTTATTATATTCTAAAATAACATTTTATTATTCCCACTCCCTCCCCATTATATTCCGCCCTATATGAAAGTAACAAATATAAACAATTGTAATGGGCCCAAAAGACAAAAAAAAAAAGATTAGGTGTTTTGACCCTGGTTTGACCACCAGGGGTCACTACGTTTTAAATTTTCATCGGCTATGGCTAAGGTATTAGCATAAATTAGTTAAGGTTCTAAGGTATTTAGGGGGTGCGTTTAAATTAAAAAATATTTTCTGACTTGGCAAATACACGCCCCAAATGGCCAAAATTAAATGCAGTGTTGTACACAAATTTGTATCTTTGTGCTGGGACGCTCAAATGACAAAATAATATTTATTATTTGATTTAAGTTTGTAATGTGTATTTGCCAAGTCAGAAAATGTTTTTAAATTTAAACGCATAGAGTGATTTGGGAAAGAGAATAGAGAGAGGGACAGAAATACACCATGTACTTACACTGGATAAATTTGACCTAGTAGAACTTACTCGGACAGTGGGAGACTTGGCTAAACCTATGATCTCACAACTTTTTGCGCGAGACTTGGCTTATTTTTTACTCTAGTGTTTTTGTTGGGTAGCTTTTTCTCGCTTTTGTTTTGTTTTACAAAGCTATTGTACTATTCTATTAGTCTCTTTCGTATTGTATTTTATTGTTCTCTTACTATATCCCTATTCTTTATAGCGACCTGATGGATCTCTCTTGAAAAATCTTTCTAGTAAAGCTATAGATTTTTTGCTAGTAGTGTTTTTTCCTTTTGTTATGTCTAAAAGAAACTGAGTATCTGTTTTCAACGAGATATCCAACGAGTTTTAAATGTTGGTAAGGCTCCGGTTTTAAAAAACTTTAGGATTATAGAGTTCGATTTTTTTTTCTTTTTCATTTCCTCGATTTACAAAAAAAAAATAAACCAAAGGATTTCGATTGAACAAAAAATAGAAGTCAGAAAATAGAAAAATACGGGTTGAAAGAAAGTACTAGAAAAAACAGGGTGGTGTTGGAGGAGAAATCAATGGCAACAGACTTGGAGGAGGTCATGAGAGTTATCCTTCACCCTTGCTAAAACTCATCTATAAATAATAAAATATCCATCAACACTCACAACTAACCAAAAATAACAACTTCCATGGTTGTTCTCTTTTTTCGTGTTTGTGAATTCAATTCCCTTTGCTTTTTTAAACGAGTATATACACTGACACACACACACACACAAACACACACACACACATATATATACATATATATATATATATATATATATATATATATATATATATATATATATATATATATATATATATATATATATATATATATATATATGTGTATATAAATGTATGTGATGAACGAAGGAAATGAATGTGTAACTATTGTTACAAAAATTTCATATTTTAGCGGCATTGTTAAAAAAAAGGCCGCCATGAGTGTGTTAAAAAAAGGTTTTAAAGCTCTTTTTGGGTATATTAATAATAAATAGGTTTTTCCCCGAAATATGTTTCCTGGTAGCCGTATTTAAAACAATTATGGATTATGGCCGAGATAAGATCAAAATGTAATATTTTATACTCGAGTGACAGAGTGACACACTCATTGAGGGTCCAATGAGTTCTTAACGCGCCGCATAGGAAACTCATAAATACTCTAAAGAAAAAAAATCTACTACGGTGTGTTAATGCAATTAGTTTCCTAATTATGTAGGTTTTTCGTCAAAAGAATATTTACGTTTGTATTTATTTCAGGCAAAACAAAAAGAGAAAAAACTCAAACAACAAACTACTCGACGCTTTCCTTCTTTCTTTATACTATGAGGGACTCATGTGGTAAAAAAAAAAAGTTAGTGAATAATAAAATACAATAAAAGTGAGACTAATATAACTGTACCCTGTACAATATCAATGAAGAACAAAAATGCGAATGTGCGTAAAAAGAAATTTATACGTATGTATATTATTGAGCTGAGCGAAGCGAAGCTCTTGTACTACACTTTGCATTTGGTTGGGCATATACTCCTCCTGAACTGCTGTACCTTACTTACTTACTTAAAGATGCTATCACGCCGGGGCTTGGGCGCATAGTGCCATAGTGAAGTTTTTCCAGTCCTTACGATTTCTGGCTAGGTCCTTAACTTGCCGCCACGTAAGGTGCTGATTCGCGAGGCTGACTTCATTGTGAAGGCTGCGACGCCAGGTGCCTCTAGGTCTCCCTCGTCTCCGACACCCTTGAGGGTTCCAGTCTAGGGCTTGCCTAGATATATCATCGGCATCCTTACGCAGAGTATGGCCAATCCACCTCCACTTTCTCTCCTGGATCTCAATTTCAACAGGTCTTTGGTGGCATGTAAGCAACAATTCTACATTTGAAATCCATCTGTCCGGCTACCATATTTTTAGTATTCTGCGAAGGCACCTGTTAATAAAGACCTGCAATTTGTTCGTGCTTTCAGTTGAAACTAGCCATGTCTCACAGCCATATAACAGCACAGACTTAACGTTCGTATTGAAGATTCGGATTTTGGTGTTGTTTCCAAAGCATGAAGAACGCCATATATTGTTTAAAGCTGCAAAAGCTCCTCTTGCTTTTCGTATCCTCATAGCAATATCAAGCCTAGCACCTCCATCTTGAGCAATCTGACTTCCAAGGTAGGTAAATGAGTCCACGTTCTCAATATTATGGCCCATTGATTGAAATTTCCCTTAATGTGCAACATTCACCTTAAGACATTTTGTCTTTTTGGCATTGATTTTTAAGCCTGCTTGCAAGGATCTTGTTGAGAGGTCATCTAGTTTGGCCTGCATACTACTGCGTTTGGTTGACAAAACAACAATGTCATCCGCGTAGTCCAAGTCATCTAGGTGGTCCATTTGAATGGGATGCCATAATAAACCTCGGCTCTTCTTGGAGTCTAAGCTTGCTACTAGAACTTCGTCGATTGCGATGAGAAATAGCAACGGTGAAAGCACACAACCCTGCCTTACCCCAGCTTTGACATTTATTGTGTCTGATAGAGCTCCATTATGAGATACGCGGAATTTAAATGCTTCATATTGCTTCTTGACTAGGGTGCATAGTTTCTCTGGAATCCCTTTACGAAGTATAGCATCCCATATATTCTGATGTTGCAGACGGTCGAACGCTTTCTCGTAATCTACAAATACCAGGTAGAGGGAATCTTGAAATTCATTGATTTGCTCTATGATCATTCGAAGCGTGGCAATGTGGTCTGTGCACGATCGTCCTGATCGAAAACCTGCCTGTTGCTTGCGGAGGGTAGCATCAACTTTACCTTCTATGCGATTTAATATTACTTTACACAGAACTTTTAGTACCACCGAGAGAAGCATGATACCTCTCCAGTTGTCACACTCCGTGAGATCTCCCTTTTTGGGAACTTTTACAAGTATTCCCTCCATCCAATCATCTGGAAAGGTTTCTGACTCCCAGATTTCTTTAAATAAACGGTGGAACAGGCTGCTGTACCGATCCGCACAAAATTCGGCACTGTCATAGTGACCAACCACAGGAAGGTATAAATCTCAAATGGTCCAAATTGGTACACAGGGGTACGGGGTACAAAAGTTAAATAGTATATGCCCTTCATGATGGATGTCGTTGGAAAGCTTTTTAAGAGTACAGTTATTGTTGTTATGTTCACTTATGTCATATTTTCATTTAAGAAGGGAGTAAAATAGAAAAACAGGAAAAAAATGCTTTTTAATATAAAATAAGAAATATTACTATTTTTGATCCGATTTCAGCTGTTTATAAATAAAAATGTTTATTGTTTAAGATTAAAATGCACGCTCAGCTCAATGTTGCAAGCAGACAACAGCATTGCACTGCACACCTAGTTAACATTCAGTGAACCATAATATGGGTGTAAAAATATTCCTCCACGTGTTTTACTCCTATTCAGCTTTCACTAAAACTTTTGAATATAATAATTATTTTTTTATTTTATTTTTTATATAGCTTTAATGTATGTCATATCAAATAGTATATATAAAATCTTCTGTATTCCTTTTTTGAAAATGGAATTTTAAATATTTTCCCTATAAGGTATTACTGTCTAAGTTTAATATTAAGGTTTCCTCTGGGGACTAAAATTTTATATTAACCTTTTCATTGCCTTTCTATTAATGTTTTATTAACCTTATATTACCTATTGTTTTGTGTGACTCCAATAATACGTAAATTGTTCTTTTAGTACTTACAGAGTGAGTGTCTTTTTTATTACAAAAATCGAATTTGTTCCTTAAATTAGACTAGGCTATTTATTTGAACTTCCAAATTTTGATTATCAGTATTTTAGACAATTTTGAATCGATGAAAATAATTACATTTTCCTGAGAAATATCTGAACTAGTCAAATTTGTTTCTTAATTACGCATTGATAATTGATCATTTTTGGATAGAGTGAGTATTGAGTATTGATGTTTGACCAGAAATTATTGGTTAAATTAATGAGTGTTTTTTTACTGCCTAAGAGACAATCAGATTTCGCACGATACCCTTTCGAACAGTTTTAGGTCTCGATGTAATCTAGAAGGGATTACTCCTCTGGGATGCTCGGCTTCCTAAGCCCCGGAGGTTCAGTAAGGGTAGTTGGATGGTAGGGTAATCCCGCGTGATTGCTTCGGGTAAAGTAGGATAAATCTCATACTGTTTCCTACCCCTCCTTCTCATCCTAAGTCAAAGTCTGCCGCAAATCCTACGTCTCACTTGACATGGGGAGCATGGGCCTTCGCTAGTCTGGGCCGCTGAATCAACTTAAGGGTGTTCGTTTCGAGTTTGTAATGGGAAATAAGTCAAACCGTCTTCAATCATGTTCTAACACTTTGAGCATCATTTGATATTTGATACTCCCTAAACGTCTAAACGTCAACTGTACAACATTCCTTAATTCGGATTTATCTTTACTCTGTTGCTAAATTGAAAATAACAGAATTGCATTGTCTAGAGTCTAGATTTCAATGATATTTTACTGTCATAATTTAATGAACGTAAAGGATTTTGTTTTTTATTACAAGGCGTTTTCAGATAAAATTACATAACCTTGTTTTGTTTCAAAAAGTACCTACCTATTTATATAAAACGCTAAAATAGTTCGTTATTGCATCATTTATTGTGATCGATTAGATTTTTAAAATGTATTGCTGTGACTAAGAAACGCATTGTTAAGTCAAGTCTGTTAACCGTAATACCGTAATACGAAAATAGTCTTGTTGAAAAATACTAGCCAAAAAGTTTTACTCTATAAGTCTTATTTTTATTCAGTGTTGTTGGTCTGGTTCTCCAATTGCTAAGGCCATCCTTCAATCAACCAAAAATGGCGTGGTTACTAACTGCTATGGTTAATTCTCAATCACCAAGCTACCATCACTCATCTTCCCTGGAACACATTAACTTCATCAGCACATAGTCTAGCAAATAGCTAGACTATCAGCACATAGTTTAGCAAATAGCTAGACTATCAGCACATAGTCTAGCAAATAGCTAGTCTTGCTAAGACACACTTATCAAGATTTTACAACTCTGCACTGCTTGTTTACTTCTTTCTTCAGGAACCTACCTGTTTGCTTGTGCACACTCTCCAAAGATCGAAGGTCTGTAACGCGGAAGCCAGGTCTAGAATATTCTAGGGAAGCTGTGTAGACCTTAAGTTAGCAAAGACTCGGATTTCTATCTAGTGGTGCTTTCCCCACCAAGAATCTATTCTAACAGAGAGTCACACCAGGAGTGTGATCTTAGCGACAATAACAATCACACACAAATAATCGTAACAATAATTTTATAATACCACAAGTAACCAGTTCACTTTTATCTGACGCACCCAATCCCCGTTACATGATAAATTATAACAATGGTCTTTTGTATCAAATGTGGCAGGATAAGTTAAAGCATCTATAAGCTATATTTTTCTGGAGGATTGAAAAGTCACGGATACATAATAGAAGCGTTTTCATGAGAAAACTACTTTCTTTAAAAACAAAGAAAAACGATTCTGTGCAAGAAAAAACTGTTTTGACCTCGGACTCAAAAGGTTTTAAAATGGCGTTTCATGAGGTATTCAATGAGCTATGAAACATAGCTATAATTTGATAGTGTGAAATTAGGATATTTTTTCAGTCTTCTTTCTTGGGAATGATCCATATCACTAACTCTCCTGAAATCTTTACCAAAACTGTAATTGAATCTCACACATTTTAGTTTAGGCCTTTCATTTGGCTATTATAAAGTACAGTAGAAGAATGCACCAAATGTGGATAAAAATAGTACTACATGAAAAGGTCATTAAAATAATAACAAAAATCAATTTGTTGAGTGGAGTACATTCTTTACTGAACATTTGCTGTTGAAATGAAGAGGACGAAATAACAGCTAGTGTGTGAAGGTTTGGTCTAAATCCTTTTATTGGTGGTTGACTTTAATTACCAAAACAAGGAAATGCTTTTACATTGGAATATACGAGTATAGACCTCTTTACCTCATCACTCTATGCATCTATTTGGTATTGAGAAGTAACTTTGACTTGATTTTACTTCGGTGCCTTATAAGCCAGATTTATTTAATCTTGATTCTACTTTATATAGAGTATCAGAGTCGAAAAAAGTAAACTCCGTAGCACAACAGCTTGTGGAGGTCCTAGGCCTGCCAAAGGGCTCATATATATATATATATATATATATATATATATATATATATATATATATATATATATATATATATATATATATATATATATATATTGTAATAGATGAAACGGGGTTTTTGTGTTGGATCATCAGCTGTTTAAACCTTGCAATTGGCATAAGCAACTAGTTAGTCAATACTTTACATAAGTAGCTACCCATTTGTACGGCGATTCTGGGTGAACACCAAGTAGGGCGGGAATTGAACCCAGATCTGTGTGGTCTCCAATCCAAGTGATGACCACACCTGATGCTGCTTAGCCTTAGCCAAACACTCTAATAAAGGGTGTCAATATCCAATATAGAAGCATTGTCTTTTTAGTGGGATTGTACTTGTGGGAGAGTCGTGAAGGTGTGGAGATGCTATCGTCCACCTTTTAAGGGATCGCAATTCCAGACTAACATTTGTTTTTTATTCAGTCGGAATTAATGGGAACAGTGGTTGTTCGAATACCACGTTATCATTTTTAAAATGCAAAATAAAGGTAATTTTTAAGAAAAGAAATTTTAACAACTAATAACACATGTTTAAGGGGATATGCGTGTACCGATTTGCGTTGACTGTGATAAATACCCATCTCAAAAAGTAGGGGTAACTGAAAGGTGAATGACAGCACTACTCTCAATCTTCCTCGACTCTCCCTTGAACGAGCATTCATGGTCATTCTGTATTTTCTTTGTTATAGATACGGACGTTATCGAACTTAATTATAAAATATCTATGTTTTATTAATCTATCTCATTTATTTACTTTCTACCTTAAATGTTGTTAGTTATAGCTTGAACAGAGAACTTTATTAAAGAAACTTACCCTCATATTCAGTAATTGAACTCGTAAATTAAGATACACCAATGCCCATAAAGGTCCTTGGATGTTTATGGAGCAATGGCATGTGGCATAGATAGAGGAGTGAACACACGTAGCTTAGAAGGAGTAAAAGCAAATTTATGGTGTCGGAGATATTAATACCAACCACCCTGTTGCCTTGCTTTATGTTTTCCTGGTAACGAGCTCTCAGCCTTTGATGTGTGATTATTTTACACCTGATTTATTTTAGAACGTTATCACAGGGTGATAACATAAGCACCTCTTTCAGTTAGAGAAATCCTTTATCGTTAAAATATTCGCCCACTAATATTGATTCTTGTAATCGAATATTTTTGTTTTAAAATGTCTGTATTTTAACGAAACTATTGATTATTCATAATCTTTTTTCACTAAGTTCTGATGCCAACCAAAGGGGTGAAATATTAGAATTTACGATGTCTTACCTTATTTTTTCTGAGAACATTTCTATTTAACGATGTATTATAAAAAAAATATTAGCATGCTACTTATGATTGCAGTATGGAAAATATATTTTTCTATATAGATTCTTCTTTTCTTTTATGGTTAACTTGAGTTATATTTAGGGTTTAAACATTAAATAGACCGCTTTAAAGTAAAATAGGGGAAAATATTCAGCCTGTAGCGATAACTCTTAACCTGAAGGTTAGTTAATGGTGACCGAAGTTATAGCGAGAGGCCTCTTCCCTTCGGTTCAAGTTGGATTATGCTTGAAAATCTAGCTCGTTTTTCGGTTAAGCCAAGTAGAGGGGCGGGGGATTCGAAATCCCGAAAATCCTTGGGGCTACTGGAAATCCCCCTTTTTCAGGAGATTTTAAGGGTCTATGGTAGCCAAGGAAGGGTGTGGTCCTCTCCTCCCAATTATGGTATCCTCAAAGGGTCCTGAGGAACTAGAGGGGGAACTAGAGTCTAGCTGCCTTTGTCATCTGAGTAGCTCAAGACTCGGTTTTCGGCTTCGAATCATTAATAGCCTTTACTCAGTAAGATCCTTACTAGAGTTTTCTGTTCTTGAACTGTTCAGGGTCCGGTCCCTTTCCTCCTAAATTTGGGAAACCCTAATGACGGGAACCCTTCTCTTCCTTGTGAGACAAGCAGATGTAAATAATAAAGAGAGCCTGGGAACTTGGAATTTTCAAATCCTTAGAAACTAATATTTTCCTAGCATAGTTAAAATTTTAAATAATCTACTCTCTTAAAGTAACCAATTATTTATTAAAATAATATCTTTTTGTAAAAAAAATTAAGATAAGAACAATTAATTTTAATAGGATACTTATTGTAATAGTTTACTTTTTATAATACAACAGTACCTTTTTTAGTGAACAATTATTATTAACAATAAATATATATATTTATATTTAAGGTGACTCAATTAAGCTAGAAGTTAAAAAGCTTAAATTTAAAGTGCTCCTTCAATATAATCTTGAAGTTCAATATAATCTTCAATACCCAGTTGGATCAGTTACATTTTTTTATCTTGTTTTATTTATTTATTTACACCTATATTCATTTTTTTTACATCTTTCTTGTTGAGACGGTTAGGTCGCAAAAGAATTTTACATTGGCTGTGGTTGTTGTATCTTCATTTAAAATTAAGTCTTAGAGACGGTTAGGTCGCAAAAGAATTTTACATTGGCTGTGGTTGTTGTATCTTCATTTAAAATTAAGTCTAAAATTGTACTAAATATAAATGAAAACCTATTGACCTCCTGTTAAATCCTAACTTCCTGGCACTAGTTTTAATAGCGTAACATTTTTCTTGTTAATTTTTGCCTTACGGAAATTTCTTTTCTCTCCCAGAGCTAAAACATATCTATATTAAAACGTTTAACAAAAAAATATTAATTTTAGTATGTAAAACTGATGACCGATTTCTCCACGCTATTCCTCAATAATTTTTCCTAAAGAAAAATTCAAGGGGAAGTATTTAAATTGTATTTATTGGGTAGCGTTGCATCCAAGTACTTTTTAGGGTTTTAGGTTATTAGGCATATACGATACGTTATTTTATGCTGAAATAACATTGTAGTATTTCCCCAACCCGCCCTGTAAAAAAATTAAAAATAATATAAAAAATAAATTAATATAAATGGATGGCCCCAAAAGACAAAATGTAGTGTAGAGTGTAGAGTAAGGAGAGTAGAGTAGATGCCCCTGGTTTGATTGCCCTAGAGGTCACAATGTTTTTTATTGGCAATAACCAAAAATTCATTTTTTCTGGCAATTTTTATCGCCCTGCCACAAGGTATGTGCACGACTTATTTCATAATTTTAGGACCAGCCATTACTGAGTGGTTGGGGGTAGAAATTTTCACACAACGTTGGTCTTTAAATTAAAAACACAATAGTCATAAAATATCATATATATATATATAATCTACTCTTCAGTAGCTTTTATTTGATACCCATCTCGAAAATTTAAAAAAAAAAATCTATGTGTGGGTCAAAAAATTACGGCAGTATTTCAAATTTCACATCTCTAGCGTGAACGGATCGGGAGAATTGATCCAAAGGACGACGGACTGATACCCACATCACACCCGGCATAAGGGTTCGAGGATGATCGACGAAACCCTAAAAAGAAAATAATAAAAACACAAATTTAAATTTAGGTACTACCTCCCTAAATTCCTCTCCTATTTACCTTTACCTCTATTTATTTAAACTTATTATTGAACTTGTGTACATACTATGAATCATAGTATGTGTGATGATGCAGAGCTGCACTGCAGCCCATGACGGCTTAGGGCTGCCAAAGATCTTATACAACTATCTAAGACATGGATGACACAAGTACCACCAGCTGCACAACAGTATAGGGGAGAGTGGGGCATGTTGTCACAAATTTAACAATTTATTTTTTTTAATTTTTTATATTCGGTACATTTTCAATTTCTAAGTACTATTGTTTATTTCAAACATTCAGCTACATGTGGCACAAGTTTCATTCATCTAGCATTAGTAGAAGTATTTTTATTTTATTTTTTTAAAGTTAAAGTTTTTTGTGACAACATGCCCCATCAAGGGGCAGGTTGTCACTTGGTATGGGGTAAGTTGTCACAAGATATAAATTAATTATGACCACTTTGATTTAACAAAATTTAAATACCTTAAGCTACAAGATTTGACTAGTTAATATAATAATAATTATTATTTATGGGTCTATCAGTCTTGTACAGGCAAAATATTTTTCTTATAGGAATCATTTATGTTAATTTTACTGAAGTACCAATGCTAGGTTCTGTAATTTATTAAAAATGCTTCCGCTGCGTAACGAGTGGAGCAGCTCCTAAATTTTAGAACCCTAACCGCCTTCATGAGCATGAAGCATGAGCACACCTGGAGCATACCGTCCTCTAGTGGTTTTTGCCTTGTAATTGCTCACCATTTTGCCTAGAACAGAACAGCTTTGCTAAAATCGTTATTTCGTGCCAGTACCTAGCACCTAGCTACGAGTACGGTAAGGGAATCAATCAGCTACCCCGGTAAGGGATTCAACCCTGCGTTTTTAAGTATAAGGGTGGAGAGGGTTTGTTAAAAAATAAATTTTTATTTATTGTTTTTAAAATAAAAGGGGAAAAGTGTATCATTTGTTTGATTTTTTATCAATAGATAGCATATTTGTTTAACTTATTTTAACTGGCCATCCTTTTTTATTCTTAATCCGCATTCCTTATAAATTCCTCTTCACTTTCCATTTCTATTTAAATATAGAAGAATACTCTTATGTAAATATAGCATTGGGGCAAGTAGTCACAAAAGGTATTGGATGTGACTACTTGCCCATTTTACTTTGTGACAACTAGCCCCAACGCGCCATTTTTAATTATAGTGAAATATTTTTTTCCTGCCGCAATAATATTGATTTAACGGTTTAGAAAAACAATGCCAAAACTACTACGTAATAATAATAATCGAATATAGCACCCTAGATAAAAAATACAAAACAGAAAACATAATTTAAAAACAAAAAAAGCAGTGAGTGACTAGCCTAAAAAGTTTATGTTCCATAGATGACAGACGGTTTGCTACAGTGACACAATTTTTCGTAAAGTTTGTCTACATAATGATGGTTATCTTCAGTAGCCGCGCGAGATTTCCATTATCACTCTAACCCCTTAAAATTGACCCTGAGACAACCTGCCCCTGTGACTTCTTGCCCCACTCTCCCCTACTACAGCAACAACAGACAACAGTATACTATAGACGAATGTAACCGGACACGTGTCCGGTTGTCTATAATTAATAAGGATATACTGTATACATATACAATATATCCTCTACAATAACTAATTGACTTATTCGATATTTGGTAGAAACGTATGAATGTATTTGAATAACTTTTAGAATTCCGTAAAATTTACAATTTTCTCTGGGTGTATAGAATTGAAATGTAGAGGAAGTACCTCTAAAATAGAGTTAAATAAAAGTCAACTGAAGTTAGAGTTACTCTGAGTTTTAAAAAAAGGAGTTATAGGTAAAACAAAATCGATACAGCTATACTAACCCCCTCCCTCCCTCCTTAAAAGTATTTTTTTTAGTATTTTTTGTCGACCTGTAAAAGGGAGGTTGAACATCCATCTAGCCACATTTTAAAGCGGATAATGTTACTATTTACCCGTTGTCTAAAGAAAAAAAAAAGAATAAAAGTTTGACGTTTCTTTATAATTGGTATTGGATATCGAAAGAGTAATTTGTAACTTATCTGTTTTCTAAAAATGAAACTTTAACTTTTTTTCGTCTTATTGATTTATTAATTATTTTTCTTCCGAGTTTACCGAAGGTAACGGAAGCTATTTTATTAGATGCTCGAGGGTTCTGTTTTGATAAATAAATAACGGTATCTTTTTTTAAATTTATTTAGGCGAGCATGGCGAGTATTTAACATTTATTGCACCTTGTGTGATTGTTTGTCTGTCAGTGACGTTTACTTCTCTCTAGGTAGTATTCGTAAAAGATTTAGATGATTTTGGTGTATATGTTTCTTTTACCAATGCTCTGCCTTAATTTGCTGGACAGCATTATCCGTTAAAGCGTTCAAATTTAAAATTGGAATTTTAGGATGGAAAAAGATTTTACCTTTATCGATTCCACCAGACTAACATTTTTACTTTTTCTCACTACCTATAGTAGGAAAAGTACTGTTTTCACCAAAAAAATTTGTTTTCGAGATTTCAACGGATTTATCCGTTTTGGGTGTTTTTAAGATCTCCTGAGTGGTTTTCAGCATGACTTCTGTATGTATGTATGTATGTGTTTGTGTGTGTTATCATCGTATCGCCCAAGGTATTTAACCTAGAGAGTTGAAACTTGGCAGAAAAATCAGTTCTTACCTGTAGTGGTGCCGCCCGGAAAATCAAATTTTTCCGCCATCTTGAACCCAGTATGTTGAGTTAGAACAATTTTAAAAAATCGATATAAATCGAAAATGGTCTTGATCGAGTGGAAAATTGGCACGAATATACCTCTCTGTATGACAAACAAGCCCACCAAATTTCATTTTAATATTGGCTGCCATTTTGAAATTATCAATTTTTGATTTTTTAAACTTTGACGGTTAATAATACCGAAAGTATAAATAGGTTTTTGAAGTATCGTGAAAAACCTATTTTTTTTATATATATATATTTTTTTTTTTTATATTAGGTTTTTTATATTTATTCCTTAATTTTTTCCGGTACCAAAAAATTAAGGAATAAATATAAAAAACCCCGATGAAATTCCATTAATTAGTTTAAAAGTTATAAGCGAATATAATTATATATTTATTAGTGCGATAATTTTGATGAGTCAAAGTTGGTTTACATCTGTCATAATACCGCCAAACTTCAAATAATAAAATAAAATATAGGTATTAAAAATAATGTTTTTTTGAAGAATGATAATAAATCAGTTTGTTCAGAACGGTCACCCATCCAATTACTGACCACGTCCAATGCTGCTTCCTCCTGCTGCTTCGCAGCAGGAGAGGCCACTTTAGTGGCCTCTGAAGTGAGGAAAAGTTCCGAGGTACCCTGTTGTACCCGATTTTTTTAATAATTTTTTTTATCGACCCCGCAATAAACTGATAAAGATTGCTAAATCCTTTAAATCGGATCTCTTTTTACTTTCTTATTTATTACTTTCTCATAGAAAGAGAAAGTATTGTGAGGGCCGCGAAAATTCGATTTTGATGAATTTACACGTTGCAAGGTCTCCTGAGTACAAGAAAGTTGTTTTTAATAAATGTGTGTCTGCCGTCTGTGCTGACGCGTGGGCCGATTTTGACGAAATATGTGGTATACATGTTCAGAAAAATCATACCCCAAGGTTAAATCGAGAAATGAATTTTAGCTTCGTATTTGGGGGGGGGGGGGGGGGGGCTACCTCCTAATAACTTCGAAAAACCGTACCTGTTAAACGCTTTTTATTTATTTATTTATTTATTTTTTAATCAATTAAATGCGATTTAGGCCAGTTACACGGGCCAAAAATAGTTCCTTACCTCCGAAATTTGAGGAACTAAACCTATTTGCTTGAAATTGGGTGAGTTGATGGGAAAGTGCTTACTGGAAAGTTATTTAGTGCCGATGTGCGCTTCCTCCCCAGGGGCGGTTGCCACCCTTTCTCGGGGGTGAAAATTTCTTCGCTCAAAATAACCCCGGGAATTGATAGAGGATCACATTTTAAGAAAAAAATTTAGTTTATAGTTTTTTTGTTAAATTAATGTTTTCTAAGTTATTCACAATTGAAAACTTGCAATTTTCATCTAAAAAAAAACACATTTTTGAACGCTTTTTTTACGAATACCTAAAAAAATACGATACTTATCAAAAAAAGTGTAAAAAAATCGGGTACGGGGTACCTCGGAACTTTTCCTCACTTCGGAGGCCACTAAAGAAGTAACCCCTCTTGTTGCTTCAAAGTAGGAGGAAGCAGCATTGGGCATGGTCAGTACTTGGATGGGTGACTGTCTTGAACTAACTGATCAATTAATTATCATTTTTCAAAAAAAAAAAAAATTATACATTACTTTTATTTATTTTATTGCATTTATTTAATTATTTGAATTTTGGCGGTATTTTGACAGTATGTAATCAACTTTGGCGTCATCAAAATTATGGCACTAATAAATAATTATATTGGCTTAAAACTTTTAAACTAATTAATGGACCTCGGGTTTTTCATATTTGTTTCTTAATTTTTCCCGGTTCCAACAATATGCTATATGTCAAAAACGTATTTATACTTTCGGTATTATTAACCGTCAAAGTTTCAAATTCAAAAATTGATAACTTCAAAATGGCGGCCAATATCAAAATCAAATTTAGTGGGCTTGTTTGTGATACATCAGGACCATTTTTGAAATTTTTGCTGACTCAGCAAACTGGGTTCAAGATGGCGGAAAATGTTGATTTTCCGGGCGGCACCTCTACAGGTAAGGACTGATATTTCTGCCAAGTTTCAACTCTCTAGGTTAAATACCTTGGTCGATACGATGATAATGATAACACTCACACACACACATACATACATACATACAGACGTCACGCTGAAAACCACTCAGGAGGTCTTAAAAACACCCAAAACGGAAAATCCCGTTGAAATCTCGAAAAACATTTTTTTGGTGAAAACAATACTTTTCCTACCATAGGTAGTGAGGAAAAGTAAAAACAAAGCTTATGAAAAAAAAGAAATCCATTTTTTAAAAAAATATTGTAGGTCCAATACAAAGCGAGAAATGGTCGATGAAAAGAGATCTTTTTTATTATTATTATTACTGGTCTTATATTACTTTGCTTTGTAAGTTTCATCGCACATTTCCGTTTCCCCAATTTTGAACCACTTCCCGTGATTCAATCTTCCCCAAATTTTGCACATAGATACAACTAAGGTAAAGAATACAGAAACCAAAAAAAATAAAAACAAAAACAAAATGGCGTCAAATTTATTTGCTTTTCAAGTTTCATCGCACACCTATTACCCAAATTTTGAACCACTTACCGTCATTCAATCTTCCCCAAATTTTGCACATAGATACAACTAAGGTGAAGAATACAGGAACCAAAAAAAAATAAAAACAAAAACAAAATGGCGTCAAATTTATTTGCTTTTTAAATTTCATCGCACACCTATTACCCCAATTTAGAACCACTTACTGTGATTCAATCTTCCCCAAATTTTGCACATAAATAAAACTAAGGTGAAGAATACAGAAACCCAAAAAAAAAAAAAAAAAAAAACAAAATGGCGTCAAATTTATTTGCTTTTTAAGTTTCATCGCACACGTATTACCCCAATTTTGAACCATTTACCGTCATTCAATCTTCCCCAAATGTTGCACATAGATACAACTAAGGTGAAGAATACAGAATCCAAAAAAAAAAAAAAAAAAAAAAAAATGGCGTCAAATTTATTTGCTTTTTAAGTTTCATCGTACACCTATTACCCAAATTTTGAACCACTTACCGTCATTCAATCTTCCCCAAATTTTGCACATAGATACAACTAAGGTGAAGAATACAGAAACAAAAAAAAAAAAAAAGTTGAAAATAAGACCAGTTTTGAAAAATGGCATTTTTATATGAATTATTTATTACTGGGATCGATGTATTCAACATTAAATGACGTGAAAGGGATTGAATGTTCGGATGTCATGATAGGCAATTTTTTTATAGTCTTTAAAAAAATCCTTTAAAATGAGTACTGTTAAAAGTCAATTGGATTTAAAATGAGCGAGTTACAATGCAAAAAATATGGATCACTCGAATTTTTTGTGAAAAAAAGCGTAGTAAAATTAATCTTATGTCCACCAGAATTAAAATTTCTTGTTGCAACTCTACAATATATTTATTTTAGTGTTGCTCTTGTGTTAAAAAAGTTTGACTGGTTTAAAATGCTTTCTTTTTGAACCAAGGCACCGGCACCCTCAAATAGGTAAAATGAAAAAAGAAAACACCTATGCCATTAGTGTGGCGCACATAGCTTTCTCGCGTTTAATCATTGAATGAATGGTCACATGAATATAGAATGAAGCATAATAAATAAATTTCAAAATATGAGTTACCTAATAATAAATATATAGTATGTGAGCATTAAAAATTTACATAAACATAATGTGTCCCCTTTGGGAATTGAAAAGTAGGTTGTTCTAGTTTTGCTTCTTTCTCTAGACTATACAATTTTCATATAAATTTAAACTATAAGAAAATGTCGGAATGAAAAATGCAATCTATCTTTAAAAAGATTTATCATTGCTATTCATCTCTGCTTGTTCACATGTTTGTTCTTCTCCCGACAACAATCCTATTTTAAAAATGCAGATAAAATTAAATTTATGATGTGTTTATAAATTATCTTCACTGACAAGTTACAAACACGAACACTAAATGTGGGAAAACAAAGACACTTTTTTAATATTTCATATTTAAAGTAAAAATAAACAAAATCATATTTATTATTATCTCTCTTGTACACCATGTATCAAGGAGTATAAAGCCCTAAAATGATATCATTGAAGAGCTGCTTAAATTATATTAAACATTGATGAATAAGTGTACTTAATACATCACTAAAAAAATCTGAATGGACTTAGTTGAGTAAGTCTAAATTTTCTGGAGTAGAGTGTTTCTGATATTTTGTGAATCCCTAAGTTTCGAATATATCTTTGCAAACGTCATTCTCAAGCAAGCTCACGATGAGAGTAATTGTTAACACCTATTATAAGTTAATGCCTTTTGACATGAGCATTTTTCTTGAAAGTGATCCTTGCATGATTTTTCAAGATCGTGATCCATAAAATCTCAGGCTTGGCCTTCTCACAAGATCTAGGCTTATTTAACTTGAAAGCCTGTATTATATTGAATAAGCTGAGTGTTTATACATAAACAGAGGTCATCTACTTTTTCTAGTTGACGCTTCAGCGACTATTCTTTCCAGCTTATGAAGAAGAAAGGCTTATACACTATCCCTATACATTTTTACAAATATTAGCAATATGAATTTTCAAAAACATTACCATGTTACTTCAAAATAAATTTTAAATTATTGTTAATTAATAATTTTAATTAATAATTAATTAATAATTAATAATTTTAATTAATAATTATTCACAACACCATAATAAAACCTACATGGACATATGGCATAGAACTCTGGGGTTGCACCAAACCTTCCAATTCCTATCGTATCCAATCACTCCAATCCAAGATCCTACGAAAAATAGCTGACGCTCCCTTCTATGTTTCAAATATTGTCCTTCATAACGACCTCAAAGTACCCTTTGTCCGTGAACTAGCCATTTCCTGATACAAATCCTTCCACGACTCCCTTTCTGACCATTCCAATCCACTAGTCCACAGTCTGTCTTCCCGGTCCATTCCTGACAATCCTCCTAGACGCCTGAAAAGGCAGTGGCCACGTGACCTCTTAGACAACTAAATATATTTATTTTAATATCATGAATTAAATTGATTAATTGTGCTTTATATTACTCATAAAATATTTTTCGTCTTAATTTAGTAAGTGCTGTCACTGGATAGTTGCTTACATCATGTCGTCTCAAGTCAAATATTCATAGAGATCTGTATTGCTTATAACAATGAAGTATTGTAGTTGCAGTAATTATATAAAAAAGTTAAAAAAAAAAAAAAAAAAATTATTGTTTAATTGTTTGCATTGTTATAGATATGTATTTACCTGTTTCGTGCTTGTTAATTAAGTTAAGACTGTTAAGTTAAGTTGATAATTAAGACTAAATAACTATTTAGAAGAAAAAGGGATGTTTAGTCTAATGTACTTTGGGGCAAAGGAATATCCCACTCCTGTTTTTATTAGAGGAGTAACTGTCTGAAGAAGAACATTCTATACACCTTCTTTAGATTGTTACTCCCCTCTGTTTTTTTTATAAGGGGAGTAACAATCTAAAGAAGTGCCTGTTTATGTATAAACACTAAGCTTATTCCATATAATACAGGCTGTCGAGTTAAATAAGCCTAGATCTTGTGAGAAGACCAAGACTGAAATTTTATTGATCACGATCTTTAAAAATCATGAGAGTCGAACGTAATTGACACGATAATATCTACCTATTAATTAAATAAGACTGAAGATGACCTTGATATAAGGGTCGAAACGTTTCAATTAATAAAATAGTAGTTGTTTTTGGGGTTAAATGTACACCTTATCGGCCATCTTACCTCCCATACATATAAAAACAATACCTCTAGTCAGTTTTATTCAACTCGAAATTGGTGGTCAACTTTAAACGCAATAAGTGTTTTTCTTCTGTGATTTTGGTTTATTGCGTTGTTTTATTTTTATTGGATTTCGTTGCAAATGAAAATGTATCATGTGTGAATTGTAATTCGGTTTTATAAATCGCGATAAATTCTACTAGTTTCGAACCGAAAACACGTCCTTTCTCTAAATTTATATTAAATGGAAATTTACAAGGAAGTTTTGAATCAAGATAACTTTTTCAGAAGTGTAAATTTAACACGAGTTCTTTCTAGTAGTTTTCCAAAGTTAGGAATTTATAACTAAGATACATGGATTGCTAAGTATTTTTATCAAGTTACAAAATGTTACAGCAGTATTTGTTAAATTTATTTTTACATTTACATTTATTAGCGCGACGAGTCCCGAACACTAAAGGAACATTTCTACCACAAAAGAAGACACACATATACAAAGACAACGTCCCAAAACCTAATCCACTGGAATAAATTGAGTTGCTAAAAACCACAGTAAATACAATAGAAATAAAGAAAACACTGATTCAGAAATAATAGGTTTTATTGGACTTATATTTGGTCTAGCTTAAGTTAGTTTTAAATGAACTTACTCTTTATTATTTTATTTATTATTTTATTTTACATTGATTCCATCAAAGGCTACATTTGTAAACAGTGAACACTTTTTGTTGATGATTCAATTTAAGCTTAAACATCGATGATCATATTTTATTTTATTATTATCTAGCTAGTCTGCCCTGCATAAAAAAAAATATTCAAAAAAGATTTGAGTAACAGAAAAACACTTGTTTCAACGACAAAATAGCCACCATTAAAAACCGCCATTTTGTATTTTCTTCTAATTCCATTATTCTCTTCACGTTATATTTGATCTCTGTACTAAGTTTATTTTCTATTCAATATTATTTATACAAACTGATTTTAATGATTGTAGAACATTTAAAATGGTCGTCATTCCACCTTCTAGGTATAATCGAAATTCCGGTTCCAGGATGTTCTTTTAGACCAAGTTTCAGCTTTTTAGTTAAGCAGGCTTAAGACCTCAGAATGACAGCCACTCAAATTATAGGGCATACCATATTTATAATAAATAGCCATATTTAAATGAAGTGTTAAACAAATATTTATATTCTATACTATTTATTTTTCTGGGATTATAATTTGGAAGCATAGTAATACTTTTATCTTTGTATTAGTAAGAGTGAGAAAGTAAAAAATAAAAACTTTTCTATCCCACCTTCCCCCTTCATCAACTCCCTTTTAAAAGCAACAGAAATGAAAAAGGATGGAGAAGGCTGAAGTTAAAATTATTAGCATGAGAAATGTCCGAGAGGGAGGGGTGCCATTTAATACCGGACTCTCTAAATCATTTATTCTAACCTCCACCTCCTCCCCGTCTAGTAGTAGCGGAGTTCGTAATTGTACATAATTTATTGTAGTAAGGTTACGTTGGGACCTGGGGGTGCAATGGGAGGGGGTAGTAAATCCGAGCTGAGCCCCTAATGAAATAGGGGTTTCCGAGAGGCAGCACCCTCTTCCCGTGGCAGTGGGAAGGGGGCAGAGAAGAACATTAAGGGGGTAGGCCTCGTTAAGTATGATAAATTTTATTCTATGATTAAAGGGTTCGATCAGAGTCAAACCAGCTCTCTTTTTTTGGTGGGTCTAGCAAAAATCATTTTACTGAAGTTCGAAAAATCGGCTGGAGAAGTAAGCTTTTCAATTAGTGTGAAAATTCAATTATCGACAACTTTCAAATTGTGTAAATTATCCTTTTTGAAAGTGCTTCATTCCAATTTACGACCAAGATTTTACAGTACTCACTGAACCAGTAAATTTAATCAGTTTCTTGTCCATGCCAATAATCTAAAATCACCTACTGCTTTTAGATGTCTTCGCGTCTTCATCAGAAACTACGATCCTTGCAGGGCTCATGCTAGGAATCAGTGACTACATTTTCTAGTGTATGGTTATGTGGGCAAAGCCATTAAATAAAATTCTTAGGTATTAGGCTTTCGTTTAGGTATTAGGTACGACAAGGATGATCAAATAAATGAAGATAGGCGAAAGCAAGGTGTAATGGGCATCATTAGGATAGAAGAGAGGAAGAGGAAGTCCAAAAGTGAAATTAGATGACGAATTGAAGAAATTGCTGTGTTAGGAGAGTAGTATTTAGACAGGCAGGAGTGGAAACATATGCGATGTTTATACTTAAAATGGTTGCTTATAGTGTAAATCACATATTTTTATTGTTATTAGATGTTCTTGGTTGAAGTTTTACCTTTTTATGTACTAGAGAAACTTAGTTTTATAAGGTTATTTCTATGTTTTATGATTTATTTCTATGTTGTATAGTTGTGTAATGTTGTATAGCCTGTTATCTTATTGTTATATGTGTGCGTTATATAGTTCTATAGAATTGATTTATTATCAATATTATTTTAGTTTGCTTTATTTGAATTTATAAGTATATACATATATAGGGTAATTTTGTGTAATAGTACTCTTACTTTCTCACAAATATGATTATTATTATTATTAGATAAACAAACAACAATTTTTTGTGTCAAAGATCTTAACTTTGTGTTTTCTATATGTACAGTCAGGCTTAAAGAGCCTTTGTAAAGATTGGGTAGTGAGGTGCCGCACCATTTAGTATAATAATATTATAGCCTTCATGGTGGATAATAATAGTTTTATTTGAGACCAGAAACGTTGTAGATTCTCTCAATTCCTGTTTTACTTAACGCATGTAAAAGTAAGTTTTAATGACAAAATTCTCTTGGATTCTATCCACAAATAATTATTTTGAATGTACCAAGGCTGTTTGAAATCATGAAAGATATTGTTTATAATGAGAAGTGAAGTCAAACGGAAGGTCAATCTCAGAAACAACTCCTTTACAGAAGATTTCAATGTACATATTTCCGATCGCTTCTTTTTCCCAATCTCTTCCTACACTAGGCTTTTCAGGTCTTACTGATTACCTTGTAACAGCATATAATATACCGCCTCTAACTGTTTGCTATTTGGATCTAATAAGTATATAAATGCTGGATACCAAATACAAAAGATTCGAAAGACATTCTCCATGTGCTCCTCAATACTTCCTATTGTAATGTTCACCTACATTAATTTGATATTTTTACCCCTCGTAATCAAATATGTAGGGGGTTAAGTTTTTTTTTTTTTAATTATCCATGTAATTTAGTACTCGATTCATTATTATAAATTTTCTTTATCTGTTGTCTCCTATAAAGTATTTCTAGTTTTAATTATTTTTGTTTAAATGCTCATCAATAGGAAGGGTATTAGAAGGGATGTTCTGGTTTTTATAGATGAAATATATTTTTCTCTTTTTATTGAAGCGAGCGTAAGCGAGCTTCTTACATTCAACAAATTATGCATCTTGTCTGTCTGTCTGTCTGACTGTCCGTCAGTAACGTTTACGTGTCAAACGATAACTTGAGTAAAAGTTAACCAAATTAGTTTTGATATTTGGTATACATATTCCTTTTACTAATGCTCAGGCTAAGTTCGTTGGATAGCCTTATCCGTCCAAGATTTCGCTCGCAACGCTCGCGTTAATGTGAGCTTCAAATGTAAAATTGTAATTCCGCCGACGGGAAAAGATTCTATCATCACCTATTCGATAAGACGAACATTTTTTAGTAAAACTAACAGCGACACCGCTATGAATTAATATAAAGATGGTTAAAACTATTAAAGCGGATCTAAACGTTTATACAGTAGAAAAAACAACGATTTTACCCATATCTTACGTTCTAACGTAACGATTTTAATAAAACTTCATATACATCGTCTAAAGTACATCGTGCATGCAAAATTTCAACTTGATACAAGCAGAGGGTTTTTAGTAGTGAAGTAATACATTTATAATAATAGTTTAAAAGCTACTGTTAGGATTCTTATTGGAGCATAGTTATATAGGTTTATCTAGGAAGGTGAGCTTTGTACCAAGTACCCCCACTCTACCCCACACTACCCTCTTCCACTTATCTTTAACTACGGCATCCATCATGATTAATACATTTCTCAATATTCAGTATTTTATTGCAATAAGCTCGCTTCAATGATAGAGCCATGCGATGCCTAGTTATTTTCAGTTTAAGTTATCTAGTGTTATTATTAGCTAGTGATACCTCAGTGATTTTGTTGTTTTAATAATTTGTTTTGTTTAACTTTGATTTTAGTCATCGCATCTGTTTTTCCTCGGGCAAGTTAGCCCTTAAAAACATTTTGAACATTTTGATTTACTTGTTCTAACTTTCTCGGCCAACTTGTTTTTCCCTTCCTGGACTTTCTCGGGTTCAAATCCCTAATTGACTTTATCATACAACTTACTTACTCAGTCTAATTATAATATAACTCTATTTTCTCTTTCCTTTCCATCTCGTTCTCTTTTGTTAACTCCCCTTCGCCGGCGTTAATCAACTTCGTCCTTTAAGGGAAGGATGTTTACACTCCGTGAAAACTTTTTTCCCCCTTTTTTGCTTCTTCTTCTTTATTGTTTACATTAATTAAAATTGAGGCTGTTTTGTTCAAGTTTTATGAAAAGAGAAGATGTAGGAAATGTTAAAGACAAAGTTGTTAGAAATTAACAATTTTTTAGACAATTAAGTTACTTTATACGCATACTTATAATAATAATATTCCATTGCCCACAATAGCCACAGCCAATAGCCCTTGGAAGGTTTGGGCCTTTCAAAGGGCTTATACAATAACTTATACCCGGTGGCCGCATTTCGCTCCATCGGCGGTATAAATAAACCATATAAAAAATTTGGTCTCTACTAGTAGATTTTTAAGGGTGACTTTACGTAGGTTTATTAAGTCAATATTTAATTATAAATATCATAGAGGGCTTACATAAAATTTGTCAAGATGTAGGAATTTAAATAATACATACAATTCGGAATTACTTTCTAAATTAAATTTTAATTTTGATTTAATAATCCTATTAATATTTAATAAGACGTTTACTTGGAATTGATAATTATTTTAAAGTATAAAAGTACATCTTAGTCTGTTAGATACCTGCTCCAAACCCTTTCTTATTGAAAATAAAATTTTACTTCATCTAGAAATAAGGGGGGGGGGGAATAAAAATGATATAAAAAAAAGGGAGGAAGCGAGAAATGGAGAAAGAAAAATTAGGCCTTAGAGTCGGTGTAAATGAGCGCGGAATAAAATTACTCGGGAAAATAAAGGAGGGAAAATGAAGAAATTGGGCGGGCTCGATTTGACAGTGATATGTTGCTTCTCCCCCCCCCCCCCCCCCGTGCCTAATACACCGACCCAAATTGCCTCTTTTTCCCCTCTTTGAATCAACACGCTGTGAAATTCGCGACAAATTTATTTCAGCAAAATGTCTAGCGTTTTGTGCTTTTTAAAAATTCACTCTCACCCAATATAGTTTTTTTTTGGTAATATCTCGTTGGAATTTTAGAAATGAGAAGAGTAAATTTGATTAAGTTTTGGTTTATTATATGTATATTACTTTCTGTTGTTGCATTACTTAAAGATTATTGCGCATGATTTTGAAATTTACTCTATCTGTATGCAGTATAATACTCAGGTATTACTAAAATAATAATATAATTTATGATTTAACGTTTACTCCATCAACGAACCAAATGTGGACACAATTTATATTGGTCAATACAGCTCTTATTTATTTAAGTTAAACGAATTCACTCTATTATAATTTAACCTAACCTTTATTAGCCAAAGAAAACACAAATACACATGCACGTTTTAAAAATGTAATTGAACAAATGAAAAGTCGTAAGTACAAATATTTCTTACATATTTAGTTATATGAATAACACTGTGGCATTACAGCCCGTGTAGTCCAGGCGCGGAATAAAAATGCTCTTCTATGACCAGCAGCCGCCAACTTCCCACTCCTACTTTTCTCAGGCCTTCATGTAAATCTTCCAGCCATCTCAGTTTGGGGCTGTTCCTTTTTCCTACCGGAGCGGAGGAAGGGTGAAAGCTCACTTAACTTTATATGTCCTAAAGTTTTTTAGGACTTCTTTCCATTGACATCTATATCACTGCCGATATCAAGTCATATGAAGCTGTTAAAAATCCTTTTTTGTAACCCTAAAACATATTTAAGTTTTCTTCAAAAAGAGTCAACCATTGGGTTTGGATTATATATCTTTTTCTATTAATTATTTAAAAATACTATTTATAACTTAAATAGTTAAACAATTTTTTGTCCTCTGATAGGATGAGTTTTCATTATCCACAAAGATCAGTTTTTCTTTTATTATTTCACTTTCTAAAGGGTTCCCCAAAGTTAACGCAAGACTTGAATTTTTCCGCCAGTTGTGCTGTTGGCAACCCTGAAGAAAAACAACAATTCGAAAGCTAGGACTTAAGGATTAGTAAAGATGGTGCGTTACACGAAACAGCAACGTGTTTTTATTATTGATCGTGATTTAACACGATAAATTTATTTTATTTAATTCAACTTATTTAATGTATTTATTTAATTTTACCCCCTAGGCCCTAGACCGTGTGATTTAATACCATTTATTTTTATGGAGTTATTTGAATTCAAAGGTTCCACAAAACAATGTCAATAAGCCCACAACCCCCCTGCATTAACGGAAGAAATTAAACGCTGCATCACGAAATTCAGCCACATTTATGCATGTCATGGAAAATTTCGGTAAAAGAGTGCATATGTGCCAGCAAAGCCGTGGAGGCCATTTGCCCGATGTGTTATTCCATAAATAACCCTATCCTATGTACTTTATGATTAAATAAAAATAGACTGCCAATTAGTGTGGCACATAGCTTCCTCGCATCCTATCACGTATTTTATTGATTTTGTACTTTTACAAGCCATTATTGTCTAATTGTCTGTTTCCCCCGTTTTCTTAATCTGTCAAAATTGTTTAGATTTTTTACATACATTAAAGTATCAATGTACTTTATTGTTATAATGTTTATTGTGTAAAAACTATTAATAGTTTTAGCGATCTTTAACACTTCATAGCGGTGTCGCTGTTAGTTTTATTGAAAAATTGTATTTGAAAAAAATGTTTGCCTCATTGAATAGATGAAGTTAGATTTTTTTCCCGACCTAAAATTCCAATTTTAAATTTGAATTTCACGTTTACGCGAGCGTTGCTCGTGAACGCTTGGACGGATAATGTTGTCCAACGAACTCGTCCTGGGCATTGGTAAAATGAACATGTCTACCAAATTTCATTAAAATCGGTTGACATTTACTCAAGTTATCGTCGCACGTTTCATAATTCGCGGACACACAGACCGACAGACAGACAGACAGACAGACAGACAGACAAACAGACAGACAGACACGAGACCAAAAATGATCCCTGATGTCTGAAACGGATTTCTGTCTTGGAATTTTTAAAATCGGAGGCATAAAAGTATTTCGTTCTCAAAAGTGAACACAATGCTTCCGTTACCTTCGGTAAGCTCGGAAGCAAAAATAACAATCTAAAGACTAAAAACTGTGTTTTCTTTTTACTTCAAATCTTGCGTTAATTTTGGAACACCCTTTATAAGCTCTCGATTGTAACTTACTATCAGATAAGGCGTTTAATATTTTAAACATGGTATCTTTAAGTTAATAAAAAAAAATACATATATATATTTATCTTAGGGACAGGAGTATATTTATGAATGAATGAATAGCGTGATCATGATGCATCCAATGACTATAATAGTACCTACTAACTATTGCATAAGAATTCAATTTACTGTAAAATTAATTGTGCCATTGGATTTGATAATGAGATTGATATTTAAGGCCTTGCCATAATAAAATCCGAAGAAATATTTCAATGTCAAAATTTATGTCATATTGCCTCGATATGTGAATCAATTATAAAGTGTTTATATTTAAATCGAAAGCCAGAGTTTACTATGACGTCGTGAGTGGTTTCGAATTTAATTCGTTAGATTTACAATAACTTAAGATAATAACTATTTTTCTAATAACTAAATATAAAACTAAAAAAACATTAGAGACTGTAAATTATTTAACTGCTGAGTTTTCAGAATTTCAGCTTTTCAAAGCAGATTAGAAAAAAGGAAAACAGTTTTTTTTATTGATTCAGCAATAAAATGAGGCGCAAACTTGTTCCGTTCTCTAAGATGAATTTATTGCCTCTCGGTCATAAATCTAAATCCTAAACCAGTTTTACATTTAAATCTGGGCGAGCGTCTCGGCTCGCTTACCAATATATTTCCCCTCAAACTAGCTCCACTCGTTAGGGGAATTTCGGTTCGGGTTTTAGAAGTGATTAATTCTAGCCAATTAAGTAATAAAACTCTTTAGATTTTGGGAAAGGGGTTGTGTATAGGCGAGCGATATATATGGACCAAATTCGTCTTTATAAAATGAGATTAAAAAAAGTCAAACCGACACCAAGCGGATGCTTTCTCTTAATCACCATCCCCATAAACCTTTCATTTGCATTAGTAAAAATATTTTTTTATCAGAAATTTAGTACTATTTTTAGCATTCTTCCACTTGCCTACACTCATCAAATTATTCTATGAATTTCACTAAACTTTTGTAAGTTACATTAAATTCCTGTAATTTAATTCTAAATTCCACACCCAATTAGTACAGTATAAATGATTATATTAACCGTTTATAATAATAGGAACTACTAGCTACCTAAAAAGAAAATATTTTATTAATTATATGTATCATATTTGTTTGTTTTAAATAAAGTGTTTTTGGAAAAAAAGAAAAAAAAAAAAAAAAAAAAATGTTTACTCCCTAATTATTAAATTTTTTAATAAAGCGTTGATGCTTGACGTGTAAAACTTGGGATTCGTTGCTGTAGTAATAACGACATCACAACTTTAGTCTTGCGTATGAGTTTAACTAGTTGGCTAAACTTTAAGTTTTGGTGTTAAAATTTGAACGACTTTTCGGCTAAGAATAACTTTTGTTATGAGTCATTTTATTTTGTTCTCAACTTGACAGTGACATTACCATTTAAAATGAAATTTTCCTTTGTTTCAATACTTCTATTCACTATTAGCTTTAAAGTTTTGTCTAAAGAGGTGTTTTTCCTTACGAGGTGATGTATAAGAAGCCTTCTTTTTACCCCACTTTCAAATTTATTTAAATTATATCACATTCTGGAAACTTTGTCTCAAAAACATTTTATTTTACCAATCTAATAATGTAATGCTAGCGAGTTTTAAAATATTATTTTGTGAAAAACGTTATAGTGAAAAGGTTCTGGTCCATCGACTAATCCCTTTGGCGTAAAAAATTTAGAATATAAAAATAAATAAATTTAAAATAAAAAGCCAAAATAATAATAAAAAGACCGTAAGTCTAAAGCATCCCCTACACGATCAAGCCGCTTGATCAAAACATCGTGTCAAGCATAATTGATAGCCTATGAACCCGTTTGATGCTTGAGTCAAGCCTTGACGGAAATTTATGGAAAGTTTGAATGAGTCAAGCGGCTTGACGGGGCGCTTGATAGTCTAGAGCAATTTTGCTCAAGCATTCCATCAATCACCTGCTCGACACACCAAATCCTGATTCGAAACAATAGTATCTACACAATACTGATTTATTACAGTCCAAGAGGAGCAGTTCACTAGTCGAAAACTCCGCTACAAATGAGTGTTGATGAAAAGATTGATGGGATGCTTGATGCGCCCCAAGGCGGCTTGAAGGTCGTGTCCATCAGCTTGATGTGATGTTTTGATCAAGCTGCTTGATCGGGTAGGGGCTGCTTAAGATGGTTTTAAAACTGTGTTATAGGTTAGAAGTTTATTATTCAGAGTAATTTTGGACCTACGATCTACAAGACGAAGTAGCAACTTGTAGCGTCTTGAAATGTCAATACGTTTAGTCTTTGTGTAATTTTTCGAGGTGAGTCAACGATCAAGGTGAAGGTTGGATGTTAGGAGAAATATTATATCCAATATATTATTATTTTGCAGTATATGTACAGCTGTTTGTCGCTCTATTAGCTACAAAAGTAACTAAGTGTAAGAGTTGTATTAGAGGAGTCATATTTCACGATTAAGTTGGCTGACAATCTGCGTTTATTCGGATTTCAGCTTGGGAGATTCCAGAAATCTCGTCTGCTTCGTTTTCTTATCCGCTTTATTACACCCGTGTTACCACATTTTATCACATTTCTTCTTCTCTAGATTTCGTGTCAACTCTGCCTTTTTCGGGTTAGGTGGGTTTTAGGCTCTATCCCGAGTATGTTTATCTTTTATTAATTTTTTTTTTTTTGTATTATTTTCCTCTTATTAATTTCTTCTCTATTAACAATGTCAATAGTATATTTAATTAGAAGACAGCACTTGTAAATACCACCTACCTTAAATTTAGTTTTTTGCCAGATAATTAAAAGCTAAAATAAAAAGGAATTAAAAAAATGTATAAAAAACTATCACATTCATACATAAGAACATAACAATTTTCTTCGAGATAAATAGGCTTTGAAATTTTCTTCATACATAGTGGGTTTACTTATTGCTCTAACAATTATTGTATTTGGTTGCAGGAATATGAAAATTTTAAGCAGTTTCTTTACAATGTCTTCTGAAGTCGTGTTTTGAACTTAGGAATGTTATTTGCCCTTCTTTTTAGTTGACCTTACTGTTACCTTACAAAGCCAAGAAAATGCCTAGAAATATAAACAATGTACTAGAGGAAACGAAGAAACAAAAGGACGTGGTTTCCTTTGCTGAAGGGTTTTCGAAATTGACTGGCAAGGGTTTGTGGTATTTGGTTTAGGAAGGTTCTCTCTTGGGTTTGCAAAGGCACAGTTATGTTAGACGTTGTAGAAGAGCGGAGCGAGGGGCCGGGCCGAGTCATTATTCAAATACTAGAAAGGGTAGGTTAGTAGGATAGCTGTATCAGGAGGAGCGAGGACTATTTGTTAAGGTCCCTTCCGCGGCGAACCTTATTGCAGGATGTAAGCCACGGAGAGGAGAAACGGCCCGGGAGACTTGTGTGTATCCAGGCCGTGGAGGACCATTAGTTATGTTAGCGGCAACTTCCAGGTGGAGGTAGAGAGGACTGGATTTCCAAGAGAGGAACTACTGGGGATTAGATTCCCTTTAGACGTCAGGACGCGGAGAAACAGAGACAGAAGGCTCCAACCAGATATATCCCTACAGCCGAGAGATAGACGTGACGCCGTCATACAACCTGAATATCCCCAAGTGAGAGCAGCTCCCCCTGCTTACCAGATCGATATCGAATGTCAAGTGATATAAAGGTAACAATAGAAGAACGGCGAGAAGGATGACGTGACAAGGTGTGAAGGAATCAAAAGCTACATCTCGATGTTCTGTTATGCGACGTCCCGTGATGAACTGGTGATGGGATGTGAAACAAATTATTACAAACAAAACATACTACGTATTCAAGTACTACTAACATTAACTTGACTATCCTATCTAGCTCCTTGATTACAAACAAACAGAACTTCTAATGATTACATAATACATCACGACAGAGTTTTATTTCCAACAAAACACAAGACAATAGTAACCTAATAGTTTAAGTAAAGGAAAACGATAAGAAACCAGTTAAATAAAGCATAACTTAATTTGTAGGATTCGGCAATTTGTATAATAATAAAATATCTTTCGGTGGTGAGTGCTTCTAAAAGGAAAGATCAATTATTAAATAGATGTTAATAGATTAAGAAAAATAATTGTGTTGGGACATAACTTCGATGCTATTTTTTTTTCTCTTATGAAATAGATACTAAGAAAATATAACGATGCCATTGTTGCTTATCGATTATGCAGCATTATCAATTAATTGATTAGAGCATTCCCAAAATAATAATAATAGTGTATCAAACGAATTTCAGTGTCATTTGAAGTTTTTGTTCTTGATATTTGGTAGTGAAGTTTTGTCGGCTAAACCAATATCAAGATCCTGAGATGGACATTGCATGTTTGATAACTATGTTGATATTGTCTTAGTTAAATATCAGTGTCAAACGAACAACCGAAAATATCAGTTATCTCCTTAGACTTGTATCTCCTTTGACTCATTCCAGTAAATTAATTTTTATTCGTTTTATCTTCTGGACTGTACACATGAATGCCATCTCGATAGAGTCATTTTGCTCTTCTAAGATATGTGTCAGGATTTGTTTTATTATTTTTTATTAATTTCTTACTTAATAACGCAAGCGTTGTGCTCAAATGCATTTATATTTTAACATTCTTCTACATGGATTATAGATTTCACTGAAAGGTGGCTCTGTAAAATAAATATCGATGTGGGGATTATAATAGTATTTTTCTTACCAAATTTAACCTAGGCATTGATTATATTATAAAAGACACAGTTCCTTGCAGTATATTTATAAGACATTTTGTTAAATGTATTGGCATTTATATGCGTAATAATACTTGTAATGAAGTACTCGAGTTCTTTTACCAGTATTTGTTGGCCAGATCTCAACTGCCTTTACCGGAAAACCTCGAGTGTTAAGATCGTTGTTAAAAATATATAATTTTTATATCTAAAATTTTTCATAAAATTATTTGTACACGTAAAACATAATAGCGCTAATGGTTGGTTACTAAACATGAAATAAAAATCGACTCTAACACCAATTAAAAATGGCGATAATATTCCTAAGCTTTTTTATAATTTGTCGAAAAGCGATTTTTTAAACTAATGATTGCAGTATCAATTATTGTCCAATTAAAATCATAAGTATTAACTGTTAAGGCATGAAATGAATAAATAACTGAATTTGGTTCGTAAAGGAACGCTTTGAAGTGAGTGGTTGCGTGATTAGTATCTAAAACCTGTGATAACGAATATGATTAATATGGAATAAAAGGAGGAGAGCGCGTGACACGTGACAGTCTGACCTGACAGATAAGCTTTCAACAATTACCATAGCTTTCGACATAAGCCTTATTTAATTACTTTCGTGATTTGTTCATTTCTATTCACAATAAACACATAATAAAATTACCCTTTTTTATCATAAAAAAAATTAAATCAATATAAAGCTTCCTGCAACCTTAGTGATTTTGTTTAGGTGCGGTAATATTAATTAGTTCAAACTTCAGTCATCTGTGTGACTACTGTTTACTGTTATAGCTTTTCTGGGAAATATTCATTATCTACTAATCCGAATCCAAATGAAATCTTTTGTACGAATGGGTTTAAAATAAATGTTTACTCTATCGAAACAACCAACAATTAGAATTAGTGCCTTCCAAGAATTATTTCTACTCTTGTATGACTCGACGTCAGCAAAACTACTTACTCATTATGTGGTCATATGTTAAGGTGGTTCACAAGTTACCATGGGTTCATCAAGAAGTTGTACTTTTCCATCTGCACATTCCTGCAACGGAAATGTTCAATATTTATTTAAATTTGAAATTTGGCCTTTGACTAAATCAGTGAATAATGTTTTGCCACCTTTACAAGGTCATTTGATTTTCAATACAAAGGACAAAAATGGGTTTACTATTTAGATATATGTATTTCAATGATATCTAGTATACTTTTATTTGCCCAATAAAAAATGGGTTGTATTATCATGGATTTATTGTGAATAGAAATTAAAAAATCACAGGAGTAATTAAATAAGGCCAAGTGTTAAGCAATCAAACTTGTAGATCTTTCAAAATCAGTAGCTGTTTGAGCAATTAGTTTTTCGATACGACTTACCGTTAATTCACCAAAAAACTTTAGAGTTGCGTCCACCATTTTTTTTGGAGGGGGGGGGGAATATGAATTTTTTAAAATTTCCCGTCAGTTACACAACTATAGCTATAGTATAAGTGTGCCACATTTAAATTTTCTAGCTATGCTGTAAGTAACTTAAAATTTTGATGATGAGTGAGTCGGTGAATCAGTAACGAAAATCCAAACTTTGAAACTCTCTCCTGAAAAGGCCTAATATTTAGGACTAAATTTTTATTGTGTCTTAAGCTACTTAAGACACCCTTTCTAGGGTTAAAATTACAAAAGCCCAGCAGAGAAATGAGGGTGAGAAAAAAAGAAACCGGGTGAATTGGTTCAAGTAAAGATACACTGTATTCCTTACGCTCAGATAATTGATACACAATATTTAGTGTAAATAGAAATGTCGTACTTTTCTCTCTTATTTTAGTGGTTAAACGGACTTAAATTAATTTAAATTTTCCGGAATACCAACTAGAAGTAGCCACACTTTATTCAACTTTAGCCTCCCTTCCGACCGGATGCTTTTCAAACCGAATTTAATTAGCCTTTGTCCGTTAAGGGATGTGGTATTTTTCCCTTCTGGGAAAAATAGGAGGTTGAAACTGTAATTTGAAAATCTGTGTTCCGATATTGGATTCCGGGGGGAGGGTAATGCCGGTGTAAAAACTATGTAATTTCTGAGGGAAAAGAGAAAACGGGTAGGAGTAGTATAATTTAAGAGCCGGATTTTCTAGTCTGTTATATCTCGACCGAAAAAAACCTTTTTTGAATTTGCTCTTTGATGGGGACAAATTATCAATTTAATACAGTAGAGTCTTGATTATCCGAGTTGGATGCACTAACTCGGATTACCAATAAACTCGGATTATTGGAAAATTACGAAAAATGTGAATTTGAAATTCTACTTTTTAACCATTTATTGAAAAATAATTCTTACATTCATATTTTATATTCATTTGATTTTCGACTTCATACATATGGAAAGCGCTGTCTGAATTTCAAGTAAATAACATATTATATATCGAAGTGCTAAATATATAAAGTGAGGCAGAGATAAGGGTTCAACTCGGAAGAAAGTTTAGAAACATTAAGATTGAGAGGGGAGTGAGGCAAGGTGACATACCGTCTGCAAAATTATTTATAGCGACCTTAGAATACGTTTTCAGAAATATGGACGCAGGTGGCTTTGGTATTAATATTAATGGTAAAAAGCTAAACAGGCTAAAAATTCATGGATGATATTGTTCTTATAGGAAGCAGTGCAGGAGAAATTATGCTTAACAAACTACAAGAGGAAGCAGGCAAAATAGGACTCAACAATAATAAAACTAAATTTTAGATTTTTTAATTCTAAATCGCCGGAACCTATTTCTAGAAATAATTATTTTGGGATGTTGTGCCCCAAATTTCATTAAAAAATGTCAGCTAAAGTTCATTTCTCGATTTTGCCTCGGGGTACGATATCCTGAAGATGTATGCCAAATTTCATCCAAATCTCCACTGTAGTTAAGCTAAACGAGTCTCCACCGAATTACTGAATCATCACAATACTTTCTCTCTATACAGGGTGTCCCAGCTAATATAGAACAGCGAAATATCTCCAGAACCATAGAATAGGTAGATAAATGCTGTTTTCAGGGTTCGATAATGGCTATAAATGCCCTTCCAGAAAAAATACTGAACATTTTCTGTGTTCAACAAAAAGGGTGTGCAGTTTACATAATTTAAAAGAAAGTGATTAGGAAGCCATATTTTTTTAGACTAGATTTGGATTCTATGGCTCAAAATAATAATTTTTTTACTCTTGGAAATTTTTAGCTTAGTTAGTGTTTAGATTAGTTTGCCGTCTGGAGAGCCCTGAACTTTTTTTCCCCAAAGGTGTTTAGCAGGGCTGAAAACGTGAAAAAAGTACCAATAATACATGTCTTTAAGAATGGATGTGGATTTTACGGCAAAAAATAAGAACTTTTTGTATCTTGAATTTTTTGCCTACATCCATTTGTTAAGCTGTAAAATGTACTTAAAGTTTCAATTTCAGCAGTTTTATTCAATTTTAGCTCGGAGCGAAGATATTTCGCTGTTCCATATTAGCTGGGACACCCTTTATACTATACTGCTTATATGAGAAAGTATAGAAAATAGGAAAATCTGGTATTACATAAAAAAAATTAAGAATTATCTGATGTATTTACAGAAGATTTTCGATAGTCCGAGCTCCGATAATCCTAGTTTCCAACAATCCGAGTCAAAAAAGAGTTCACGGAAAGAAGGAGGGTGAGCTGCTTTCTAGAATTAAGTACAATTAGGACAGGTACGTGTAAAGGCCGGGCCACACCTGTCCGCACCGTGCCCGACCGTATGACAGTCATACGGTGACGGCGAAGGGAGGCCACACATTACACATGCCCGCACCGTATGATCTCAATTCAATGTTAGTATATTTTTTTTATGCTCACGCAGCTGTTTAATTGAGACAAAATGTTACAAAGTTTAACACATAGTGATTTAGGGATGGTAGCACTTGTCTTAGAGGAAGAACATGATAATTGGAGAAAAATTTAACGTAGAAGTCGGAGAAGAATGTGGGTTCACAGTGTTTGGAAGAAAAGATCGGTTGAAGGCGAGTTTTGCTCGCTGCTGCCTTATATGACGATGAAACCAAGTTTTACAAATATATTATAAGAAAGTCGATTACCTACCAAACAGGTTTATTCTCTGCATTTCTATACTTTTCACACAAAACTGGGAATTTTCTAATTAATTCAATTAATTTTTCGATCTCCCTTTTGAGTAGAAAAGTAAAATAAATATATTTATGAAGTGTTGTAATGCAATTAATAAAGTTCTAAACATTTTTTTATCATTTATTATTTAGCTACAATTATATAAAAATTAATTATAACAAGCAGCTTGTTCGCATAAGGTATATACAGCACAGTTACATCACAGATTAAGAGATTCCACCCAGTGGTGGTACTCCAATAATTTGGATTACAATAATATTAGTCTCTTAGATAGTCTCTTAGATGGTCACGGGGTCATTTTCTCTTTAGGCGTCGCCTCGGATTGCCAGGGATATGAAGAGAGGATAGGTTTTGGACAAGAGGATTAGGATGGTGGACGAGCTTGGTGTGGAAGGTCTTGTAACGAGATGAGGCTAGGATATGGACATAGGGAACATTTAGATCGTTATGTATTATACGGTTGGCCACGTAGGAGGGACCATTACATATTTTTCGTAGGATCAAGGATTGCAGGGATTCGATCTTATATGAATTTGATGGCTTTGGTCGATCCCCACAGCTCGAGTCCGTATGTCCAAATAGGTTTTATAATAAGATTATAGATAAAGACTATAATAAGATTATAGATCTAAAAATTTAAATTGAATAACTCGGCGCGGACAGGTGTGGCCCGGCCTTTAGTAGTAGTAGAGATGAATCCATATGATTTATTGGAATTCCTTTCCAGTCTGAGCAGATCTGTTAACATTCAAATTCAGGGAAGCCTATTAATTTATTTCTTAATTTTCCGTAAGATCTTAAACCAAACTTCGTTCCTAACGGGTGGGTGTCTCCCGCGACACCACACTTTTTTTTTTTTTTTTTTTTTTCAAATCGGTAATTAGCCGTCGTTCCCTCTAAATAAGGTAGAGTTCCGACTTTGTTTTCGAGGTTATCTATTTGTGTTAAATTACCTTATCCAAACATCAAAATAAACTTCGCAAGATCTCTTCCATTCCGACCTATCCGTAGTTACTCTCCAACAAACTTTCCTCTTCTCTTCTTCCCATCTCTTCTTTGGTCTCCCCTTCTTCCTTTTCTCTTTTAAAGGCCACCAATGTAATATTTCCTTAGACCATCGCTCTTCTTTATATCTTGCTAGATGCCCGGTCCATCTTCATTTTCCATAAAGTACAGTTCTGCCAATATCTTTCAATTTAGTCTTGGAACTGATCCATTGATTTCTCCTTTTATTTCTTCTGGTGATACCTATCATACTTTTTTCATTAATTTTACCGTTACCCTTGGCTTTTTTATAGTCTATTTACTCAGTGCCCATGTTTCGCAATCATATGTTAAAACTGGCAGTACAACATCTTCCATAGTTTTATTTTCTTCTCAATGCCAATCTTAGATCGTAATATACCTCGGAATCTGTTGTACTCATTCCAGCTCATTGCGTATCTTCTCAATACTTCTATCTTCATGCTTCCATCCACTGATAGCTGATAACTCCTGTACTTCTTCTATCCTTGGTTTTTTCCTTGACATATATATCCATCATTTGAGTTCATCTAAATTTAGTTTTATTATTGTTGATCCTGACTCCTTTTTTGCCTGACACTCTTGTAGTTTGTTAAGCATAATTTCTCATGCACAGCTTCCTATATTAGAACAATATTATTCGTGAATTTATGCCTGTTAAGCGGTTTACCATTAATATTAATACCAAAGCTATCTGTGTCTATTTCTCTGAAAACTTATTCTAAGGTCGCTATAAATAATTTTGCAGACGGTTGCCTGACTCCCTCTCAATCATAATTTTTCTAAACTTCGATTAGATCCCTTATCCCTTTATCCTCGACTAAATAGTTCCACCTGAAAACGTGTATGAGTTGTCTAAATTTACGGAACCATCAGAACTTCACCATAATTGTAAAGATGAGCCACTCGATAAAATATTAGAAAAAGCGCGCCTCCACTAAAAATAACTTTCTATACCAATTGTGATCAACCGATGAGAAATTAACAAATTAAATCTAAAAAAAAAATGATTGGTTGTTTTGACTGAGATTTTTGTGGTACCAGCACTTCATAATATATGGCTAGAGGAGTTAATAGAAAGTAACACAACAATATTATTATCACAATTTTATTTTGATAATTAACATTTTATATCATCTTCAGTGTTAACATAGTAACAATTTCCAAACTTTAATAATAATTATAGCATTATTATTTATTATTATTAATTATACAAAATAGTATTTTATTATCATGGATTAGTTGAAAGTAACGTGGGAATATTTACTGTGAATTAGCTTCTTTCAAAATTAATTTAGTACACTTGTTTTAAAATATTATAGCACTGTGAAAGGGAGGGGGGAGATGATGAGTAAAGTTCCAAAAGAACGAATTTCAGAAAGAGTATAACACCTTTTTTGTTAGAAAAAAATAATAAAAAAAGGGTTCGACATGAAAACCCAAGGGGTTATCAGTTGTCTATTGACGGAAAGGCTTGAAGCCTGAGGGGGCTCTATCAGAGACGTGTTAAATCCTGAGCCGAACCAAATCTTGCGGAACAACTCCCGACAGCCCGCTCTCCCCATTCCATTTCCCACAGCTTTCCATTCCTACTGCTTTCAAACAAATTAAAAAGAAAAAGTGGGAGAAAATTACTTTTTACTCTAAAATAATTTTTGTAGGGTATATATTTTAGGAACTTCAGGTATTTTTTTAAAAGGAAGAAAAGAATTAAACAATTCTTGTAAACTTTTATTTTAAAATTAATTTTGCTGCTGTTAAACTATTTTTACGACAAAAAAATATCTCCTGTGGTAAAATTGGATTACAAGAGAATAGTTTTTCTCAATGTAGGTATGTAATTTATATTGGAAGTCGTTAATCTCTGAAAACTGTTTTAACGATTTTGAGTCCATATAGATCGCTTTCCTTAGAATTTATAGTTTTAGGTTTCTGTACAAAGTACAAAAAGAAACCTTATATGACGGCTCTGTCTGTCTGTCTGTCCGTTGGTGTCTGTCCGTTGCTTGTTTCAATTCATAAACTACTATAGCTAGGAACATGAAATTCGGCATTTACCTAAGAAAAACGTCTTAATACAACAATTCTGGTTTTAATCCTTGAGTAGTAAAATATGTTTCAGACATGAGTTCTCATATGTATGTAAAGGGAATGGTTCTCTAATAATATATCAATTCTATGTTGACAGGGACGTAAAAGAAACATTTAAATGTTATATATAGGAGCGTCTAAATAGAGGTCACCTTAAGGAATAATAAAACTGTCTCTCTACGTAATTTCTAACTTTTTATTAGCCAAAGCAGCTTTCAGCCGATATTGAAGCGTCTATGGTGGTCATCTTAAGGAAAAATAGAACTGTCTCTCTACGTAAATTCTAACGTTTTATTAGCCAAAGCAGCTTTCAGCCGATATTGAAGCGTCTATGGCGGTCATCTTAAGGAAAAATAGAACTGTCTCTCCAAGTAAATTCAATTTTTTTATTTGCGCAAAGCAGATTTGAGCCAAGTTTTTGCTGCTTCATCTAATTGTTTCGGATTTATTTTGACTTTTGTTACTTGTTTAATTGTTAACCATTATTCAGCCTTATTGGTTTTTATCAATTTATTTTTTATTGATTTAGTTATTTTTTTGATTTGTTTAGGTTTTCCTGTTATTACCTGGCTTATCCCCTACCATTTGTTCTTAGGCACTGATAATTGCCTTTTGATAACTGAAAACTGCATTGGCTAATAATACGTTTGAATTTACGTAGAAAGACAGTTTTTATTATTCCTTAATTGATTTAGTTTCTTGTATTCTTTTCTCAAGATAATAAAACATTTAAATAAATAAATTTCATCAAATCCTAATCTTCTAAACACATGTATTATCGTTATCGTAGCAAAACATACCTATAAATATTTAGGCTCGATTCCCTATTTTAAGAACATGTGTATGTAAATAAAAGTCGTAATATGTAACAAAAAATTGTTTAGCTCATGTAGTTGCTGTTATATGAAAAACTCTTCAAAATGTGGCAGATTGGATAATTAGCAATTAAATCCAATTTATTCTGATTTCTACTGGATGATAAAATTATAGCATTTATCAATTTATTGCATTTATTTTTGCAACCTTTTTTTGTGCCCATTAACACAAATATGTATTAGGTCAATAAAGGACAAAGGAATCAGTCACTTTACACACGCACTCGATTATTATAATTATAATAGGTTTTAACTCTCTCTCTCTCTGACTTTATCAGTTATAATAGTGTTGATTTTATGTGTTCAATGTTATGATATTGTTTAACATTATTTCCAATTCGTTTATTTCAATATTAAATTCTTTCGAAGGCTAGAAAAAGTTGTAGTGAATCGTAATAACTGATAATATTACCTTGTATCAGATTCTTCTTTGAGGCAGACAGCATTTTATTGTCCTGTATTTTTGTTCCGTATATTGCTGTTTTTGTTTTTCTCTTGATATTTGGGGGAGCTGTCTCTACTCAACCCGGTGCCACCAGTCGCAAATGGTCTTGTTTTATGAAGGAACACTTGTCGCAATTTTTACGATTCTTATTCTTTTAGTGTACTAAAGTACTTCTCGCTATGGGTGAACGTCGAACGTGTTACTAAGACAATATATATATATATATATATATATATATATATATATATATATATATATATATATATATATATATATATTTTATAAAAATATTTACTGCTTTTATATATATATATATTTTTTGTTTTTATGAATTCCCTTCGAAAATTGCGATAGCCAGGTCATTGGCACTGTTTACACACATCCACTCACGTGTGTTATTTCTACGTGTGTAAAACTGGAAGGGATAAGGTAGGAGAAATAAATAGGATGTGTTTGCAGAACTAATAAACTTTTACGCCTATCGTTTGAGTTAAGGACTTAGGACTCAAGAAAGAAGATGGCGTCTGTAATGGCGCAAGTGCTCTTCAAAACACTTGAACAACGAAGGGAAGGCTATAATTCTGAACAACTTTGTCCCGTGTAAGGTTCAGATCTAGGGTAAAGAACACTCACTTGCTGGAAAAAGAAAAACATTTGATGTATATGTATATATACATGTATACATTTTACTTCCACATACACTTGTTTATTGGTTAAAAGGCGTGCCTGTTTATAGTAGATGGACCTTATTAGGTTCCTTGTTAGTTTTACTCTCTTTATTGAGTAAACTTCTGGAGAAATTTATTATTGAATAGTGACCTATGTTAAAACTGTTAACAATTGCAAATTGGAGATAGTGAATTATCATTTGTTTCCGAGCTTATACCGAAGGTAACGGAAGGTATGTGGTCGTTTTGAGTATGGAACATTATTTTATTTCCCAACTTCGCTCTATATGAAAGAAAAAAATAAAATAAAACAATTTAGATGGAAGGCTCAAAAGCAAAATAAAAATCAAGTTCGATCTCCCGGGGTGTCACAATGATTTTTATTGGTAATAACGACAAGGTAAAAATGTAAGTCTTGCGCTCAGATGACACTCAACAGTTTGTAAGGTCTGCGCTCAATCGACTCTCAGTTTGTTACTTTCGCGCTCAAACGGTTCACTCCCTTACAAACAATGGATTAATAATTTTCTAGATAAATCTAATGATTTTCGATGTATTCACAGTAAAAATCATTGTTTTCCCATGCCGCGGTGGTTTAAAAGCTAAAAATATTTTATTGTATTGTTACAGAAGTTAATTATCAATATCAAATAGATGCATGGACTGATAAGGTAATGAGGTCTTTACTCGTATATTCCAAAGTAAAAGAATTTCCTTGTTTTGGTAATTAAAGTCAACCACCAATAAAAAGATTTGGACCAAACTTCCACTCACTATCAATTTTTAGCTGTTTATGTGAAGTGGCGACTAAATTCTTGTAAATTCCAATTATAAGATTTATATAGCTGATGGAGCTACACACTAACCCCGTGTCATCTATTACTTGTATAATCCTTTTGACAGTCCTAGGCTTTCCACGGCCTGTTGTGCTAGTTACTTAGTGGAGCCAATCAACTCTTCATTTTCAGAGTATACAAGTATTTTGAGATTGTTTACAAGTAATCCCTATGTTAACAAGCAACCACTTAACTCTAGATTTGCTTCTTTAAGAGGTTGTCATTTTGCTTAGAGGACAATTAATAAGAGCATTTTCGTTAGCAATAACTAAAGTGGTCAGTTTAACTTGGTGTTAAACTTAAGTTTATACTGTATTTAAACCTTTCTATTATTCAGAACGTATTCCTTACAGTTCAGAGTAAAGCAATTAAATATAAAGGGGGGGGGGAGTAATTACTCCCTTACTAAATTACAAGGTATCTTAAATTTTAATTAAATCTTCTAGAAAACTTCAAAATAAATTCACTTTTAACCTAAAATCTTTTAATTTATTTCTAAGAGAAGCTTTTGGTTGGGTGTAATGGAATAGTTTGTTTTCGTTATAACTTTTTAAACTTAAAAAAACAACAAGTCTTAAATTAATTTTTTTCTAATTTTTCGATGTAATATTATATATATATATTACATTTGCATACTACATATATAACAGTTGCCCAAAACTTGGCAAAAAGCATTTTAAATTAAGAATTATATTAAAGTTATGGTACTTTTGAGCATATTTACACTATTTAAAGTCTATTAAATTCTATTAATTCATTTAAACAATTATGATCTGAACAATATGAATTGCGATATAATTATCTCATTTTTTTATATAAATGTGTCTTGTCATCCGTGTATTAAACCCATTTATCCATTTTATCAAATTTTCGAAGAAAATTCGCTATTGCAATGGCTTCAAAATTTTTGTAATGTTAATTTTTGAAAATTTTCTCCATGGAAATCCGTTTTAGACCATTCTTAATCGATTCCTGAAATGTAACACTTTTTCTTATGTATGTAAGTATGTATATATGTATGTGTCACTCAAAACGATATTTCACCCTAGGCTTAACACCCGTTAATAAATCCAAACAAATTTTAAAATGTCAATAATATCAAAAGGAAGGATTAGTTCGTTGGCCAGAATTTTCGGAGTCCATTTAGGGGTCATATTTTGACAATTTAGGGTCCAAAATATCATAAAAACGTGTTTTTTTTTCCAAAATATGACGTGACGAAAAAATATGACGAAAGTATGAAGTGTTCATAACAACAATTACTGTACTCTTAATGAGCTTTCCAACGACATGCATCTTGAAGGGTATATCCTTTTTTGACTTTTGTACCCTGTACTCCTTGTGTATCATTTTTTTTTTCACCCATCCTAATTTTAAACCAAAATTTTCCTACATTATCATAAGCCAATAATAAGCAGATTTCTTTGAAAATTCTATCATTAAGTCATGGTGCATTACTGGGCTTTTTTGTTAGGGTTTCGTTGGTAAAACCAAAAAAAGAAACCCTTATAGTTTTGTTCATGTGTCTGTCTGTGTGTCTGTCCCTCGGTACGGTTCCAATAACTTTTCAATAAAAAGAGATAGATACGTCAAACTTTCCAATATTAAAGATCGTTTTGACGCGCACACAGGAAAAATATAGCGAACTCAAAATTATCAGCTTTTCAAATCCAAAATGGCTGATAACTCACGTCATGCGAAAAAATATTTTTTTTTAAATTTTGAGTGGGGTATCAAATGAAAGGTATTGAAGAGTAGATTACAAAAATATATACTACTTAGGGAAAGTGTTCAATTTTCGGCGCCATTTTGTCAAAAAACATCGATATTTTGCGTGTCCCCCCCCCCCCTAAAATCGTATTTCCGCTGTTACTAAAAATATGCAAAATGTGCGGTCTGTGGACCATAAAAAAAATAAGATTAGCAATTTGATCTGATTTACTGGGAATCCAAAATGGCGGATAATTCATGTCACAAAAACATAAATATTTTTTTTCAATTTTGTGTGGGGTATCAAATGAAAGGTATTGAAGAGTAGATTACAAATATATATACCACTTAAGGAAAGTGTTTAATTTTGTCAAAAACATCAAAAATTAGCGTGTCCCCCCCCCCCCCCTAAAACTATATTTCCGCTCTTACTAAAAATATGAAATATGTGCGGTCTGATGGGCCAAAGAAAAAATGAGAATTGCAACTTGGTCGGATTAACTGTGAATCCAAGATGGCGGCTGATTGATGTCACGGGGGAAAAAATATTTTTTTTAAATTTTGAGTGAGGTATCAAATGAAAGGTATTTAAGAGTAGATTACAATAATATATAACACTTGTAGAAAATGATCTATTACGATATAATAAAAAGTATTTGAGGGTACATATTATACAGCCAATATTAGTAAATGTGCAATCTGCTGGGCCAAAGAAAAAATAAGAATAGCAATTTCATCTGATTAACTGGGAATCCAAAATGGCGGCTAATTCCTGTCAAAAATATATAACACTTGTGGAAAGCGTTTAATTTTCCCCGCCATTTTGTCAAAAAACATCCAAATCTCCCCCCCCCCCCCTTACTAATTTCATGTTTACAAACCAACGAAACCCTTTTTACGTGAGACTTCACGCACTACCAATTTATTTTTCATTCCATAATACTTTGTATTGAGAGTCAATTAAAACCCGAGAGATAATCTTTTTGTGCTCTTAAAAAAACAAAAATGTGTTGAGTGGTGTTTTGTCTTTCCTGAAAGGTATTAATGAACCACACTCGCATATATTATATACCATTGGACCACTCCAATGCCAATCTGAAAGGTTCTAATTAATCACATTCGCAATTATACCATTGCATTGGACGACTCTTATGTCACCCTGCAAGTTTCAAATAAACCACGTACGCAGATACCATTAGATGACTCTTACATCATCCTAAATACACCCATTTTTGAAATAGGGCGTAGAGGACGAAATTTAAGTTAGAAAATTGACCAGCTTATTGCAAACATTTATTGAATATTAGTTTATTTTAATCTTTTTACACTAAATCATAATAATTTTACAACCCTTTAACGACCCACACTAAAACTGCACAAAAGGGACAAATAAAAGATACCACATAGATCATAACAGTTTCACAAAATCTCAGCAGAAATAACTAATGTCAACACTGGATTGTTGTTTTTCCCTCTCATATTATACGAGTTAGGGACTGTAGCTTTGACATGTTTGATACAATACACCCAGCCACTATTATTAAAAATATATACTTAACTTAGGAAACTATTATTCTTAAAAATGAGTTCTGTATTTTCAATTCTTTGTCGGTCATATTTTCTTATTGATATACTAAGCATTATGTTTAGGGTAATGTTAAGATTTCTGACATATATGTGTCATAACTAGGGGTTTGTATTCGTAGAAGTTTAACATTACTGAACTCCATTTTGTAATATAGTTACTGAAATAGTCAGACTTATTGATCCAATTTACTAAATTAACAAGAATGAAACGCTTTTTCACTTTTCGAAAATATCTACTTTCAAAGTCATTGTGTTCTAAATTTCTTAAATTATTTGATAAAATTTAGATCTGTATTAGGTACGCCGTGCTTTCTGAGATTGTCATGGGATTTCCAACTAGTTCTGTCTACCGGATAATTTCATAACCTAAGGGAGAGTCTGACATCTTATCAGCCACAGCCTGCAAGTGACAAGAGGGAGGGTAGGAGGCGTTAAATTTTAGAATAACCTTTACTCTATCCTTAAACATTAATTATATTCCCAAGATAACGCTCTAGGGCATTAGATATAGAAATGAACATTTCTCAGATAAGATGTCTTAATATCTTTTATCAAATTTTATTTTCCAGCCCTTTATATATCTTATGAAAATTATAGATTACTTATAATATTTTTTTCATTACCTGTCAGTCAGTCTTTTTGATAATTTAATTTTTTGTACAGCTTCTATTGAATTACCACTTGTTAAGGTTTTATTCTTTGAATTAATGAATAAAAATATGATATGGTACATGTCGTGTACTTGGATCATTATTCCTAGCAGCAGCATTTCTTCAAGAACAAAATATGGTTTGATGAATTATTTATTTTTGCTTCGTAACTTGGAAAAAACTTGTTCCATATTGTGTCAATGCTGTGTTGAGTATTTGTCTAAAGTTCTAATCAACTTATATACTTTCATTTTAACATTTTGCCAATTTCAGACTCTACGGTTTTTGCTAATTTTTTATAGTTTGTTCAATCTCTTTAACCTAATCTCGACCCGAGAGGCGCTTTGCCTGTTATCTTTTGCGGCCTTGATCTTTGCCGACGATGGTTCGGAATGATTCCTATACTTTTGGAGGTGTACAATACAGAAACCCTCATTCGTTAAATATAAAGCCATTAGGCTTCCTATTATACCTAACCTTTGTTTCCTTTAGCAGGAACACTCCTTGCAATCCATCACCAGTTTATATTCTAAAAAAAATCAAATACTTTTGTTTTTACTACTAACAGGAATAAGCATTCAATCTAATGTTTGAAAATGTCTTTCCTAAAAATGTCCTACCAGTTTCAGGAACTCCTTTGAATGTACGATTTTAATAATTATATTAGCAGATGAAATTAATAGGCCAGGAGATAGCGTGCAAAATGTGTCTGACTAACATCAAGCTAGAATTTTTTGTATAAGTAAATGTTTTGGTGCCTTTTAAGAATATGTGGTTGGCTAAGTTCGTCTGCGGGACATAGCTTGGCAATAGGTATTTGAAAAAAACAAACCGGTGGAGAGCGGCCATGTCCCGCCCTTTTTGGTGGACAATGTGATTTTCTGGATCCTGTGTACTAACTTAGTAAGTAGACAGACCAAAAATCAAGTTTGATGGTAGTCCGTTACTTAATAGGAGGCATCTTTGATTTGGAGTAATATTTGACTAACTAACGTATTAATTGACGAACTATCATCAACTTGATTTTTTGTCTACTAACTAATTTCGTACTCAGGATCATGAAAATCACATTATCCACCTAAAAGGGGCAGGACATGGCCGCTCTCCACCGGTTTGTTTTTTTCAAATGCCTATTGCCAAGCTGTGTCCCGCAAACGAACTTAGCCAACCACATATTCTTAAAAGGCACCAAAACATTTACTTATACACAAAATTCTAGCTTGATGTTAGTCAGTCACTTTTTTGCTCGCTATCTTCTGGACTATTACTTTATAATTAATATTTAAACATATACTTAACATTCAACGTCAAAAGTATTGAAACACCTATTCATTTTTACAAAATGAATTGGTTTCATGTCTACAAATAATTTTATATTTGCTAAAACGGAAAAATACATAATATTAAGCTAATCCAGTAAATGTAGAGACTAAAGTATAATAAATAATATGTACTTATACTTACAATTTAAAGACAATCTGTTAACACAATGTTTTATTGTATTAGAATAAAGGAAAGAAACTAAGCAAATAAAAAAGCTATTAATTTTATCGAAAAAATATTTAAGGGCGAGGCGTTGTCATGGTATTAGCAATTGGTTAAGGAAGCATGGAAGAGCACAAGTAGGTTGTGAGAGGTGGCGCAGTCAAGCGGAGATATTGGCAACTAGATGTTGAAAGGGCTCCAGTCAGACCCACCCTTGGAGAAACTAATGAACCGAGCCCTTAGCCCTTCACATCAATGATGAATTACACAAACCACTTTACTACCATTAACAAACTATTGCCCACCACGCTATAAATTATGTATCCTAATATATCCGTTATATATTTGTTATGGGCAGTTTAGAATTTAGAACACTGTTAAATTGTATTTCATTTAAAAATTGTATAGTATACGAGATTAATTTATTATTTTGACACACAATAACACTAGCTAGTGCAATAAATTACTCATAATGTATTAATTTCTCTCTAAACTCATTAAAACCGCGTCTCTTTTAAAACTATTTGTTAGATACTAAATTGGCCTTATAAAGAGCAACAAGTAATAATTAATCACAACACAACTTTTATTGTATATATAATAATAATAGGTTTATTGTGTCTTTGTCTGCTCGTGGAATTAATATTTAATTGGTTTTGAATAAAATTGGATATAACAAATATATAATACTGTCCCTAAAAGCGTTTGAAATGATCTGTCAATAACGCAACATGATCGTATTGAAGTAGTTTTATACTATTATTTATGGCAACCATACTCATCTTTATATGATATATAAATATTTTCATTGGTTAATTAAGTAAATTATTCCTATGACAAAAGAAGAAAAAAAACTGAACTATTCTGTAAAGGAGAGTAATCCAAATATTACCTCCAGAGTAAGAAATTACAGAAATTGACACATTCAAACAACTGTTATTTCCATATAAAATTTCATTTTTTCTTATCCCCCATAATACACTGTAACTTATATAATAATATGTATTTTAGCATTAAAAATGTAAAGTTATTCATAACTAGTAACATTGATGCCATTATAGGTAAGTTAAAAATAAATATATGTATGTACGTGTTTATATATATATGTATGTATATTATGCGTTATATAAATAAATAAACTAATGAAATGGAAAACGTTAAGACGATTATCCTTCAAATGCTCTTTAAGTAGCCTCAGCAAATCGCTGAGTTGATCTCATATGTAAATTGAAATTTAAAATAATCGTATATTATTTATTACTACGTTTTTAGGGTCCGTAGGCAAAACCAAGGACCCTTATATTTTCCTGCGTGTGTCAGTCAGTTCGTCCTCTCGCGTGCTCTCACGGCTACACCTTTCGTCCGATCACTTTGAAATGTGGCATGTATGTGTCTTGTACCTACCCACATATTTTAAAAATATAGCGACTTAAAAAAAAATATGTTTCAAAAAAATTTGGGGAAAAAAACTTAAGGGTTACATTTTTTTTATTTTTTTTTCGACACCGTGAGGGGTATCACATGAAAGGGTACGTCGAGCTCATTACAAAAATATATAATTCTTTGGGTATAACTTAGATAGGGCGAGCGTAGGCAAGTTTGAAGTGGGTGGGAAACGTGCCCCCCCCCTCTATCTCGCTTATGTGAAGTGCAAAAAATCTGAAAAAATTCCTGAACATTCTTCGACCAAAAGTAAAGATACCTCTTTTTGGAAATTTCGAAAAAAATATTATTTTATTTTTTATTGACAAAATACTTTTTTTTTTATAACTATGGTCTTTTCGATGTATTTATATGGTTTTAGTCCGGTTCAGTGGCAAATAATTATTTTATCAGAGTGTGTTTTGAGAATATCAGACCCTTAGAATTGTTCAAAGTAAACTTTTTAGCATTTTAAAAAAACACTGTTTATACACTTTACAGTTAAACACTATATAGTGTGTCCTACGGACCCTCGCTGTGTGCTGACTAGCACACTCTTAACCTGTTTATTATTAGCTTGCTTTCTTGTTTGTTTGTTTGACTGGTACAAATCTGGCAATCGATTTCTAACTAACTTCTCGAATAGCTAGACTTTGAAACTTTTAGCATAGCTCAGAACACGATGACAATGCATTATTTTAATACTTTTAGCCATCTTTCAGCAGAATTTAATTGGTTTTCAGCAAATTTTGCTTTATGGAAAGTTAGTTCGGAAAAAATCCGCGAGTTATTTTATTTGTTTTGCCATGTCCCATATTTACAATCTTCATTTTGACGGGTTTCAAATTTGTGATTTTTATAAATAAGAGATAAACATTGCATGACAGCAAAACAGGAAATATATCGATTATATTATTTATATTATTTCAAATATATCGATGGCACGGTTTAGATTTGGTGTTGGGGAGATCCGTTGTGCAAAGATTTGTCCTTTTATGGTTTAAGATCAGCTGTCTAGATGGTAGTCATTTATGTGAAGTAAATAAATTTGGAACTTTTTTTTTTTTTTTTTCACTAACATTATATATTATATAACAATAACAATTATACTATCAACATTACATACGATTCAACAGAAAATGTAAAAACGTTATATATAAAAAGTTCTTTTTATCTTGAAATTATCTTACATTATTCTGCATTATTTAAAATTTTCAACATCAATCAATCAATTACATTATTATTCTACTTTAAGCTAATTAGTGTTTAATAAGTCTAGATCTTTCTAAAAAGACTGTGTCAAAGAATTTATGAAAGTAAACGTTTGGAACTTATTGGGACGGACGTTTGGAACATTATTGGGATCATTTTCAACAGATTTTCACTGAATCTGGTTGGCATACCTGTTTAGTTCATATGGTCTGAGGTTGTATTCTGTAAGTACCATCTCACTGTATGTCAGGTAACCTAGGGATACAACCTTAAATGTAGATATAAACAGGTTTGCTAACCTGACTAGTCAGTTAGAAATGATTCTCGACATGAGCAACCTTGAGAATGATCCCGGTAACGGGTTCAAAAAGTTTCATTCAAGGATCTAGATTTATTATACTCTGCTCGCGGAAACCTGTGCAATATTTAGTGTTTGATAACAATCTTCAATAATTATCCTTGAAAGAAATCATGACTATATCTTACTGATACTGTTGTGTTACACCTAATATAGTAAGCAAAAAATATATAAATCAACTTGTTTTTAACAGGTATTAATCATTATTACTTAAACTTGTGAATAATAAAGTTATTAGTACTGGTAATAATATTTATAGCTGGCTTTATGAATTGGCGATTGTTTCCGTATGTAAATAGTAAGGGTTACACCTAATGGAGCGACAAACTAGCCCCGTGTAATTCATTATGTACTTTTTTGTGAAAGCCCTTCGGCAGGCATAGACCCACGGGCTGCTGCGCCACGGGGTTAGTGAGGTAGGAAGGTAGTTAGTTTAATTTATTACTGTTGTGTTTACATATTTCCTTATGGGAAATGACGATGTAGGATTGATTCTTACAATATTATATTTACCTTGCCTTCACCCCACTCTCCTAGCGGGACTCATGCTAGGAGTTAGTTGCTAGGTTTCTTATTATCATGTAGGCCAAGCGGTAAAATGAAACGCCTTAAAAGTTTCGTGTCCAAAGCCTTCATAGAAAAGAATCAGGACTTATTATATATTATTAATTTCATTGTTAAGAATAAAATACCCTTTGAATCGCAGTTAAGACGTTATTTATTAAATTAAAAATTCCTCCATTTCATTATTAGGCGCAATAAATAACCAAAGAAAAATGCTAAATATTCTTAATCTACTCCTCAAGAGTTTTCATGTAAGATTTAAAAAAATATCTCGGTTTAAAAAATCAATGATTTAAAAAATCAACTCGGGGTGTCTCGTAACTTTTCGTTTCCATATAATACATACCAAAATGGTGCAGATATTGAGTTGAAATCTAGGGAAATTATTAGTTTTATAGAGAGGTACAATTGGTGGGAATTTCACCTCAATGGGCGAAATAGTTCCTAAATTATTTAGTGTTAAAGTTTGCTAGTTCAAAATTGATATTTCCAAAAGGGCGGCAGATATCTAAACAAAATTCATTGTGGAAATAATTTTCCTTATAAAAAAGTATAATTGCAGCGAATTTCAGCGCTATCGGAAAATGCTGGAAGCATCTTCAGGGGTGTACATATTGTCCCTCGCTCAGAACAACATGCGTACACCCCTGAAGATGCCTCCAGCATAGGAGGCATCATCAGGGGTGTACATATTGCCCTCGATCAGAACAACATATACACCCCTAAAGATGCCTCCAGCACAGAAGGCGAATGTCGGAAAGCACATCGAACATGATGTAGTCACCACCGGAAGACATAGAACTTAATAATTTGTTACTATAGTTGTTTTATTTTTTTAATAATCAGACTAATAGGTTTTTGATATTTTTATACGCACAATTAAGATCATTGTGAGATTAAATACAATCTTGATTAAAAAATGGTTATTAATCGTGCCTAGTAATAAAATAAAGGATTATTTGCATGCAATAAATAGCGTCCGAACTGCGATTCGTAGGGTATTTTACTCTTCGAAGTATAATATAGTCCTGATTCTATTAAATGAAGGCTTTGGAAACGAAACTATTTAGGTAGATAATTTAATCGCGTGGCCTACATGATAATTGGAAACTGCCACTGATTCCTAGCATGAGCCCTACGTGGAGTGCGGGGTGAAGGCAACTTTATAATAAAACCCTTTGCTTTTATAAATAAATGACTGCAGAAGAAGAAATATAAGGTGGATTATTTGTGTTGAAGAAAAAAGTGAATTATTCTGTAAACTTATTTATATTTGTATTTGCGTGAGAGTGCTTACTTCAGTGTTCAAGGATGGTGAGTTAGATGCAATATACTTCTCCCCATTTACTTTAGATATTATATCTCTTGACAATATTATGAGAAAAGATAAAAAAATAAACAGAAAAGAAAATATTACTTTGGGGTGGGAAAAGATGGCATTCCGAGGAAAACTCAGTAGAAATACTACTGCTACTCAAGTATAAGAGGAATGAGAAAAACAAGCTTTTTACGTCTGGAAAATAATGAAGTTTATTTTTACACCGGTATTGAAATAAATGACAGATAAACAGAAAATTAGTTGTTGTTCTTTGTATTTTCGTCCCGAGCTTACCGAAGGTAACGGAAGCATTGTGGTCACTCTAAAGAACGATTTTTTTTTGTCTACTGGAAAATGGAAATGGAAAAAACGCAATAATGGCATAAAAATATGTTTTTTGCCACTTTACCCCTTATATAAAAATATGACAAAAGTGTACATAACAACAATTAATGTACTCTTAAAGAGCTTTCCAGTGACATGCATCTTGAAGGGTATATACTATTTTGTCTTTTGTACCCCGTACCCCTGTGTACCAAATTATTTTTAACACCCATCCAAATTCTAAACCAAAATTTTCGTATATTATCATAAGCCAATAATACGTAGATTTCTTTGAAAATTGGCTAGTTAAATCGTGGTGCATAACTGGTCTTTTTTCATAAATTACCGATTTTCCCGATATTTAAACTCTCATTTCCGTGAAAACCATATGACGTACAAAAAAATGTTATAAACATAAATTGAAGGTTATTTGCTCATTTATATTTTACTACTTGTCCACGTTTTGCGTGAATAGATTGCTTTGCAAGTTATAAGCGGAAAACCAAAACAAAAAAAAAATTGTTTTTGACGATTTCTCATATTTGCGGGGGGAGATTTTGTTGGACAACTTCAGATTCGTGTTCAGCACCCCCAAAAACATAAAATAAACCACTAAAATCAATTACACCAGAACTTTCCACTTCAAACTACCATTTAACTGGACTATATATCATTCAATTTTAAAGAAATTTAGATGGTTTGTCGAAGTAGCCCACAAATAGTCCTATACCAATTTAAACTGTCTGCGCTTATTTATTATTGCTTAATTTATCCTTTTTTTATTTTATTTATTTTTTTTTTTACCAAAGTTTGTCTTTAATCAAATCTATAAGAATTAAATTTCCCCAAATGTGGCTCACAATATTCCTAATTGATATTATAATACTCATATATTTATACTTAATTATATTATTTTCCCAGCTAAAATTATAAATTTATATTGCTTTCCTCTTTGACATTCAAATTTGATTTATAAGATACATATCTTATTATTATATTTATTGCATATGGTTTTGTCAAGCGTATACTAAATAAGATAAAGGGAGAAAGGTGTCAAGTTGAGCCAAAAGCAATGAAGGGTTGATATAATAACGTTGAGTTAATTAGATACAAGACACAAGCAGCCTGTATATGTATATAATTTCCTTGTGGCTTATGTGGAGCATCGTGATATAGGCTGAAGTTGGGGTCAGAGGATAAGTCAGAGTGGGAGAGAGAGACCTTCCTGTGCTTTATTATAGTTACCGAAGCAGTGGAAGGCAGTCCTGAGAGACATAGTGCCTCTGCTCAGAATTGAATTATATAGGGGTGGAACGTGATGGGCCTGGCTAAATGGTTTAGGGTAGAAGGCCTAAACCAAAATCCTTGCTTATGTCCTATGTAGGCCAGATTTCTGCACAGTACTACCCTTAATTTTAACTCTAACACCTATATAGATATAAAGATCATGATTAAAGAAAGAAAGACCAAGATTTACCTTAGTATTACACGGGGTTACTTTAATTAGTTACCCAGCTGGAAAAAGTTTATATTTGAATGTGTACAAAGAAAATAAACCACAATGAAAACACAATGCAGTAGAAAATTTAGGAATTAATCCAACAGCTTTTTGTCTGGAAAGGTGGCCAATATAACATTGAAAGTTTTAAATCCAAAACTTTTAAAACCTTATAAAGCTCGTCATATGGATTCCAGTACAAAATTATAAAATATTTACTCTTAATAATAAAATAACTAGGATTAAGGCGCTGTTTCAAGAGCAGGAATTTTGACTTATTATTGAACATATTTCCTAAATACATAGAGACAAGTTTTTAATTATAATTTCTCAAAATAAAATTAAATGTACACACACTTACTTTATTATTGGGAGCCAGCGTGACCGAGGGGCTTTAGGCGCCCGCCCAGCCATCAGTAAGTCGAGGTGACTCGAAGTCGTGGGTTCGATCCCGTGCCATAATACTCTGCATTGCATCTATGAATCGCGGACGGAGGAGGGAGAGGGACACCCCTGAGGGGTTCTCTTCCCCCACGCTTTGACGCATGCTTATATAGCTCACTAATGACCACACTTTACTCGCTTCGGCGGTACAATGTACAAATGTAAGATGTGTGAAGTAACTAGAACTCTCCACCACGGGGCAAGTAAAATGGGCCGAAAAGATGGCCTAATTGCTAGGTTCGAACAAGTGGTTCGTCCTACCCTTACTATTCTATTGTATTTGGTTCGTACTACTACTTTATTATTCATAGTAAACTTCTTTCATTATAAAATTTCTGTTTTGACATACTTTTTTTGCTTCCGAGCTTACCGAAGGTAACGGAAGCTATGTCATCGTTTCGAAGAACGAAAATATTTTAGGTCTCCGATTTCAAAAATTCCAAGACAGAAATCCGTTTCAGACATCAGGGAACATTTTTGGTTCCGTGTCTGTCTGTCGGTCCGTCGGTCTGTCGGTCTGTCGTTCGATTTTTGCGAACCAACATATCTTAAAAACTACACGTCCGATTTTAATTAAATTTAGGTGGTAGGTCATAATTAGCCCATTGTTGGTCCCATATAAGTTTCTTCCTTCTGAGCTTATTTGTTTCTCTTCCACATGCGCACAAACATACATCTATTTACACCTATAGCTTCAAAATTACTTATCCGATTTGTATGAAACTTTTACAGTTTATCGAAAGTAACGCGCAGATATACCAAGATTAATTTGAACCGTCTGCGCTCTTTAACTTTTGCTAAATTGATACTTTAATTCATGTAAAAAATTAAAACAATTTTGACAGATTAAAAAACGGGGACCAAAAACAAACAAATTAGACAATAATGGCTTGTAAAAAAAGCATAAAACCAATACAGTACGTGGATATTATGCGAGGAAGCTATGTGCCACACCAATTGGCAGTCTATTTTAAACAATATTGGTTTTTTTGTTGTTGTTGTTTATTTTAAAAAACATTTTTATTATTATTGTTTTGCTGGGTGTTTGGCAACATATAGGACCTACGCACTATTAAAATATGATATAAATTATGGAAGAAATGGGGTTCAAATAGGTTTACAGGGACAATAAAACCATCTCCTTCAAATATATCATTCAAATACATCCTGGCTATATTTCAACCTTCTCTTAGATCATCTTCAAGCCTAAACATAAACACTTAATTGAAAACAAGGTTTTTATTTACATTTACAAATATTACAATTTCTTTACCTTATGCGGTTATAAATTAATAGCAATAATCAATTCTATGTCAATTTGAAAAAAAATCTTCCCAAATTCAGTCGCTATCATTATCTCCTTGGTAATTTGTCATTGAAATATTGCTATTTAATTAACAAATTTTAAAATCTAAAATATTCTAATGATTCTTCTTATCCTCCTCTTCCATACGTATATCACAATTAACAACAATATCAAAACATACAATTATCTTAATTAACAAGATAAGAAACGGAATAAAATGGAAAAACAATTCTGATATCACAGTCTATTTCTATCACAGTATCAAAAATGTTTACTAATCAATTGCATCTTATATTGAAAAATCCAGGTTCAATTTTCTACTGACTGTTACATATTATAGTATTTTTTATAAAATTTAAATTATTCCTACATAATATTTATTTAAATCTTAACAATCTTTCTTATAATTAATACTGTTATTATTTTTTGAAATCTGTAACGCTTTTAATGTTAGTATTTTTTATTATTAGTTTCATTTCTAAGTATCTTAGTATTGTCGAAATTGAATTGGTGATCTGTTTCTGTAGAGTGAGCTGCCAGTGCTGTTTTATTATCCTTTCCTCTTACATTTCCTTCATGATGTTGTCGACTGTTTCTTCAGGTTTTTCGTATTTCTCCTATATATACTGCTGGGTACGATGAACAAGGGACCTGATTAATTATACCCATTTTACTTCCATAATCTAAATTGTCTTTCAATGTCTGACAGTCCTGCAAATTTTTATTTTTTGTCGATTTCTATTTTGCAATTTTCAGGATTGTAGTTTATAATATTTAACGATAATTTCCTTGTCAGATTGTTTAAAAAAAAATTAAATAATTTATTATAGATTATAGTGTTAATTTCTTGCAAGTAATTTTTATGAATAAGTCTAATTGCTTTATGGATTAAGTTTTGAGTAGTGTTAACTTTCTGTTGATATGGGTGGGGTGATGCATAATTTAAAAACCTGTTTTCTTTCCTCTTTCCTAAGCATTTTGTATGAATCGAGTTATTTGCTGATCTTATAATTGCCATATCCAGGAATTCTATTGTCTACTTCTGCTTCTTCCGTAAATTTGATATTTTTATGAAAAATATTTAATTCCTTGAAAAATATATAAATATTATCACCACAATTATATATATATTAATTAACGTACTCGTTAGCATAGAGAGTGAAAGACTACTTCCTAGACTACTAGAGATCACTGACTATGCTAACACTAAACGTCGAAAAGCGTATTTTTACTAATATAAAACTGTGGTGACAATATTGTTGTGTTACTTTTATTAATCTCGTTAGGCATAATTATGAAGTGGAACCACAAAGTCTTAGTCAAAACAACCAATCATTTATGATTTTAACATTTTTCCATGTAAAAAACAACAAAGTGAAAACCAAATAGTTAAAATCTATCGAAGAAGTATTTAAAGAAGAACAAGTTTTTAAAAGGTGTTTAATCTGTAAACCGAAGGAAACCCATTAGTGTTAAATCGACCTTTAAAACGAAACCCCAAAAAACATCTAAATAGGGTCATAGAGTCTATAGTTAATGTTTTTTGTCTCAATTTAATTGTTTGATTTTTTTTTGTTTTGTTTAGTTTTTAGTCCTTTAAAAACTTCTATTAATTCTATTAATGTAAACAAAATTAAATTGATTAGATAAAAAAACGTTTGGCAATTGTGCCAATCATTCTTATTTTCATATTATTTAATGTACATTTTCTGTTTAAATTTTAATTTAGTTAAAATTTTTTGGGTCTTGTTCATATATAACAAAACTAAAAGCAAAATATATTCTTTGAATTTATTGTAGAGATCTGCAATAGCTAATGTTTAATATATTATAGGCTGATTAAAGAGATCGAAACCGTCTAATTGATGAGTATTCAAAATCAGGTATTAACTGTATCTTTTAGTGTTTCATCTTTGTGGATCTTAAATTTAGGAATAATTTTAGGTCCTATACTGAATATTTTTATCTAAATTTATTTTCTTTAGGCTCCATTTTTTTGTTGTCAATAAGTTTTATTTTCTCGTAAAATAGGTTTATGATTATTTCTACCTTGAGAAATAACTAAATAATTCCATTGGTTCTTTAATATAAATAGGTATTGGGGAGACGCTCACCAACTCTTTCTTAGTTTTATCAATAAATAATTAAGATGAATGGCTTGACGTATGAGCCTTCTGTCCATTTCTGCCAAATATTATTCACACCTATCAGGGGATCAAAGCTAATTTACCTATATTCAAAATCAATTGTACACAGCAAGATATAGAAATCTATAAAATAAACCAATGCTATAAAGTGTGTAAGTGTTGGTCACAGTTCCTGCGTGGAAAAAATAAATTACAAAAAAAAGAAAGAAAAGTTACTTTCTAAAAAATGTATTTATTAAAAGTCAATCTGGAGAGAATAAAAAAGTAGCATGAAAACTAAATTCGCTTATTTTCTACCTCTCAAGAAGAAATAAGATTGTTAAAAAAGGAGAAAAATAGGTTGATAACACTTCCTCTACTTTTTCTTTACCTGCTTTGATATCACCAGAGAAAATAATATACCTACCAAGAGATAGAGAGAAAGGAAATGGAAAGAAAAACAGAAAAAATAGAAAGAAGAAAAAATAAATATATATTGAGAATAAAAGCTGGTGGGAGGTGGATAGACATAGGTAAAGGAGGTAAGTTATGAAGGGGGTGTTGCTCACTCAGATTCACCTATATATCTCTATGGTTTGTCAACCAGAATATCATGCTAAGAGAATACTAGAAGAAACAAGGCCTTCAGTAATCTCAGATTCTACTACCAACCAAATTGAATAGTATCGACATTCTTGTACTGTAACAGACTTGTTACCTTACCCTTTTCTTCTAATATATTTAGCTCTTACTTACCTTCTGACTTCCTTACTTATTTTTTCAATTTCGACTTGAGGTAGAAGTAAATATTCGTGAACGACCAATTTTCTTGTTTTGACGAGTCTCGGGGTTCCAGGAGATATTAAACAAAAAAATTTTATAGTCTTGATTTCTAAACATTTCCTCGAAGCAAGTCCCCCTATTGATATTTTTCATTTATCTTCCTGATATTTTTCATATAATATAACCCTCGTTATTTTTTTATTTTTTTTTTTTCTTCTTCTGTCTCTTTCTCTTCTACCAACGCCTAGGTTTGCTAGGTGTTTTATGTTTATATATATTGCATTTTTTAATACGGCTAAACAATGTTATATTCCGATTGTAATAATTTCAATTATACATCTAATTTATCTGTTAGTTTGTTTTGCTACGTTTTTATTAGCTTGCTTTCTTGTTTGTCCAGCACAAATCTTGCAATCGATTTTTAACTAACTTCCCGAGTAGCTAGACAATTAAAACTTTTAGAATCGTAAAAAAAATTAAAAACGTAGTATATAAAAAGTTCTTTTTATCTTGTAATTATTTTTCTTATTGTTAAAGGTACATTCGTCTGAAAACTAGAACTGCTGAGTCAGTTAAAAAAAAAAGGTTTTTACTATATTGAATGAAGCTTAAATTTTATTTTCTTAATAACCATAAAGCTCGTGTATAATTCAGAACGGCAAAGTCGGTTATCTTCCGTTCACTGTTGACTTTTACGTTTTTTTGTCTTTTTTATTGCAATGATTAATCTTGATCTACCATCATTCGTGTTACCTGGCCTGGAAGTGGACTCCTTAATAAAACACCGATCTGTTTTATTCCTTCATTAAAGTTTGAATAAATTACTCAGTATAAAGCATCAAGTTGTCTATCTCTGTTTTGATTTAAACGCATCATAAGCTTTTCCATAAAATGTTATGGTTTTCGAAATAATCATATAAAATGAAATATAGGATGCTTTTTGATAAGAGAAATGAAAAGATAAATTTACGTTGTGTAGTAAATGTTTAATGGGATACATTTGATAGTAATACAGCTGAAATAGTCAGTTGGTTGAAATGCTTTGATGTGAGGGATGTAGATAATTGCATCGTCCGTCCAGCCCGTGACTGTGTTCCTCGCCCAGTACTCCTCAACCCTGCTAATAAAATATAACTATTTATACATGTTTTACGTTTCTTTAGTATTTTTTCTCTTATTCCCCAAGAGATAGTAGATTGTTGAATTTAGATTTATGGTTAAGTCCTACTTGCATAATGCATTTCAATTGTATGAGAACCTTACCTTGTTGAAAGTATAACAATGCATGTGTTGCATATTACATACAAAATTCAATATTAGCTAGGCCAGAGTACTTTGCATAGAGCTGGGTGATTCTCCATGACCCCGGAGCCCTCTAGTATCAACATTAACCCGGTTTAGACCTTCCCTCCTAACCCTGTTTTACCCGTCATTTGGTCCACCATGGTCCTCTCTTAAAAGACCTTATATAATCTACCGACATCGTATTATACCCTTAAGCTGTTACCAGCATAACCCAAATTAACCTTATTTTATAAAAATTTACTGAGCGAAAACTTGACCTTAATTTCTTTAATACCCTTTTCTTCCTGATGTTGGTTCTAAATAATAAAACAAGATTAGCAAAGAAAATGACAACAGATTTAACTATGTTATGATAATAAGCCTAACTAAATGTGTATACATAATGTATATGCGCTCTAAGTACTAAATGTTTCGTGCATTAAACATTTTAGCATATAATATTTCAATTTTTCAGTATTACGCTCTAAATTTTTATTTTATACTCAAGTGCCAATTTATTTGTTTTGTTTGCATCAAGTGCTGTTTTTTCTTTTATTTATTTTTCCGTCGTTATTCTCAATTCATTTTGCCTTTTTTTCTCTAATTGCCCCTTGTCCTTGTCTAGCAATTGAGTTTTAAGCGTTTTCTCTTTTCTTTCGCCGTTGCTTTTAGTTTGCGCAAGTGCACCACACTTTCATTTTTTTCCCTTTTTATCTTGCAGTCTTTGTTTTTCATACCTTTTTACTGAGTGAAAAGTTTTCTCATATTTCGTTTCCCCTTTCTAAAAGGAGGGTAATAGGCATATTTTCTTTACCTTTGTACTCGAAATGAACGAATTAAATTATCGAACGACATTCAAGGACTCATTACTCTAATTAGACTGTAAAGGCGTTTTCTCCCCTCTGATTTTATAAAAGTTTAATTAGAATGAATGAAAAGCAGAATAATCAATATTCATATTTCCTTTTTTTGTCGTAGATATTTTATCTGATTTAATGCCATACACCGAATTCTCTATGAGTTTCATCTTTGTTTATTTTCTAATCTTAAATTTCAAGATTTAAATATTTATTAAAATTTATACCTTTAGTTTTTAAACCTGGCTAATCCCTTTTGAGGTGAATTCTATTGTGCTCAGAGTTTAGTTACCAATGTGGGCTTGGAGATTATTGTTGCTATACTCTGAGCAAATCTAATCTTCCTTTTACCCTTTATCTTTCATAATATTTAGTCTTTACTACAAGTAGTAGGGTAACTATATATTTTAGTTGAATTACAATAAGAAAGGACCTTCTTATGCAGGTTAGGCCAGGTTTATTGATGACTCTTTCATGCTTGGATAAGTAATAATGATTTTTATTGATAAATTTAGGTATTATAAATTTTGTTTGTTTCATCTTGACTTTCATATATATGTCTTAAACAACAACAATTAAAAATGTCTTTTTAGGTAAATATACATATAATTAGAGCGTTGTTTAACTATGTAGAGGAATGAGTACGGAAGTTGTTCATATAATGTTCTCTTAGTACATGCTTTTGACGGAGCTAAGGTAGGGTATAAGCAAGTGTAAAGCAGGTTAAGCTCTTCTTGTGTGGTTATTAAGTTTACCAAGTCCGCTAGAAAATATGGTTGCCATGAAACGTGGCCTAATAAGGCTAACGTTGTAAGGTATACACATGCTTTTACCTGCTAATTTATTAATTAACATTATACCTTCGTCTCTCGACCTGGTGCTTTACTTTCCTGCCTTCATCGAATTAACCAAATCTACTTAGTTTGCCCTTAGTGTTTACATTATTAAACACATCATCACTTGTTTTTTTGTGATACACTTTATTTATAAATAATTTATAATCTCGGTTAATAACATTTTTAATTAATATAGTCAGCCGCATAGCTTCCGTCATCCTATTATTGGACGAATGGTCAATTGAGATTTTTATCTAATTCAATTCATATGGGATCTGTTTTAATTAATATGGGACCATCTGTGGGCTGCTTTCGACAAACTATCCAAATCCCTTCTAGATGGGATCAGAATGTATCTTTAAAGATATATTTGTTATTATAAAAATAGTAGTTAGGCAATGACCTAATTATGACCTACGATCTAAATTTCATCAAAAATCGGTCGAGTAGTTTATAAGATAGGGTGGAACGCAAAAATGTTGAAGGTCAGACACTAAATCAAAATTTTCCCTGATGTCTGAAACGGATTTCTGTCCAGAAGTTTGTATAGTGGAGACAAAAATAAAGTCGTTGTTCAAAATAATCACAATGTGTCCGCTACTTTCGGTAAATTTGGAAGCATACAGCACAATTTCTTTTCAATAATAAATATAATAATAATTTTTGAAATTAAGTTGCTTGTAACATCTTCAGGGAAATTTATTCAACATCTAACAGAACATCAGTTTATGAGCAGCCATTTGTTTATTACAGTTTGCTTCTATCTATTCCCGCTATGAACTTTTTTTTTTTTTTTGCATTTCATCAGTTCACTTGACATGGACTATATGTTAGTTATTGAATTTACTTTTAATTAGAACAGGTTATTCATTTCACTCTAATCTTAATAAATAAATTATTATTTTAACAAGTTAATTCCCTTTTATAGATGCTATCTATCTTCACCATCATTGCTTATCCATCTATCTCTCTTTTATCTTTTTATCTTTTTCTTTTATATTTCTTTTTATATTTTAACAAAGTTAACCTAATGTGGGTACCAGGTCATGAAGGATTTAAAGTAAATGAGATTGCCGATCGCCTTGCAAAAGAAGGTTCAGAGTCTCTTTTCATCGGTCCAGAGCCTTTCTGTGGAACGAACCGTAGCCACATAGGAAAGGCGATTAGCTTATGGGAGGCTAGAACCAAGGCCTCGCACTGGGAAAAAGTCCCGGGACTTAAGCAATCTAAAAGGTTTTTAACCTTCTCAAAAAAGAGGACAAAAATGTACCTCTCTCTCAGCAAACAGGATTTGAGGCTATTGACGGGCCTCCTTACTGGACACTGCACTCTTAAATATCATCTTAAAAAGATAGGCATTGCTGAGGATGACATTTGCCGCCTACGCTGTGAAGAAACGGAAAGTGCAGAACACATTTTTTTGCAACTGCGAGGCAGCAGCGCAAAAACGGCTGCTAATGCTTGGTAAGGCTATTCTGGTACCAACCGACATACGAAAGGCAGCTCCCAGAGATATCCTCAGCTTTGTCAAAAGTCTGAGTATTGATTGGGAAAGGTAATAAATACGGGTTTTTACTCACAATAGACCATCTTTGGTCGCAGTGATAAAAGGTATAAAATAAGCCTTGCTAACCCAAAACAAAAACAAAAAACAAAACAAAAAAATCTCTCTTTTATCTGCTCTTATACTTTTGTAAATAAGTATACTCACAAAGCTATTACTTTCATTTCACTGCGAAAAACAAGGTCAATTTGGATGTTCCTCAACTGAACTACTCATTTTAAACGCTGTCGAACGAAGTCCGGAACTAGGTAGAACGAAATACGATCTAAGTTCAGCAGAATAGAAAAAATAGCAATTTCGACCTAATATATCGGTATATTTCAACTGTACAGTTTGGCTAAACTTGTGAATTTCTAATTTTTTTTATATATTTATTTTTTGAGAATTTTTTGGTTGGAAATATTTATTGAATTGTTATTGTTGTTTGATCCGATAATTAAAACTCTACTTCTCATCTTTTTCTTATTTACTGCCGAATTCGGATGAAATTCTTTACACATTGTGTATACTATAATACCAACCTGGACTCTTTATTCTACTCGTGGATGAATTAACCTGTGAAATGATGTAAACTAATATAACATACAATTAAAGGAGAATCCTCTGGAAATAGGATCTCGAATCGCTTAGAAATTAACCAAATACATACTAATTTAAAATATAATTCAATTCAGTAGTGAACATCTTATCAAGAAAAAGCATTTCTAATTAATTATTCATAATTATAACTGTACAAAATAGACTGCCAATTGGTGTGGCACATAGTTTCCTCGCATCCTATCACGCACTTTATTGATTTTATGCTTTTACAAAACATTATTGTCTAATTTGTTTAATTGTTCCTCCCGTTTTTTTAATCTGTCAAAATTGTTTTGAATTTTTTACATGAATAAAGTATCAATTTAGCAAAAGTTAAAGAGCGCAGACGATTCAAATTATTCTGGGACTATCTGAACTACTTTTGAAGCTATTGGTGTAAATAAATGTATGTTTGTGCGCATTTGGAAGAGAAAAAAATGAGCGCAGAAGGTTGAAACTTATAGAACATAATAATAAATTAGGTTAAAAGAAAAAAAATTACGCTTTTAACAATAAAATACTTAAATGAGCCATATAGCTTTCGGAAGAAATGCAGCTTACATTTAACCGAATGAAGAAAGAATGGCGAAGAACTCGTTATTCGGCTCAATTTTGTTTTTGTTCGGCTGAAGTTTTTTCTCGGTGCATGCTACACGCATATAAGTAACAGTAACAGTATTCACTATTATTTATTTATATTATTATTTTAAAGACATTTGGAATGCGAAACACGCATATTATTTTATAATGTGTATATATAATAGTAGATGGTATTTGGACCTAAATATTATTTTTCTTTTCAGGTTTATAAAATATTTTCAAGGTTCAGGTGACAAATCATTCAATCAACTGGTCTTAGATAAGAATTCTCTCAAGCTAACCTAACCTTAGATAAGACTAGAGAAGAAAAAAACCTAAGATATACGTCTAGATAACCTATAAAACCAACCTAAATGCCTAGAAAAAAAACTTTGAAACCCTTAAAAAAGTAGAAGAAACATCGATAAGTAAAAAAAAAGAAAAATCTACGAACCCGAAAAACCAATGGACCAAAAATATACTAAGATTTATCACTAGGGTTGGTGTAGGACCAACATAGCAGGCCAGTAAACCCATTCTACCTTCAACAAGGAGGAAAAAAATAAAATAAATAAAACTCTGCCAGCGACAAAAGAAACAGCAAGAAGGTAAGGTCTAGAAAAACAAGCAAGCAAGAAATACTTTCCTTTGGAGAGCTCGAGTAAAAAGTACTCGAGAGTAAAAAGTTTAACTTATTTGTGGGCTAAAATACAAGTTTACTAGTTACTAAGTTTCTGACTTAGTTACACCTTTACAAATAAAATAACATACTATATTACCTTACATTAGATTCGACAGTAAAATTGATTAAAACTAGTCCACTCAGACTTGTGCCGTCGCAGAATAGTGTCAAAACAGTTTACCGTTACAAAGTTATAATGTCAGAAGGTTTTAATAACATCAAATTATTGTTCTACAAAATTAGACATAATTCAGTAAAACTCGTTGAGTAATATTGCTAAAACTTTTTCAAATTATATAAAAAAATGAAATGGAAGTTCGAAATTCTAGAGTTTGTTTAAATTTAAAATGAACCATGACAAAACTATATTTAATAATTCAGCTTACCCGAAAAATAATGTCTCAAAACAAATTCTAAATGTTAAAATAAATACCTAAGATGTTAAAATAAATTTGAATACCATAATATTGTTGTTACAATTATATAAATAATGGCCCTTGGATATAATTCTAACCACTTGAGGCTTCAAATTATAAAAATCTATCATGTTTCTAAATTTGTTTGTTAAATTCTTTGAATCCTTGAAAAGAACAATAAAAAAATCAAGTCCAAATTAATTAATTAGTTTTTTCTCTCATTATTAGTTAGTCAAAGTGGGCCATCTAGTTATTTTTCTTTTGAAGCAAAAAAAAAAATTTAGATTGGGTTACAAGGAAATAAATATTTCGCGTTTACGACGCTAAAATTCTTTACTAACACTAACCTATTTATTTGATTTTCTTTTATACACTTTTTTTTTACCGCCATAGTTTTTTCCAACTATTTTATTTTAGTTTCCTCTATTGCGTTTTTAGACATGAAAAAAGTTAAAAAAACAAAATATTATTTTAGGAGTAACTACCAACACATCTATCAAATAGTACTATTAGCAAGTTACTCGTAGAGTTACTAGTTATGTTAGGGTTACTAAAAAAAAAAAAAAAAAATTATCAAAAACAACCTTTTACAAAATTTCAACAACTAATATATAAACAAAATCGGTCTGAAACAACTCTGACAAACTTTCTCAAATACGAGTTCATAATTACTTAGCCCATTTTTTCCATTTATTATTTTTCGTAGTACATTTAATTATTATTGAACATTTCATCGAAATTTATCAAAAAAATAACTTCTCCTCGGCGGGTAATCGAACCCAGCCTCTCTATGTCCGCGTTTAAAGCTATTTTCTCAGAAACTAGATTTTCCCTGGAAAACAGCTTATATTGTTAGATTCGTATTTAAATAGACTTTATTTTAGAATTTTTTAATCAAAAGCTTCGGAACCGTTTTCGAGAAATACTTTTTTTCTCGTTTTTTCAGAGTTATTGGGGGTGACGCCCCCAAATTTGGAGCTAAAATTAATTTCGCAATTTCACCTCGGGGTATGATTTTTTTTGAACATTTATGCCAAATTTTGTCAAAATCGGCCCTGTAATTTAGGCTCCAGGTGTTTCCACAAACAGACATTTTTTAAAAACCACTTTTTGGACTCAGGGGACCTCAAAACGTGTAAATCCATCAAAATCTCAAAATCGAATTTTCGCGCCATCACAATACTTTACTCTTTATATGAGAAAGTAAAGAATATTGATACTTCATTTTAAGGCCCGAAGATGCCCAGGTATGGGCGAAATATAGTCAGAAACAAAAACGGTTTTTTAATTTTTTCATCCCTAAAAACTCAATAGAGGAAAAAAAAAAAATAAAGTACTAATAAAAATAAGGGGTTAAACGGAAGAAAATAGTCAATAACAATTTTGCTTCCGAGCTTACCGAAGGTAACGGAAGCTATGTGATCGTTCTGAAGAACGAAAAAATTTTAGGTCTCCGATTTCAAAAATTCCAAGACAGAAATCCGTTTCAGACATCAGGGAACATTTTTGGTTCCGTGTCTGTCTGTCGGTCTGTCGGTCTGTCGTTCAATATTTGCGAACCGCCATATCTTAAAAACTACACGTCCAATTTTAATAAAATATGGTTGGTAGGTCATAATTAGCCCATTGTTGGTCCCATATAAGTTTCAACCTTCTGCGCTTATTTGTTTGTCATCCACATGCTCACAAACATACATTTATTTACAGCCATATCATTAAGAGTAATCATCTGATTTTTATGAAATTTTTATGGTTTGTCGAAAGTAGCCTGCAGATAACACCTGCCTAATTTCAACTTTCTGCGCACTTTAAATCCTGCTAAATTAATATGTCTCATATTATAAAGCCGCATGGCTAACTGACTCACTGACTGACATTAATGTTTACCCACTTCCAGAAGAGCTAGAGACTTGTGGTTTGCGCCATTCGACGCGCAACGTCCATATTGTGCACCAAAATAATTATACAAAGTTCACTTTTCCCCCTCCTTCCCCCCTTAAAAAAATAAAAATGGGTGACTTGATTTTTAAGCTGGTTTGGGGGCTTATTGCGGCTAAACGGTAAGTCGTATTAGAAAATGGATAGCACAAGAGGTAACTGATTTTAAAAGATCTACAACTTTAGTCCTATGAGTTTTTATCGTATCATCATCGGTTGTACCTTAGATGGTGATAATTTTGTTATTTTTTGGTTTTATTTTTTTCCATTTTTGTCTTTGAATGGCCATAGTTTCTATAATAGTTGGCCGATTTTATTTCTGATTGCGGCGATTGAATCTCACACTAATGTTCTTTAAATTGAGTATATTTTATTTTATTAGTTCATCCTACTTGCTGAGAACATGAAAGTAAACTTTTTCCCGTGCGCCGTGTCACGTGACCATTTTTTTTGTTTTTAATATTGTGTCGTATATCATTTTAAAGGCCTTGATATGTACATTAAAGCTATTTTATTTGTTTATTTTTTAAAAATGTTGTACATATACTTTTGCACCGATTTATAATTTTGTTGTAGGTTAAATGGTTTAAATACTTTTTTGATATTAGGTTTTTTATTTATATGCATTTATTAGTTAAATTAATGCCCTTTTGTATTGTTTGTTTTTTAAAAATATAACTTTGGTACCTCAGAGTACAGGGGTACAAATGTTAAAGTTAATCTTTTATAATATGATGTATATCGTTGAAAAGCTCTTGCATAGTAGATTAATTTTTGTTGTATTCTATATTGTGTTATTTTTAGTTTTGAGGGGGTAAATTTAAAAAAAACTGTTTATACAGCGGTTTCTACGATTTGGTTTCAGTTTTATATTTGTTTATTAAATTAATTATATTATGTGCGCTAACTTTTGGTGCTTGTTGGAGGCTTTGTTTCTCCAACAAATGTTTAAATTTCTTCAACTTTATTAAATATTTACTGGAACAGTGATGCGCCGTTCCAACTTTTTGATTATGATTATCGAGGTATATTTCTTAATTTGGTCTTTTATTTGCGAGGAAGCTATGTGCCACATTAATTGGCAGAGTATTTTTTAATCACATCTTAAGTAAGATCCCTAAAACTATGTATTAGTCACGTACTTGTAAAAATGTCCTACTCAGTTGATGGTACGTTTTCCCCTTGCTCTTAACCATTACTTAAACTAATAGTAATTCTGTTTTATTTGTATTTCATGCCCACGCATCTTATTTTGTATTATCACTTTAATTATATATGTTCAAACTAATTTCTTGACTAAACTAAGTCTTTCTTAGTTTGAAGCTTCATATGAGGAGATTTTGCTGTGCCGAGTCCATTCAGAGCATTTTTTAGCGATAAAACATTTATTTGTTTTATATCTTTTATATATAAAAGGACAAATCTCTCCAAGGATCTCGCCAAAACCGAATCTAAACCGGGACATCGATATGTTCCTGTATAGGGAACGTTGAGAGATGAAAAATGAGCCCAAGTTCGAGAGGGTTTGTTAAGGCTTTTGCTCTTCCTTTCGAGCGCCATAGGCACTCTGTCCCCGGTTCTTAACTATTAAAAGAATACAATCTAAGAAAATATAATGTCTTACATGCAACTAAAGAGGATTAGGCACTTAAGCTCGTATAAGTACTGAAATGTCTAATTGATAAGCCTCAAACAACGTTAATCTGCTGCCTAAAGCTTGAATCCACTCCTTTCTTTTTTAAACCCATTGTTTGGAATCGATGTGTTGCCAAGAACAACAGAATGTAGAATGTGTTTTTCATGTCTATTAATTTATGATTGAGCTCAACATGACCCTTTTTTACATTTATTTTAGTTAATTGCTATTATTATTTTTAATGGAAGTCGAAACGGATCATTTGGAGCATTACCATCAAGAACCTGTTTATTTAGCGTTTGCAGGGTAAGAGATTGAGAAATATTTGTCTGTGCTGTGGAGGCACGTGCTTGGTAGTGGTTTCTGTTGGATTCTGTTGCTTGTCCAGATCCTCTTAAAGGATTTGCCAGATAAACTCTCTCTTCTACAGAGTAATGGAATAATAGATTAAGCTTCCTTAAACAAGCTGACCTTATTTACTTACTCCACATGGATCGAACCTAGATAAAATCGATTATTGTCTCGCTCACAATAAATTTAATCTGATGACAATTTAACTTTAATGAATTCAAAAATAATATAGGATTATCTTTTTTCTTGCGAAATAGTTTTTTTCGTTTCTTCGATTTTTCACTTGCTGATATAAATATTTTAGAAACTTAATTAATTTAATATAATTACGTGTTAGACGTGAGCCTAAAATGACTGCTTCAAGCTCGGCTTTATTGTTGTAGGTTGTTCTTTTGCACTCGTTAACTTTTAAGACTGTTTGTTCATATGTTTATGTATTGAAACATCGTAATATTATTTTTCTTACTTGGTTTTTTTCTGGAAAAATAGACCACAGTCGTTGGGCAGACTTTTTTATAATCACATTCTTGGAGTATAACATGTAAATACTTTAAAATTAGTAGGAACCGGTATCAGAAAATAAAAACGTTAATATTTTGTGTTACTGGTTTATGAATTTATGACAAGGTAAAGGTTTTATAAAAAAAATAGTTAAAATTAATACGTGCTACCTTTAAAAATATGTAAAATTACCTGAAGAATTTTATTTTTAAATTATCATCACAATTATCTTATAAAGTTTGTTTTTGGTACAATGCCTGATTTTCAAGAAAAAAATAAGAGGTAGTAGGAAGTGGTACTTTCGTACCAAAGTTTTAAGACTCGGTCTCGCTGGCTCTTCCCTAGCAGGCCCCTACTCAATGCTTAACGTCGCGTGAAATTAAATTTCTAGTGTTTAAGGAAGGTTGGAATGGGGGTTCATAGCGGGAGCTGCCTCGCGGACCTTTTACTGAACTTCTTACCTGGAAACCTTAAAGTGGGGGCTGTAATCTTGCGAAACAATATCAAGAGAGGAATGGGAGGGGTAGAAAAGGAAAATTCGGTGGTAGTAAATTTTCACAACCTGTTAATTGGCTCTGGTTTCCAGTTCAGTTAGTTTTTTAGGCCTCCTTTTTTCCTTTAATAAATATTTTACTTTTCCAATTAACTCCGTGGAATTATTTTTGTTTCATTAAATTTAAAAGGAGTTAAAGCCGTAATTTAAAAAAATATTTTACTGATTACTTAAAAGTAAGACGAATTCAATTAAAAAGATGTATTAATCGTTAAACAGAAGTAGCCAAATGTAAAGTGCTATGTCTGATTCATTCAATCTTACCCTCATATGTAAACAATTATTCAATTCCCCTATTTTACATGATCGTTTGTTTGTTGTTTACTTGGTATCATCTTTAAATCTTAATATCTCGAATATAAGGTATATACTGGTCCAAGCATCGAAGACTTAAAACAGGGGTAAAAGAAAAACATATAAAACACATAGTTTTAGAAATTAGTATACAAATTCATGGGGTGCACCAGTTGAGAGGTGCTGAGTAGTGGGGGTGAACTCGCGGAACCATATTGTTTTAAGTCCCTTCTTTTTATAAATATCTCAAAAAGTAGCATGTTTTTTAAATATTAATCTCTACCAAATTAAAGAGCATAAAATTATCTACAAAAATGTTCTATACATGTTCGTTGTACATGTTATAGTTACTGTGGTAATCGCTCTCAAAGTTGGTAAATTATGAAAATCTGCTGCTCCGAGAGACTGTGACACAATTGTTATATTCATACCAACAGTCAATTTAAAGGTTTTATTATATACCTGCACTACGTTCGTGGAACATTTGTATTAATTTCCATGAATTAGGAAGGGTAGAATGGTAGAGAGGTGGGTCAGATGACATTTTTATATCAAATAAAATCATATAAAACTAAAAATATTTGTCATATTCGTATATTAACCTTTATTCTACATTAGGTATGCTTAATCTTATTAAGGTCTATAGGTAGGATTATCATAATTTTTGAAGGCAGATCCGGTACTCGGAGGGGGGGGGGGGGTTCAGAGGAAAAATTGAATATATATATATATATATATATATATATATATATATATATATATATATATATATATATATATATATACATGGGCGTAGCCAGGGTTGCCTTTAGGGGGGGGGCTAATTTTTTGGATATATATATATAGGTGCCTAAACTACAACCTACCCTCTACCCCCCCCCCCCCCCCCTATAGAAGGGGGTCCGGGGGTCCTCCCCCGGGAAAAATTTGAAAAATTAACGTTCAAAAACAGCATTTTTACTACGTTTTTATTTCGATTTCTAACTAACATCCCGAATAGCTAGACAATTGAAAATTCTTTCAGCAGAATTTTATTGGTTTTCAGCAAATTTCGCTGTACGGAAAGTTAGTTCGGAAAAAATCCGCAAGTTATTTTATTTGTTTTGCCATGTCCCATATTTACGTCATCTTCATTTTGACGGGTCTCAAATTTGTGATAGATAAACATTGAATGACTGCAAAACAGGAAATATCGATTATATTATTTCAAATATATCGATGGCACGCTTTAGATTTGGTGTTGGGGAGACCCGTTGTACAAAGATTTGTCCTTTTATAGGTTTAAGATCAGCTATCTAGATGGTTGTCATTTATGTGAAGTAAATAAATTCGGAACTATTTTTTTTTTTTTTTTTCACTAACATTATATATTATATAACAATAACAATTATATTACATATCAACATTACATACGATTCAATAGAAAATTTAAAAACGTAGTTTATAAAAAGTTCTTTTTATCTTGAAATTTTAACAGTTTTAGACATAAACCCACACTCTTAGTGCAAATCTTAGTGCCAATTATTTTTTTTTATTTATCAGAGAGAGAGGTCCCGGAACGCCGTTCCGCCTCAAATCGAGCCCTGTATATATACTCATATACACACATATATATGTGTGTGTGTGTGGTGTGGTGTATGTAAAACCAAAAAAGTGTTTTCCTTAAAAATGCCAAGAGTCTGACAGTACCATTATTAATATTTACAAAAGGATTTATTTTAATTAAAAAAAAAAAAAAACTCAATAGAACTATTAATTATAGGGAAAATTGTTTATTTGAAATAGATTTTTTTAAAGAAAACTTGCTGTTTAAATTTATAAATCTACTCTTAATGTAAAATAGTTCACATTAAGATTGGGCAGAGAGTATTTGAAGCGACGTTAGCGCTTCCAATGAGATATTGTCTGAGTCTGAACTACTACATCTCTAATTTTAAATTTTAAATAAATAGTAATTAATCGTGTTTTAAGAATCAAATATGCAGAACCATACTCATACTGAGTTTTATGCAAAGCCATAACCAAATAAAAATAGTAGGGTATCTAACAGTCCAGTCAAAAAATACAAAAAATAGTCTTCCTTGCGAAAGGTCGGGTATCTGCAATTTTTAAAATCTTATTCTACAATTGAACCCGTTTCCAAATTAATTAATATTAATTATTCGATAATTAAAAACTATTCTAATGACTGCTACGAACTATTTTAATTAAATTTAATTAATATATTAAAGTAAAACTGTAGATTTAAAAAATAAGAACCCTTAAAACAAGAAAATATTTAATTAAAAACTTGATCTAAAAGTTTTATATTGTAACCTTTTATTCAAAATAACCAATGGATAAATCTGCTGTGAAACTGCAATTGCTTAAATTTCAGGTCTTTAGCTTTGGGGGGAGGCCCCGGGCCCCCTGTGCCCCCCCCCCCCCCCTGGGTGCGCCACTGGCTGAGAGAAGGAAAACATAATTATTGTCCAGCTTCAATTCTTATCATAGGCATCTTTTTTATCAAAGCAATGCTAACCAAACCAGTGCAGCCACGCCACAGCTGTAGTAACTTGACAACTAAAACGAGATTTACATTTTTTTACCTGAAGACCCCCTCTAGCCATAAAATAAATTTGTATAATAATAATATATATATATATATATATATATATATATATATATATATATATATATTATTATTATTATTATTATTATTATACAGCATTATTTTTACTTTTTATTTTTTATTTTAACCTGTATATGCATAATAATCGTATTTTTTTTTTGAGTGTTGAGCCGGCCTAGGGGGGGGGGGCCATGGCACCCCCCTGCCCCCCCCCCCTGGCTACGCCCATGTATATATATATATATAAATATTACTTTTTTGTGATATTGGGAAAATAAATAAGTTGCAAATATATAATTACGTTACATATAAATTTATTAATACAATATTTGGTAATATTTATTTATTAATATTTACTTATTAATTCTTATTTATTAATATCATATTCAACTTTAGCTAGTATCTGCTGGGTCCATCCTACTTTTCAGATAAACTAATTTTCCTTAGATAATGCTTGTAATTTTTGAATTCTGAGCATACGATAATAGAATTTGCTTTAAAATTAAGAAGCTCTTTTACAAGTGACAGAGATAATCTTCCTCTTTCAGGCGTCCAAATAGACCATAGACCCCATCATTGAAAAAATACTTTCAGTGGCAGCCTATAAGTACCAGGCAGACACATGGCGAATTCTACTATTTTAAATATTTTAAAAAAGAGACGTTTCTTCTAGAAAATGCTTCAAATATTTATTTCCATTTCTAATGAGTTTTTGGGGTTTCTTCTTTTGGTAGGCAAGCCCATTTAGCTTTCTGATTTTTCTTAAAACTCGGAAATTTCTCAAATCCGGACGCAAAACTGGACAGATGTTTCAAATCCGGGCAGTCCGGACGAAATCCGGTCTTATGGTAACCCTATCTATAGGGTATAATAACTCTTCACTCAGTTTTTTCTACATCTTTAGGACTTTACAAAGTTTTGGCAACCGTGCGGTTTCGGATGATTTCCAAACCATTCTATCAACTATTCTAGGAACCATTCTAGGGCTTGTCAATATAAAAGGTTCCCGTGGCTGAATATTTCCAGGCCGACTTGGAGTGGTCTAGATGTCTAGTATGCTTCAACCTTAAGAAGGATGAAATGGAGCGAAAATAAAATGGAACACGTGTATAATGGGAAGGATGAAAGGATAAACAATTTGATTGTATTTGATCCTAGAACTATTTTATCATCTTCATCTAGTCTCCTATCCCTAAAGTAAATTATGTATTCTGGGTTTCTGTATGAGCGCTTGAGAGGTTCACACTCTAGGATTACGTGCCAGATTACATATTGCAATTAATCAATTACTAATCAATTTGATTTGAGCATGCTCACACCGCTTCTAACCACTTAATTAATTATTGTGAATTCGCTATAACCAATTTCTTCGAATTTCTTGGAGATTAACTTCGATCAAATAAGGTTTAACGGTTTTTTCTAATGATTATACTAGTTATTCACCTTTTGAATTTCCCTAGTCATTATTTGAACAATATACACTAGAATAAGTAAATTTTCTTTTTGAAAAATAAATAAATGATACTCCTCAAACCTACAGTAATTGACTACAGCAAGTCGGTTGAAAAAACGTTATTCTCTTATTTTAGATTTTAATCTCTGTCTCAAATACTTTTACTTTCAACCTTTCTTCTCTCATTTTAGATTTTTATCTCTGTCTCAAATACTTTACTGACTCTTTTACTTTCAATCTTTCTTCTCATCTTTCAGATTTAAATTTGTCTCATAACCTTCATTGACTCTTTCTCGTTGAATCGTCTCTCAAATTTAAATCTCTGTCTTATTTCCTTGACTAAAAATTTTCTTTCTATCTTCATTTTCTTCTCTCAGATTTTATCACCTCTCATATTAAAACATCAGTCTGAATTCCTACATTGAGTCGTTCGAACAGACGCCTTTACTGATCTCCACTCCTAACTTTTATCACTAGTTATAGATTAAAATCTCAGTCGACTACCAAACTGATTCTTTCTTATTGAAACTGATCCTATTTTATCTCCTTCTCTGAATTCCTATTCTAAGGTTTCGGGTGCAATACGAGCGGTGAGCGGTGCCGCCTACTTTTATGTTTGCATTAGGTTTGTTCCAACAGAGCCTCGCACGGTTCTAGAACTTTTTGTCCCGTGCTCCAACAAAAAGACGAACGGTTCTGAGACAGTCCTAGAACCGTGAAAACAGTTCCCAGATTAAAGCAGGGACACGACAAGAACGAATAATACTAATAATATACGGAGGCTTATAGGTTACACTACTACTACTAATCATCATAACTAATCACACACTAATCATAATATTCTGGTCTATTTCAATAAAACGAGAATATTATTTATAATATAAATCGTTTTCATTAGGTTATAGGTTATAGTAAAGATTAATTTATTTTACAAATTAATATGTTGAATTTAAATTTGGGAATTAGAAGAGGATACATACTCTTCTTTACTAGAAATATATTCATGAAGAAGGAAGGTTTCTTCCCAACCATTTGGTTTTTCGCCTTTCAAGAAAATCCTATTGCCTTCCCAAGTTCGAAAGGACTTATTGTAAGAGGAAAAAGCTCGTCCTTTGATATCCTTCTATACTTGTTGCTTTTTTGCTTTTCCCCTTCTCGTTACCTACTTATATATGTGTGTGTGTGTGTGTGTCAAGTATCATCTGAGTGTACATAGGAAAAAAGGGATGACCAAAAAAAAGTGATCGGAAAGTCTTTCATCGTACCGAAAAGGAAAGGTCACGAAGACCTACCGGAAAATGGACTCTAGGTGCTTAAGAAAAAAGTAGAGCAGAAAAAAATGTTATTTGGGCAAACGTTTGATGCTCAAAAAAAGAGAAAGCTTATTCTTCAGGTTCTTTTACTGTGATCTATTTGTTGAGTGATTGAGTCAATGTTAGTACAGAGGAAGTTGCCCCTTTTCTGATCTCCCCCTACCACCTAGATTTTTCCTTAGTGTTAGAATGTTATCAAAACCAAGGGAGTTCTTCTTTAATCTTTTTCCTTCTCCTTCCTTTTTTCCTCTTAGCTTCAGTGATTTCTCAAACCCCAAGTTCGTTTTACGGAACGGTTAATGTTTAATCTTTTAGAAAAGGCTAAACTTGTGGTGGGTAGAAAATCTCGTGTTTTATTTATTTTATTAAAATAAAAATTCTCTGTGAAGTGGAATCATAGATTTTTTATAATTACGAACGTGATTTATATATATATATATATATATATATATATATATATATATATATATATATATATATATATATATATAAAGTTTTTTTTTAATAATATAAATATAAATAGGTCAAGAGCGTTAGCTCAAAAAAGGCCCTTAACGGGAAAAAATTCTGGGAATGCTGAATTTTGGTTTATGGCTTTATTTTGGTCCATATTTATTTTGGTCCAGTTTATTTTGGTGAACATCTAAGTTTTCCTCCTCGATGGAGATCGGCGTTTGTCGCCATTTTGAAACAAAGGGACCAAAATTCGGTTTTTGGTAAATATCTTCCTTCTCATCGATGATACGACAAAAATAGTTATTATCAAATTTGTAGGGCTTTAAATTGTCTACAAAACAATTTCGATGTCATTATACGCTAAAGTCAATAGGTTCGAAGCTATATAAGTGCGACACTTTTAGCGTATATTTACGTATTTTTATCCCTACCGGTTTTGCTTGTCATATTATTTATTGTTTCTCAGGGACAAAATATAGCGCTATAGCTTCGAAACTATTGACTTTAGCGTATAATGGCATTAAACCTTTTTTGTAGACAATTTAAAGCCCTACAAATTTGATACTAACTATTTTTGTCGTATCATCGATGAAGACGAAGTTATTGGCCAAAACCGAATTTTGGTCCCTTTTTTTCAAAATGGCGGCCAACGCCGACCTCCCTCGAAGGGGAAAACTTAGTATGTTTATCAGGGGACCAACATAAAGCCATAAACCAAAATTCAGCTTTCCCCGAATTTTTTCTCGTTCAAAGTCTTTGGCGCTTGGCCTAAAAATAGAGTTGTATAAATTGTTGGTACGCTTTTTGTAGAGCGCTATACTGGAAATAAGAGGCCCGTGGTTCAAGTCCCGGCGCTGGAGTCTATTTTGCTTTTTCTGTCTTCCTTTGTTAATAATAATTATAATTTGATTTAAATTGAAATTTTTGGGTTATTTCAGCTTTATGTTTTACGTGTCTTTTGGCATTTTGTGTTATTTTTATTTAGGGTTCGTAGTCTTACCAGAGAGACAAATTTTCTTTTTTCTGTCCCCACATCGGACTAAACGGAATAAAACGCAACAATTTTTCTGGCTTTTGATGAGGGGGACATTATGTCACCCATTATGAGTTCAAAAAGACTGTCTCAACTTCGAGTCTTTAAACCTCTTAGGTTTTAATCCAGAAAAAACTTTTTATCTTCTTAAATTCTTTTTATTTGACAACCAGACAAACAATTCAATATTTAATTATAAGCATGAGCATTTAACAGAATTTATTTAAACATAAGCAAACATTTGAATTTCCGTAACTAGGGCAATCTTCAGTTAATTAAAGAAAACATAAATACAAAAATAACTCAAATCTTCACTCTGAGACAAATACTGTTTGGTTTTCGTTGTAGAAAATATTTTATAACTTTTTTTAAAGCTGTTCGGTTTGGGGTCATGGTATCTACTGGCTTCCTATACGCATTTATGGACAATCAAAACAAGGGGGTGTCGGCGTTGTAAGCAAGGACCAAAACGCGGGTAAATAATATATCCCTGGTGGGTTTCTACATTTCCCAGAGAGGTTCAGGTAAGGCATGTTTCATACCGATGATTGGTTCGATTAGAAGATGTGAAAAGTCAGTGATCCCCGTCATGTTATATCTATTTTTGTACAGTTTCTCAGACTTACCGATAGTGCGAAAATCATATGATGCAAAGAGTGTTACATCTAAGCAGTATCTTGTTGACTCTATTTGATTAAAACATGTCATGGTTAAAATAGGTTTGAATGTATTGTAAGGAAAATGTTCAACTTTATCCTCTAGAACTCAGTTTTAGATCAATGGTTTTATTTTCGGTGCTAAGCCATCGAGAATGCTTAACGCATGAGTGAGCCTTATTGTTCCCTTATTAGCTTGTTCCTTTATCACAGTCTATTCCGACTCCAATCTTGTATTACATTTCCAGTCTTGGATTGAACACAGGTTTGTTAGAGGGATGGGCTTCTTAAAGTTGGGTTTCAAAGACAAGGGCATTCTCTCTCACTGTGAGCCAAGAGTTTGGGCAATTCTCTCAATTAAAAGCTACCCTCGAGTCTTTAGTAAGTTGGAGAGAGTTCTCTGACTGTACGCCCTCATCTAACTGCATTATCTCCACTAACACCCTCCTTTACACTTTAACTCTGCTCTTCTATTACCTGTTCTGAATTTCAATAACTTTACCCACACTTTCCCCTTGAGGGATTTCTAGACTTTTTTTGGTAAGGTCAAAAATCAATGGTATCATTTACTTTTCCATTAACGTAATTATTTATTTTACCTTTACCTCTTAGTTTCGTTTAAAAAAAACTATTTTAGTAAATGAGTGGTTTTAGAGTTTCTATAAATGTTTTTAATTAATTTCAATGCTATTTTGTAATTCAACTGATCATTTATTGTTGTAATTGAATAAAATTACTAATTAATCTAAAGGTAAACAAGTTGTACACATAAATATATTATTATCCTTTAGCTCGCGCTCCGCGCTGGGCTCATGCTAGGAATGAGTGACTACATATTCCATTGTTATGCATAAGCGATTAAATGGAATTCCTAAATAGTTTCAGAAATTCAAATCAGAAATACATTATATACATATTAAGCATAAAAACACTCCACATCGCAGTTTAAGGGCTATTTATTGCATGACAAATTCTCTATTTTTTTTCCTATTCTATAGGATGTTATATTCCTCTATTTAACTAATTTATTTAAATGTATGTAATTATTAATCTGTAACGCATTATAAATGATAGAATATAATTTAATCTTGAGACGTGACCCTCGCTCTAGGTGCAACGACATCTACGTGAGGGCCACACATAAAATAAAAATAAAATAATACTAGCCCATAAAAACCAAGTTTTTATTATAAATCCTTTATATTTTTGCATTTTGGTTGTGTAAGGGTAAATATTAGTATTAATTTATTTTTATTTTAAATAACTAATTAAGGCAATGTTTAAGTATAAACCATTTTTATAAAGATTTTCTTTGGTTTTTGATTAATGTGCATTGCTATCGGAAATATATAATCAAAGGAAGTTTCAACTTTTTAGGTAGGTAAAAACAAAAATTATTATGTCTCCGAATTGAAACATTTCTTGTTAGAAATCTGTTTCAGACATCAGGAAGCATTTTTGGTATTTTATCTGTCAGTCGGTATGTGAAACATTTTTATGAAGCATCATTTCTTTAGAGAAACTCATCTGATTTTTAGCGAATTTCCAAGGGAAAAAATTCGCTAATGGAGCCACTGGCATAGCGGGAGTTGGAGCCGGGACAGTGGCCAAAATACGTTTCATGGGTCCCTGATCACGAAAAAATAGGTTTTACAAAGATTTCTTGTAAGCACGATAGCTCTCGAACGAATTGACGTATCAAAATAAAACTTGCACCGAAAAATCAAGCTCGTTGAGATGAGGATCCTCTAAAAAAAATGGGACTTTATGACGTCATTAACCCCTCCTGATGAGTCAGCAAAGAATTAAAAAAATACAAAAAATCAAGTGAAGTATCGCTTAATATTGTTTTTAAGATCCTTAATCCTAAAAATGAGTTACCATAGCGATTCGAATAATAATATAATAGTAATAACAACAATTTCTTGCGGATTTCTTGTAAGCACGATAGCTCTCGAACGAATTGACGTATCAAAATAAAACTTTCACCGAAAAATCAAGCTCGTTGAGATGAGGATCCCTATTGAAAATGAGATCTTTATGATGTCATTAACCCCTCCTGATGAGTCACCAAAGATTTAAAATAATCCTACCGCGGGTTTCCGCAAGCCAAGCGAATTTCCATTGGAAATTTGTAGTTCAATGTTGTGCAGTTTAAACCTCTTTGAAACTACTACTATTATGTTTAACTAAACATTATTATAAAAACCCTAATCTAACTAAAATATTTCTTTTAAATTTTCTTAACTTAAAATAATCCACTCGATTGTAGTAGTTATGAAGGAAGTTTAAACTGCACAACATTGAACTACTAATTTCCAATGGAAATTCGCTTGGCTTGCGGAAACCCGCGGTAGGATTATTATAAAATTTTGGAGGGTATGGGGGGGGGGGTCAATTAGTCCACTGTTGGTAATTAGTCCAATATATAATAGATAATATAGGTGTAATACTCATAAAAGCTTTACGTTAATAATAATTATAACTATTATTATTGATAAACATAGTATTTAGTTTTAAATTAGCTATAATTACTCAAAGGTAGGAAAGCTTCAATATTATTGTTTTTAGACCTGCTTTCTTAAATTAAATGTTTATTGTTTATTATTACATTAGTTTTATGTTATAGCATAGCCTTAGACTAGCCCTTTGGCCCAAAGTGAAGGGTATTAATATTCAAACTAAGTCAGTGTTAGTGAGCCGAGAGGATGTTGTAGAAACGTGCTTTAACTTAGTGATAAGGTCTTTCTGTTGAACCTCACCAAATTTTATTCAATCCTTCCCACGAACCCTTAATAAAATCTTCACCCATTATTCTAATATTATTTACGAGAATAGCAGATTTCAACTGAGTAGCTAGCATAAAAAAAGACAAACATATGGAAAGCCGAGTTCACAGCCAGAATGTAAAGTTAATTTTATTTAATATATATTTATTTTTTATGTTCTGCCTCAGTCCTGTTTTTTGTCATTGTAGATAATAAAAATGCAATTTTTTTGCACTCTGGAGAAATTTATCATGAATGTATCATAGAAAAGGTACACATATTGTACTTGCTATTACCACTGAACATATTTACAAAGGTTTGTACAATTTAATATTTGTAACAAACAATTAGAGCGTCTATGGTAATAATATTTTTTTATAGATTCAAAGAAATTAGTTTTCTACATAAAATCAAACTTTTGCAGCTTCAACCTTTTTAAGGTCATTTGTCAAAGGAAGAATAAGAGTTATTGGACTTAGTTAAAATAATTTGTTAAATGTGCCTCCATAATGTCGGAGAATTAACGTGTACCCAATGCACGTATAAAACAGGAAAGAGGTAAAATATGGTTCCTTTTACTTGAGGTCTAACCGAATGGAATAAATTTTCCGTGCTCTAAGCTAGATATGTTTTGTTCTTTACTTGTTTCTAAGTATTATCATAGGGGGCCTGGGAGGCTAGAGCGCTTGCCGTGCAATAACGCAAGTTAAGCAGCATCGAGCCGGGTCAGAAGGTGACCGCAGCTCTGAGTTCGATTCCCGGACCAGGCCCCCGCTCAATCTCTACCCCCCCAGCATTGTTTAAAAAAATGAGAAGCTCCTCGAAAGAGTGGCGCCACCAGGTTTCGGCCTGGAAACCATGATAATGACACTCCTGGTTGTATTACAACCAGGAGGGGAGTCATGGTTAACGACCATATCTTCACACAAGTGTGAAGATTTCGGTCCCTATCCCGGGTTTGTTCAATGGGCCCACCAAAGTGGCCTGCGTCTTCGGGTGTAAAAGCCCCCCGGAATAAAAAAAAAGAAAGTATTATCATGGAATGGTATCAGTTTTCCAAGATATACTGCTTTGTTCATCCAACTTCATTATGTTCCTTTGAGAATAATCTTGCTTTTTTCTGCATTTGTCAAAAATAAAATTCCTCCCTGGCTTGCTTCATTTAATCTTATTGGAGTTTTCCCAATTCTCGACAGAATTCTGGAATATTGTAAACACAGTAAATCTCGTTTATTTTTCATGATACTCTTAATGGTCCAGGAGATAGCGTGCAAATAAGTGTCTAACTAACATCAGGCTAGAAGTTAATCTTTTAGTGCCTTTTAAGACTATGTATGTGGTCGGCCAAGGTCGTCTGCGGGACACAGCTTGGCAATAGGCGTTTGAAAAAAAAATAAAAAAAAAAAAAAAAAAACGGTGGAAAGCGGCCATACCCAATTATTTTTTCAAATAGCTTAGAATTAAAGAGGAGAAACGTAACAGAGAACGGAGTTAAGCAGTGGTCGTGAAAGCTAAAATCCGGGTTCAAATCCTGGCTGTGGAATGGATTTTTTTTCAGGTCAATCTCCTTCTTTTAATTCTTAGCTAATAATAATTGTAGGTATACGTTCTGCGGTAGCAAAATTAAACTAAACAAAAATGGAGTCCGTAGTTTTGAGTTACTGGTGGCAGTCAGTTCAAACCTAGAACTTATTTTAATTCTAAACTTCTAAGCTTACGAACTTTAAATTGGAATTATTTAAATAAATTTTTATCAGTCTAATCGAACTGTATTTCCATTAAAAATAAATTTAAACAGTACAAAGTCGTTTTTATATTATAGTACTTATTCGAGCTTATTCCCTTTGTAATAAATGATTTCGAGCCACATGAATAGGATTATAAATGGACTTTATATTTATACATAAAGAAACTTGATTCATGCTTCTTTACCTTCAAGATCTACAAAAGGACGTAGGATTTAAAATGATTTAAGAAAGTTTTTTCCATCCTTTTTAACTGATAAAAACCATTAGATTTTTCAAAATCAACTTCACCCGAAGCACCTTGAGTTTTTATAAAAGTGAAAAGGTTTACCTCCCACCAGCTCCAAATTTATTTCAATAAATAAAAATTTTCTCCAAAGTGAATGCTGTTTTTATTCTGAATTCTGAATTTATTTTTTATTTACATCGCAAACTCATTTTTAAATCCTTCATATTAACTTCACTTTTGTTTGTTTGTTAGTTTGTCGGTGCCTGTCTTCAAAATCGTTGGAGGGTTAATTAACCCTCTTTCAGGCTTCCAATCGAGCTGAAACTTGGCAAATAGACTCAGCACCAATACAAAAACATTCTAGCAAATGGTTAGAACAAGATAATATATATACATATATATATATATATATATATATATATATATATATATATATATATATATATATATATATAATATAATGGAAATACAAATTCACTCCTAGAAAAATAATTTCATGGGATAAATCTTATAAATGCATGCATATATATATGAGCTGCCGTAGGGAAAAGCCCAAGGCATTGGTCGTTGTTACGCCTCTTATTTAAATAATAATAAAATTAAATTCTAGACGCGACAAAATATTTTCAGTTTTTTTGTATTCACTTATTAAAAATGTTGTTATAAAAATTCTTTTTACACTTTTTTTTTGTAAAAAATGTTGAAAATTAAAAGGTCGTGGCAATTTGAATTACTTAGAATGGTGACATGAAAAAATGGAATAAGAGGAAATGCTTAAATTGGAATGGTGCTAAAAATAAGTTGGGGGATCCAAGGCTAAAATTAAAAAAAAATTGGCAAATCATTCTCTCAGTGGAGTATACATTAAAATTGCCGTCTATTTTTTCTTCTGTTTAAATCTGGATGGGGAAGATATCTTCTGTGAAAGGATAAAAACTGTTGTTAATAAAGTATGGCCTTGTTGGTTCTCTAAAAAAAACTTGGGGACCCTAGATTTACGATTCCAAAAACTAGCCTCCCCCCCCCCCTCAACCTTTAAAAAACCGTCAAAGTAAATAATGGATTTCATTTGTGTTTTTTAACCCGTTCTCTTTCAAACATGGCCAGACTTGGAGGGGGGGGGGGGGGGCATACATATCTGAAAAGTTCAACCTCTTTTTTTTCTAAGTTTTTGTTTTGGATGAAGAATATTTTTTTGCTTTTTCATTCAGGAAAGAAAACACTATTTCCTCTTATTCTAAGAGTTTCTTTTTAAGAGAATATCCATTTGAGTAAGGAGTTTAAATATATTTACAGTATAATTCATACATTTCTCTTCTCCTGAAGATTGTTTTTCAAAGGATGTGAAATGTGAGTGATGTGATTCGAAGTAAAATGAAATGTCTCATTTGGTTTCATTGTCAGGGATGTTAAACATAGAGGATTTTAAGGTATTTAAGCGTAAAACAACCAGGAGCTTGTAGTATCAAGTTAAATATCGTGTTGAGAGTAGTATCCCTTTGATGTTGCCCAGCGGAACCTTGTCAGTAGTACAGATACTGTTTCTTGTTACGCTCATTTCTCTGAACAAACCAGAAAATGCGCTTCTATACGGTTTGAATGCTTTGAGCTTATCAATCGTCTACCACATACGTTAAACATGACATTGTTAATAATGCTCTTTAACGCTATTGTGATATTTTGAACGACATTTCGCCAATTCCAGACCTCCTTTGAATTATTAATTTATTCACATAATAGTTATAATAAGGCGCCTTTTATCTAAAACTTAACTAAACTCATTTTTTAAGAGACTTGTGAATGTTATTATTATATTTGTATTATTAATCTGATGTTACTTATGTTTAAAAATGTTATCCCTTTCTTTAAGGAATCACGTTATACGGGAAAATAAATATATTATCAAATAATTACTTTGCCCTTTCAGGGTCGCCCTCAAGAAGTAAAAAGCGGGGTTGTAAAATAATCTATAGGAAAGTCGGACCATTGGAAGTATAGGTGTAATTCTTCTGTAATAAATGCATCTATGATTTTAGTCTTTCGTTGCTTAGGTTAGTAAAAATTATATACATATAGTATTTTCGGGACTTATTTACTTAAGAACCCCTCTATATCCCTTTGTCTTAATATTTATTTAGACAAAGAAACATATCCATAGAGGTATATATTGCTTAGTCAAAATTACTATTAATACATAGGGATATTTAGTACAATGTACCTTGGGACAAAGGAATATCACACTTGTGTGTATAAATTTAATAATATCCCTTAGTCTAATTAACTATTAATACAAAAGAATATTAAATACGCAAGGAAACTGTAGAACTCATTGTCCTTCAGTTTTATAATATTTAGTCTCACGATTTAAATATAAAGTAATAAAACTGCCCCCTGGAGTCTCAATGCCTAAGGGAAGACAAACACCTGAGACACAAACCTTTGAGACTTATGTTGGACTGACTATTGTTTAGTGCCACCTTAACTTGTACACTTCAATAATTGCTTTTCGTGATTTTTTATTATTGTATATTTACTCAATTTTTATATTGCTTTTGAGCTTACCGAAGGTAAGGGAAGAAGCATTGTGACCGTTCTGAGAACCATTTGTACGTTCTTATATTATATTATGTAGTATCTATAAAGGAAAGTAAGCAAGGTGGCAAGGTAGTAAGAGTAATGGGGCGAAAATTCGATGTTGAGGTGTTGATGGGATTGTTACACTCACAAGTCTGAAGTCTGTCGCCTCTAGTCTGTCATAAGTTCAGACGCGAGGAGCCTACACCGATTTTGAAGAATTTTGGCATACAGGTTCAGAAAATTCATACTCCGAATATAAGGCGAAATCGGGAAATGAATTTTACCCCTAAATTTGGCGGTGCCACCCCAAACATCCTGAATGAACGTGGAAAAAATGTATTTCTTTAAAACGGTTCCGACAATTTTTATTTAAAAATTTTTAAAATGTGCCCATTTATTTCCGAATCTAACGATATAGGTAGTTTTCCCGGAAAAAAATCTAGTTTCCAATATATTGATGAAAATAAAATTTATTTTTTTGTAAGTCGAAAACACAACCACCTGATGTTGAACACTTTTTAAATGTTTTTTTTTAAAAAAAAAAGAAAAATTAATTAAAAGAGATGTTATGGAATTTAAATACAGTATCACATCTGTATGAAAAAGTTTGTCAGAGTTGTTTCGGACTGAACCCCCCCCCCCCCCCCGCCCTCCCTCCGAATTGATAATTCTGAAAGATATACGAGTGTATTTACGCAGGAGTAGTAATAACAATACGATTTCACAATGTACTTAACTCTAACATGATAGATTTGTTTCGGACTGAACTTGAAAAATGTCATTATTGAAAAATGTTGCTAGATATTACATTACATTAGGTTCAAATTCTTGGTAGAGGAGTATTAAGAAAGGATAATTAATATACAACAAGCATAATTAAGCAGTATTTCACGCTAGCACATTATGAACTTGAAGTGTCTATTCTAGCGGATAAAATAAGAAGAGAATAAAACGAGTAAATACAGAGTCTGAAACTCGGGTCTGGTAGGTTCATTGATTCAACTCATTGCCAGGCTTCGTCGTTTTCACGCTTCGTCTCCCACAGCGGCGTTTTCACCGAAGAAAAATGACGAACTGGAAAATCCTCAACTCCATGCCCATAGTAAAATTTCCCCTCCCGAAAAATAATTTTCAAGCTGAAATCAGCTTGAAATCAGGGAGACGAAATATCAGCAAATACCAAGAGTTTGAATTATTATACAAATCCCTCATCTCTCTCTCATTTTTCATCACTTATTTTCAACGTGACTAAATACAGACAGATATTTTTCATTCTTCTTGCTTATGTACAACGTAAATGTGGAGCAACGAAATGTTTTAATCTAAAAATAGAACTATATGATTCTTAATCTCTGATTATAAAATATTCCCTTCAGCACATATTAACTCGGTCCTTGAGTAACTGTAGATATTCTGTACGCGCTTGGCAACTAAGGTTTTGTATTACCATTCCAGTATTTTGCACAACAGCCACAGAGTCAAGAAAGCTGTCAAGTTTCTCTCCAAATTAAATGTCATCGAAAGAAACTTAAATACATCAGCAACAATTATTGCTTCCGACCTTACCAAAGGTAACAGAAGTTATGAGATCGTTCCGTAGAACAAAAAATTATTATGTCTCTGATTTTAAAAATTCCTAGACAGAAATCCGTTTCAGACATCAGGGAGCATTTTTGGTTGTGTCTGTCTATATCGGTCTGTCTATCGGTCAATTTTTGCAAACAAACATATCTTAAAAACCACGTCCGATTTTAATGAAATTTGGATGGCAGGTCATAATTAGCCTATATTGTTGGTCCCATATAAGTTTCAACTCTGCGCCCAATTATTTCTCTACCACATGAGCACAAACATACATTTATTTGCATCTATATCATCAAAATAACCTATCTGATTTTTATGAAAAGTAAGTATTTGGATAGTTAGTCGAAAGTAGCCTGTCGATGGCCCCAGATTAATTTCAACCGTCGGCGTTACTTAAATTTTGCTAAATTGATACTTAAGTTAATTTAAAAATTAATACAATTTTGACAGTTTTAAAAAACGGGGAAAATTAAATAAATAAATAAATAAATCTTTATTTCCACCATTTATAACAATAAGCAAATTTACATTTCATACAAAGTGCAAAGGTGAGGACCCTCAGTAAGTGTTTTTACACCTAGAGGGAGGGCCCCGTCTCTATATTATTCTATTATACGCTGTTTTGTTATATGGCTATTTCTTTATTATTTTATTTTATTTATTTATTTGTAAAATTTATAAAACTGTATATTTATTACTTGTTTATTTGTTATACTTGTTTTTGTTATTTTTTTTTATTCTTTATAAGTTCATTGGTTTTATTCTTATTCATAAAATGATCTTTCATTTTTACATCAATATTTGTTATTCTATATTTTATAATTGAAATGAGTTAAATATCTTCTATTCTCTAATTAGGAGATGTTGCTTTATTTTTTTCTTAAACATATTTATGTTATTAATATTTTTTAATGAAGCTGGCAGTCTGTTGTAATAATGTGGTCCTAAGTAAGTGGCGTGTCTTTGTTTGGTGGTTGTACGGCAAAGTGGAGTTTTATAAGTTTTCTGTCTTTGTGATCTAGTAGAGTAAGTGTGTGGAACTGTTGGTAAATTATTATGAAAATAATGTATTAATACGGATTTTTCGTAAAGTGATTTTATTGACAGAACATTAGATTTAGAATACGTTAACGCGGATGAATATCTTTTTGGCTTTTTTAATGAGATTTTTAATATAGTTTTTTTAATTATGTTGGCAGGTTCTATGCTTGTTGGGGAAGCCATTCCCCAAGCTAGTATACAATAATTTAGTATGGATTCTACCAGAGCGTGGTAAAGTAATTTTAATATGGACTTATTAGCAAAATCCCTAATTCTAATAAAACTATACATAGTTTTTCTTACTCTTGTTACCATCCAACTAATATGCTCTTTCCATTTTAAGTTACTATCTATAATAACTCCTAAATATTTTATTGAAAAATGAATGTGACAATAATAGGTTTTAATAGTATAAAATCATTAAAGTATATCAATAGGACGTGAGGAAGCTATGTGCCACACTAATTGGCATACTATTTTTTAGTATTTCTAGATGCTTTAACAAATATTTCTAACTAATTGCTCGATGAAGAATTGTTTGATGTTATTTCATAGCAATTTATTCCGTTTAAATATACAAATTAGACCATATACGTTCCTATAGTTTTTGATATATTGTTGCAAATATATGAGGTAATGGGGGCAATCTGTATAAACATGTCTTAGTGAGAAAGAAAACAGACTGACATGAAGAGAAAATTTGTTCGCGTTTCATCTATGCATTTTTTACTTGGATATATAATAGTTATTTATGCACCTAGGGAGTATAGTAGGTCATTATTCCCTAAATCCCGAGGCAGATATTATCGCGAGGGGAATAATGGCACTTTACTCCCGAGGTACATACAATATTTTTATCTTCAGTAGGGAGTAAATACACATTTTCATCCATTGCACAGTTTTATTTATTATTTTAATAAATAACAATAATTGTTAGCATTTTTTATAGCAGATATAAGAGATTCAATATTTAAAACAAAATAAGAATTGCAATTAAACTCAAATAGAAAGTTATTTAGATGCAGGTTTAAGCAATGATAAACAAGGTCGAAAAAGCAGTGTCGCCAACCTGATTTCTACAACCTCACTTCATTAGCCATTCATTCTCTTCTATTAATATAATATTTAAGTTGGCAATGCTTCTTTTTCTCTCTGGTTTTACTTTTTCTCCCTTTTTGAGTACAGGGAAGAAAAGACTTACTTTAGTCCCTCTAAACTAATCCAAAATCATAACTTTTTCTCCCTACTAGAGATAAAATATAATTTATTTCCTATTCTCGTTTCTCTTGCACAACGATGGCCCTATTTGAAAACAAATTATATATAATTTCAGGGGGCATTTTTTCTTTCTTATTTACTTAGTATGTGTAGAGAGATAATCTAAAATGACGATCCGAGAGCCATCTGGGCATCGTACCAGATCACTGCTCTTGCTCAAAAAACAATCCTGTCATCTACTGACACGCATTCTTACTAGACTCAGTAGACTAAATTGACATAGCCATAGGCCTAGCAGGCGCAGGCGTGTCTTGAGGAGGACACGCCTGAGATGGAAAATCTTTGGCTTTGCCATTCTGCCAATTGAAGAACTAAGGTTACTTTCCCTATACAGGGTACTCACTTTCTGTGTGTTTGTCAGCGTGCTTAGAGGATAGAGTACTATAAGATTAAACCGGGTTTACACCTTCGGACCCACTTTATTTTAGTAATCCCCGGCGGGGGGGGGGGGGATATGTAGAGAGAGAGTATTGTAATAATGTAAAAATTTGATTACCATTGATGACGTTTTGAGGTCCAGAAAAGTGGTATTTAAGAAATGTCTGTCTGCAGTCTGTGATCTGGTGTCTGAGCAGACTCGTGTAGTTTAAACTACTGGGTGACGAAATTTGGTTTATATGATCAGAAAGATCATACCCTGAGCCGAAATCTTAATAATAATAATAGAAGTTTAGCTAAATATTTCGGGTCACCACCAAAACCAAAACCTCTGAAAAACGATAATTAAACGAGCGTAGTGAGTTTTTTTTAGTGTGTTAGTAGTTTGTTGTTGTCTGTGTAGATTTTGGAAATTTCACACTTAACCTTTTTAAGATGGTGGACAACTAGTAAAAAAGTATTTAGCCTCCATGACATACAGCAATGTAATGGTTTTGAAGTATAGGAAATAAAATTTTATTCTTTACCAGGATTTTGAAGATAAAAATGGCCGAAATGTAGTTGGTGAAAAAAAGTTTATGTTTATATGGGATATTACATATCATTTTCACAGTTTTTTTTCCAGGTATAGATTAATATTATTTAAGTTTTTCCCTGCAAAATGTTTCCTGATAGCTATATTGTAAACAAATATGGCATATCTAAGAGCAAAATGCAAATTTTCACTAAATTGATAATTATGTGCTCACATAATATGAGAAAGTAACCACTGTATCAGCTTATTTAGGACCTTCTTACTAATAAAATATTATTTTATTATGTTTCTTCATCTTCGACGGATATTTCATTCTTGCTTTATCATGCCTTTATATATTTTGCTACATATTGCTTGTAACCTGAACAGACATTTTAAAAAATAAAACATGTTGACAATGTGTATGCTGCAACATTCTCAAATTTTTCATAAAGTAATATACCATTTCGCTTTATGATAAATTTTATTTATAAAATATTCGATGTTTCAATATACTTAACATTTAAATTGTATTCGATTTATAGTTAAATTTAATGTGTAGAATAATGTATATTATTATTTATTCACTGTATTTCGATACATCAAAATGTGTTCAATACAACCTTTTTTATCGAACCTTCCCATTTTTTACCCTTCATTTCACAATGACATTTTATAAAAATATTCACATTGTGCATAAATAGAATATTATTGAAGAAAAAGCTTTCCTGGGGTATCATTTTTAAAAAAAAAAAAAAAAGAGAAATGTATTCATACAATTTATTTATTCTCTGATGGAGAGACGTCCAGCTACCAACAGATATTTTAATATAAAAAACTTGATTTTACCCCAAATGTCAACTTCAACAGGTTTGAAGATGGTATTTTTTTATTATAACAGATTTGAAGATATTGGTATCCTCCATACACATGTGGTCGGCAAAGTTCCTTTACGTGACGCTTGGCCATAAGCTGTTAAAGAACAAGACCAATGAATAGTACATTACGCGTCGAGTGCGGAAAGTAGCATTTTGCATGCGAGTGTGGAGTTTGCACCCGAGCGACAGCGAGGGTGGTAACATGAGCAACGCAAAATGCCGTTTTCGCACGAGGTTCGTACTGTACTTTATCTACGATTGTTATATTTAAATAATAAATACAGAAAAAATAAACTTATTTCTCTTTTGATAAAGATAACATTAATTCATTAGTTGTATTTTGTGCCGAATTATTTCGGGAGGCGTATTATTCTCCTCATATTCTTCATAATCATTTAAATCACTCATTGATTTTCACAAAAAAATCGATATAAAAGTTACTTTTATTAAACAAACAGCAAATTAGTCTTGTTAAATGTAAACAAACTCGCTAATCGTGTGTAAAGCTGAAGAATTCTTCTTCTTTACCGCGCTAGCGTGGTAAAGAAGAGGAATTCTTCAGAACTATGAGACGCGCATGCGCAATGAATACAAGTACGTAAATAATCACTGTCTACGCATCTAAACAGAGATATAATGTTTAGATTTCGTATCAATCGTAGATAAAAGTATTATTATTATATATAAGATTATGTATAGAATTTTTAATAATCACTTGGTTTTTATGGGTTATTATTATTATATAATCTTGTTATGTACTGCATACAGACTTTATTTTTTATCAAAAGTTAATTAAATATTTTGTCCATGTTTCAGGTAAGGGCTGATTTTCAATTGCAATAGAAATTATTCAACATGTAAGGTATTTTTTAATATTTTATTTTAATTTTCCATTTTCTTCAGTAGGTCCCTTATAATTTTATTTTATTTTCTTTTTCTTGTATAGATAGTCTTAGGGGGAAAAAAATTGATTTTTTTTTCAATTCATAACATCGACTATATTTCGCCCTGGGCGTCTTCAGGCCTTGAATTGATTATCCAGATTTATATTATTGCATTTTATAATTTAACATTTTCATTTTAAGTGTAAAATTGAATCAATATTGGAATAACTGTCTCAAATATCATTCTCAGTCTATAGTTAACTCGTTAACAATAGAATTGCTCACCCTTATTGATTTGGGTGAAATATAGTCAATTTTATGAATTTATTTTTTATTTAAAAAAAGAAACATTTTCCATCCCTAAAGACTATCTACAAGAAAAAGAAAATCCAATTATATTTTAATATTACTGAAGTGGTCTAGCAATATTTATTCCATGGCGATTCAGCCCATGGCCCTGCCCAGCAACTCTTTTCCAATTGTTTTTGTCCTGAGATGGTCATTGGCCCAAACATGAACTCCTATTTTTTTTTTCAAGTCTTCCCTTACATCTTCTTCCGATCTCTTTCTTCGTCTTACTACTATGTTTGTTAGGGTTACCGATAAATTACTTCTGTGGAAAAAGGTCATTCCGTTTAGGACATATTTTGGAAAACGAAAAGAATCCCTAGAAAAGTGTTCTTATGGACTGGGCTCATTTATTTTAATATTTTAAATACTAGCTCTTGTGGGGGTATATCATTACTTATAGACTAAGAAAAATTTAAAAATTATTTATAAAAGTTGAATCTAATTAAACGAAGATTTAAAAAGTTAATTTCAGACTTCGAAAGGCTTGGAAAGTTGAAGAGCATAAGTGATAAAAAGGATAGAAGACGTCATAAGCAAACGAATTATAAATAACAATGTCGGTTCTGGGACGATTGTGAAGATTTAATCCTGTTATTCAGAAATTTGCGCTTGTGTAAATACGTCTCTAATTAGAATTTCCCGTTACCATGGAAACGTGAACTATTGAATAAAAGTCTTGATAATTAAAAGACAGCTTCCTAAAATTGTTAGTATTTGTTTAGGAGAATATCCTTCTTGTTCTAAATGTATATGAGAATTGAATACTTCAAACTATCCACATTTCATAAAAATTAAATAAGAACTTTCAAAGACATTGGTGTACATAAATGTATGTTTGTGCGCTTGTGGAAGAGAAACAAATGGGTGCAGAGGGTTAAAACTTATATGGGAACAACAATGGGTTATGATTTACTTTCCAAATTTCATCAATGCCCGAGGAGTAATTTTTAAGATTTGTTGGTTCTCAGTAATTGTGTGAAAGACAGACACGAAACGAGAAATGTTCCCTAATGTCTAGTACGGTATCCTGTCTTGAAATCGAAGTCATAAAAAATTTTCGTTCTTAGGAACGATAACGTAGCTTTCGTTACCTTCGGTTAGCTTGGAAGCAAAATAGCTGTTTACATTTTTAACTTAACATATAAAGTTGTGATTATACCATCGATTCGCTTTGTTAGAAACAAATTCAAACAAAACTTTTTTATACGCATAGTATGTTATAGTAAATATAAATACCACAATACCTAAATTAATTAATCTATTACTAAATATATTTTAAAAAATTTCACCAAGTAATATTTTACATCTCGTTTTCAATTTTAGCAAAATCATATTTATTTTCTAGACAATTTCGGAAACTAAATATTTCTCGACAAATAATTTTATACAATTATATTCGTATTTCAAAGGACTTTAAATACGAATAAGGATGTTTCTTTAAATACATGCAAATTCGAAGTCCAACGAAAACCGGTCTAGCAGTTTATAGTTGACAGACTAAAGACGACAAACCAACATTTTTTTTTAAACTAGTAAGACGCGCTTCACGTAAGTACGTGAGGCGATAATCGCCGGTTTCTGTACGATTAAGTTGAAATTATTAAGTGCAATAGTTGCATATTCTTTGTCTACACTTCAATACCTTTAAATTGATGTATAACATGTCATGGTGATTAAAAACTTTTTTAGTCGCCCGCCATATTGGAAATATTAAGTGTGCAATTTTAATTGTTGCATATTCTTTTTCTACACTTTAAGACCTTTAAATTGATGTATAACATGTCATGGTGACTAAAAACATTTGTTTAGTCACCCGTCATATTGGCCGCCATCTTGAAAATATTAGGTGTGCAATTTTAATAGTTGCATATTCTTTTTCTACATTTAAAGACCTTTAATTTGATGTATAACATGCCATGGTGACTAGAAACATTGTTAGTCACCCGCCGTATTGGCCGCCATTTTGAAAATATTAAGTGTGAAAAATCGAAAAAGTTTCCAGTTGTCACAAATGCCGAGATGCACCTATGTGCCGAATTTCACGTTCCTAGCTATAGTAGTTTATGAATTGAAACAAGCAACGGACAAGACACCAACGGACAGAAAGACAGACAGAGCTGTTATATAAGGTTTCTTTTTGTACTTTGTACAGGAACCTACTACCAATTTTTTTGGACTCAGGAGACCTTAAAACGTTAAAATCTATCAAAATCGAATTTTACCTTTATATCTTTTATATACTGCGTAAATGACAAAGTCAATATTTTTCAATTAAATTTCTTCTACGAAGTTGGTTCATATGGATAAAGTATAAAATGATAGTAATATCATAGAGAGATGAAATATGCATTTTAATTTAAAATGTTTAGTAGAAGACTCAAGCACTGTAGTAGAAAAAGGCATCTCTTAATTTTTAAGGTATTCGTTAGGAATTAACCAGTCAAAAGTTACATAATAACCTTATTTCATAATGTATGAAATCATTTTCTTCAGACACGGGTGTTTTTATAACAAACTTTTCTTTTGTTGGTCTTGTATATAACCAATGAAGTAATTAATTTCTCCCCTTTTAATTTTTTATATACGAAAAAGGAGAAAGTACGTGATGTATGTATAAGGAGAAAGCATTGTGATGGCGCGAAAATTCGATTTTGAAGGATTTACACGTGTGGAGGTCCAAAAATGACTCTGTCGTATGTTGTCTGTGCAAACGCATGGATCCTAATTCAATTAAACAGTTTAGACGTGGTTCAAGGTAACAATAAAATTAATTTAAACATGTTATAACATAACAAAGTTAAACAGTTTAGTCGTGATTTACATAATAGTACAACAAACAACAACATAAACAGTTGTATTGTGATTAAAACATACTAAACTATTTGGTCGTGGTGAACATATAAAAACACTACACTGTTTTGTACTGGAGTACGTATTAACAAACTAAGTAGTGTAGTCAATATGTATATATATGCAATAGAAACAAACAAAATCGTTTAATCAATATGTATGTACAATGTACAACAAGCCTAAACAAAATAGTATAGTCTATAAGTATGTACTTTATGAGAAAAGAAAATGGTTAAGGTATAAGGTATTAAAAAATTTAATAATTTAGTTGATGCATAGCTTAATTTTGTCCTTGTATACATAAAACAATAAATAGGCTTAGTGATACTGACGCATAATATGTACTTAAATTTCTTTGGAGTTTAATGGAATACATATATAGTCTTGAAGATATTTTTTTTTCTTGTTTTTGGAACGAAGTTCCCGAATGGCACGTTAATGTTACAGCGTCTGGAGCCCGGGAGTGAATCCGAAAAAAACGACAGGTTACGAAATCGACCAATGACGACAACTTGAGTAAAAGTTGACCGATTTAATTGAAATTTAGTACACATGATAATTTTACTAATGCCTAGCACGAGTTCGTTGTAAACGTTATCCACCCGCAAGCGTTCACGCGCAAAGTTTGTAACATAAGCTTCAAACGTAAACATAAGCTTCAAATGTAAAATTGGAATTTTAGGACGAGAAAAAATTCTAACTCCATCTATCCAATGAGACAAACAACGAGACAAATACGTTTTTTCGCTTCAAGATAGTTAAAACTTTAAAAGCGGACCTAAGCGTTTAAAATAGAGATAACAACGTTTTTACCGATTTAATTTAAATTTATACACATCGTCTTAAGTACGATTGTAACTTCTAAACTACAATTGTAGACATATATTTAAAATTTCAACCTGATACAAGCAGATGTTTTTGTGTAGTGAAGTAATATATTTTGTAATATTTTAAATTAAGTAGGCCTTGCGTGAGAGTTTGGAAACAGTCCTGTTCCCTCACTATACTACAACCATCCTCTTTATCTATCAACTTGTCATGATTATTTTTTTTCAATATTCAATACATATTTAATGCAAAGATGCACGCTTCAATGATAATAAAAATGGTTTCCTTTTAATTTTGCCTTAACCCCGCTAAGAACAAATAGTAAGTTACGTTTCATTTTTGTTTGTCTTTTTTCTTACTCTGCCATGTATAAGTAGTTAGCATCTTATACTTAGCAGTGTGATTTTATAATTTATATTTTATAAAATGCTTAAGGGACTTCGTTCGTACCGGGTGTCCCCCGACACCACACGTATGTTTTTAAAAAATATATATAATTACGTTTTTTTAAAAAAAAAAAAAAAAAAAGAAAATGGGACTTATCAGTTTACTTTAAGCAATAGTAATTTGTCTGATGCGTTGATACTAAATTTATTTTTCTATGCTTAACATATCTTGTTAGATTACTTAAAATAAATACCTCAGTTGTGTGGTGCTTTCCCTTATTAACCAAAAAAAGTTATTTCTTTTTTTTTTTTTACTTGCTGTGTATCATCGATGTTGTTTACGTTGATTCAAGCCATGTTGTGTCAACTTAGAATTTTGAAATGTTTAAAATAAATATGTAACAACATAATTGCTATACATATTTATTTTTGACTTTTTAACAGGGTTCTCTCAAAATCCTAGAAATTATGGCATAAAGTTAAAAATGCAAATGCTAAACACAGTTTTACTTTAAGTTACGTGAGGGTATTTAGTATTATGATATCTAATGGAAAGCCTTCTATTAAGTCATGCCGATATTTTTTTTGTACTAGCTTTAATAAATTCATAAATTTGTGAACTTTTACCATAATTTTGAGACCAGATAGACCAACTTTTTTTTTCACAGTACGTTCCCTCACGTTGATATCTGAATATTTGCCTGGTAATCTAAATTCCAGCTTGGAAAAGGATATATCTAATGGAATATTCAAATATATTCGCCTGACTCCCCCTCCCATGGACCAGTCTCTTTCAGATACTGTCCTCCAATCCTTCCGAGCCCTACCTCAACCCCGGCTAATCTATTCCAATAATATTAATGGAATGCAAATTTACGGAATGGAGAAAATTTAAATTTTCTGCTAATATATTTCATCTACAATATCTTATCTGGAAATGGGTGGAATATGGTGCAGATGCAACTATTGGAGCTTATACCCTAATAACTGAATTCATAAATAGCATTAGACGTACTTTCACAGATTTTATATATATATATATATATATATATATATATATATATATATATATATATATATATATATATACACACAAATACATGAATCTGTGTGTATTTTTATCTTATACTATTTTGTAATTTATCCATTGTATAAACACTATCTATGTTAATAAAGTAATTCGTTTGGAGGAAAATCACGTTTTTGAAGTTTATCTTCGTAATTTTTGCCGTAATGTAATTGAGATGTTTCTTTCCTCTTTATTTAAATTTACTTGAGTATGTATATATTTAAACTAGAAAGTCCAAGGCTGTTAGAATCATTAAGTATTATAGAAGGTAGAGAGGCATATGAGGGGGTGGGGGATGCATTTATTTACACTATGAGCCGAGGAATAAAGTAGAGGGGGAATTTATGTCTTTAAACAACAGAGAAATATGGAAGAAAGCATAATATTATTGTATTTACTTTAAACATTAATACAATAGATGGTAGAGAGGTGATGTACGAGTATCTATTCCAAAAACCTAGATGCAAGGTTAGGATGATAAGTATCTGTTTTCTCCATAAAGCAAAATGCAAGATAGAGATAGAATGTACTAATTTAAACTACAAAAATTAAAAAGATACATGGAGTATGTAAGTAAAACGTTACATAAAATAACTCTTTTACGACTTGTAATAAGTAAGGGATGAAACAGGTTGGTTGTTTTAGGTATTATATTGTATTTAATGTTACCAAGAGCTTTCTAATAGAGAAGATAAACATCAATTAATTTAAGAATAGCTTAGTATAATACCCATTTTGTTTTTTCAGTTTCTTTTTTAAAAGAAAGAAATTATATGTAAAATAAAGTTTCTTTAATGCAGCTGAAAGGATATTACAAGAAGAAACATAATAGTTTCTATTCATTCAAATTAAACTTAAGATATGATTATTATCGTAAATATATTATGTTGTTTAACAATATTAACTGATTAAAATATTCTTAATCGCCCATTATCATTTTAAAAGTTTAATTCTTTCGATTTAAGTAGTCACACAGCTATATATTATAATAGATTATTAAATAGTCATGTATTATTATTTTGTTTTAAAAGTTAACAGAATCTTGGGTTAATATCCAGTTATTGAAGTCAGTAATAAATTCTAGTGCAAACAATTAAATTATAATTAAGAAGTTGTTGCATAGATATTCTATAACGCTAGTAGATTCAGGGTAGATCTCACAATTCACTTCAGGGTAGGTCACACAATTAATAAATATGTTGATGTACTATACTACCTAATCTTGCGTACAAGTACTAATAAGAAATAGCAATCTTACTGTACCTTTTGAATATATTTCCAAAACGCAGTAAATTTGGACAGTTACAGAACGTATTTAGTTAAACAGAAATAATTAAAATAACTAATATTTCTCTTAATGCTCTTGGCAGCTATTTTCTTATATTCCTTTGACTAGAACCTTCCAAATTCTTCTTCATAAGTGGCGCTACAGCCCGGGCTGGGCCTTGGTCTGTTATACCTCCTTTTAGGTCTTCCCAGCCATATGGCCTAGAATGCCATCCTCGTATTCCCATCTTCTCCAAATCACTCTGAACTCAAATTATCTTTCGATTCCAGGGACGTTCTTCCTTTCTTCAGCTGAAGGGCCTTTCACGGAGCATTTGTCCATTATTTATCCTCTTTTAGGTCTGGTTTCCAAGGAGAGCGCCATTATATAGTGGCCTAATCTAGCGGTCGTGACGTCACTGCGGTGGACGTAAAATGCCGGCCGTCTTAAGTTAATCCAGATGCTCTCAATGTCGTTTTAAGTTGATGTCTTTGATAACCGTTAAGACTCTTAACGGTTATCAAAGACATAAGAGTCTTAACGGTTATCAAAGACATCAACTTAAAACGACATTGAGAGCATCTGGATTTATTACAAAATTAATCAATATTTCGTCCTCTTCCTTGGTTTACATCACTTGTACTCATTTTATTGCGTTAAATGTTGCACACTACAAGAAAAATAGACTGTTAATTGGTGTGGCACATAGCTTCCTCGCATCCTATCACGTACTTTATTAATTTTATGCTTTTACAAGCCATTATTGTTTAATTTGTTTAATTGTTTCCTCCTTTTATTTAATCTGTCGAAATTGTTTTAATTTTTGCTTCCGAGCTTACCGAAGGTAACGGAAGCTATGTGATCTTCAGAACGATCAAATAGCTTCCTTTACCTTCGGTAAGATCGGAAGCAAAATGTCGCAAATTTGTACGAGACCGAATATCGAACTGAACCGTCTCTCGAAGCAGTTAAGCTGCCTCTCATCTGTAGTAGTTATTGTCCATGCCTCTGAGCCATATGTTGCTACTGGATAAATACATGTATTACCAAGCTCAAATATTTAATTTTAAGGATCGTGATATTTGGCGGCTCCTAAAAAGTTCCATATTAGCATAGTTTGCACTATCTCCTGCATGAATCCTTTCTAACATGCATGTTTTGAAGTTATTGTCGCTGTCCAGTGGGGTGTAGAGGCAGAGGTCGGCAAAGCAGTCCACTTACTGGAATGTGTCACCGTCAATAGTCAGAGTCTGAGGTGCTTTGCGTAACTCGGCAGTTGACATTGCCTAGTACTTGATTTTGTCAACGTTCACCTCCAGGCCAAGCCGACCCGCTTCCCTCTTCAGTGTTTCATACATCTTGCACATCGCATCGAATACACCCGTCACAACCGTTGTCATCAGCGTATGCACTTATCCTACTTGAATTATCAAAGGTTAGACTAGAATCTTCAACCGTTTTGTCCCAAATTCGAATGCTCTATACTTTGTAACACATTTTTCCACTTTTAGTAGGCAATTATCAACTCCGACTTGCATAAGAAAAAAAGCCTAATAGGCTAGAATATAAGTTTTCAAAGGCATTCCAAATACACTACCCCATTATTATGGAACTGAAAAAAGGAATAACAGGATTTTAAATTACTACCACATGTACTTTCTATTACTAGCTAACATTTTTTATCATTATTATTCTAGCAAGATAAAAACTTTCTACTAAATGTATACATATAATTATAATAATAAATTATGAGAAATATTATGTTTATAATAAAATTTGATCAAAATACACTTACTTTGTGTGCATGATAATTTTTTAAACTTTGTATTGAAAACTGGTTATTTTACTGCTTTCAAGCACGTCCCAAAGGAAAAAAAATAACGAAAACTTAACATATTCTGTCTTCAAATGAAGTTTTTGTAATTTGATTTTACTCTTAATATTCCTTCGAAGTGTTTTTTTGTTTTTAAAATTAATTTAATTAATAAAATTAAAAATAAAACACTCATTTAAACTAAATGTTGCTTTAAAATGAAGACCCTTTTGACAATAATTTCTTCCCAGTGTGTGATGTTTTATGTGAAATGAAATTGACTTTCCTCATTCATAGTATTAGGATTGGTTTGAATAAAGGGTAATGTGATTTAAATAAGAGAGATAGTGTTAGTAAACACGAATATGTAAACAAACGTTTGGGTGTGTAAATAGATATGTAGCTTCATGCTTATTAGGGGGTGTATCTCGTATATTCGTATGTATTTTAAACTTTGGGCTTAACACACATTTTTAGCTTAAATTGGTTTTGTATTTTTTTTTGCAAATTCATCTTTGGGCCAAGGGCCCTAAAAAAATAAGTTTTTCGTGCCACCCTCTATTCTTACAAGCTTTTATTTAACTTACAATGTTTGTATGTATGTATGTTCGGGTCAAATCTTGCAACTGAATTTTTAGCAGTTATCCTCAACCGATTGAATTGAAATTTTGCTTAAACCTTTAGTTTGGATGACAGTGCATGGTTAGTTAAGTGACGTCATTCTAAATCCAATATGGCGGGCAGCCCTAGATGGCGGACTAGTTATTTTTTAAGCTCGCCCATGATATGGGTATCAAATGAAAGAGTTTGCTGATAAGAATACGAATAAAAGCTTGTATTTATTTATTTATTTATTTTTTTTTGTTATATATAATCAACTTATTTAAAAACAACAAAAAAAATAACATCAGAGTTAATCTTTGTAAAAAAAAAAGTTTAAGGAATTTTTAATACGTCGCATATTTTGAGAGAAAAAATTATTTATACTTGATTTATAATTATTTGACAGATGTGCTTCGATTTCTTGATTAAATACTTCCTTGGTTTTGACCACCTTGGTCTACCGATTTGTAATCTTAAGGAAATGGAGGATTCCCCTAAACAAACAGTTAGTTCCCTGAAAATCTATTATCCTGGCTTAGGCAAGGGAAAACAGGAGGTGATACCCTTAACCTGGTTTATTTAGTACACACTTTCAACCCTCTTGGAGATGAAGACGTACTAGAGTCTACATTGTAAGATATATACAGTTTACAGGTAGACTCTTAGGTTTAAAAAAACAATGGATCTAAAGTTCTCCGATGGCTAATTCCGTCGACGAAGACGTAATAATTGTTTAATTAAGAAGATGGATTTCTTTTATTTTAAATCGTTTGCATTTTGGTTTTCTCAATATTTCTTATATTATTTTTTGGTATCCAGTGAAAATTAGGAAACAACATTAATACTAATTCATAGTATTCATTTATTTATTTAATATGCGCAAATCGCAAAAATATGGTATACTTTTGAGTGGGGTATCAAATGGAAGCTTTTAAAAAGTTGGTTACAAATATATAAATATATATTTTTAATTTTTTCATTATTTATTTGTTTTATGAGTTGAAATATACCTGAAAAAAAATCCTCTCCCCCAACCACCTTATAACGGCTAGTTCTAAACTTTTGAAATAATTCATGCAAATACCTTATTTATTATGGGGCGATGAAAAATTCCCAATTTTTTAAATTGCAAATTTTCGGGCGCAAATTCGCAGTGCACCCTAATTTATATTTTTAAAAAAAAAATTAAGTGGGGTATGATAAGAAAGCTCCTGAAGAGTAGGTTACAAATATATGATTTTTTTTTTTTTTTTTTTTTATTTCTTTCATTTTTTTATGAGTTAAAATATACCCCAAAAAATCCCCATCCCATCAACCACCCTATAACGGCTAGTCCTAAATTTTAGAAATAATTCATGCAAATACCTAATTATAGGGCGATGAAACTTTTCAAAAAATCGTAATTTACCTTGTTGTCATTACCGATAAGAGACATTGTGACTGAGTCAGGGACCCTTTAATTTTTGTTTGTTTTTTTGAACCTTCCGCCAAAATTTGGTTATATCTTTTTATTTTCATATAGAGCAGGGTAGGGAAATAACAAAATGTTTGTTCATAATTCATAATATAATAACGTATATGTACTTGGATGAAAGTACTTTCCTATTTTTAATGGATGCTCTTGAGGCATTAGTTCATTGCCCTAATTCCAACATGGCGAAATATAAAGGATATATAGAAAAATGAGTGATACCTGTTATTAATGTAGACTGACAGTATTTATTAGGAGACGATTGATGGACATGCGCAATTCGTATTGAATATATTGTTACCAAATATTTATAAAAAAAAATCGGTCCGAGACAACTCAGTCTAACTTTCTCATATAATCTCGGTCCCAGACCCCCTTGTAGTGTTAACCATATTGTAGTATTAAAATGCATTTAACGGATGATGGTTTACTTTTTGTTTTCGATTTTTAACAAAATCAGATTTATGTTCATCAGTATCTCGGAAACTAGATATTTCCCTGGAAAACGGCTTATATGGTTAGATTCGTATTTAGATAGACTACATTTTAGAATTTTTTAATTAAATTCGTCACTACCGTTTTCGAGAAATAATTTCTTTTTCACGTTTTTTTCAGAGTTTTTGGGGGGTTGCACTTCCAAATTTGGGGCTAAATTTCATTTCTTGTCTGATTTTTCTAAACTTGGATGTCAAAATTTGTCAAAAACAGCCCAATAGTTAGGCTCCACGCGGCTGCACAGACGGCAGGCTAACATTTTTATAAACCACTTTTTGGCCTCAGGGAACCAAAACATTAAATACAAACATTGGGAATCAAAACATGAACCTCAAAAATCCATCAAAATCGAATTTTCGCGCCATCACAATACTTTCTCTTTATATGAGAAAGTAAACGGGTTATGAGGAATTTTTAGTCCATCGCATATTTTGTCAGAAAAATAAATTTCCTCCCCCCTCCCCCCCTCAAAAAAAATTTTGTGTGTGGTTAATAGCACATACTTGACCAATTTTTTACTACGTTCACACATCGTTTTGAAAGCTTTTCGGATCCTATTCGTTTTTAAAACGATTTTCACAACAAAAAATATTGGTGATCGAAATATTTGTTTTCGATGCCTCATAACGGTGAACTCGCGAGTAAACTTTCTTTCTTGGTACCTAATAGGTCCGCGAATTTTTATATTTTATTTACAAGTTGTTAAAAGTTGTTACAGGTCCTTTATAGTATTAAGTTTTGTTTAAAAACGATTTTGCAGTTTAAAAATACAAAAACGGAAGCTCACGAAAACAAAGAACTAATTAAGAGGAAAAGAGTAAAATAACCTGATACCTCGATCCCCTCCACAACCTGTTACGCATACGAGCGTTTTGAATTCGATCCCCCGTTCCGATCACGTATTTTTGGCGGAGTGGATTTAAACCGATGCGATCCGTCTTCTCCGTTCACATAGCGTTTTGAACTAGCGGATCGAGGTAATTTATTAGTTCATAGTATTTATTTTTTCGATTTTGCAATTAAATTACCTATTTATATATATATATATATATATATATATATATATATATATATATATATATATATATATATATATATATATTATATATATATATATGCAAAGAAAGAAAACGCAATATTAATAAACCGTTAATAATATTATATTGAGTTTTTTACCACAATTTTCGGTATGAAAAGATTAAGTTTATAAGAGGAAGAGTCTGTGTATAAGAGTTAAGGCAGAGGTTTAAATCTGATTTAGTTGTTTCATAACTTTTCAACAATAATGCTAAAGAAAACCAATATTTTTTTCTGGTTTAAATCCAGCATTGTATATTAATGTGACTTTAATATAAATAATATTGTTTCTATATAAAGTGGCTTAATGGCTCATTTTTGTAAGAAAAACGTTTAGTGTTTTATATTTTTTCTTCCGAGCTTAGCAAAGGTTTAACGAATTGAAATAATTCTGAAGAACGACATTTTTATGTTTCTCCGAATTCAAAAATTCATAGACGAATAAGAGAAGGTCAACTTTTTTCTTTTTTCTTAATCATTATGTGTATGTTTAAATTTACACATTATGAATTTATGTATGGTATAATGTCGAATAGAGTGTGTATATATTATTTAAGGTTTCAAAAGTACATAAATCTGTAAAGGAAATGTATAAAGAAATGAAAAAGAAAAATCCAATATCCGGCACCGTTGTTTGGGTTATAACAGAAATGATAATATTTGTTGTTTTACATTTTAAAGTGAGAACTAAATCAAATACTTTTAGCACTGTCCCGAATTTCTTTTCTGTATTAATAATTTATCGATTCATTCAATAGTGTAATACAAGGAGAAAAAACTTAGTTGAAATTTATTACTTAGGATGCTAACGAGATGTTTTAAACATTTATATTATTTTTAAAATATTGAGTCAGGGAGTTTTTAAAGCTATTGAAATTATCAAATCTCTCTCATGGTTCTGGTGTAAAAGTAAGGCTTGTTCTACTTCAGAGAATCTGAGAAAGGGCCTCTCCGGAATAGCTCCGGTCATTACTAGGGCCTCAGAGGGCCCCTTGTGTAGCGAGCCGCCGCGAGCTGATTTACACCCAGGTGCGCTAGGACCCGGACCTGTTTTATAAGAAAGAATGGGCCACCGAATCCCTTGCACAAGATATGGGCCTCGCCTCTAGGGAGAAGGACCATACTAATTGAATTATGAGGGTTTTCTCTGAAGCTAAACCTTTCGCATAACCCTTAGTCTAGTAACCGACTCCGTGTCCTGAGGTTAAGGGTCCAAATTATAAGAATTTGGAATCAAAAAACAACACACTGTTTATTTTATTTTGCTGAGACTGGTACGGACTTTTCAATGCAACTATATGGAATTTGGATGGTTTATCGGAAGTAGCCCAGAGATAGCTCCATACTAATTTTAACCTTCTGCGCTCTTTAACGTTTGCTTAATAGATTCTTTAATTCATGTAAATAACCAAAACAATTCAAATTAAAAAAAAAAAAAAACTGGGGAAAATTAAATAACACCCATAACACCCATAACACATCAATAAAGCTACCCACTAATAACACATAAATATGTGCTACAAATATTTAAACTCGTGGCATTACAGTTACACCTGAATACTTTTAAACATCTTAGAACTTATTTCCACTTTTCTAAAGTTTAAAACAGTAAAATCAATTAAGGGGTGTACAAAAATATACATATTTTAGTTATTTTTTGGTTCTTCTTCGTAATGTGTACGTTTTCGGGTAAGTGGAAATAAATAGAATACATCATTTTGTTGACAAGGTTACCCCTTGGAAATATATTCTCAATTAATTCTTTGACAGTCCATGACAGTTCTATCCATATATATTATATATATATATATATATATATATATATATATATATATATATATATAAGAAAACATTATATAAATATACATTTTACTTTTTTATATATATTTTATATATATATTACTTTTTTTTTCGTTGGAAAACATATGTAACGTATAATTTTCAACGTTTTATTAAAAACAAAAACAAATACGCAAGATTGGATATTTGTTTATAAAGCCTAACTGCAGATCAAATTGGCAAAATAACATATTTATATACAAAATATATATATATGCAAAATAATATATATATATATATATATATATATATATATATATATATATATATATATATATATATATATATATATATATATATAATATACATTTATAAGATTTATCCCATGAAATTATTTTTCTAGGAGTGAATTTGTATTTCCATGTTAACAAGATTTTTTTTTTTTTTTTTTTAAATAAAAATGAACAAAACAAACCTTTAAGTGACGTAAAAGAGATTTGGTATTTTCTCTTTTTTTGTCCCCCCTACGCCCACTTTCTTTTTCTCTACTGACAGTTGTGTCACTTTATTTTATCACTTTTTTTTTTAGATATTTTTACACCTCTGTATTACGTCTCACAGTAGCTTTTTTTATATTACTAACTGTCAATCATCTTATCCTTGTTTAATTTATACAGAAAATTTAAAGGTAGGCTTTATTTAATTGTTAATGTCATTATTTAGTCAGTTGATCTTTCTAACTCAATTTTTAAAAAAATCATTTAAAGAACCTCCACCCACTCACATAAGACTCATTTCAACGAACTATTTAAATTATTTTCTTCTTCGGCATAAACTGCTAATGATGGTTGTTGCCAAAACATAGTTCAGTTATCTTGATAAATAATGAGTATTGACGATGAGAATTTCTTCAATTTTAAAATTGTATTATTGGTAATGAGAAAATAATTGTCTATCTTGAATATATTTATCCTTTTGGTTTTAAATCAGTGAACACCTTTCTTAAAGCAGATCCTCTCGCTGCCTTTACACTTCTTATCGCCTTTACCTTTAAGGATGGAGGGGGGGGGGGGGGGATTACTCTAGAGTTTAGGAAAGAAACAAAATTGTTGGTTTAAACACTAGGTTTCTGAGACAGATGTGGAGCAATAAAAGAATATATATATTTTTTGTTAGGATTAAATGTGACTGACTCTTAATTTTCCTTCCTTTTTTCAACTCATCCGCAACGGATTTTTATATTTAAGGGGGAAAGAAAGTTGGAGAGAGAGGTTTAAAAAAGACGCATTACTCTAGAAAGGGAAAAAGCCATTTGGTTTGAGGGTAATGTGTTGCGGAGTGAGATTCTAGAGAGAAAACTTAAGCGCTAAAAAACCGGACAGGTCTGACCGAAGGACAGGGGTCAGTACGCGTGATTAATGAAAACAGAAATGCGGCACTGGGGATCATTTTGAAGGGAAGAGAGAAGCCCTCTCGCTCGCTATCTAGAAAGGGTTAAAGTCAGAACCCTTATGGGCCCTAGAAAACTGAGTACTATAGCTCCGGGGCCCTGTATCTCTCACACTACATTATAAACTTCTCCTTGACTATCCCTACGATAATAGCATCTAGTTTTTATTAGACCCTTTCAAGTAAAAACATGTTTTGATAACGAATTAAAGCTCATATTTATTTTCTTGTAAGCCTTACTTTTCCCTTGTACAGTGTCAAAACTAACTTATTGCATAGGTACACTTTAACATTATGTCGTTGCAGTTTTTTTTTAATTTTGAAGGAGAATTTTTTACTATTTATTTTTAAATATAAAACAAGCTTTTTGTGTTGTATTTAATTAATACGAACAAAGCTCCTTTTACTCCATTATACATATCGTGAAGAATTATTATAATTTTTTTTTAATGGTGGGAATAAAATCTTGCTGAAAATATGCATTCCTATGTCAATCCGGGTTAAATATTATAATATACACACACGTACAAGTTCAACTTTAAATGCGCGTTAGCTATATGTGTTGGGCTGATTTCGAACACCCAACATAAAAGTCCATCAGAACCTCCTCTAATCTTGAAATCACATTTATCTAGGAGTGGCTGGATTCAAATGCTCACAGATGGAAAGTTTAACATTTTCAAATCCGAACAAAAAGCTAAAATCTTATCTCGTCAAGTGTTTATACATTAGTTCTGCTAGAAAGTGTTAAAGTAATCTCTTTAAAGTACATATAAGAAGAGTTAAATTCTTCCCATAATAATGGCTCTTCATAATTTTCATTATCACGAGGCCTGTTCTTAAGTGTTGCAAGTTTCTTAATTTTAATTACAGGTTTGTTTCCTAGTTGGTTCAAAGTTATAGCTTGACTTTAAGGTGTGTAAAGTAAAAGCCACCAGGATTTATAGGTGGTAGAAGTGACGCTAAGGACCTCTACAAGTTCTGCCAAAGTTTCACCTTTATATAATGAACCTTCCTCTGCAAACCCTCTTCAAACTGCTTCCATATTGAGGCTATAACAGTAAGCCAACTTCTCTCCAGTCGACCCTTAATTAACTTGATACTGTCCTTACAGTTTCTCTACTAGTTTCTTGTATCCATTGCTTTCTACTAGCGATAGTTTATGAACTCTAGTAAAACCACCTGCTATAAAAAACAACTACTTTAATGATAAAGTTTCTGGAAAACTATTTAAAGATATAGCTCAGTTCTGGAAGTAAATAACATTTTATACTTCTTTAAGTTTACTTTTTACGCATTCAACTGAAATAGTTGGTAGTTTAAGTAAAACATTTCATTAAATCAACAGAGACCTATCAGTATATTTTTAATTGTTGTCTTTTAACGAGGATTGGTAGATCTGATAAATGCAGGACCAGCCAAATTGTGTGGAGAACTAAGGGGTGTTAAGATTATTGATAATTTTTAACAATAACTAATTTAAACAACTCAATTCTAGTCAAATTTTTACAATAGTTGTATACACCTTTTCAATTTACTAATATTCGCTTAATCAACCTTACCTTGTCTTATTATATAGCTTTTATCTCATTATGTAGATTATGGTTTTCTTTATCGTACTATCCAAATATCAAATTGTTAATTTAAACGTAGTTCTTCAGGGCCGGTAAAACAGGAAGCGAACTGTCCGCGGCGGACAAGCCTTTTGTCCCTTTGCGGACTCTGTGGACTGTAATATTTCATCATTCTGATCAACAGACAATTTTAGATTATTTTAAATTAAACCACCATTCTGTTTTTATTTAAGTGTGTACTTATTAACATAATGTTTAATCACCTCAAAATATCGTTCAATACACCCAACTTTTTAATATATGTAGGCAGCTGCAAGGGTAAATGAAATTGATGATACAAGATGTAGATCTAATTATAGTAAGTCTATCGATATAAGTATTATTAGAATGAAATTAGTATTTAAATCATTAATCATATAAACATATTTGTGATTTTTATTCTCTGTAACCTTAACATTTATATATATATATATATATATATATATATATATATATATATATATATATATATATATTTTATATATATATATATATATATATATATATATATATATATATATATATATATATATATATATATATATATGAATAAATTCTCGACCGTAAATATAAACAGAAAACAAACAAAACTCAGGTTTCGGTCACAAAAATCGTCTTTATAAAGACGATTTTTGTGACCGAAACCTGAGTTTTGTTTGTTTTCTGTATATATATATATATATATATATATATATATATATATATATATATATATATATATATATATATATATATATATATATATATATATATATATATGTACGTATGTACGTATGAACGGTTAACTAATTGTCTTCCCTGAAGGAATAGATGTTTGTTGTAACAAGCATAAACCCATTGGATTTTCATTAAGTGGTCTTAAATCCACTTGTCCTTGACGTTCGCCTCATTACAGTCTGCGGTTTTTAATATAACACGACACATTTATTTAAACAAAATTATCTGTCGTATTATTTCCTTAAAATTCATTTAAAAATAGATATTTCATTATATCAAAACTGTAAAGGGTGGTAGCCAAGCAAAACGAGGCTTTAAATGCTTATGAATAAACAACAAGGTAGGAAACTAAATTCTAATTTTGTGCATACCTAATGTATATAGACATAGCTGGTAGCTCTATTTGCACTAGTTACACAAACTAATTCTCTTATTTAAATCACATTACCCTTTAGTTTAAACCTATCCTACATACGTGATTGTATGTTTTGTAAATTTAATTTCTCTTATAAAGTCACACACTGTAAGTAAAGGGATGGTTGTGAAACGCCGTTATAAATTTTCTAAAATTTCAAAGCCCTTTCAAGGAAAATTTGTTGAAGAAAAGTGTGGTCTATTTTCATAAACTTATATGGTTCAAATTAATGAATTAATAATGACTTTAGTTCTTAGCAATTCCCTTCACTAAGTGGAATTTTGTGCACGAATTCTATTTTTCTTACTCAACTCTCTAAATAAAGTTTAATATTCTTTGTGTAAACACTTTTAGGGAATATTTCGAGTAAAATCTAATTACAAATGCTAATTAGAAGACGTAATTTGTAAAGTTTTTTCTATGGGACGTGTTTAAAATAAAGTTATGTAGATATGTTAATAAAATTAAGTTTTTTTGCTCTGAAAAAGATATTTTTAGATTTTAGATATAAAGTTTGAAGTCGTTACATACACGACATAGGATGTGAAGTTTTTTAAAGTTGTTTGTAAACATAATGTTTGTTTAATTATAATTGCATGTTTAGGTAGTTTGGAAAGATTTTATCTCACTGTAATTAGGATAAAAAAGTTTTAATTTGTAATTTTGAATATAAAAGTAGACTAGGTTACTCCTTTAAATTAGGTAATTACATTAGATAAAATGGTTGCTTACCAAATATTTAGAATGTTCGTTACGCCTCACGAAAAATACATTTTATTTATTGATAATATAAGTTAATAGTGTAATTCAGTAGTAATAAATCCGGGAGCAGTAGACCTTGCGTCAAAAAAATGAAAAACAAAAAAAAAAATTAAGAAACATATATACTGATTTTAATTCGAATTTTTAAGGAAAAAACAAACAAAACATACATGGATTTCAATGACTTCAATCCACATCCATGCGAAATTTCAAGATTAAAATAAAATTATATTTTTAAAAAAAATACAAAAAACCATTTACATCAATTTTAGAGAAATTAAGAAACAACTATGTCAACTTTCAAGAATAAAAAATATATTAAAAAAGAATCCATATGCGTTAATTTTAATGACTTTAAAGAACGCCCATGTCAAATTTCAAGATTTTTTTTTTCCTAATTTAAATATACATATCTTTTTAAATATCTCGTATTCGTTTTTATACAAACAGAAAATACTGTGGTGGCGTGAAAATTCGATTTTGAGATTTTGATGGGTTTACACGTTTCCCCTGGTCCAAAATAGTGTTGTCTGTGCAGACGCTTGGAGCCCTAACTAATGGGCCGTTTTTGATGAAATTTGGCATACAAGTTTATAGAAAAATCCCCGAGTAGAAAGTGAGAAATAAAATTTAGCTCTGACTTTGGCGGCGCGATTTTTTAAATTTTAAATAATCCAAAAACATTGATTTTAATGCGAAGAAAAATTCATCCTAAAATAAAAATCTAAAATAAGTTTTAAATATTTAAAAAAAAAATTTAAATCCATGCCAAATTTAAAGAAAAAAAAAAAAAAAAAAAAAAAAAAAAAAAAAAAAAAAAAAATACTAAGACAAAATGCCAATCCGTCTAGTCAGGGGTTGATAAATTGAATCATAGACCTCTCTTCGCTCGGTCAATTCGAGCTTTAAAAATAATTTCTAGTACAGATTATTTGATTTTGAATTAAGAACAACTTCTCGGCTAAATGTAATTTTATTTATAAAAATTATTCTTATTGATTTTTCGATTTTGAGTTTTCAAAAGTGTGAATAATATTTTTTTTTTTTTAGCTCCACGGTTATATAGCTAGAGTGAACATTAGCGAAAGAGTAACGGCACAAGGCACCCCAAAAAACAAATTGTTATGGCTTGGTCTCAGGTGTTAGCAGTAAACCTGTGAAATGTGCCACCACTCATTTTAGCATTTTAGGTTTTCTTATTCTTTTAAAGGTACTTATCAACAAAAAACTATGCTATAAATGTTTACTTGTTTTATACGGACAATTAAAAATGTATAAAACGTATGAATATTTTGATATTTGACTTCTCTTTGTTTTTGTTCATTGTCTAAACTGTTATTAATATAGTTTTGAAAACTGTTACTTTTCCCATTTTATTTTATTTAACCACCAAATTTAACCAATTTTAGTTATTTTAACCACCTGTTGCAACTTCGTCCTAAAAAAGGCTTTTGCAGTGCAAACCAAAATTCGAAATTTTATCCACATTGCCTTGAAGGGAACCTCAAACCCTTATAATAAACTAGCTGAATACCCGTGCTTCGCTACGGGGTGTTTTATTGTCAATTTAATGGATTTATAAACTACCATCAAGAAACATTTAAATTATTTTACAAAGCGAGAATATCTATATTCTATCCCTCCCTCTTATTTCTATACCCCCTCCCCTTTGATAAGATAATTTGCTAATATCCCAAATTAGTTATTCATTCCGACTAAATTTTTAAAAAGGAAAAGCAGTGGTATTTTCCTTCTGTACCCCCCCCCCCCTCCCCGTGTCATTTTACATCCCTTGGTTGAAATTGGAATTATCTTTTATTAATATACATGCTTACATCCAAAATAAGAGCTCTTTCTCAAGTATTAACTTCCTAACTTTAGGAGATCGGTCTGGGCTCAATTCCCTTCTCAATTTTCTGGGCTTATGTTCTCACTCTTCACTTGCGTTGACATTTCCTTTTTACCCCTCTCCTAAATGAAAATAATGACAAAAACGTACATTACAATGACTTTTCTCTTAAAGAGCCTTTCAACGATATGCATCATAAAGGGTACCTATCAATTACTTTGACATTTGTACCCTGTACTCATGTGTACCAACATTTTAACTTTATAATCTCATGTAAGCAGTACACTCATAGACACTCTTCATTTATATAAGATAAAAGACACTCGTAGACACTCTTCATTTATATAAGATGTAGTTATACACATTTTTTCATTTTACCCCCACCTAAATGAAAATATGACAAAACTGTACATAACAACAATTACTGTACTTTTAAAGAGCTTTTCAACGATATGCATCATTAAAAGTTTTCATTACTTTGACATTTGTACCCCGTACCCCTGGGTACAAAAATAAAAATTTCGCAAAATCCTTTCTTAGTAGATGCCTATGATATGAACCGAGTATATCCTCAAAATTTCAAGTCTCTCGGTTAAGCAGATTTTGCTGTGCGTTGATTCTATGTCAGTCAGTCAGTCAATCAGGACATTGCCACTTATATTATAGATATTGTATAAAGTGTTTGAGAAATACAAAATCCCAAAAAAACACTCATGTTAAAAAATAAGCCACTTTAACACAATAAGCCAATAATAATTAATTAATATAAAATAAAAAAGTTGTGAGAATTTTTTCATTTTAACTGTGTAGAGTGATTTGGGAATGAAAATTGTGGAGTTTGTGAGAGACAGAGAATAAGAGTGAGGGACACAGAGAAACATAATTTACTTGCATTGGATGGATTAGAGATTAGACCCAGTAGAACTTACTCGGAGACTTAGCTATGATCTTCCAACTTTTTACGCGAGTCTTAGCTTATTATTTTACATGTGTTGTTGTTAAGATTTCACGTCTTTTTGTAAGTAATTATTTGTTTTTTAGCCTCTTGTTTTTTTTGTTTTTTTTAATCATATTATGTATACATAATATTATATAGAATTTGAAGAGGATTGCTCCCTTCCTATTGGTCCTAGACGGTTGATAGTAGGGTTGTTTGAAAGAGGGGGACGGGAAGTTTATGTTCCACGTTTCAGCAGGACGGGGTCACAGCCCACACAGCAAGGGTATGCGTAAACTTTTTGCAAGACAGATTTCCCGGGCGTCTCATCTCTTTAAGAGGCGATTTAAACTGGCCAGCAAGATCGCCTGATTTGGCTCCTTGTGATTTTTTCTGTGGGGATACCTTAAATCCTTGGTGTACAGTTATCGTCCCAGAAGCCTGGAAGCCCTAAAGAACAACATTCGAGCCAAAATTGCCGAAATAACTGTGGAAATGCTCGACACAGTGCACAAAGACTTCCAAAAAAGGCTTAATCAGTGTTTGGAGTGTGAGGGGAACCACTTATCCGATACTTGGTTTAAATCTAGGTAAATTTAAATTTCCCATGTTATTAAATCAGGAAAAAAAAAAATTATTTTGTAACATTCTTTGTTTTATTACATTTTCAAATTCATACGTCTGCCGCGCTCCACCCTGTATATATATATTTTACGTAATATTATATATTATACATATTATATATAATATTATACATATTATATAATACGTAATAATATAAGAAAATATATATTAGATAGAAAAGATTTGAATAAGTAATATAGGATATAATAGGAAGATAAAGAAAGATAATAAACGGAAATATAATATATTAATTGGGATTAATAATAATCATTGTTTACAAGAAGGAGTTTGATACGCAAAGGCAATGTAAGAAACGGGTTGGGTGTTCAAATTGAACTAAGCAATCATCTAGTGTGCGTGTGTGGACGAACAGGATGCGAATGTTCACAATCTTCGAGCTTAACTTCACTTACTCCAATATAAAATTCTATTAATGAGAGTAGAAATAATACTTTGATTTGATGTTTTCTACTATGTAGCGCTTGAGTAGGTAGTTTTTCTAGCTTTGAGAGCGGCAAAGAACCATAATTTTCTAGATTTTTTAACTTTTCCTTTTCTTATACGTTCTATACCTATAAACCAAAATTCAAAGTTTTTAGGATTGCTAGAAGTACCTAAGAATTTTGATGAGTCAATAATCAACGAGAGTCAAAATAACAAGACTTAGCTCATATATCTTATTGAACCGATATGCGAGAGGTGTGGAATTTTTATTTCTGTAATGAGCTCTAATGTAATATTCATTTTATATATCTAAGTATCTCTTTAAAAGGATGATAAGGAGGGGTCCAAATTGCCTTGAATTGGATCCAGTAAAGGCTGGTATGGCTGTGCTCGACATCAGAAAATAAGTTAAGGACTAGAATGACGTCATACCTATATTATTTATTGCGATAAAAATGTTTACCATATTGGCATAAACAAATTCTTTTAATAGACTCTGGTCTCCTCTTTATTACAATTAATGTTTGCAACCGTGTAACATGGCAAACCTCTCAGGAAATCTAACCTGATGTTGGTTTTAGGAAATTGGGTTTAGTCATTTAGTTTCATTGATCCCTTACAAGTGCATTAGTAAAATTAATTAATTTTACCATTAAAATTACAGGATATATGCAATAGCATTTGTTTCTCTAATTTAAGGCAAACAATCCTCTTTACTGTTTAAACCGGTAAATTATAGTCGGAAGGCATGATCAAACCCATTTTGATTATCAAATTCCCAAATGAATCGTTCGTTAATGGAAGTGAAACGTCAAAGAACTTGCTAGTTTGCGAACAATCGCACAAGTTAACAATTACCTAAAGTTTGAAACAGGCTTTAGTAATTGATGCTGTCTAGTTTCACTTCTAAGAACTAGATAGCCAACAATATCCTTCGTTGCTTAGTTTCCTCTAAGTTGGGCGACCTCTAGAATGAGTAAGGACAAGTCTAACAATACCGCCTGACAACAACAGTCCCTGTTCTAGCAAGTGTTACGGATTAAACTATTGATAACAACTAGATACCGACATAACTGCTCTACCATGAACTTTTGTTAGCTTTTTTCTTGTGGAGAACAATGGCATTGTTTGAATTTTCGTATGATCGAAACTGTCAAATTAAAACGAAAGACCTTTTTAAATAAAACAACTATCCCTTAAGATAAAATTAAAATCCCTTAAGATAGATTTAAAATCTAAGCTTAACGAACCATCAAACAAAAATCTGTACATAAATTAAGAACATTTATGTATTATTTCATTGGTAACAATAATTAATAAAATTTAAAATGAATCGATTACCAAGATAAGGTAGTATAATAAACGGTTTTCAGTTTTGGGTATTAATTTAAATTTAACATAATAATGTTTAATTGTAAATTTATTCAACGAATTTATAAAACATTCTACTCGGCTAATGGATACGGTTAATTTACAATATGCTAATGGCTAACATGCCTAAAATTAGTTTATAAACAATATGGTAAATTTAACATACACTAAACCACTATCATATTGCCTAAAATATACTTTTTCAGAAAAAAACTTAGTATTATCTATCATAATAACTACAATAAAGTTATAGGCATAGGTTTATTTGTAAATTTCGAGAACCTAAACTAATTTATACTGTTTGTTAAATTTTAATTTTATCTTGACCCATTCGATTTAAATTTAAATAAATAATTGATATGCTTCTCTCTCGGAAACATTAGATGAAAGAGCAAGGTAAACCCTAAAGGGAAAATGCTTCTTCGTGACAGGATTTAAATACAAAATATTAATAATGGAATGAATAATTTTACTCAAAATCCTTTGGTTTCTAAGTAAATGTATCAGTTGCTTCAGCATATAGTTTTGCAACACCACAACTATAAAACAAATGATAAAAATGTATATTACTTTAATATTTAAAATAAATAACGTCACTTTTAAACAAAATCTAATACAGTGTTTGTACACTTTAAAAATATTACAACAGAGTTTTAATTTCTACCTCACTCTCTTCCTCTTCTCAATTTATCCTCTTAAAAGAAAAACATTTACATAAAAAAAGCAAAAAAAAAAATGAAAATGAACATCGTAGCAACATTTTCCACTTAGGAAAATTACTTTTAAAGTGTCTCCCCCATACCCCCACCACCTACCCACTATAACCAAACAACAACAAAAGAAAGCGTTTGAGAATTGAGAGGATAGGGAAGGGGGGGGGGGGGGGGGGGGGACGAACAGATAAAAAACGATCGGCACACAACACACAAAAGATAAACTCTTGGACAATATTTTTACATTTTTTCTTAACCATTTTCCATTTAGAGCAGTATTTTTTATTAAAAAAAGTACGTATATGGGAACATAAATGTTCAAATGCAAGAATAGATGACACAAAAAAACTTGGTAGATATAGGATGGAAAACGCATTTCCCACGTACTAACACTTTTTTCTTTACTTTTTTGAGTATTTAAAAACACATTCATATAACACATAAACATTGAAAGAAGTTATTACACTAAGAACATTGTGTTAAGGGAACATACATAACTTCCTTTACACTCCACTCCTACGCACGAGTTAAAAGCACTTATAATGATTACTCTATCCTTACTTGAGCTATAGATAGGAAGGAGAAATGGCTTTGTCCTTTTAGAGAAATACAAATATATTTATACTCACGTGTAAACACTTATTTGTAGATTTAAATCATTTATATAATCGAGTTGTGGCCCGACGATGACGTACCTTGAAATGATTTGATAATGCTAAGCTAAGGCAACCACTTTTATTCCAATAAAAATAAATGTTTGTTTTGATTTGTTGGTTTTCAAATAGATATAATAACTTATCTAAATTAATTTACTTAATTTTTCCTTTAATTAATTTACTTAATTTTTATGTATATAACTGATGTAAGAAACTGTGGCTCGTATGTGTATAACTGATGTAAATAAGGTAAGGGATCGTTCACTTTCCTGGATCTCTTTGTACAACTTTATTATTATAAATAAATATATAAAATTATTATTTGATAAATATATTTATAAACAATAGGAGCACTCTTTTGAGAAACAAAATCTAAAACCTTAAATTATAAAAAAATATTTGTAAAAATATCTAAAACGAAGCATAATTCACAATTGAAAACGCTTTTACTGCTCATGCATTTATGGGGAGCTCGAATAGGCTGTGAGATATGGTTAATTTATTAATGTTAAAGCATTGCTACGCTACATTCGGGAATACGAAATAGAGCGGTTAGAGGAAGTAAGAAATATTTAAATCTTATGAAATATAAACAAGCATAAATTTTCCACTTTTGAACTTATCTTCATATTCAGAAAGGATAAGTTCAGCCTATAATACCCTCGTGTAACTGCCTTTACAACAAGCATCGGAGTAATTCCCTGAATTATTATTATTGCTTTTACTTATTCATTCAAATATGAATCACACTAATATTAGGATGCATTTTTTTCTATCTTGATCTTTTCTACAAATCCGGTTTTGTTACATTCAATTCGAGAGCGCATAACAAAAAATTGAAAAAGTATGTGTTAACACGAAATGAAGCTTAACATAATGTTTTAGTATATACAATATACATAGTACTCTATAAAATAGTAAATTTAAAAAAAAATTGTTTTTTAACATAAATAAATAATTTTATTTAAAACACATTTTTAAAAACTAGCTTTTATTCGTATTCTTCTCAGCAAACCCTATCATTTTATATCCATATCATAGGCGTGCTTAAAAAATAACTATTCCGCCATCTTGTGCTGTCCGCCATATTGGATTTAGAATGACGTCACTTAGCTAACCATGCGTGTATGCAAAATTTCAATATAATCGGTTGAGGATAAATACATAATATTTTATGTAACTTCATACGTAGGCAATAAACAAGTTTATCTACGATTGATACGAAATATAAACATTGTATCTCTGTTTTGATGCAAAAAGTGATTCTTTACGTACTTGTATTCATTGCGCATGCGCGTTTCATAATTCCTCTTTTTTCCTCCCTAGTGCGGTAAAAAAGAAGAATTCTTCACCTTAACGCACGATTAGCGAGTTTGTTTACATTTAATAAAACTAATTTGCTGTTTGTTTAATTAAAGTAACTGTTTATATTGACTTTTTAGTGAAAAACAATGATTGATTTATTTCATTATGACGAAAATGAGAAGAATAATACGCCTCCCGAAATAATTAACTAATCACCAAATACACTAATGAATTAATGTCATCTTTATCAAAAGAGAAATATGAAATTACATAAAGGAAGTTTATTAAATATTTTTTTCTTTATTTATTATTAAAATCCAACAATCGTGGATAAAGTACAGTACACAACTCGTGCGAAAACGGCATTTTGCTCTGCTCGTGTGGTTTTACTACCCTCGCTGTCGCTCGGGTGCAAACTCCACACTCGCATGAAAAATGCTACTTTCCGCACTTGACGCGTAATGTGCGTAATGTATTATAACTTTGTTAATGGTTTATATAAAACCTTCTTCATAAGATAAACTCTGACAATATTACTTTTGTTTCCTGTAATTTTCTATTAAGAACTTTATTAATAATAAGTATGAACGTATACGGGAACATAAATGTTTTAATGCAAGAATAGGTGTTACAAAATATAGTGATCATAAGAAGTTCTTTTATTATTATTTGTGATGAATAAAAGGTATTTGGGACACGTTTCAAATAGATTATTCATTTGCATAAAACCGATTAAATTCATTTATTATTCTGTAGGTAAGGTGGGAAATAAAGAATTCAGAGTTGGAATAAAATGTTTACAACTCTTTGTTACTTCCAGCCTTACTTACCTCCCCATTATTAGATTGACTCATCTACTGTGAGCACTATTCTGCCATAAACTTTATTTATATATCTCTTTTGTCTCAGCAGTATAACTAAGTTAAAATGAAGTTATTTTCTAAGTACCTCTTTTTACGGACACGTGTTTACAATTTTTACTTCCTCATATATGAAGTATATATTGGAAGAAAGATTTTAATGGTACGAAAATTCCATTTTGAGGTATTAATGCGGATTTACATGTTTTAAGTCTAAATAAATTGAAATAATTTCAAGATAAAAAGAACTTTTTATATACTACGTTTTTAAATTTGCTGTTGAATCGTATGTAATGTTGATAATATAATCGTTATTGTTATATAATATATAATGTTAGTGAAAAAAAAAAAAAAAAATAGTTCCAAATGTATTTACTTCACATAAATGACAACCATCTAGAGAGCTGATCTTAAACCTATAAAAGGACAAATCTTTGTACACGGATCTCCCCAACACCAAAGCTAAGCGTGTCATCGATATATTTGGAATAATATAAATAATATAATCGATAAATAATATAATCGATAAATAATATAATCGATATTTCCTGTTTTGCTGTCATTCAATGTTTACTTATCACAAATTTGAGAGCCGTCAAAATGAAGATTGCGTAAATATGGGACATGGCAAAACAAATAAAATAACTTGCGGATTTTTTTCGAACTAACTTTCTGTACAGCAAAATCTGCTGAAAACCAATTAAATTCTGCTGAAAGATGGCTATAAAGTATTAAAATAATGCATTGTCATCGTGTTCTGAGCTATGCTAAAAGTTTCAAATGTCTAGCTATTCGGGAAGTTAGTTAGAAATCGATTGCCAGATTTGTACCGGACAAACAAACAAATAAACAAGAAAGCAAGCTAATAAAAACGTAGTAAAGAATAGAGTCAGATGCTAGAACTCTAGGATTCAGTTTCAGGCTGTTCTGATGGTTTGACTATACTTTTTGACGACGAATTTACCTTTAGTAAAGATTTTGTATGTAAACATTTTATTTATAAAAGGAACCGCAAGAAAAACTACAAGATTTGAGAATATCCCAAATAAGGAAAGAATTATCACCTTTTTAAAGAAATTAAAATATATATATTATTTTAGGATCTCTAGGACAAGTTGTTCTAAAATAATTCCTTAAAATCTAAAATTCTACAATTTTATAAAATATTCTAATAAAAAAAAAAAAAAAAAAATCTAAAATGTAGTCCATTAATATACGAATTTAACTATATAAGTCGTTTTCAAGAGAGAAATCTATTTTCTGAGATATTGATGAAAATCATAAATTATGTGTTAAAAATCTTCTGTTAATTACTTTTTAAATATGTTTAATAATAAATTAATTAAATTAGATATTATGGTGTTTGAATTTAACTATGTACAATGAGAAATGTTGAAAGAATAGTCGGTAAGTATGTCGTATCTGACCCACTTTATTGTTTTGTTCCTATTTTGATCCGGTTTTTTTTTTATAAAAACAATAATTTCACTTTGCATTCTAATAAGGAAGGTAACTTTAGTTTTACGATAAATTCAATAGTTTATTTTAAATGTATAAAGTCTCCACGCACGGACGTACGGGAAATGTTAAAGAGGGGATATACGAGTGTTTTAGAACAGTTAGGGTAGCTAAAAACCTACGATATAGATGCACAAAGACTTAAACACATATTATCACGAAAAATCTTATCAAAATGTTACATTTTGTTAAAAATAAAGCGCTATTTGAACACGTAAAAAGAAAACAAAACATTGCCATCTTAAATATCGAAAGATAAAAATTAGAAAGGTATAATACCACAACTAAATAGATATAGCGATAGCTGAAAGGAATTTTTTCAAGAAATCACCACAGTTGTTTAGGTGCGTATGTACGTAATGCTTCTATATACTGAAGTATAAGAATATTCCTTTGTCAAAATAACTATTAAGACATTGATGCAGAAATGTGATACTCCATTGTCCCTAAGTACATTGGACTAAATATCGCTTTGTCTTATTGTTTAATTAGACTAAGGGATATTATCAGTTATATAACTGAAATGTGATATTCCTTTTTAATAAGACGGATTATGTACCTTATTCCTTCAGAATAAGATGCATTATGCACTTTACGAATAATGAATAAGATGAATGAGACTTTATGAATAAGATGCATTACGTACTTTACCGCCAAAATACCTGTGATTATTTCCTGAAAACCTATCGATATAAATCGAATTTGTTATCTTTCGATAATTAAGATGGCAATGTTTTAAGCACCGAGTATAGAGACTAAATAGAGTGGTCAAAGAGGTAAGGCAGATGGCACCATTTACTCAGGGCTATCCCCACCACTAGAATACCAAGATTGAAACCTTCCTTCTGGTTGTCAAGTTGTCAGTTTTCAAACTAGAAGCTAAATACCACGACAAATTTTTGCGCCGGAAGGGTATAGTCATGTTATAGTTGAACTAAACAACAGGTTATAATAATAGTTTTTATTTACCGTATCAGTTTTAAGTTATGTTTCTTCTTCTTTAGCAAATTGCAAATTTTCATTGGAGTAATTTACTAATGTGCCTATTATAGTGCCATATTTTTGTTTTTCTGTCTTTAATAAAAAGAAATAATTGTTTTGATCAAAATTATTTCACTCCCTTTCAAGAAAATAGTGAGAAAGAGAGCTCGTACTTCACCAATTTTTGAGTTCTGCAAATACACTAAAAACGATAGTGTGAACACAGACACCTCGAAAAAGAAAAACTTTCTTTAGCCAGAATTCAGTAATAAATTGTGAATATATATTTCTAAAAAATTTCATTAATGTAAAAGAGTACTGTAGTTCATGTTAAAAATCAAAACAATTTTGACTGATGTAAAAAACGGGGGAAAATCAAATAAATTTACAACCATACGAAATTGGTAGTCTATTTCTCCTTTATTTATTTTTATTTTTTATAACAATAAAAGGAATATGCAGCTTTCATGAAATTTAAGTGAGCTGTTTTGTTGATTTCTAAGATTAATGTGATTATATCAACATTAATTTTATCGGGTACGGGGTATAATGAGTAGTATTTTTCTTAAAGAAATATAATAAATTATAAGTCCTATTCGCTATTCCTATTGAATATTGAAGCTTATTCAATTCAGCTAAATTAACTATCACAATACTTTTTTCAAACAAAGATCCAGCCTCTTTAATATTCTTTATTATAAGTCTTAGTCTTAGCCTAGCAGAGTTCAAAATTGTTCTATGAAAAATGTAATATTTTCCAGACTGATTCCTGTTATTTAGGTACCTGTAAATATTTTTGTTTCGCAAGTTTAGGTTGTACAAATTAAAAGAATTAATATTGACTCCACTCTTCATTTCCAATCCAAGTCTTGGAAAATGAATAAGTAGGTAGTTCCCTTTTATCTTGTTTCCTACAAATACTTAAAAACACTTAAAATGTTACCTTTATACAGAAAAATACTAAAAAAGTAACGCATAACATACTATTCAGTAAACCCATACAACGTTCACGAGTTATAAGTTATAACCTTCTCTTGTTGATGAGGTTCAATTGTAACCTATTATCTTCCGGCGCAAAAAGTTTTCGTGGTATTTAGCTTCTAGTGTTTTCAATGCCTTTTGCCTTTGCCTTGCCTTTGCGTATTTGCTTAACATTATTTACCAAGCAAATAATGCTTTTAAACAGGAAAATAAGGAGCACGAGTAAACAGTGAGTAGCTTGTTTGAATTCTAGGGGAGGGGAAGCTGATTCACAAATGATGCCACTCCCCACTCCCTCCGGCCTATATCATGACACCTCTATTTAGTCTCTATACTCGCTGGTTCTAAGATATAAGAGAGAGGTTTTTAAGATATTATAATTATATATGTGACTATTTAATTTTTTTGTGAACATAGCTTTTGTTGTGTTAAATTAATTGTTATCAGATGTTAGTATTTTCGTAAATATAGGCTGATAATTAAACTTGTTTATAAGTGTTATTAGCTAGACTACTTATTTCTTTTATTAATTTGTTCTATTTTACTTTTTGACATAGGAACAAGTATTCGTGCTCTAATTAATCAGATTAATTTATGAACGACTCAATAATGACTCAATTCAAGTATTATCAACTTCTTTTATCGTCATCCTTAATATTTTATTAGGAAGTATAATTTACAAATGAAACATTAGAATATGTTTTAAGCTAAGTTAACAGTTTAAAGGATTTATCAGTGATGCATCGTCTATTTTCCGTATATATTTATTACCGTGCCTCGAAACTACAAACTGAAAACTTGTACACAGAAGTTTCTCTTATCAGCACAGATTTAGTCCACCATGTATTTGTGGAACTTGGATTAGGTAAACGCAATTCCACGATAAAGCCATCTTATATTCAACTCGGTCGGCAAAGATAACATGGCTAAGAAGTTAATGAGCAAATCCGGATTGGGGTCGGTCGCTAATCAGTTTTACGTATTAAGGTTATAGATTTCAAGTAACACGAGTTTAAGTCCAATTATAATCTAAGCTCAATTCTAATTTTAGCCTCAATTTATTAGTCCTTTGCAACTTTTCCTGTTCGCCTAACTAAGTGTTCAGGGAAAATTGAAAAGGTACACTGTGAACATAAACGAAAATTTAAATTTGACATGATGGATGGGGTTTAATTAGAATAATTTATGAATGGCCTAGACTGCACAGTTTATGTACGTATGTATCGATTCCCTGTGTTTGTATTGTCCTTCTTATATAATAGTGTGTGGAAGAACACACATCTTATTAGCAAGTGAAATATCTAGTGATGATTACAGGAGCTCTTGTTAAGGGAAAATATTATCTTTGTGGCTGATTGCTTCTAAGAGCAATGTGTTCTGCTCTGCCCTTCACTTCAAAAAAACCTTTATGAAAACGTGTTTCTTCTGTGACTGCTTTTTGGCATAATTATGAGAGAAAAAAAGAGGCTGTTTTTACGATGGTATAACTAACCTTTTAATCGGGAAAATAGAGTAAAAGAAAACAAGTTAGTGTAAAACATAAAAAAGAATAAAAAAAATGAAGGTAGATTTCACAGGAAAGTCTTGGTAGTGAAGTTTGGACGTCATAAAACTAAAGAGTAGAAACCGGCGAGTAGATATAGGGAACGGGCTCTGGGCCTGTACAACTGAGATAAGGCAAGAAAAGCCCCTCGGAAAAGCGAAAATCAACTTGAGAACCGACCGAGAAGAGAGAAGAAAAACACTTAACTGAGTGCAAAATAACTTGAGTGAAAACTCAGCCAGTGTCGAGGAAACTCTTTAATGAGTGACTTTGCTCAGGCAAGAGGAAAAAGCTCCGGCCAGGGGACTTAGAGCTCTAAGTGATAATTAACTGGCCCTCTAATAACTGTTTGTGAAAACTTCTCTTCCCTGCAACGACCTCTAAGAAATAACTGGCAAATCAAGGAGCTCGAAATTCGATGAAAATTAATTACATATTTTAAATATAACGGATCCGGTTCTTTAATCGAGGGAAAATATTTAATTTTAAACAGTTATTAGCTTTGACTAAAGTTTTGTTACTCTTTAACGTTTCAATTCTAATTAGCACTTTCGTTATTGGTTCCTTAGGAAAAACAAAAGGGTTTACTTCTAAAAATCTACACTTCTGTGACCTACCAAGACATTCTTTAATTTTTTAAGTACCTCTTAAAAATAATGTTTTGCAAATTAAATGATTAATGAAACGTCAGCTACAAATGTCTAGTTCTATTCAAATTAACATTGAACAAGAGTTCAAGATTTTGCTTTATAGGTTAAGTAATGAGGGAAATCAAAATTATTTATATACCTCTTCACATTTGCTTGGTAAGAGTTATTATTAGCTCCGTATACAAGACCTCCTTTTGTTTGTTTGCTTACTGTTTATTATTTGTAAAGCGCTTCTATCTTCAGACCCTCTAAAAATTATAATATTTTCATAATTTTGTGTACAAGATGTTTATAAAATTTTAAAATATGAATGAACCATATTTCATCCCTATCTTTATAATTTCGAGAAAAATTATTTATTACAAAGTTGTTCAGGATTGAACAACACGGACAAATATTAAATTCTAATTGAAATATTCCATTTTAGTTAATTTTCTGAAATATTAGTTCCTTTTCGGGAATTAAACAAAAAGCTAACAATAAGAAATAGTTTACCCTGCATTTTAATAATAAACAAAATTCGGTCCGAGTCAACTCAGACAAACTTTCTCAAGTACCAGTGCAAAAGTATGGTCCAGTATTTATTAATTCTCTTGAGTTAACCTAGTTATTTTTAATTATTATTGAATATTTCATCAAAATTTCGGACTCGAATCCGGCTTCTCACTGACCGCGTTTAAAGCTATTTCAGGAACTTGATTTTTCCCGGGAAACGACTTAAATGGTTAGATTTTTATTTAAATGGACTACATTTTAGAATTTCTTAATCGAAATCACTTCATCGCTTTCGAGAAATAATTTTCCTAATCATATTTGTTGATGCTATCAAAAATATTCTGTCAATTTGTGTGGCACGTGGCATCTTCGCAAACATTCGCTTACTTTATTGATATATTATGCTTTTACAACCCATGCAATAATTTAGACAATATTGTAGGTTTATCAATATAATACGTGATAGAATGCGAGTAAGCTATGTGCCACACTAATTGGCTGACTAATTTTATTTTAAATGTCAAAATTGTTATGTTTTATACACGGATAAAAGATATCAATTTAGCAATATTTATGTGCGCAGTTGGTTTTTAAAATATATCGGTTCGCGAAAATTGAATTGAATTGAAGACAGACAAGACTATTAGGCTATAAATATACTTATTTGAGTATTTAATGTTGAAACTAATTGAAGCGAGCGTAAGCGAGCTTCTTACATTCAACGAAATATGCATCTTGTCTGTCTGTCTGTCTGTCTGTCTGTCAGTAACGTTTACGCGTGTGACGATAACTTGAGTAAAAGTTGACCGATTTAGTTGAAATTTGGTATACATCATCCTCTTACTAATACTCAGGCTAAGTTCGTTGGACAGCGAGATCCGTCCAAGAGTTCGCGCGCAATGCTCGCGTAAACGTGAGCTTCAAATTTAAAATTGGAATTTCAGGACGGGAAAAAATTATATCATCACCTACTCTATGAGACGAACATTTTTTTGAAATAACATTTTTTAGTAAAACCAACAACAACACTGCTATGAATTAATAAAGATCGCTAAAACTATTAAAGCGGACCTAAACGTTTAAAATAGAGAAAACAACCTTTTTACCAATATCTTAAGTTCTAACGTAACAATCTTAATAAAACTTAGTGTACATCGTCTAAAGTACAATTGAAACAAGTATGTAAAATTTCAACTTGATACAAGCAGTAGTATTTGAGTAATGAAGTAATACATTTATAATATTAGTTTAAAAGCTATTACGGGTGGTTGAGATTCTTATAGTCGTGTGTGTAGGTTTGTTTGTTAGGTAGGTTTGTTTGTTAGGTAGGTTTGTTTGTTGTTGTTGTTGTTAGGAAGTAAAGCTTGGTACCGAGTACCCCCACTCTACCCCTCACTACCCTCTTCCACTTATCTTCAACTATGACATTCATCATGATTAACAAATTTCAATATTCAGTATTTTATTGCAATACGCTCGCTTCAATAATAGAGCCACGCGATGCCTAGTTAACCTTTAGATAATTTAATTTAGTACACGAGCAACTTCATAATGCGGAGGTTGCTCAAGGTTTGATAACTTACTAACGAAAAATGTGTTCATAAATCAACATATTAAATTTAAATATAAATGAAACGAAACAAACGTATTTGATATTGTGAGTTCGCATCTAAGATATATATAACACAACAGGCTGAGTCGGTAGCTTCATCTTTAATTAGATATAAACATTGCTTGGTTTATATAAAAACTCTTAACAGAAATTTTATTGTTTAAAAACGGAAATGAATTCTAATAATCTACTTATTGTCTTATAATAAAATTAATTTGCAATTATACTTAATGCCTCAAACGAAAAGACAACTGAAATCTCAATGAGAAACCGAATCCCCGAATCACTTCTTTTTAAGAATCTTTGAAAATATTAAGGGTATTTTGCCGTCAATCCTCTCTTAGAGTTTTCTCCCCCCCCCCCCCCCTCCCCCCCTACTTCTCATTCCTTTTAATTCGAAATGAAGCAGAATTTAGAAAGAAAGCGGGAATAAGGATTTTCCTTAAGATGAAAATCCCGTGGATTATAAATTAAAAGATTTATACTTCGCAAAGCCGAGAAACTGAAATTAATTCACTTGGAAATGTTAAAGATTCAAAAATTGATATTTACAGTACTTCATTTATTATGTTTTTAGGGCTTTGAATCATTTTATTCTGTATTTATCGTATTCTCTATACTTTAAAATTAAAACTACCTTCTAAATGAAGTATGAGATTATAATTTAGAATTTTATGTTTCGCTCCTAAGAAGTTGACGTTCTTGTAGTATGGTCCACGGGAAACTGATGATTTTTTTATTAAGCTGTACTCGGCTATTTTTCAAATTAAATCAGTCATATGATGACCATCTAATTAATTACCACGCAAGTCTGTTTTGTAAAGTTAAGGATTACTCACTTCAATAAATTGCTTTTTTTTAGTTCGTTCTGTGTTGTAGGGTTTTTTCCCACAAACTTATGGTAATCCTAATATTTAATATTCTTATATCTAATATCTTATGTCTAATATCCCTATTACACACGTCTTCAAATCTGTTCACCTTGGTGCCCACCAAGGTGAACTTTATGTAGCACATTAAGACAGTTAGGATAGGTCCCACGCACATTCTAACAGTTAAGTTAGGTTAGGTCTTACGACAGTTCTTAGTAAGTTTTCTACCTTCTGATGCAAAGTAAAAATAGAAGGCAGTGCGCAAAATTGCATAAAATAAATAGACCATTATTGGAACCAATTATGACAAATTAGTAAGTACCATAACAGTTAGCAATCAAAATCAATTAGCCTGTAGTTGATAGTTAAGCCGCTCCCTGACTTGTCGGTGTAGTATTGTTTTACTCGGTAGGCTCTGTACCGATTCGAATTTTTGTCCGCTACATGTTGTTTTGTGTCAATATCACATAATGGTAATACTGTAGACAAAGGAAAACGTTTAATCTACTCGTCATCTAATACTTTTATTCGCAAAAGAGGATTTCGAGACATTACCTACACTGGAAGATTTATAGTGTTGTGATGGCTCCAACCGTGAGAGATTATTATGGTAGAAGCATAACAGCTACGCTTTATTTTTTTATTTATTTTTAGGGTAGAGGCGTTAAGTGTCTGGTTGCCATTGCAAGAACATTGCTTCCCTGTTGGACAAGTTTGTGCGACCAGGAGTCGGAGGCTATTTGGCCAAGGTCCAAAATCCCTTAGTATTTGAAGGGACGCGACCAGGGCATATCAAAATCTGTTTTGTATTCAGGTCGCCCTTTAGACCCAAAGGCCCACGCAGTGATGGGGTAAGAGGGTCTCATATACCTCAGGGATTTTTATATCCAGACTTTTGTATAACAGGCTGGTCCCTAGGATAAAGTTGGCCTTTACAAATATTTAGTGGGCGTTTTTTATACTTCCCGCACCCTAAAATGAATTATGTGGTGTCTACAACAGGTCCTTTGTCATTTAGCCCTACTATGGAATTGCCTGAACATTCTTAGATACCCTTAATAGAAAATTATCTTTTCTTAGGCACATAATCAGTGGACTGTCTCTAAAATAAGTGTCTGTTGTGGAGTACATTAAAGCGAGAGTACTTTCTTTCATAGCATTGCTGTGCCGGTCATTTAAGAGTAGGATTTCTTCACACCTAGGATATTTTAAGTGGCTTTAGGAAGAGGATGGTTGCAACTTCTGGTCTTTTCTTTCTTCACACCTAAGATATTCTAAGCGACTTTAGCAAGAGGATGGTTGTAACTTCCATACATCAATGTAGTTGCTATGGCTTTAAGTTGGGTTGCCTTAACATTCGAGAACTATTATTGAATTAAATCCACAGCAAAATAATTTATATATTTTAATGATAAATACGTATAATTATAAGATAAAAAGAACTTTTTGTATACTACGTTTTTAAATTCTCTGTTGAATCATATGTAGTGTTGATAATATAATTGTTATAGTTATTTTTATTTTTTATTTTTTATTTTTTTGGGGGGTTTTAGTCCCGATCAACTGGCAGGGTTATTACAGGCCGGGGGTTATTCGGCCACTTTACTCATCTAATCGATGAGATCATCAGTGTGAAACATGTCTTACCCCGCTGGGATGTTATTGTTATGATTATTATTATTATATATATATTATTATTATTTTTTATATATATAAAGTGGCTAGAAAAATCTGAAAAGTTGAAAACAATTATTTTTACCCCCCTTAAAAAGAAATTATGAACTTACATTTAAATTTCTAATAATTTTATTATAATTAATCGTGCTAGTAAAATACGAAGAATTTTGTTCCCTCCGTTGAAGTTAATAAGCATTTGTACTGTTTTCATATAATCCTATTTAATTTTTAAGTGTTAGAACTAATTATTTTAATGTTAGTTTTAATTCTTATTCCGTTTCAGGCGTTGTGAACTTGTCATACTAACTTAAGGTATCTCTGCTTTTTATTAGGGTTTTGTTGGTAAAATAAAAAAAAGGAACCTTTATAGTTTCCTTCCTGTGTCTGTCACTCTGTTCTGTTCCAATAAATTTTGAATCAAAAGAGATAAAAACATGAAACTTTGCATCGTTTTGACGCCCACACAGGAAATAGTGAACTCAAAATTATCAGCTGTTCAAATCCAAAATGGCGCATATCATGTCACGCGAAAACTATATATTTTAAAAATTTTGTGTGGGATATTAAATAAAAGGAACTAATGAGTACATTAAAACAAATATATAACACTTGTGTGAATTGTTTAATTTTCCACGCTTTTTTGTCAAAAAACATAACATTTTGCCGTGCGAGATTGATTCCTTAAACATCCTGCGCTTGTCTTTCTGTCTGTCTCTATAATCTTTAAAAGTACCAACTTTGAAGTTAAACTATATATAATAACCCAATTACTTCTCAAAAAAATATCATTTTGCAAAAACTAGGGGGTTAAGCTTAAGTGGTTGAAAATATTTTATAAATGTTTTATAAGGGTAATGCGTCATGTGTCTTTAATGAAAGAGTTGCTACCCTCGTTGTAGAATATAATTTTCAAATGTTATCTGTAAATTGGATTAAATTCGATTTTTCGTGTGTTTATTTGACCGTAAATTTTTGAAAATAGTAACTAAAGTTGTTTAGGTGTGAATGTGATTTTCATTTGGGAGAAACTAGTCAATGGAAAATATATAGATTGAGGGGGAAAAAAGGAGTTTGAAATATAAAAGGAAAACTGGAGGTTTTAAAGTATTTTATTTGTGGGTATGTTGTGTTCTCTCTCTTTCACAAAAGAGAGAATTAAAAAAAGAGTAATAAAACAAGATTAAAATTCACAGAGAAGAATTCAGTGTCTGTGATTAACAGTGGGTAATTTAATTTTGTGCAAATTAGCCACGGGTAGAGATTTTCGCGAGGCAATGAGGCCTGGTCAATTCTAGTGAATATTCCCTTTAAACATTTTCAACTAATTTTAGTTCCACCAGTTATTATTCTGGGGATGAAAAAGTAGGCTGGGACTAAATAAGTTTTTGTTAACTTGATACAGAAGTTTTTTTTATTACATTTAACTTAACTTTTTTTGCATCGGAAAATAGATAGTCTTTGTGATTTAATTACACCTTAACTATTAAAACACTAACAAAAAAGTCTTAACTTGTGCTTTGACCTAGTTAAAGTGGTACGATTTCTTGTGGCTTTATTAGTAACACTTTTTTATATGACGAAAATGAGAGCATTTTGATTCAAAACTTAGCAGTTATGTTATGTGTAATAACTCAATCACAGGAAAATGATAGGGAAGCCCCAAAAATCTCTTAAAAGCTAGGGGTTGACTATAATTTATAACAGAAAAAATAAGGGTTGCCTACTTTCCCCTATGGCGAACTATGGAATTGCCAGGTATAAACAGGTGAGTAAACGTAATTAATATACCCTCATCAGTTATTTCATCGATTTATTTATCAAATGAAAGGTAATTTTATTCCCAATCCAACCGCATTAGGTTTTCTAAATGTTACATCTAAAATGTAGGCAACCATAGATTCAACCAACTTTTTGATAAGGCAACCTAATACGGTTGGATTGGGAATAAAATTACCTTTCATTTGATATATAATTCGATATAATAACTGATGAGGGTATATTTATTACGTTTACTCACCTGTTTATACCTGGCAACTCCATAGTTGACCAGAGGGGAAAGTAGGCAACCCTTATTTTTTTAATTCCTTGGGGTGAATTCTCTCAGCTAATGTTTGATTTTCATAAATAACACATCGGGGAAGTTCAAGTAAGGGGAAGTTAATACATTTTATTATTTAACATCATCGGTACGCGATTTAGCTGAGCAACCTATTTGCGATGTATCAATCTATAAATTCTATATCATATATTCTTTATTATCATTGAATAACAGATGATCTTGGCTGGCCTACGGCCAGCCTTTGCCCGTCGAGTGGCCAGGTAGATATATTATGCCAGGTGTAAGATCTGGTAATGTTGAAGGAGATTATGGGAAATTGTAGCCAGATGGGTTATACAGTTATAATTCCCAGTCTATAAATGACAATTTAAAAATTAAAAACAGTGCAAAGGTAAGAAAGCGATTGACGTCTTGAGAAGCTAAGCTTGTACCTTTGGCTGGGGAGTTGTAGAGCGGATTGAGTAATGTAGGGTGGCAGGAGTGACGGGAGAGGATGGGAAGGTCGGACATCTTACTGTTCCCGTAAATATTTAAAAACTTTAGTTGTTCTAATCTATATTTTTTGGAGAATACGATACCTCCAACATGCGCCAAATGTTAGTTCTCATATAATAAATTTAATAAACAAATATCACACCAACCAAAACGTAAAAACCGCTATGTAAACAGTTTTTTCAATTTCATCCCCCCCCCCTCCCTTAAAACAAAAATAACACAAAAATGAACGTAACAAAAATTAAACTACTATTCTAGAGCTTTTCAACGATATGCATCATATTATAAAATATTAACTTTGACATTTGTACCCCTGTACTCTAAGGTACCAAAATTATATTTTAAAATAACAAACAATACAAAAGGGCATTCATTTAACTAATAAACAAATATAAATAAAATACCAAATAACAAAATTAGAAACGCGGAAAAATATTAAGGCTAAATTCAAGTCAGGACGAGGCACTGCGCACTCAGCAGAAGTAAGGACTGAGGCCTCAACCATCACAAGACCGATTTGCCTTTTCTTTCAGTAAGAGATGATATGAAAATAACTAGAGACAGCATTCCCTCAGTGGAAGAAAACGGAAATCATTCAGTGGCGGAGTGTGTCATATGCCAAGATATGACGTAGTAAATTTAATTGTTGAAGCATAGTATTTTCTTAACTTGTTTTTTTTTACTTGTTTTGTAGTTAAAATAAAATAAGTTCAGTCGTTGTATAATTTATATTATATGGATACCGGATCTTAGACTATATAGTTCAACATTTTAAAAGTAAATTGTTTTGTTTACGTGTCAAAAAGTTGTTTGTTAAGGTTTTTTTACTTTTATTTAGTAGTTTATCAATTTAAAATTAAAATGTTTAATTGATGTGTCAAAAACTGTCCAAATGTCTTAAAAACCAATAAAACAATGCCCCCCCCCCCCTAAAAAATTGATTTTTTCCTCCTTAAAAAAATTGAGGCTTACCACCATGACATGTTATACATCAAATTAAAGGTCTTGAAATGTAGAAAAAGAATATGCAACTATTACAATTTTACACCTAATATTTTCAAGATAGTGGCCAATATGGCGGGCGACTAAAAAGTGTTTTTAGTCACCATGACATGTTATACATTAAAGGATAAGGGAAATTACAATTTAAAGGTCGAAGTGTAGAAAAAGAATATGCTACAATTAAAATTTTACACTTAATAATTTTAACTTAATCGTACAGAAGCCGGCAATTATCGCCTCACGTACTTACGTGAAGCACGCCTTAATTGTTCATCGTAAGCTAAGACCATACATATAAAAAATACACTAAAATGGAGAAAGTCATTTCTTTTAACAGACACAGTACTTCGATTGATCACAGGATATGCGCATATCACTAAAGCTTGAGTCCTAGTGTACTTAGTAAAGCAGTCGACACCGAGGACTCACTGTTGTGCGTTTTTGTCGGGTCCATGCCGATTCCGCCTCGCAATAAAGACAACCACAATACTTCGTGTTAATTAGGTATATGTATATGTAATTTGAGTCCCGGTGTCGACTGCTTTACTTAAGCACACCGGGAGTCAAGCTTTAGTGACATACACATACACTGTGATCACTCGTATTAATGTTTTTGTTAAAAGAAATAGCTTTCTCCTTTTTAGTGCATTTTTATATTTATAAAAGCGTGTTTTTTCTGTAAAATATAATATGTTTTTAGTATATAGAGGGAACAACTGCCTTCTTATTATCCGGAATATGTATTTTCATTTTATCAAGAAAGGGCTATTCGCTTAGGATGGAAGATAGTACCTTTCTAGTATCATAGTAATAAAGGTATCTATATTTTACTACGTTTTTATTAGCTTGCATTCTTGTTTGTTTGTTTGTTTGTTAGTTTGTCCGGTACAAATCTGGAAATCGATTTCTAACTAACTTCCCGAATAGCTAGACATTTGAAACTTTTAGCATAGCTCAGAACACGATGACAATGCATTATTTTAATGCTTTTAGAATTTAATTAGTTTTCAGCAAACTTCGCTGTGCGAAAGTTAGTTCGGAAAAAATCCGCAAGTTATTTTATTTGTTTTGCCATATCCAATATTTACGCAATCCTCATTTTGACGGGTCTCAAATTTGTGATAGATAAACATTGAATGACAGCAAAACAGGAAATATCGATTATATTATTTCAAATATATCGATGGCCCGCTTAGATTTGGTGTTGGGGAGATCCGTTGTACAAAGATTTATCCTTTTATAGGTTTAAGATCAGCTCTCTGGATGGTTGTCATTTATGTGAAATAAATAAATTCGGAACTATTTTTTTTTTTCACTAACATTATATATTATATAACAGTAACAATTATATTATCAATATTACATACGATTCAACAGAAAATTTAAAAACGTAGTATATAAAAAGTTATTTTTGTCTTGAAATTATTTAACTTTATCTTACTATCTAGGAAGGTACTAATTTCTTCCTTTCTTACATCCTTTTAAACTTCTTCACTTATTAAAAACCAGATTATTATCTTTGTAACAAGTTCAAGGGCTCTTAATACTAGTAAAATTGTTAATTTAAATCTTTCCTTTAAAAACCAATCGTTTTTAATGCAATCCAAAATTATAATTGACTTAAACAAAATAAAAAAGAAATGAAAGAAAAGAAAATTTCCATTGTTTACTTACAAAAACAACAGAAAACCCAATTAACTCGATGATAAATTAACTAAATCACAAAAGATCCCTTAAATGTTTCGGCCAATAAAGATATATTTATCTTTATCTTTGTAAAAAAGGGAAATTTCACAAGGATTATAAAGAAAATTGATAACTTAAAAAAAAGAACCATTAAAATGGTTTTTTTTGTTTTTTTTTTTTTCTCCTATTATGGCTAGAAGCTTTTGGGATTACTTGAACCAAGTTAGACTATCAATCTCATCAGGTATCGCATTAATCTTGATTAAGCAACCTTTATAAAGAAAAGCCCAAATTATATATAAGAAGAAAAAAATCTTCAAAAGAATAAAATAAAAAGTGGGGAAAAAGAAAATTCGTGAAGTGATGAGAATAAGAAAAAGTTGATAAATTATTCTTAAATATTTCTCCCTCTTAAGATGGAACAAAGTTAAACATTTTAGAAGTGGTTCTATTTAATCTAAAAAGTTTTTTTTTAACGATTTCGGTGAATAGATTCAGATAAACGCTAGAGACTTGTACTTACAATGGAAAAAAGATATACTAAAAAGTTTTTATTGCAGAAGATTTCTATTTTAACAATGATAATTGAATTGCTTAGTCGATTTCTATTATCATTTTTATTGTCATAAGTTGATATAAAAATAATTTCGAGGAAAAAAAAAAATAATAGTTTGTTTAAGGTTTCAAAATCTTTTGTAAAAATGTTTTACAAATGGAATAATATATTTATCTTTATTTCTAGTATTATGACAATTTTGTTACACTGTTTATTTTAATAATTAAATCATTGTTATGCAACGATGAACGATATCTAGATATAGGAATGTTTATTGAGATGGAGTGACTGGCATACTCGCAATTTTCCTATTATGATCAAATACTATATTATCATTATCTATTTATATATACAATATAAGGCGTTTGGAAGTCGTCTCGTAGTCGAAGTGTCAGCATCACGATCGTTTGTCGAACCTCTCGACCTGCAGCGAACCTGAGATGCTTTGGATTTTTTTTTTGACAATGTGTAGGGAAAGTTGAAAAACAGCTTCCATTAGTCCAATATACGATTCTTTAGACATTCTGTAGAATGCAAAAAAATTTGCATCGCTCTCTTGCAGTTCTTTTGCCGCTACAAAGAGCCGACAATGAAACTATTCAAATTAACTGTCTCTTCAATAAAAATGTTTTGACCTCCCGGTTAAAAGACACCGAGACGACTGAGAAGTTGACGACTTCACATCGACCCGTGTGCGGAGGCGATTGGTTGACGCTTGACATACATGACGCTCCGACTTCGGGATGACTAAAAAACGACCCTTGTGCGGAGGCGAGTAGTTGTCGCTTGACATACATGACGCTCCGACTTCGGGATGACTAAAAAACGACCCTTGTGCGGAGGGCCTTAGATAGAGTTTAATTTGATGTATATATATATTTTTTTATTTTATCTCTTATGGCGTCCGCAATTGTTGACCGATTTAATTTATGATTGGGCTTACATCCGATCGATTGACATTGATTGCTCTTAAATCTTACACGTATGCTCTATAAATCGAGTGTTTATTATTCTATTAATCTGGTGAGAAAAAGTAGTATTTATAAAGAACAATTAATTATTTTTATTAGCTCATTTTAAAAATATTCATTTTATACTTATATTGTTCAAAATAAGCATAAAGAAAAGTTAACAAATATTAAATATTCTAGTTTGTTTTATTTACATTAATTCGAAGGGTTAAAGATAAACAAATATGTTTGTTTTCGCATAATCACACCTTGGAACCTGAATGTCAAAAACACTCTCTCCTATTCCTTCGACTTTCCTTGTCGTCAGTTTAGCGTCAACATCTGAAGTGCACATATCTCCTAATATTTTCTTGAACTACTAACATTTATTAAGGTAAATTTTTTTTTTTTTTTTTGCTATTTATTTAATTGTGTTTATCATATTATTACTATAGTATTTTGTTTAATAGGTTCTATAAAGCTATATTAAGGAAATAGTTTAGTTTATTCATTTATTATTTTGTATATTTAAGATAATGTTTTAGTTTATTTAAATTGATGTTGTTGTTTATTAAGGATAATAGTCCAGTCATTTGGTGCTTAAAAAGAGGGGTTGCGGAAAAGTTTTCCGGGAGTTTTGAAAATTGGTATTCTTATAGATTCTGAGGCGTTCTTTCCGAATTTTTACTTTGCCACCTCTTATCTTTGCCGCTAGCGGCGCGGCGTAGTATTGGAAAAACCACGCCCAAAAACGGTTTTTTGAAGATATCTCCTCACCGGCTCATTATACGATACAAATGGTTCTATACAAAATTAAACTAGAGTTAACCATTATATTACATAAGAAAGTTAATTTGACGTAATAATGTGCTTGGTATTCAGACTTGCCAAAGATTACTGTTATATTAAAGAACATTAATCAAATTAAGTTTGAAGTAATAAGATTTAATCAATGCGCGTTATTGGACTCTATAGTTAGTCCTGTCTAAATAGAGAGCTAGGGAAAGAAATATTAAAGTTGAATTAATGTTTATTCTATTTTAGATTTTGCGATATGAGGAAGGAGGAAAGGAAATGTTGAAAGCATGAGTGCAGTCATATTGTAAGGAGTTTATACACATAGTATTATTATATGTAGTTTCAACAAAGTCTATTTACTTGGTTCTTAAATCTATATTACTTTTAGACTATATACTTCTGGCCTTTTACCTAGCTCTACTGCCTTGTTGCAAGATGCGTATTTCTCTTTCAGAACACGTGTCTTTTTTATATTATGTACTGTACATGTGTGTATTACTGCAAGATTTTTTCTCTGTATTACAAGAACAGTACACAATACCTTCTAACCGAAAAGATGTTTTTATTACAATCTACCAAAAAAATACCTTTGATAGAGAAATAGCCGAAAAAATGAGGATTTTCAACTCCCACAAACATGTATTTTTCATTTATTTTCAATGGTTTTGTTATAGGAATGTAAAAATAATAAGTTGGTGCATTTTGTGGTGAGGCTTTAGTTTTTATTATCTACTCCACTTGCGCATTTATTCTTCTTAACAAAATAGTAACATTGCGGTATTTTTAACTAAATATTATACGGAAATCGGAATCTTTTGTGTATATAAAAGTATGCTTTATTAGAAAAAAAATTATTTCAAAATATAATAAATAAATAAATAAATAACCATTTATTGCCAGAAAATTCAAAATTATAAATAATAAAATACAGTCTTCTTATATACATAATATTTATATAAAATCAGTTTCTTTATTCTTTTTTTTTTTTTAACATAATTCGGCAAATCAGAATAATTCTGTGGATTGCGCAGTCGCAAGTTGGTCTGTTTTATGACATTTTTATTTTATTTTAGAAAAAATTAAACATGGATATACTAGAACATGCATATTCCTACTTTCTTTTCCTTTAATCATTTGTATAACCAGACATCTTTGTATACTTCTCCCATCCGCTTCCACTCCGTCCTTTCCAGGGCTACCCTCTGCCAGGTCTCTCCTCCACAAGATTTCCTCATTTCATCGTCCCAGCGGACCTGTGGTCTACCCTTCCTTCTTTTCTCACCCCTCGGATACCAGTTAATTAGCTTCTTCGTCCACCTTCCGTCTGTTGTTCTTGCAATGTGCCCGGCCCATTTCCACTTCCTCATAAGCATTGTCTCTCCAACATCCTCTATTCCAGTTGTAAGCCTTAATCTATCATTCGTCCATCGGTCTCTCCTTGTTATTCCAAGCATTATTCGTTCCATCCTTCTTTGGTTAATTCGTAATTTGCTTATGACCTTCTGAGACAATGTCCACGTTTCTACCCCATACAACATGACTGGCAATACGCATGTGTTCCACAATTTCTTCTTAGTACCTAAATTTACGTCAGCACGAAAAAGGTGTTTGTACTTATTAAAACATCTCCAACTCGACGTGATTCTTCTGCTAACTTCTTCTTGTTCAAATTCCTTCTTGCTGCCTATCCGAACTCCAAGGTAAATATATTCTTCGATTTGTTCAATATAATTATCCCCTAACTTAATTGCATCTACTTCTTCTGCATGCTTATTGAAAATCATCATTTTTGTCTTTGTTAGATTTATTTCCATTCCGACCTTCTCCGTAGCTTCGGCAAGATCTCAGCTTCGTTTTTGGACTTAGCAATTAACACAACGTCGTCTGCAAATTTGAGCATATTAAGATATTCTCCGTCTACTTTGATACCAAGTCCTTCCCACTTCAGATCTAAACACGCATCATCTAGGACCGCATTGAAAATTTCAAAATATACTCGTACTAAAAAGTATTTACACACTGCATAATTTACAATAGTATAATTACTTCGTTCAGGGTTTTCCATTCGTTAGTTGTTTAGGGTTTAATTTACAATAGTACATAATTACTTCGTTCAGTGTTAGTTGTTTAGGGTTTCAAGGTTACATTGAACTGTTATTGAACATGTTATCACAATATTTTTAATAAAATATTGCTTACGAGCATACCGAAGGTAACGGAAGCTACGTGATCGTTCCGAAGAACGAAAAAAATTTAGGTCTCCGATTTCAAAAATTCCTAGACAGAAATCCGTTTCAGACATCAGAGAACATTTATGGTTACGTGTCTGTCTGTCGGTCTGTCTTTCGCTCTATTTTTGCGAACCAACATATCTACTACACGTCTGATTTTAATGAAATTTAGATGGTAGATCATGATTAGCCCATTGTTGGTACTAGACGTTCGGGACACAAAAAAAGTCGCTCTGCGGAGGCCGAAGCAGAGAGGAGTCGATCGGGCCTTCGCCCACCTCTCCTTTCTCCTCTGTGCATTCAACCCTCTTTTGTCTATATTTTTTCAAGGCCTTTTCCACCATGACTTTTCATAATAATAATATGAATAACACTCAAAATAATTAATAATAATAATTATAACACTTAAAACATTCAATTTTTTATTAACATAGCAAGAATAATACAATAATTAAACATAGACATGTATAAAACATACATATTAAATATAAATAAAATAGACATTAAATTATTTAATCACTTTTACATTGTTTATATATTATTACGTAAACCCATGAGTGATTGAAATGGAATAAGTACACATATTATACACGACTAGAAATGAAAAAATAATAGAAATACAAAAATGAAAGAGAAAAAAAATAAAATATAAATTAAATTGAAATGTAATTTAATTAAAAACCAAGCTTTGTAAGTAGATAAGTGCAAGTTTAAATATTTTATCGCATGATCAGTGTTTATTTTTCAATAGTGTTATATATATATATATATATATATATATATATATATATATATATATATATATATATATATATATATATATATATATATATATATATATATATATAGTATATACCAATATTTAAAGTTAAATTTGAAGTTAAAAATTAATAACAAATATATATATTTGTAATATTTAAATTTATAAGCACATTATTAATATTTAAATATTGGTGAACAAATTAATGGCCAAGTTATTTCTTTCCTCTTCATTTGGTTTGGTGATGACCGATGATTTTTTTCTTGGATTTGTTAAGAGATTAAAACATTGAGTTTCTTCTTTTGTTGGCACCGCATATTTTAAGAATTCCCAGCAATTTAGAAATATAAACATTAAATAATTATGACCCCTTTTCTTTTAAAGGTCTTAATAAATATTATTATTATATAACATGATCCATCCGTGGTCAAAATTAACCATTTCTTACCAATTAATTTAAATTGTCTACCAGCACAGTCATCACTGTAATATATTTGCATAGAAAATTATAAAATCTAGAACATAATCTGAGTATTATTTTAATTGAAGGTGGTTGGTTTGATTTTTGCAACATAACTATTTTTTTAAATTAAATATGTAAATAATAAATAATATGTTAAATATTTAGGGTATTCAATTGATTATTTTTATCATATTCACAAACATTATATTAATAATTGACAATATGAAAAATGTAATAATATGTAGAGTATAAAATGGAATATGCTTTTAAAATGTCTAATAAAAGCGATCTACTTATTATTAATTTCGTAAAAGATAAATTATTTATTTAAGATAAGTCTTTATGTGGGTTCATAATAATACTTGATAGTAAAGACAATGCAATTTACAAATTATTGTTCCACTTAATAAGCATTCTTTATTATCTTGTTAAACGAAATATGTATAAGTAAAAGGTAGAGTAAAGGGGGTTAAAAGAGTGCGTGTTTAAAGTTGTAGAGGAGCAAGTTTAGGGGTAGAGGTAGACTGTAGAGCGGACCCAACGGCGACCTTTTTTTTGTGTCTCGAACGTCTAGTATTGTTGGTCCCATATAAGTTTCAACTTTCTGCGCTCATTTGTTTCTCTTCCACATGCACACAAACATACATTTATTTACACCTATAGCTTCTTAAATACTTATCTGATTTGATTTGTATGAAACTTTTATAGTTTATCGAAAGTAGCCCGCAGATAGCCCCAGATTACTTTGAACCGTCTGCGCTCTTAAACTTTTGCTTAATTGATACTTAAATTCAAGTAAAAAATCAAAACAATTTTGACAGATTAACAGGGGAACAATTAAACAAATTAGAACAATAATGGATTGTAAAAGCATAAAATCAAAAAGTACGAGATGAAGATGGGACGTGGGAAGATATGTGCCACACCAATTTTTCTCCAAATTAAAATACGTTTTATCCGGGACAAGAGTATTCACTAGTGTTTGTCTACAGGTTACAGACAGACGCTTATAAAAACCTTTTAGAAACACTGTTTTATTATTTTCTTGATTCAAGGGGTCAAAATCTCAATATTCTTTCTTCCTTGCTTTTACGCCACAATAATGTTTCTGTATATATACTGCGCATATAAGAAAGTTAAAATTATTAATAATAAAAAAAGTAATTTTACACCAAAAAGTGATTAACCTAATGTAATTCAAGAATAAAAATACTTGAAGATATATATTTTTGTTTAATATGAAAAAATAATATAAAACTGTATTTTAACAAATAAATGTAAACAATTTTTAATAAAAGTAGTGAAATAATTTTTTTTAAATTTAATTACACAGCTAGCTGTACTTGGTAAAATATTAAAACAATAAAAAAATAGAACATGAAAATAGTAAAAAAAAAAGAAAAAAAAGAATAAATAAAATAGTATAAAACTACTTAAATTGTGATGAAAAAAAAATAATCAAGATACTAATGGAAAAGTCAATTAGGTCAGAGATCTTTAGAGCTGGCATAAAATACACTAATAACCTGTAAAAACTTTCTTACTCCTCTTAAATTTATAATGTGAAAAAATGAGTTGATTTTGTTATTTTAATTAACTTTTAATATCACTAGGAAATAAAGATTTCACAAATAAAACTGATGATTAGATTTTTCATTTTAGTTTGTTGTTTTTTTTTTTTTAAAGAAAAACTGAAATTCAATTAAGGAAATAATAAATAATATTATGAACCTTTTTTTGAGCGGGAACAAAGAAATTAGAATTTTGAGTATTGTTCTGCTGCGTTTTAACTTTATTTTAAACAATAATTAAGGTAGTTCGTGACAGATCAAGAGTAATAAGAAGGTAGGGTTAGCGAGATTCTGTCAAATAAAACTCAGTTTAAGGTTTATGCTAACGTTTCGCTAAATTTATTAGCATCATCCGAGCAAATACACAAATTATAATTTGTGTATTTGCTCTGATGATGCTAATAAATTTAGCGAATCGTTAGCATAAACCTTAAACTGTGTTTTATTTGACAGCATCTCGCTAACCCTACCTTCTTTTTATTTTAAACATAAAATTATAATAAAGAAAGGGTTTTTTTTTTAAATTTTAATAATATGGTTTATTTTTTTGTGTGTTTAATGTATGAAGTACATTGTACGTTGTATGTGTATAATGGACCTAAGGTTTCGTGCAGCTAAAATATAATTTTTAACAAAGTATAATTAATATTTTGAACGATGTGTAATAATATGCTCACGATTCTCCACAACACCGAATTTAAAACATAGTGAAAATTGCACTTTTCCTATTTAAATAAAAATTACAAATACCATAATTGGCTCTCAATCTACTAACGATTGCCACTATTCATCTGCTCACTGTTGACTGTTAAACCTCTATAGTATTTACCATGGATTAGACCCAAAAGAAATATTGATTAATTCGTAAAATCTTGCTGTGAAGTTAATTTAGGCTGTTATCGTGCCTCTGTTTCCAACGTTGTACAACTGATTTGTTTATCGCTGTAGCACTATAAGCGGGACCTTATATTCCCAGCCAACAATAACTGTGAGCTCGTCATTACATAGTTCTAATTTCTTTAGTCATTTTATTTTTTTTCCATTAGGTTCTAAATCGAAGTGACCTTCAACCCATACAGAAAATAGTTATTAGGGTTTTGTAGATCATCCTCAAAACTCTTATGCTAAGGGTGGTGTGTCTCTCCGTTCGTCGTACTTTGGTTCATATCCCTGAACTGTTTTCGCTAGTGAGTTGAAATTTGAAGCGCTGGCGTAACTTTTTGACTCTACCATAGAAAAATTATTGAGACGTAATGCGCAAAAGGTGCCAAACTCAAATTTCTATACATTTTTTAACCTTCGAGAGGGGTATCAAATGAAAGCTAATGAAGAGTAGATTAGAAATATATAAATATCACCTTATCATTATTGTGCTTTTTACCGCCTATATTGCGTTTTTAGCGCCAAAATTTCGAAATAAATTTTTTTGAAATAATTCATGCAAAAACCTAATGGTAGGGCGATGAAAACTGCCAGAAAGAAATTAATTCTACTTATCGTTATACCGATAAAAAAAACATTGTGACCCCCCGGGGATCGAACCAGGGACCCTTACTCCACTCTCCTTACTATCTCTCTCTCTCTCTCTCTCTCTCTCTCTCTATATATATATATATATATATATATATATATATATATATATATATATATATATATATATATATATATATATATATATATATATATGGGAGCATCCATTATATTTTTTTTACTTTCATGGGGAAATAAAATGTTATTTCAGCATATGATAAAGTATATGCCTCATAAGCTACGACACCCTAAAATTTACTGGGATGCAAGTACTTCCCTGTGATTTTATTTTTTATCGCTTTGACTGCTAAGTCAAACAATCAGTAATGATAATCAACTTATATTGATTGGAAGTCATAATTATGTAAGAGCTATTAAAATGGCTATTAATTCAGCTGAGAGTGAAGTTTTTGAATGATAAGGATTTTTTGTAATTAACAAATAAGTTAGCTCTTATACTGTTATTGAAATATAAATTTGTTTGTATGTTGCCATTGGGAAACTGAATCATAATGAAAAATTATTAATCTATTCATACGTTATTTCTTAACTTGAAGTAAGCAGTCATGCTATTTTTGTACCATAGTATGCTATAAGTTAGTTTAAATTTTGATTTTACTCTATATATGCAGTTTATATATTTTAAATTCGTTGGTTCATATGTTTTTATGGTAAAAATTAGTTTGTTTATATATTGTCTTGGTAATTTTAGTTTGTTTAAATATTTTTATGGTTACATTAGTTGTATAATTATATGCTTTTATAGGAATATTTGTTTGTTATTAAATTGATTTGATTTAGTTCTTGATCGGTATTTAGCTTAACTAAATTTACATTGTTTTTAACTAAAAAAAGGCTGATCATTTTTTGAAATTTTAACCTCCCTATTTAGAGCTTAACTTCATTTTTAAATGTAGCCTCGGAGTTGACCTTATTTAATATTTATAGCAAATTTCATTGAACTCAGTTAAGTTCTGATTTTCTCTTGTCAAAAACCTTATACTTGCAACTCAAGAAGGTAAACTAACACTGTGAATATCCAAGATAATCAAAGATATAACATAGCATTCCACAAAAATAAAAAAAGTTTTGGAACCATCGAAGTTTTCGTCTTTAATTTAAATAATATATTATTTTATATTTCTTTAGTTAAAATAAAATATGACTAAAGTAACTGTTTGCTTGTAATATCAAAATGTGTATAAATTCTAATGCACTATAATAACAATGTTTTTTCACAAAATTAATAAATAAAATATGAAATTGTATTAGATAAACATCAAAAGAATTGCTGCGAAATTGCATTGCCAAGAAACAAAGTTAATAACAGAAATAGAATGTTAATATTAAATAGGATATAACCTTATCTCTATAAACTATAATACAATCTTAAATAGTTTTCTTTTCTTTGTATAAAACAAGAAGAGAAGAATGTAGAAAATTAATTTATATATATAATATTAAAGTTTTGTCTATACATTGGTCAGAATTGAAAAATGTTTGGATACTTTTTCATTTCATACATTCCGACAACCGAATCCAGCCTTATGCATGTGTGTCTGTCGCCACCAGTCCTAGGCGCAAAACTGGCAAAACGAAATTGATTAATTTTTTTCAGAGGTTTAATTTATAGGCTAGGTTTCGTCTAAAAACATTGAGTAGAACCAAAGTTATGAACAATTTTATTTTTAAAAATTTATAAAAAACTTAGGTTGACCCACCATAACCAAACCCCGTAAAATCGCTACTCAAAATGTTTGGGTTCTACTAGACCACTTAGAGACTCGCGGTTTTTGCGTTTGGTCGGAAATTAGCCCAAACTGACTAGAAAATCCGAAAAGTTAAACATTGTTATTTTGACCCCCTTTAAAAAATTAAAGATGGTGGACACAAGTTTAAAGTTTTTTGGAGGCTTATTGCGGCTAAACGGTAAATCTATTGAATAGTTAAATCCATTGAACCATTACATTTATTACTTTTAAGGCCCCCATACACGGTCAAACATTTTGCGCAAACATCATGTTTGTGCAAACAGTGGTCATACACGTCAAACATTGATATAAATATACACGTTTCGGGACTATGAAACAGTTTATTTTGTGAAATTCTTGGGACAATATGTCTGACTTGGAAGCTGCTTGTGCCCAGTTCAGGCAATTCACGATAAACGGCGATGAAAAACGGCCAATTAAAACTTCCCCTCTGAATATTTCTCTCTCCATGAGCAGCAGTCGGGAAAAAAATGATAATAATAATAATAATAATATTACTCAATATTATAAATAAACGGTACAAAACAATTATCACTTTACCAAGGAACTTCTAAATGAAGATCCTGTCTATAGCAGTTACTTGTACAGTTGCCACATTGCTGTGGGGACATTAAATTGTAAATATAAATGTTATAAAATTAGTTTGCTTGTTACAAAATAATAAAATGAAATAATTTACCTGGCCATTTTTTAATCGACCATGGATTCGGTCCCAAGGCTAGTTATATCGAAATGCAGATTGCACCAGCTGCAACTGATTTTAAAAGATCTACTACTTTGGTCCTATGACTTCTTGTCGTAACTCCATCGGTTCTACCTTAAGTAGAGCTAAATTTGATTTTTTTTTTTTTTTTTATTTTTTTTTTTTTATTTTTTATTTTTTATTTTTTACTTTGAGCTCTTATGGCGTCCGCAATATTGACAGATTTAATTTCTGACTGGGGTGCTTAAATCTCTCACTAATTCTCTTTAAGTCGACTATTTATTATTTTATTAATTTGTCCTAGAGCTAGTGTTGTTATATATTTTCTGGTGCAACTGCCTTATTCAGGGAAGAGAGGAAATTAAATGAATGCACCAATGGTTGATGATTGTACAATGACTTCCCAGTCTAATTAGTTTTGACTGTTTATTTTCTCATATGTTATATCTTTTTAGCATTGTTATTTATTACTATATTACTTATTTTCGATTTGGTATTGTTTTAGATTTATAAATAGACTCATCCAAACTACAATTTGAAGAGTATTATATATTCTTAGTAATGGAATGAATGATGTATAATATAGTCCTGATTCTATTCCTAGAAAACTTTGGAAACAAAACTATTTAAGTAGTTGGTTGTTTCTTTGGAATGTAAGTCCTTATTATATTTGATTAAAACAAGCTTTCGCCTAGGGAACCTGGGCTTCTTCACTGAAAAACACCACCAAAAACGACTTACACTGGAAATGTTATACATAAAATCAAATACTAACAACATAAACTTGAAACAAGACACCAATAAATTAAGCAACATTTACACAAATATTATATTTAATACAAATAAAAATAAATAATTCAAAATTTTTGATTAGGTATGTCATTTAAAAAAATAAAATTAATTATTTTCAAAAAAACATTAAAACAATCAAAATTAACTTGGTAAGACTTTCTTTTCCAAAATTCGTTTTCATTTTGATCATTTGTTTCTCTAAATTTACAGTATTTCCAAAACCTGAAGAAGCCCAGGTTCCCTAGGCGAAAGCTTGTTTTAATCAAATATAATAAGGACTTAAATTCCAAAGAAACAACCAACTACTTATATAAAAAAACCAAGTCCACAAAAGAAAAACTTCAATTACAAAACTATTTAGGCGTTTCATTTAATTTCGCCTACATAATTACAGGAAACATAGCCACTAATACCTAGCATGAGCCCCGATACTTGCTCGATTCTTGCCTGATCTGAGGATCACTGGACCGGTTTCGGCTAAACGCCATATCATCAGCAGAGTCGAAGTCTCTCGTAGCCCTCTTCAAGTCTATATGAGAGAATGAAGTTGTTACAATTTGTATGTATATATAATATATGTATATAAATATATGTATATAAATAATAGAACAATTTGAGAACTAAAGACCCCCATACACGATCAAAATGTTTGCGCAAACATTTTGACCGTGTATGGGGCTGTTTAAGTGTTTGCGCAAACTTTTTGAAGTAGATCTGTCGTGTCCGAAATTGTTTGCGGAAACAGAGCGGTTTGAACGTCCATAGCCATGTTTGTAGACATTGTTTTAATATTTTTCAAGGTAATCCTGTTCGAATCCCGTCTAGAATGGAGATTATTTATTCTTTACTTTCTCATATACGCATCAGTATATATTATTGTAAAGAGAAAGTATAGTAATAGCCCGGAAATTCGATTGAACCGATTACAATTAAATTTGGAATACCTACATGTTCAGAAAAATTATATCCCAAAGTAAAATCGAGAAATTAATTTTAGCTCTGGAGCACCTTAGGGGTGGTGCTTATTTCTCTCGAGCACCATAAAAAATACTGAACCAAAAAAAATATTTTATTGAAAACGGTTACTTTTATCAAACAAACAACAAATTAGTTTTGTTAAATGTAAACAAACTCGCTAATCGTGCATTAAGCCTAGTTTACATTGGTAGAGTAAACGGTTGAGTAGCACTCCACCAAGCTACTAGGCTAATGTGAACGATACGGATAGTAAACGGTCGAGGATAGTGGATAAAAGTTGGTCGAGTAAATAAGCTAGTGCGGTGGTAGAGTAGCTCGCCCGCCGACGGGTGAGTAGACCCCCCACCCTACGTCCGTCCTAACATTGAATACCTCTTCTATATATTAATTGCAGGATTATTGATTCAGAACTAAAAACGTAATAACCTCACTTTACTAGGCTACTATATCAAGCACGTGTGAACCACTTGAAAGTCACTCTACCAAAAACCAGCCCACCATTTTACTCGACCGTCCCTTGTGCTGAAAAGTAAGCTAGTGCACTCGACCCTTTACTCTACCAATGTAAACAAGGCTTTAAGGTGAATAATTCTTCTTTTTTACCGCAGTAGGGCGGAAATGAGAACATGATTAATAAGAGATGACAGCGTCTCTGTTCGTTTATCTTAAGGCCTGTTTCACACTGTGCCTCGGCCACTGTGTTTCGAGACACCGGCCACAGGAATCTTGCACGGGCCACTCTAGAGCCACTGTGTCTCTTACGTCAGAGACAGAGGGAGTGTACGAGCGGCTCGCGGGGAGAGCCACCGATGAGACATAGTGTCCCGTGGCCTCCGTCTGAACGCTTCCATTTACTTCTATGTATCGGCTGTGGCTCGAGATTCTGTGGCCGGGAAACAAGGGTCCCGTGTGAAACGGGCCTAATCCTCCATTTCCTCAACCAAGGTTTAAGAAGTAACAAGTAACTGGTTATTATTAAATGCATACATGAGGTCGGCCTTGTTGTCTACGTAGCTTGCAAGGGTTGTTGAGGGATCCTGAGGGATATCATAAGCATATAAGTAATGGAGAAGTCATAGGATACTGCTATTCTGAAAATGATAAAATGAAAAAATAATATAAAATGCCATACTAAAAAACTGCTCTGAAAAGTATGTAATAATAATTTTGGTTTTCTACATGTCACTCATTCACTTTACACCCACTTTGATAGTATGTGCAATTCTTATAGTTATGTTTCCTATTTCAATATTTAAATGTTAAAGATAACCTGTGATTTTTTTATTATTTTTTTTTTTTACTATTATTTAAATAAATACTACATTTTGTTATGCATTATTGATTTGACTACAATTGTCGTTCAAGTGGACGTAATTTTAAAATTTCTGGTAAGACTTTTTGTACAAATGTTATAATGTTTTTTCTTTGTAACTGAAAATGACTTTTTGTTTTTTCCTTTACAATTCATGTGAAATTTTAATTTGAAGATCACTGAAGAAGCTCAGGTTCCCTGGGCGAAAGCTCTGATGAAATAATAATATATATCACTCGAAGGACATACATTCCAAATAAACCCTCCAGCCATCTATTATAATTTCAGTTTCATTTTGTCAAACTACTTTTAAATCAGAGTACAGAGTACAAATCGAGTAGCCGCCCAACTGTCCATTAGTATGAGATAATGAGATTAATAAGGCTAATTTATAAATATTATGGGATTGCATTCAGTACCCAAACTAAAATATTGAGAGTATAATTAATTAGGAAGAACCCTAGCGCTGAGCTCCAACAAACAGACTAGAAATAGGAGCTCAAATATTTGAACTATTCTGATGTTTTGAATTCGTAAACTTTAGTTTTTTCCATTGGAAATAATTCGCTAATAGAGCCACTGGCATGGCGGGAGTTTGAGCCGGGACTGTGGCCAAAATACGTTTCATGGGTCCCTGATCACGAAAAAATAGGTTTTACTACAAAACTTTATATATATATATATATATATATATATATATATATATATATATATATATATATATATATGCAGAAAACAAACAAAACTCAGGTTTCGGTCACAAAAATCGTCTTTATGTTACAATCCCGACGTTTCGGTTTTTACTTAAAACCTTCTTCAGGGGCCGTAAAACATCTAAACAACGACTGCCTGTTTTGTTTGTTTTCTGTTTATATTTACGGTCGAGAAGATATTCATATATATATATATATGTATATATATATATATATATATATATATATATATATATATATATATATATATATATATATATATATATATATATATATATATATATATATATATATATATATATATATACATATATATATATATACATGTATATATAATATATATATATATATATATATATATATATATATATATATATATATATATATATATATATATATATATATACTGAGATTATCTAACGTTTCGCGCAGAGGAAAGTTTATATCTGGCTTAGCTTAACTGGAAGAGCGTTATACTGGAAATATGAAGGTCCGTGGTTCAAATCCCGGAGCCAGTGCAAATTTTTCTCTGTTTCTGTCTCCCGTAGTTTAAATTGTTTGAATTATATATATATATATATATATATATATATATATATATATATATATATATATATATATATATATATATATATATATATATATATATATATATATATATATATATATAGGTATATGTATTTCTAGCGGATTTCTTGTGAGCACGATAGCTCTCGAACGAATTGACGTATCAAAATAAAACTTGCACCGAAAAATCAAGCTCGGTGAGATGAGGATTCCCTAAAAAAAATGGGATCTTTATGACGTCATTAACCCCTCCTGATGGGTCAGGAAAGATTAAAAATAATCCTACCGCGGGTTTCCGCAAGCCAAGCGAATTTCCATTGGAAATTTGTAGTTCAAGGTTGTGCAGTTTAAACCTCTTTGAAACTACTACTATTATGTTTAACTAAGCATTATTATTAAAACCCTAATCTAACTAAAATATTTCTTATACATTTTCTTAACTTAAAACAATCCACACAATTGTAGTAGTTATGAAGGAAGTTTAAACTGTACAACATTGAACAACAAATTTCCAATGGAAATTCGCTTGGCTTGTGGAAACCCGCGGTAGGATAATTTAATTAATGAAAAATAATTAAATTTCTGCTTTGACTTATAAACCAAATAAAAAAGAAAAATCTTGTTTATTTATAACAGTTTATTTATTTCTTCATTATTTTCTGGTGATAAAAAGTTGGGTTTTTTAAAACTCAATTTTCCACTTTATGAATTTCTTCGTTATAAGAAGAAAAGTTTTACATTATTAGTTGCATTTCTTCTTAGTTTATGCAAGTTCTGGATATCTCTGGTAGCATTGATTTTTCCATTAGTATCTAATTATTTTATGCATATATATATATATATATATATATATATATATATATATATATATATATATATATATATATATATATATTTATTATAATATATATATTATTTCGCTCTTTAAACTAGTTCTGCAAAATTTTATTTATTTTTATACACTTCATTTTTATTTATACATTTTTTTGCCTCTTTCCTTTTCATAATGTACTTTATAAAGTTCTTCTTTTATCTTGTTATAAAATGCTGTTATTCCTTATTTGCTTTTCAGAATATACCTTAATAACATTTTATTTATTTATATTTGTATATTACCCTTTATTTCTATACTTTGCTTATTCTTATTCAGGTCTCTGTAGGGTATTAATAACTTCAATTCAATCCTTTTTAGCTATATTTAACCTTCTTTGAGGCACCTTCAGGCCTAAAAGAAGATTTTTAAATTTTATTTCTCATATCTAGATTAACTTGCCTCTTTATATAACATGCTGTGTATAACTTTTAAACAAAACTTCAAATTTTCATGAATAATAATGAATGTTTCTCTGTCTGTCTATATGTCTGTCTGTCTGTCTCTTATGCCTGCCTAAACCGTTCATCCGATTGCAATGAATGGTTGGACGCATTCCCGGGAAGGTTTCTGAGTAAAACTATGTTCCGATTTTGGTACCCAGGGGTACGGGGTACAAATGTCAAAGTAATGACTGGAAAAATATTTCTATAATCTATATCTATCATCTCATTGCGATGAAACTTTCGGGAATGGTTGGACGCATGCCTAGGAAGGTTTCTGAGTTTGTAAAACTATGTTCTGATTATGGTACACAGGGTTACGGGGTAGAAATGTCAAAGTAATGAAAACCTTTAATGATGCATATCGGTGAAAAGCTCTTTAAAAGTATAGTAATTGTTGTTATATACCTACATTTTTGTCATATTTTCATTTAGGAGGGGGTAAAATGGAAAATACTGGATAAATATTTCTACAATCTATATCTATAAAAATAATCGGTCCGAGACAACTCAGACAAACTTTCTCTTATACGAGTTCATAATTACTTAGCCCAAAGTTTTCTATTCATTAGATTTCGTGTGTACATTTAATTATTATTAAACATTTCATCAAAATTTATTACTTATCCTGGGCGGGGAATCGGATCTGGGCTCTCTCCGTCCGTGTTTTAAGCTATTTTCTCAGGAACTAGATTTTTCCTGGAAAAACGACTTATATAATTAGATTCGTATTCGACTCACTTACATTTTTTAAAAAACACTTTTTGGACTCAAATCCATCAAAATCTCAAAATATAATTTTCTCTTTATATGCGAAAGTAATAAAACTGAATGATTGTTTATTTGTATGTGTCTTATGCCAATATTGTATATTTTACAAGTATATAATATTGCAAATTTTAATATAATTTTTTCATCTAAGGCAACATTATTTAACTAAATAAACTATTTACAAGGTTTTTCAAAGGTACGAAGCTCACCGGGTCAGCTAGTTAATTAATAAATAAAAAAAAAAAAAAATATAACAGTATCATTACTCTAACCTTTAATAATACCTCCTAAAACATAACTTAATTTATTTTTCTTAGTTATTTTCTTTCCCGGAAATTCACATATGTATCTATCTATAATTACATTACATTTATGTATTTTTTTTTTTTTATAAAAATTATAATTTGATTATTATTACCTTATTCTTTACTCCTATTTATCTTCTGCATAAGGTCTGTTGCAAATAGTCACTATTATTTATTTAAATCCAATCCCTTTACTTCACTACAATTTAATTAAAAACATTTTTCATTTTCTCGTATTTTATTTATTCATTTGTACTTCTTTTTTACCCCTTATCGATTTCTGTATAAAACAATATTAGGTTTTACGACATTGCCGCTCTCTATTCTGTTTATAAAATAGTAATAATCAAGGACCACTGATTTGCAAAGTTGTAGATTTAAAAAAAAAATCGTTTAAATTGGAATAATAATTCCCAATGGGTTTTTAATAATAAATACGGTGTCTATATTGTGTATAATATCTTAGTAATAAAAATATTAGTTTTTTTTCCTTTATTTTCATCTAAGATTCGCTTATTAATATCTAATTTGACGATAATGTTTATGTGGGCAAAATGCTTTTATGTGAGTAATTACGTCACAAAGGAGACACGACTAGGTCCGGCGCCGCGCCGTATTAAGAAGAACCGAGGACTGGAGAGAAGAATGACGCTCGGAGGGTGCTCACTTGCTAGCTAGACAGTCTGATTAGCTAAAAGTTACGCATTCGCTTCTGTGGAGGTCTTCCTTTCTTTCCTTATCTAAATGCTCTTAACTTTTTCACTCTCAGGTCCCCCCTTTCCTCGATAGGGGATGGGGTGTCTCTTTATCCAATATCTGAGTAATTGTAAAATTAATCATTACTACTTATTTAATAGTGTTAGCATTGAAGAATATATTGTATTTCTTGTGGCCTATCAAAATTATCTTGTCTAAATATTATTTCTCCATAGTAAACAAAAGGATGTTTTATCATGTGGAAGGTAGTATGAGAGTTATATGATATAGTGAATGTTATTTTTCTGTAAGTCCGGCGTAGAGAGTGGAGCACAGATTGGAAGGCAAGCCTGACATCACATGTTACCCAAATCTCCTCGTGTGTTTTTGTCAAGGGCCTGGACTAGGATTATGCATATGAGTTAGGGCTACCAATACACCAGCTTGGAAAATTTCCTCTCCTTTGCATTATTCAGTTTTTCCCTACGGGTAGTGTATGAAAAGCAACACTGTGTACAAAACACTCGAAATATTCTACATCTAGGTTGTAGTGGTACAACACTTTCATCTCTACGAAACACGGCAAGGTAAAAATACTCAGGTCTTCGGCTCAAAGAAGCAAAATAGAATTGTAAATGCCTACTAACTATATAATTCTGTTGAAACTTCTTCTCTGAAAAAAAAAAAAAAGAAAAAAAGAAAAGTTTTCTGAAATCCAGGCGGATATTGTTTTAGATTAAAACAAGATCCAGAGTATCAACTTTGTTTTTTCCAAAACTGGTTAAAGCTGAGTTTAATTGAAAGTCGGCAATGATAAAATAGTTATTTATGCACCTAGGGAGTAAAGAGTAAAGTAAGCCATTATTCGAAAAAGTTGGTTCTTGAGGCGTAGCTGAAGTAACCATGGTCCCTAAATCCCGAGGCGAAGCCGAGGGAATAACTCTAATTAGCTCCCGAGGCGCAGCCGAGGGACATAATTATCGCGAGGGGAATAATGGCACTTTACTCACGAGGAACATACAATATTTCATCTCCAGTAGGAAGAAAATACACATTTTCATCCATTGCACAGTTTTTATTTATTATTTTAATAAATAACAATAATTATTAGCACTTTAAGTAGCAGATGTAAGAGATTCAATATTAAAAACAAATAAGAATTGGAATTAAACTCAAATAGAAGGTTATTTAGATGTAGGTTATAAACAAAGATAAACATGGACAAAAAAGCGCAATGCCGCCAACCTGATTTCAACAACTTCATTACATTAGCCATTCATTTTCTACTATTTATAAAATAATTAAGTTGCAATCTTTACTTTTTCGCCCTACTTTTACTTTTTCTCCCTACTTTTTGAGTTCAGGGATGAAAAGACCTGTTTTAGTCCCTCTAAACTAATTAAAAATCATAACTTTTTCTCCCTACTGGAGATAAATACAATTATTACTTCATACTAAAGATGAGGTAATAACTTAATAATGCTGTTAAAAATGACACCTTCAATAAAAATTGAATGATCTTCTAATTTACAGGTGGGTACTTTTTACAAGTGTTAGACTTTCTATAAGAATTAATCGAATTCGGGGCTAAGTTTTTCTCCGGACGTGTCTAAATCATTGGAGTAGTTATTTGTTCATGGTTACTTATTTATATTGTTCGTTGGTCTTTCCTAAATGAACTAAATTCATTAACTCCATAGCAATTCCAGATCTTAGGAATGATGTCTTATTCACTTACTTAATCGTATACTCTTTTACCTTGTAGAATGAGGCTTACCTCTTGACTAACATTATTCTAAGCTTTACTTTAGAGAGGAATTATTGTATTATATATTTTACCCCAGTAGACTGTCATCAAACATTTCCGAATCATCTTAGTTAATTTGTTTGGTCGATATGTAAGATTTATTCTCCCGATTTCCTCGGGATGTTTGGCTCCTTATGAAAGAAATATAACAATGATGACCTACCTCATAACAATTCTAGAAAAGTTAATAAAAAAAAAATTGACGAGATTATTTCGGTAAAAAAGAAATTAGGGTTGACACATATTTTATGAAATATACGAGTACAGACAGTAGAATACCTGTTATAATGATAGGGTAATAATATTACTTGCCATTTGTTCTTTGAGGATAACAGAAAAGCTGTTCCTGATTATTTTTTTTTAAGACTATAAACTTGCTCTCTCTCTCTCTCTCTCTCTCTCTCTCTCTCTCTCTCTCTCTTCACACACACACACACACACACACACACATATATATATATATATATATGTGTATATATATATGTATATTATATCAGTGTGGGTGTGTGTTGATGTATAATTAATAATTATCCCTCATTGCAGAAAAAGACCATAATTTAAAATAAATGGTTTGACCATTTAAAACGGCATTTTCATTTTGAAATTAGCTTAGTAGAAGGTAGGGTTAGGAGTTGTATAGGGTTGGATATCTTCATTAGTCCTCCAGCAGTGTCGCATTAGGGAAGGTGAGGGCATGTGTGAACCTCGCTACGAGTTTAAACCCAGACAGTATAAAGCTAACGATTTTCCACATTTCCTTTCTCTAGACGCTGTAACGGGGGCTCCCTCTGAAAACATATAGTTTTCTATCCCTGAAAAAAAAACAAAGTCTTCTTTTTAACGCCTTCCCCCACCCTCTCCTGTCCTACAATATTCAAGACACGCCCTACAAAAATAGATAAAAGCCACAAAAAAACTTAAAAACAACTTTTCAGGAAAAAAATTTGGCAAGAATACTAAAAGATTAAGTTAGAAGAGAATGGAGGGAAAACCGTAATTGCAACTAATATTAAGAAACTACTTAAACTCTTCAAAAGGATAACAACTTTTTTTTCAAATATTCCAAGTTTAAATTTGGTCCCCGCCCCCTCTCTTGCTCTATGTAATTAGAAAAGTAGTGAACATTAATTGAAATAAGATAGTTAGTAGAGAATTAAATTGATTAATTAGAAAAAAATATATAATAAAGAAATAGTTAAATTTATAGATATTTTGCGCTGTAATTGAATTTTTAGAATTAATTAAAATTTAAGAAATAACTGTTAACTGAAATATTCTGATGTGGTTTTTTTTTTTTAGTATCGATATTTGATTTTTATTTTACTTTGTTTTGGTTTTTAAAAATAATCAGATTTTATCTGCGTATTGATTACTAACTTTACAGTCTGTTGACTAGTATTGCAGGGTCGTTGTTAACTAGTTTTACCTGCAGTAAAATTACTGCTAGCTTTTGACTATTTCCTTTTTTACTTGCAGTATGTTTAAATTAAAATGCATGTCATATTTAGAGCTCTCTTTTGATCCTTTTCTTCCTATCTTTAGTTGTTTATAATTTTATTCTAACAATACACCTGGATGCAAAGGTAGGTGAAAGACAAAAGTATTATTTAGCCTAGGAGACTGCCCGAACAGATTTCTGTCCGGCCAACAACGATTCCATGAATTATAATGTTTTAAATGAGATCAATTTCTCTAGACACGAAGCTATCTTGCCTCAAATGTGCGAGGCTGTACCATCACAAGTGTGACGATTCAGCCACAACGAAGACATTTTGTAAACAATGTGCAGACTGGTTTGTCTCTGCCCTAAATGTATTGTTTTAAGTTGACATTCAACCATTTGTTGTCATCTTGCCGATAAAAATAATTTTTCCAATAAAATTATTTTTTTGTGAGAGATTTGGTACCCCCTACTAGATTATTTATTTTCATGGTGAGGGGGGTACCAAACTAATAAAATAATTTTAATAATGTAAAACTATGCGTAAAGACCTTATTAGTATTTGAAAGTTAGCAATATTTTTTTTCTAATTTTTTATCTCCTGGCTTTTATTCCTTCTTTTTTAATATTTATAATATTAAAAATAATTTAACATAATACCACTGATAATAATGTATGGTTTAAAAATATAAAAACAAAACAACAAATTAAAAGAAAAAGTTAATTTAAATGGATGTTTAATTAACAGTTAAAAAAGCAGTAATAATAAAGTATAATTGATTCATAATATTGTATCAAAAAAGTTAATTAAAAATATTAACGATGTATGAAAGATATAAATTTAATTTGCAGATTGCAGTGACGCAAACATTTTGCATTAGGTTAATTAAGCGAGTAATACAATATTTCATTTTTCCTTTCTTCGTTTATGTATAATTGAAATTATTTAATTTAAATATTGATACGATTTTAATTTTAATTGTTATTGTTAATATCCTTCTTCCCCATTTCAATTTGAAAATAATTAAAAACGAATAGTATATCCAGTGAATAGGTATCCAAAATCCAAAATAGTGAACATTATAAATAGTTTCTTTATCAATTATTAATTTTAAATTGCGAGGCTCTGTTCTAGAAAAATAATTGAGCTTTTTACATTCACCAAAATATGCGCATCCTGTCTGGTTGTCTTTTTGTCTGTCTATTACGTTTATGTGTCCTTATCGTCGGGCAAAAGTTGACCGATTTAGTTGAAATTTGGCATACATGCTCCTTTTACTAATATTCAGGCTAAGTTCGCGTAAACTTGAGTTTCAAATGTAAAGTTACAACTGTTAGGATGGGAAAAGTTTCATACCTAACACCACCTATTCGATGAGACCAACATTTTTTGCAAGTACAATTTTTTTACTAAAACCCACAGCGACTTAATAAAAATTTATATACATCGTCTAAAGTATAATTGAAACAGGCATGTAAAATTTCAACTTGATACAGGCAACCGTTTTTGTGTAGTGATGTTATATATTTTATAATATGCAGTTGAAATAGAGATGGCCGGGACGAGTACGTTAAGGAATAATTTAAATGCACCCTTCTCCCCCACTACACGGCTCTCTATTAAAATCATCCACTTTTTTATGTTAAAACTCGTTATGGATGGATAAGACAGATAAAATAACTTTTAGAACAAAGTAGTTTAGGATACACTTAATCAGGTCGTGTGATGTGTTTGTTTTCATATAGAAAAAGAGTCATACTTTCAAGTACGGTGAGAAATATGTTAAAGTACAGGAAATTGAATGTTATCCAAAATCATAAAATGAGAAGGTTCCTTTTTAAAAGTGGATTTTTTTTTTTTTCAAAAATAAAAAAGCCAATGATTCATATAATGTATTGCCTAAAATACGAGCTCTTTGGAGGTCAGATCATTTCGAGAATGATTTCGAGCATTTACAGGATTACCTTCGAATATTTTCAAGGTTAATTAGTGGGGGTGGTGATTAACACTCTTATATAAAACCTGCCTTAACCCAATGTACCATTTTCGATTACCGGAGAGACGAGATATCTCTATCAATGATTATTATCACATATAGTAAATGTGTGTCCTAAATGCAAGGAAGAAAAATCAAGGACGCATATTTCCATAAATTAAACTTTCATTTAGTATAGCCGCGCGCGTATTTTATTCCGACATCACGCAGGTACTTAAATGGACATTAATGTTTTTCTTATAAAAACTAAACTACTTTTAAAGTATTTATTTTTAGAAGAATTGTTTTTTCTTGAATTTAATTTGGATCATTTAAGTAAATTGTAATTTTTGTTTTTCTGTTTCAGGTAATGACTTTAGTGCTTTATATATTATTCAAGATATCGCCATTTCATTTAAAGGTATGACATATTCTTTCACTGGTCTAATTTAAAATTTAAATTATCCATAAACTATCAGATTTCACTCACCAAGAAAGAGAAAAGTCGCCAATTATTCAGGTGTTGCAAGTATTATTGAATTTATACCTCTTTTATAAAGTCATCGTTTGCATTTATGTTTCAATAATTGTGGTTTTATTAAAAGTTCCACTCTTTTGCATCTGTTCAATATATCAGAAAACTATAATACTCTGCCAATTTGTATGGCACATAGCTTCCTCGCTCTAGTACGCAAAGAAAAGATCAGTTTAAGAAATAAAAATACCTTGATAAATTAGTCTTTAATTTGTAAATTTTTCGTAGAAACAAAGCCTCCAAAATGCGCCAAATGTTAGTGCACATATAATAAATTTAATGAACAAATAACACAGCAACCAAATAGTAGAAACCGCTATATAGGCAGTTTTTTTTTTTTTTTTTCAATTTTACCCCCCTCAAAACTATAAATAACACAAAATAGAGCGTAACAAAAATTAATCTACTATTCAAGAGCTTTTCAACGATATACATCATTTTTTTCTCTGTATGTATCCCGTAGTTATTAATTATTAATAATTGTATTTAAATACATATATACATAATATTATAAAAGATTAACTTTGACATTTGTACCCCTCAAACAACAAAATTATATTTTTAAAAAAACAAACAATACTAAAGGGCATTAATTTAACTAAGAAATAAATATAAATAAAAAACCTAATAACAAAAAAAATATTATTTAAACCCTTTAAACTACAAAAATATTGTAAATGTTGGAATTTTTTAAATCGGAGACTTAAATTTTTTTCGCTCCTCAGAGCGAAATATATATATATATATATATATATATATATATATATATATATATATATATATATATATATATATATATATATATATATATATATATATCCCAGAGCATATTTTTCTGTTTATGTCTCCCGCAGTTAAAAATTGTTTGAATTATATATATATATATATATATATATATATATATATATATATATATATATATATATATATATATATATATATATATATATATATATATTTATATTAAACTTGAAACTAATCATTACAAAATATTATGCATAGTTGTTTTTTTTTTTGTTTTTTTATAGTAACTTTTCACTTCTAAACTTTCAATCGATGTTAAAAAATTACTCTTATTCGACAACTTTTTTTTCAAATTAAAAAAAAAAATTGGTCCCCACCAGAAAAGAAAGAAACTTGACAAGCCTTCTCAGTTTGATGGTTGAAACTTTATTTTATATATATATATATATATATATATATATATATATATATATATATATATATATATATATATATATATATATATATATATATATATATATACGAGGCCACTTATTTATCATTCCTCTCTACTCATACTAAGGGTTTTAGAAGCCAACTTAACTCCGCACCCCTGTCAGTTATAAATGGATGTAACGTGCCTCTCTTAAACCTCCCCTCCTACCGATATCTCGGAAACGGTGGATGCTATGTCAGAAAAGGGTAGGAGAAGAGTGTTAGTAATTCAATAACTTCCGCCTTCATGACGAGGGGATCCTTCTTTTTTAGATCTTTAAAGCTTCGTTTTTTTTCATGTATTTTTCTTTCATTTTTTTTTATCCTCGTAGTCCTAAAGGCAACCAATTTTTCTAAGTTTTTCTTCTCACCCCCTGTATTTCTTGCCTTTTCTTCTTATATTCTTTCCACCCCTTGTACCCCTACTTTATTAATAACATAATTTGTAATAGTCAGCTGTCACTAAAGGAATTATGATCCGACGAGAAAAACGATTTATTATATTCGTTGTAGGTCAAACTTGTCTTTCTTTTTTTTTCTTCTGTTTTTAAATTAAGGGAAGACATTTTTTTCACAATTATTTGTTAATAATTCCGTGTTCAGAATATTAAATGAAATAATCAAAATTAAGTGAAAAATATTTAAAATGATCAGTTTTGTTTTTTCTCTAATTAAAAATAATTTCAATAATACTCCGAAGAGTTTATTTTTAAACCTCAGTAAATTTTGCCTGTTATCGGATATAAAAATAGACTGCCAATTAGTGTGGCACACAGCTTCCTCGCATACTAGCAAGTGCTTTATTGATTTTTTTTTTTTTTCTTTTACCAGCCATTATTGTCTAATTTATTTAATTTTCCCCCCATTTATTTAATGTCAATTTGTTTGCTTTTTCACATGAATTAAAGTAGCAATTTAGCTAATGTTAAAGAGGGACTGTTGAAATTAATCTTGTACTGCCTGTAGGCTACTTTCAACGAGCCATACAAATTTTATAACAATCAGATGAATACTTTTGAAGATATTCGTGTAAATAAATGTATGTTTGTGCGCATGTGGAAGAGTAACAAATGGGCACAGAAAGTTTAAACTTATATGGGACCAACATTGGGCTAATTGTGACCTACCATCCAAATTTCGTTAAAATTGGAAGTGTAGCTTTTAAGATATGCTGGTTCGCAAAAATTTAGCCACAGACAGACACGGAACCAAAAATGTTCCCTGATGCCTGCATTTTTTCTGCTTGGAATTTTTGAAATCGGAGACATAAAATATTTACGTTCTTGAGAACGATCACATCGCTTCCGTTACCTTCGGTAAGCTCGGAAGCAAAAATTAAATAGAATCTCAACTTATAAATAGACTGCCAATTGGTGTGGCACATAACTTCCTCGCATTCTAGCACGTACTTCATTGATTCTATGCTTTTACAAGCCATTATTGTCTAGTTTGTTTGTTTACCCCGTTTTCTAATCTGTCAAAATTGTTTTGATTTTTTACATGAATTAAAGTATCAATTTAGCAAAAGTTAAGGAGGGCAGACGGTTCAAATTAATCTGGCCCTTGGGCTATCTGCGGGTTACTTTCGATAAACTATAAAAGTATCATACAAATTAGATAAGTAGTTATGAAGCTGTGCTGTAGGTTTAAATAAATGTATGTTTGTGTGGATGTAGAATAGAATCAAATTAGCGCAGAAGGTTAAAACTTATATGGGACCAACAATTGCTAATTATGATCTACCATCCAAATTTCATTTAAATCGAATTTGTAGTTTTTAAGATATGATGGTTCGCAAAAATATAGCGATAGACAGACTGACAGACAGACACGGATCCAAAAAGTTTCCCTAATGTCTGAAACGGATTACTGTCTTGGAATTTTATAAATCGGAGACCTAAAAATTATTCGTTCTTCAGATCGATCACGTAGCTTCCGTTACAAGCTGGGAAGCAATAATTAAATCGCAATAATCTGCTGCAACAAATTTAAAGAGCAATTGTTAGCAGTTCTAGAGTAATAAAGAAACAGAAACACTTTTATATGGGATTAGTAAACTCTGATTATTATTACTGAACTTATCCAATTAGTAATGATGACCAACTTAAATCATTTAACAAGATAAAGTTTAATTTTCTTTTTTATTAGTTAGCGATGAAATAATTTAATGAACTTTTCCAAAGGGGGTGAGTTTCAATAAATTAAGATTAAATGTAGGTAAATTATTTTAGTTATTACGGGCTATTTCTTAATTACCTATATTTTATCGTTATTAGAACTATGACTTTTATATATTTGTTTACTCTTTGGAATTATACATATATATGTGTGTGTGTGTTTTTGCAGAAGTTACAACATGCTCCACCCAAAGTACTACACACTTTTAAAATCAGAGTAATTAAAATAAGTCAAATTGACAAAGACTGTTTAACTGACAATTACTGAGAAAATTATTTTCTAAACTTAAGAGTTAATTAGAAACAACTTAATATTCTATGCTTCAGTTAACTTTTTAATCTAACAACGCTTGGCTCTCTACCCATAAACTAACTTGAACAGTAAATCTGAAACATAAATTGCTATCACTTATGATAAGTAAACTAAATATGCAAGCGTAAATCTTATCATAGAACAAAATATTACTCTGTGTGTGTGTGTGTGTTTATCTGTGCTGATTAATAGTTATTAATACTTATAAGCACACATACACAAGCATTCATTTATACACGAGTAATTATTAGCACTATTTTGTGATAGCTGATAGGTTGGAGGTTTTGTATGGTTTTATATATTGTTTGCCTTTGATAACTTTTAAGTTATTAATAACAAACATGTTGGGTTTATAGGTCTTTAGAAACGTATGATGATGTTATAATATTTTGTTGGTCATTGATTAATTTTCAAGTGTGGACAATGCTCTATAATTTTTTTACTGTAGGCAGATATAGTTCGGTCTTTTTTTTTGTCAAATTATAATTATTATTAACTTCGGGAAACAGACAGAGAAAAATACACTCCAGCGCTGGGATTTGAACCACAGGCCTCTATATTTCCGGTATAGCGCTCTACCAACTAAGCTACGCAGGAGAATGATTTCCTCTGACGTTAATGATACCTTGTCCCGAATACCTTTTCCTGATACCTTTTCCTGCGTAGCTTAGTTGGTATAGCGCTATACCGTACTATAATATAGAGGCCTGTGGTTCAAATCCCAGTGCTGGAGTGTATTTTTCTCTGTCTGTTTCCCGAAGTTAATAATAATTATAATTTGATTTAAATTATAACTTAATCTTTCCGTAGAATGAATACTACCAAAATCGTAAAATATGATTTTTTTTTTTTTGGTGATTTTTGCTTCTGAGCTTACCGAAGGTAACGGAAGCTATCGTGATCGAAAAATGTTTAGGTCTTGGATCTCAAAACTTCCAAGACAGAAATCCGTTTCAGGCATCAGGGAACATTTTTGGTTCCGTGTCTGTCTATCGTTCAATTTTTGTAAGCCAACATATCTTAAGAACTGCACGTCCGATTTTATTGAAATTTGTATAGTAGTTCATAACTAGCTTATTGTTGGTCCCATATAAATTTCAACCTTCTACGCCCATTTGATTCTCTTCCATATACGCACAAACATACATTAATTTACATCTATAGCTTCAAAAGTACTTATCAGATTTGTATAAAACTTTTATAGTTTATCAAAAGTAACCCGCAGATAGCTAAAGATTAATTGGAACCGTCTTCGCTCTTTAACTTTTGCTAAATTCATGTAGTAAATCAAAACAATTTTGACAGACTAAAAAAACGGGGGAAACAATTAATCAAATTTGGCAAAAATAGCTTTTAAAAGCATACAATCAATAAAGTACTCGATAGGATGCGAGGAAGCTATGTGCCACACCACTTGGCTCTCTTTCTTATTTCTTATCTTTCTTTCTTATTTGAAAATTTGTTTATTGAAGACGGAGTCGGTTCATTATGTTTAGTAGGTCTTTGATAGGTTGTAGATTGGAGGTTTTGTTCAGGCATATGTTTTATTGAACCTTATACTGATAACTTATACATCGTGGAAGCTTAGACGATTAATTTTTTTATTTTGTAGGTTTTTATAATTTTGTTGAGTAAAATTTTTTGCTCCCGAGCTTACCGAAGGTAACGGAAGCTATGTGATCGTTCTGAAGAACGAAAAATGTTTTGGTCTTGGATTTCAAAACTTCCAAGACAGAAATCCGTTTCAGACATCAGGGAACATTTTTGGTTCCGTGTCTGTCTATCGTTCAATTTTTGTTCCATTTCTACATGCGCACAAGCATACATTTATTTACACCTATAGCTTCCAATGTACTTATCTGATTTGTGTGAAAGTTTTATAGTTTATTGAAAGTAGTCCGTAGATAGCCACATATTAATTTGAACCGTCTGCCCTCTTTAACTTATGCAAAATTGATACTTTAATTTAAATAAAAAATCCAAACAATTTTGACAGATTAAAAAAAAACCGGGGAAACAATTAGATAATAATGGCTTTTAAAAGTATAAAATCAATAAGCACGTGATAGGATACGAGGTGCTATGTGCCACACCAATTGGCGGTCTATTTTATTTTGATAACTTAAAGAGTGTCTTTGAAGTTCGTTTTTTTACATTCCGTTATCTTCAAAATTGGGTCGCATGTAGACTTTAACATTTGAGGTCATATTTTATAATTGTGATCCTATAATATTATCTTTCAGGTTTTTGATTGGTTGCTTTTTTGCTTAGATAGGTATTCGGTAACTTGTACTAAAGGTAATGTTCGGACCATATCTAATGTAGGTCTTCAGTGAATTGTTAAGTGTAGATAAGGTTTATTCTTTTGTTTTGTTAGGCTTCGATCTTTTTCTTTGTTGGTCTAATGTGATTTTCAGAATTTTAAATTAATTTATTTGTTAAAGATACGTCTATATATCGATGGTCATTAAAAAATTTAAATCATTGTCATTAAGTAAGACATAAGTAAGGAATAGCATAAGTGACGAGTAAAATATATTTATCTACGATTGATACGAAGTATAAACATTTTATCTCTGTTTAGATGCGTAGAAAGTGATTCTTTTCGTAGTTATATTCATTGCGCATGCGCGTTCATATTTATCTTTTTTCCGCCCTAGTGCGGAAAAAATTAAGAATTCTTCACCTTAACGCACGATTTGCGTGTTTGTTTACATTTAACAAAACTAATTTGCTGTTTGTTTAATTAATGTAACTGCTTATATCGAGTTTTTAGTGAAAAACCATGAGTGATTTAAGTGATTATGACGAAATGAGGAGAATAATACTCCTCTCGAAATAATTAATTCGCCACAAAATAAAACTTATGAATTAATGTCATCTTTATCAAAAGAGAAATACAAACTTACATACTGGAAGTTTATTAATTTTTTTTCTGTATTTTTTATCAAAATCCAGCAAACGTAGATAAAGTATGGTACGCAACTCGTGCGAAAACTTCATTTTGCTTTGCCCTTGTGGTTTTACTACCCTCGCTGTCACTCGGGTACAAACTCCACACTCGCGTGCAAAATGCTACTCTCCACACTAGACGTGTAATGTAGGATTACCATTTTCTGTTTTAATGTATATACGATATAATAAGATTAACATCTGCCTTTTAGGGTGGCATGGCCTTATAGCTTTCCTACGACCTATAACTGGATGAATGATCACATGATTACAATATAATATATATATATATATATATATATATATATATTATATATATATATATATATATATAATATATATATATATATATATATATATATATATATATATATATATATATATATATATACAATGTGTGTGTGTGTGTTTGTATTTGTGAGTTTATATGCGTCTTCCAAAAAAAAAAAATATTGAGGAAAATATTCTTTACTAGATAGAGGCAGGCTTCACTCGAAGTGAGCAAGTCCATGTGTATTATAAAGAAAATAAAAAACAGCCTTTCCCAGAGGTTGCCATGGTGATAAAGTGATAAATGAATCTCACTCTAGTAGCTGAGGAGAGGGAGGTTTGGGGTCGTGTTTTTTTCTGCCATTCTTTGCAAGGGATGGGTGGAGGGGGGTCGTGGAAACCTACACGACATCAAACCCCTTGAAAAAACACCGAAGGCAGCTTGGGGTTAATAGCTCAGCTTCTAACCCCTGTGCTTCACTGTATAATATGTTTGTGTAAAATAAAACTGAAAAATACTTATCTACAGGTGGTAAAAAATACCCTCATCTAACGGGAAAATATAAATATGTTTCCAAGAGCAAAGTATTGTCAGTTTAACAATTGTTTCAAGATTTAATGTAATGAATAATGAATGCTTATTTATTATTTAACCATTTAGAGTCTCATAATTAAGAATGTAGAACGCATATATTTACCACTAAATTTTATCTGACAAATTTGAAACTAAATTCAAGAAAAAGTTAGTTTTAGTAAAATTCTTTTTTGAGTTAAAACAGATATGAATTTGTAAATTGTAACTGCATGAATTTTTTTGGAAATGTAAATAGACTGTGCCATGTGATTGAAGTAGTACTAGAAGAGAACTTCTGTGATCTTACCTTTATCGAAAAACGAGTTCACATATTAATTATAATTATTTGTGTGCGCTTCTTGTATATTTACATAGACAATGTTTTGGACTTTAAATTTATTATTCTCTTTAAATATTATTTATAATGTTTAAAATTAAATTAGTTTATATAATGCTTAGAAATTTATTCAATTTTTATTTAGAATACAATTTTGTCGGCTTAGCGTTGAAATGAATAGGGGTTTCCGTGTGAGAAGTTTGTGAGCTCGTCATGTTTCACTTTGTTTGTATTACGTCACAGATTTCCCTATGCCTTTTCATTAGATTTAGGAATGGGTACAGTGGGAGCTTTAACTGTAAATTTAATTGTATCAGATATCAGAGAGTTAAGAGTGGATGTGGCCCCTATGATTTTAGAGAGGGCTTTTTGAGGGAGAAAAAGAGCTGTGAGAATGGATAGTGACCATAAGGGCTGTTAAACATTATCTGGATCGTATAAAACGGGGGCCCGTATGGGTCATTCATGGGTTCGTATTGTACCCCCTCACATATCCGCCATACGAAGCTTTATAGTGTGGACAGTAAGCATTATTAACCGGACCTCACCCACTCTTATGAAATCCCGATGAAATTTCGTTTTCGGGTGAAAATCTCTCTTTGTTATCCGGGAGTGCATGTTTCAGATATAAACTATGCCCCCCTCTGACCCATTCCTCTCTCGAAATTTGAAGCTATAAAGGACTGTAACTGGGGTGTAGGTCCTGAGCGTCCTGTTAATTACCCCTCGAAAATTCGACGCTCCCTAGGTCACTCATTAGCATTTCAACTCATTAGCACATAGAGCATTGGAAGACCCCTCCAGACTTCCGTTAAAATACGGGTCTCTATCCCCACCGCTACCCGAAAATCCGCCAGGAATTCCACCTTCATCACGTACGCAAAACAGAAACAAACCAGATAGTGAGCTGAAAACTGAATCTAGACCTGATGATAAATAGTTCTATAAATTTAAGAATAATCTTCAGAGTCAATGAAGCTACATTTACAAATTCCCCTTTAGCTTATATCATCAAAATGATCTTACAGTCTTAGTTTTAACATTCAGACTAGATTACGTTCAATAACTTTAAACCAGGTTATAACTTCTAATAATAACAGCTAATTATTTCAGCAATTTCAATTAATATAGTTGATTAGTATAATTTTACTTTTAAATAGTGGTCGATATCAGCAAAGTTATTCTCAAAGACCTGTAATTTAGTATGAACTAATACACAATTCAGAAACCAATTATCTCCATTTATACACAAAACCAGTGGGGATTCAATGAAAATGTATTACTTTAACTGAATATTACCATTAACTATTTGGAAGTCAGAACAATATCACTTAGAACTATAATTTTAAAATCCATTCAAACAGATAAAATTGTTAATACACTTAATTTCTGATAATTCTAACATACTACCTTGTGTCGATAAAACATAAACTACTTTATTAAGATTTAGGATTTAAGTACTGACTGCATATCTGCTTATATATTATACTGTTAACATCGAGTCGAAATAAAAATACAAGGAACAGTAATAGCAACATGCTTTCTAATGTATTTACTGTATAGGGCACACACATGAATGAGAAAAATAATGTAATGATTTAGAATCAATTTAGTATTCGACCATTTTAGTAATAATTTTATTATTTTACCAAAGCATGAAATTAAAGTGTTTAACCGAGGAAATTAGAAATTTATTTATTGGTAGCATTTTTTTATGCAACCCTAATTCCTCAGTATTATCCTATTACTTTTTTAACTATCTTACTTTTTTGATGAAACTATTAAAAAAGTAAATATGTTTAAGCCAGAATATTTCGTTATTTTTAAATCGGGTAATATTGGTTATGATTCTTATATTAAACGGAACTATTATATAATATTTAGAGGTTGCTATATGAGGATCGCGATGTCTAGAGTAGGGCAGCCATAAACTTGGGTACTTCTATGTACATAATACTCAGTATTTTAGTATAGCAGTCACACAGCTTTTTTGGGTTAATAAACTTAATCTAAAAGTGTAATCTATCGGGCTGACGATTAAATAAATGTATCCAGGTATTTCATTCTTTATCATATAAAGATTTTAGAATAACTTGAGAGTTTCTCGAATGTAATCGGGGTTCTTGCTCGGTGTTAAGTCGAAACACGGTATCCCCTAGAAGTTTATTCGCATTCTCGTATTTCTCGAGGATATTTGTGAGAAAAATATTCATGGTATTCGATAGGGAAAGTATATTCGTATGGAGATTGCAATAGCTCTTTCAATCGAGAACATAATACCTGATAAAAGTCTTCCACGTTACATATTACCGTATTCGAACAAACAATTATTGAATATAACATTTCTAGGGTGAAATTTAATTCAAAGTAGAAAGGTGTTCGATATTGTACACGATGGCTTAAGAGTAAAACGTTCAATTGAGAATTACCCTTTTTAATTTAATGCTCAAACAGTTATGTAACATAATTGAGTTACATTTATAATTTTTTTTTAACCAAAAGAATAATAATAAATTATTCAATGTAGCCTAATTTATAATATACTTTTTTTTAACAAATAATGTTATAATATATTAAAGCTTTTTTACTGTAGTAAGCTTTTTTTAGTAATAAAGGTTCTGACAGAAGAATAAAATATCATATAAAGTGATAAATCTTGATTATATCATCTATTTTATTCAATGTACTAGCTGGATACATAATTTTTTTCTTTGTATATTAATTTTTTTATGCTTTTTTTTACCGATTCATCACAAAGAACTGTCACATTAATTTCAAAATATAGCTATCTACTTTTTTCACATCTTTTTCAATGCATTTATACCTATATATTCTTTTTTTTTTTTCATCGCTCATTGTTAACATGTTGATGACATTCAAATTCATTTTATATTTAAATATAGCTTATGTTTAATATAAAATAATTCAAATTGAAAATATTCATATTTTAATATAATACAACTAACAATAATCCATTCTCTAAAAAATAAGAATTATAGAGGTATGAAAAACTCATCTAACACTATATTAGAATTCCTCAAACATGTATTGAAAGAAACAAGTAAAGCGCGCTTCACGCGCGCAAGTATGTGGGGAGCGATAGTCGCCGGTTTCTGTACATTAAAGTTAAAATTAGTAAGTGTCATATAATTACACTAATTTTAATAGTAATATTCTTTTTCTACACTTCAAGACCTTTAAGTTGATGTATAACATGTCATAGTTACTAAAAACTTTTTTTAGTCGCCCGCCATATTGTCCCCCATCTTAAAAATATTACGTGTGAAATTTTAATAGTTACATGTTCTTTTTCTTCAATTCAAGACCTTTACATTGATAAATAACATGTCATGGAGACTAAAAACTTATTTCTATTCACCCGCCATATTGGCCGCCATCTTGAAACTTTTAAGTGTTAAATTTTTAATAATTGCATATTCTTTTTCTACACTTCAATACCTTTAAATTAATGTATAACATGTCATAGTTACTAAGAACCTTTTTTAGTCGCCCGCCATATTGGCCGCCATCTTAAAAATATTAAGTTTGAAAAATCCAAAATGTGTCCAGTTGTTTCAAATGCCGAGATGCACCTGTGTGCCGAATTTCATGTTCCTAGCTATAGTAGTTTATGAATTGAAACAAGCAACGGACAGACAGACAGACAGACAGAGCCGTTATATAAGGTTTCTTTTTGTACTTTGTACAGAAACCTAAAAGGAAATATACAGAAAAACATTACCTCTGCTAGAAATAGAAGTTAAATAAAAATATTATAAATTACCATGTAAATACTTTAACTACTAATCTGCAATAAAAGTAAAAATCGAATGCAGGGTGTCTCAGAACTTTTCCTTACCAAATAATTCCAAAATGGCAGCTAATATTAAGTTAAAATATAAAGGGCTTATTTATCTTAGAGTGGTTTAATTTGTGCGAATTTCAGCTCACAGATAGGCAGACATACATCTAGCAAATTAGGGTTAGGATATTGAAAGAAAATATCGATATTCACGATATATCGACATCGAGTGAATCAACATCGATATTAGTCAAAATATCGAAAGAAAATATCGATATGTTCGATGTATCGGAATTGATGTCCTAGTAGTAGTAGTAGTCTAGTACTTTCTACTAGGACGGGTAGGACGAACCACTTGTTCGAACCTTGCAATTAGGCCATCACTTAGGCCCTTTTTACGCCCCGCGGTAGAGAGTTCCAGCCACTTCACACATCATACCTCTGTACATAGTACCGCCAAAGCGAGTATGATGTGATCAATAGTGAGCCATATAAATCAGAGTGTCACGGCGAGGAATCGAACCCCGTCTTGTTCCACTCAAGATTCAGTGATGCCGAGCAGACGTGGTTTAACCCAAACGGCTTCGCTAGCTCTCTATAAAATATCGATATGTTCGATGTATCGGAATTGATGTCCTAAGTCCTAACCCTAAGCTAAATACCATTCAAAACGTCGTAACACCACCCAAAACGGATAATTGCATGCAATCTAGGTTTTGGAATTTTTGGGGAAAACAATACTATTCATTTTTTAAGGTAATGAAAAGTAAAAATCAAATAGGCTCATAATATTAAATTTTCTGATAATATTTTTTATAATCTTATTAAAAACTCGTTTTTCTCTGCTGTGAGAATTTTCTGACAATTTGTGTGTCCTAAAGTTTCCTCACGTCATATTTTGGATGAATGGCCTTAAAAGTATAAAATCATGTTATTTCACTAGGAATTAAAAGATTGGTTGTTTGAACCTGTTTCGATCCCCAGTGGAGTAACATTTATTTTTATTTAATATTAAATGTATGCAAGTGGTTAAACTCATTAGCATCGTTAAATTTATTACTCTTAATCAAATAGGTTTTATTAATTAAGTTTAAATTAATATGGAACCACCAGTGGGTTTATTTATCGATTCAGCTAAATCGATTGAACACATTTAGTTATACATTTTACGGAGGTTTTTGAATAATTTTGTGTATATACATATATATATTCTTATTTTATGTATATATTTGTATAAATATTTATATTTATATATGTGTATGTGTATGTATTCTTATGAATATATAATTTCATATATACCAACACACCCTTATATAATAAAAAGAAGATGGTATGACAGTATGAGGTATGAAAAAGTAAGCTTGGTTTGAAGAGGGTATTCATATTATATAAAAATGAGTAGGGTCGAGGCACTAATTGATGTGCGGCATGTTAGTTTGCCTTTCTCCGTTTCGTTTTCTGCTCTCTCCTCATATTATAAAAGCAACATACGACTCAAAGCAATAAAAAACTGTCTTAGACAAACAAGAAAACAAATCTCAACGTATTTAATAAAAATAATTAGAACGACGAGTAGTTTTTAAAGTATGTTGGTTCGCATAAATTTAACGACAGATCGACATACAGACCGACAGACAGACACGGGGCCAAAGATATTCCTTTATGTCTGAAAAGGATTTCTATTTTGGATTTTTTTAATTCGGAGACATAAAAAATGTCGCTCTTCAAAATAGTTGCAATGCTTTCCAGTGCTCAAAACTCTATTCTTACTAAAAATATTGTGTTGGTTAGAAAATAGTTATTCTTGTTTAAATTTGAGCATACTTGTAAGAAAATATCCATTGATTACGTTTAAATAATTATATGAACTACATATTTATTTGGGATATTATGATAAATGTTACAAAAAAAAAAATTGCTTGCATACGAGTCTGCAAGACAGTGAGACATTTTTATGTAACGCTTTTTGGTGTCGTTTTTCGAGTTTATGTGCGTAAGTAAAGTAAATGACCTATTTACAGCTGTTTCTACGATGTTGCAATATTAGCAGTAGTGTAACAACACTTCATCTAGTGTAAATAGTATTTGTAAAAATAAGGGGTTGTTTTTAGAGGATACCCACAGTTAATTACACAAAAAGGGGTACGTGGGTTGAGAACTGCTGCTCTAGACTAGACTTTACTAAGTGTAGTAGAGTAGAAGAGCGCTGGGCTACAGGCTATAGAGTGGGGGAGAACCGAAGGCAGCCGAACCTACACGTTCCGTCCTCGGTTACATTCGAGTCCGCGGTAGGGGAAGGTCCTACAGCTGTAGACTGGATTGCAAACCTCCTATAGGTTTCTGAATCCCTGTCACACTTTTCTGAGTTTTTAGGTAACATAACGCTTTTTGAGGTATGTTCCATAGCCTAAACATTAAAATGTCAAAATACGTTTGATGTCATGGGACACCGGTTAGGAACGAAGTTCCTTATGCTTATCATTAAATGTAAATTACAACATCACACTAAGTATAATATGTTAATTATTTCTGCATGGTGGAGTTAGAAAAGAGACAATATTAAAAGAAAATAACTATTGGTACACAGCTATGTGCCACTTCAATTGGCAATCTATTTTGCATGTATTAAAGTCTCAGTATAGCAAAATTTTAAAAGCGCAGACGGTTGAAATTAATCTGGGGCTATCTGTGGGCTTATTTCGACGAACCATTAAAATTTAATTATAGTCAGATTAGTAAATTTTTAAATATAGGTTAGATAAATGTATGTTTGAAGTAGTGAAACATGTAGAAGTGAAGCAAATGAGGGTAGAAGTTTGAAACTTATATGGGACAAACAATGGGCTAATTTTTATCTACCAACCAAATTTCAATACAATTGTACTACGAGTAGTTTTTAAGATATGTTGGTTCGCAAAAATTGAGCGACAGACCGACTGACCGACAGGCAGACACGGAACCAAAAAAGGTCCCTGATGTCTGAAACAAATTTCTGTCTTGGGATTTTTGCTATCGGAGACCTAAACATTTTTCGTTCTTCAGAACGATCACATTACCTACGTTACCTTTGGTAAGCTCGGAAGCAAATGTTCCCTGATGTCTGAAACGGATTCCTGTCTTGGAATTTTTGAAATCGGAGACATAAAATATTTTCATTCTTCAGAACAATAAAAAAAACACCATTGATCATCTTTTTCTTTTGATGTGTCCCTAGATAGTTATATTTTCCAAGGCTTTTATATTGATAGTTTAAGTAAATCCAAGAGATCGGGTTATTTTATGAAATATGTATGCACTATTCAATATACATCAATAGTTTTCTTTTAATTTGATGCCAGATCAACATTATTAGTCGAAAAAACACAATACAGTGAATAATACTATATAGAATAATACTATCTATTGATATTTTTGCACGGCAAAACATTGTTATACTAATTTATTTATGCTATATTGCTTTTTTCTAACTTGATTTATATAATTTATTTAGATATCTAATTTCACTAACTTGAAGTATGGTTGGTGTTTGATGTGGGGTAGACTTGATGGGTTGCGTGTATTCGTGACAAATTCTTACAGTTTTCAATAGACATTTTGCTGCCGTATTCGCACATTGGATCATTTTAGTTTTGCAAAAAATGTCAAAAAATGTTGCAGCCTTAGAAGAGAAGGGAGGGGTGGGGGATTAATTAAATTATACAATAAAAGGTTGTAAAAACATATCATCATTGATATACTTAATAGGATTGAAGAAAGTATTTACCTACTGGCTGACTGTTTTAAGCTTTGACCACACAAATGTATAATAAAACAGAGTTTTGTTTAGTTTTGCTTCCGAGCTTACCGAAGGTAACGGAAGCTATGTGATCGTGCTGAAGATTGAAAATATATTATGTCTCCGATTTCGAAAATTCTAAGACTAAAATCCGTTTCAGACATCAGGTAACATTTTTGGTTCCGTGTCTGTCTGTCATAAGGTCTGTCTGTCGCTCAATTTGTTCGAACCAACATATCTTAAAAACTACTCGTACGATTTTATTTGAATTTGGTTGGTACATGAAATTTAGCCTATTGTTGGTCCCATAAAGTTTCCATATGACCTCCTGCGATCATTTTTTTCACTTCCACATGCGCACAAACATACTTTTATTTAGACCTATAGCTTCAAAAGTACTTATCTGATTTGTATGAAAGTTCTATAGTTTTAGTAAGTAACCCGCCGATAGCCCCAGATTAATTTGAACCGTCTGCGCTCTTTAACTTTGCTAAATTGATACTTTAATTCATGTAAAAAATCATCAAAACAATATTGACAAATTAAAAAACGGGGAAACAAACAAATTAGACAATAATGGCTTGTAAAAGCATAAAATCAATTAAGTACGTGCTAGGATGCAAGGAAGTTATGTGCCACACCAATTGGCAGTCTATTTATAAGTTGAGATTCTATTTAATTTTTGCTTCCGAGCTTAGCGATATTTATGTTATAATATTTTAATATATTAAATAATAACTTTTTATATTTATTATTTATTTTTATTTATTTATTTATTTTATTTATTATTTATTATTATTATTATTATTATTATTATTTATTTATTATTTTATATTTGTATTGTTTTTCGAATGTAGCCTACTGATTATTTACTTTTTTTTTATCGCTATGAACATAGTCACTTGTTTTTCTGTACCATTAAAATGTATTCACCAACTATAAAATTATTCAAATGATCTATTTCACTTGTTAAATATAAGGGCTTAGTCTAATTAGCTTCTACTAAATCCAGCAGGTGTTGCTTTAGTCTGGAAAAAATTCAAATTTTCAAAGGGGTGTAGACCAGGTGAATTTCGGGGAGCAGTGAAAATGTTCACAACTCTCCTGTAGAATATCAGTCTAGATTTACATGTTATCCCTCTTATCCCCTCCAGTGTCTCTCATCCAGTAAAGCTATTTGCATTTAAGCGCATAAATCCCAGAGTCCACGGGGCCATGGGGAACCCGCATGAGAATAATAAACGGCCTTCAGGCAACTCCGTGAGGACTACATATGTTAGCAACTTAATAAATATCCGGAGAGGCCTCCGGGTTTAGTACCTAGGCAATTTACACTAGTGAAGTCTTCGCTAGTGTGATCGTTTATAGCTGTGTTGGTGTGGTCATTTCATTCCACGTGACTAAATTTCACTTTGGTCCATTTCCACTTTGAACCTGTTTTACATTATAGTGGGGAAACTTAATTTAGTTAATGGTTTTCAAACCGACAAATCAATTTAATCAAAATAACTCTAAACATCCAACTACAGCTACATATTCTATACTTCTTTGCTAACGAGTATTGTGTATATGTATGTGTCTGTGTTTATATATATATATATATATATATATATATATATATATATATATATATATATATATATATATATATATATATATATATAAAGTGTATTTATACTTCTTTCCTGACTATATCATACAATGATTTTTCTTGAACTATGCAGATTTACTTGGTTTCTGTGGATTCCTTTATTAATTTTTAATACTTTTATAGCGATTGCATTCTTGTTAGGCATATATTATAAGTAATTTATTATTATATTGATATCAATAACCACTTAAAATGCAACTTAGATTTTTTACCATACTATAAGTAATTTCCTCTAGAATGGACAAATAATAAGATTTATTCAAAAATTAGAGAACAAATTTGTTACAACTACTTTTAAGTACAAGTTTGTATTTAAAACAAAATCATTCCAAACATTTTGGTCTAATAACTTAAATACGCTGTGTTCGCTACTCTTTCAAAAATTAAAATTATATTTCAGAGCAAGAAAATCATTGGGTTGAGTTAAATGGGTCGCCAATGATAATATTTTAACTTTTTATTTTTCTATTTCGCATTCATAACATTTTATATATAAAAAAAAAACCTCTCATACAACCGTTTTCTAATCTGCACTTCCGCCACTTCATACGGGGAACTTAGAAGAGGGGAATAGGGTTCGAAACAAACTTCCACTTACTTTATTTTTTGATAACATTCATGGTCTCTGAGCTTAAGCAGAGGAATTCCACTTCCGAAAGAAAAAATGGAATTGTTCAGCGAATCGGTAAAAGCAAAGTTAGCTTTGCCAAGTTTTAAAGAGTGGAATACTTCAGAAATTAACCATGAGTGATAAACATGGATTAAAGGATTATGCATCATATGGCAGTGTAATTGGATTACGCGCATTGTGTTTGGTTCATTAACAGTTTGAAATGAAAGTAATTTAGGATTGTTAAATAAGATCTTTAGACCGTATAATCATTATTCTTTATAAATATGAAAGTATTTTCCTAAGTATTAATGCAGTCTCTATTAACTATTGTAATGAAGCTTTGTTACAAAGAAAAACCATAATTGAATGCTGCAATTTATTTATTAAAGTGGTCATTAACAAATCAAACACATGAGATTTTGGTCCAATACTGTAAATCAACCAAGAAACCATACCCATAACTGAGGAATTGGAAAAAAGAAAGTGGGTAACCTGGAGACAATGACCACGTAGAGGTAGGTCCAATAAGCAAACCCGGGGAGGGGGGGGGGGGGTATTCACACGTCACACGTCAGTGTGAATTATGTCTTACCTCCCTGAGATTCAACCATCGCTAGGGATATTGATAATGACCTTGGTTTCAGGCGAACCACTTGGCCACGCCGGTCCCCGGGTGCTTAATTATTGGTCCCGGGGAGATTAATTATTTAATATGTGTAAATATTCTGGAAAAAAATTGCTTGCATACGAGTCTGCAAGACAGTGGGAAATTTTCATGTAACGCTTTTTGGTGTCGTTTTTTGGTAACGCTTTTCGAGTTTATGTGCCAAAGTAAAGACATGAAAATGTAAAACGAATTGAGCGTATTCTTGCGTTTGTAAATTAGGAATTAAATAGATCATAACATGTTGTGCACGAAGAAAGAGAGTACTTTTCTTCTTCTCCAGTTTATTAAAGTAATCTTTTAGCTTCTTCACTAATATTTTTATAATAAAGGCAGAATTTAAGTATAACAAAAATAAAAAAGAATAAAGTAAAAAATAAATGTTATGTATGTAAGTTTATTAGGAATTAAATTCTAAGGGTTATGGCGTTTGTCCGGTGAAAATCGGAGCAGTTGTAGTTGGGGGGGGGGGGGCGAGGGCGCCGCTAGGGCGTTCGAGCGACTGCTAGAGCGGTAGCAAGAAGCGAAGAGAGTGAGGCGTGGGGCTGGTTGCCGATCGGGAGGGGATGGGTGGGTAGGCCCAACTAAGCGCGGTAGAGGGAGAGCCTATACCGAGGCAGGAGGATATAATATCCTCCTAACTCCCTGTTTCACATGTAACGATTTTTGGTGTTCTATTTTTAGTAACGCTTTTCGAGTTTATGTGCCATAGCCAAGACATAAAAGTGTCAATAATATGAAATCAATTTCTCCATATAAATCTGGAAATGTATTGATGGTGTACAGACGTATAACATAATTATAATAAAAGTTGTTAAGGAAAATCAGCTCCTTGGCCTCCTTAGATCCAAAGATAATGCATTTCGTTGGTACGGAGGCATGCCGGCGACAGTGGGTAGCCCAAAGCAAGTTTAACAACCGAGTTCAAAAGTTCCAATCGAGCTTGCTTCACTCTACAGCGAAATCTTAACCGTTTAAAATTAAATTATTTAAACCAAAATAACCTCTCTTACCTGTTACTGGTTGTATTTGTAATTGATTTTGTATTTTATCGCTAAACTTTTTCTGAAATTAGGCAATAGCGATATACTAATAATGTAATAAAACTAATGCATAACGTACATAATCTGTGCAAGTTTAAGCTTTCTAGGTAGTCGGAAAAGGGGTCAAATTTAGGTTACAAGATTTGTCCTGGATAAACATGTGATATTTATTAAAAGCGTGTAAAAATATGACGAAGCAAGGCAACTAAAATCCTTTATGTACAGAAGACACAATATTAATGTATATTTTGTGATGTTATCTTTCCCCATGGTTTTTGTTAATAACTTAATTGCAGATTGTTAACGTAAGGGTAGAGCTAAAGTGTCCTTTCTACACGTATTCTCTAAATTTTAGATTTTAAATCAAATAATTAAGTGCTTAAGTTATATTTATTAGTTAAATACACCTCTAAAAGGCAGAGTAATTTTCGAAGTTACATTAGTTCAACAAATAAACTAATTAAAAATTAATTTCCTTAATAAGACTAATGTAGGTAAGTGTAATGAAATTTATTAAATTTTGTATCTGAATAAATCAAGCAAATTAGCTTGAAGCTCCCAACTAAGATGGATATAAATCGTAATAAGCGTTCAACACGAGCGTTACATTACATATAACTTGGTCGTTGTGGAACAGAATTACAGATCTAGGTGAGTATGAACCATAAGTCACACTTAATGTTATTTGTCACCTAATAAACCGGTCCCTCGTGAGACCAATTTATAAGATATTGCGACTAGAAGGTTCATTGCTCTGTTCCAGTTAATATATTATGAAATTTTACTCTATATTTAGGACTGCGACACTGTTCTATCTGGTAATTACTTTTTGTTGTGGCAGTATTATATATACTTCGTGTTAATTTTATTTTTAGTTTTTAATATATCATTCTGTAATGTACATGTATAGTGAAACTACTGTGGTGCTACAAAAATTTAAATTTGTGACTTTTGTACTTTCCCCGTTTTATTGTTTACTCAGTTTATTCATTTTTTTTACTTTTCCTCACTACTAATAGTAGGAAAAGTATTGTTTTCACCAAAAAAATTTTTTTTCGAGATTTCAACGAAATTATCCGTTTTAGGTGTTTTTAAGACCTCCTAAGTGGTTTTCAGCATGACGTATGTATGTGTGTTATCATCGTAGCGCCCAAGGTATTTAACCTAGAGAGTTGAAACTTGGCAGAAAAATCAGTCCTAACCTGTAGTTGTGCCGCCCTGAAAATCAACTTTTTCCGCCATCTTGAACCCAGTTTGCTGAGTCAGCAAAATTAAAAAAATCGTAATAAATCGAAAATGGTCCTGATCGAGTTAAAATTTGGCTCGAATGTACCTCTCTGTATGACAAACAAGCCCACTATATTTCATTTTGATTTTGGCCGCCATTTTGAAGTTATAAATTTTTAAACTTTGACTGTTAATAATACTGAAAGTATAAATAGGTTTTTGACATATAGCATATCGTTGGAACCGGAAAAAATTAAGGAACAAATATAAAAAAAAACCGATGAAATTCCATTAATTAGTTTAAAAGTTATAAGCGAATATAATTATTTATTTGTGCAATAATTTTGATGACGTCAAAGTTTGTTTACATCTGTCAAAATACCGCCAAACTTCAAATAATTAAATAAAATATAGGTATTAAAAATAAGGTTTTTTTAAGAATGATAATAAATCATTTAATTCAGAACGGTCACCCATCCAAGTACTGACCACGTCCAATGCTGCTTCCTCCTGCTGCGGAAGTGAGGAAAAGTTCCGAGGTACTCCGTACCCGTTTTTTTTTGTTGTTTTTTTATACAGGTCCCTCTATTTAATACATAGGTATTATTCTAGGGCTAAACTACAAAAACCGCTGGCAAAAACTTAAAGTTTTAATCTTTTTTGAACGTCATTATTTTGATTATTATGAAAAATAATTCCAAGCTTACTAAAGGTGTATGAAATTGATTTTATTTTAGTATAGTTTTATTAAGTTCAGACACTGTCAATATTATTTTTTTGACAAGTTATAAAATAAACAGGTAGTTACGTTATCGTTATAATAGACATCAACCAAAATATCTTTCTTTAGTGCTTATAAAATTAATCTGAGTCTGGACACCCCATCTAGCCCACAAAGGTAACGAAAGCTATGTGATCTTCCCAAAGAACGAAAAACATTTTGGGTCCAGATGTGCCTATTGCTTAATTTTTGCGAACCAACATATCTTAAATTAGTCCGATTTAATAAAATTTGGATGGTAGGTCATAATTAACCCATTGTTGGCCTCATATAAGTTCCTATCTTATGCGCATTGTTGTTGTCTTTTCCACATGCGCTCAAACATACATTTATTTTCACCTATACCTTCAAAAGTTCTTATCTGATTTTGAAGATATTTAGATGGTTTGTCGAGCTCGTTGATAGCCCCAGATTTATTTCAACCTCCTGTTCACATTAAATATTGCTAAATTGATATACTTTTATTCGTGTAATAAAACCAAAAATATTGAAAGATTTTTTAAGAAAGGGTAATTTTTTTACTGTAAAAGCATACAAGCATTAAATTATAATTATAAGGACGTGAGAAAGCTCTATGCTTCTCTAACAGATTATTTTTATACAGGTCAAAATCGTTTTGATTATTTATATGAAGTTATTTTTAGCAAATTTTAAATATTGGAGACGTTTGAAATTAACATAGGACCATATGTGAACTACTTTCGAAAACCATATAATTTTTTAAACAATTAGATGAGTACTTTTTAAGATGTATATATGGTGTAAATTAATGTATGTTTGTGCGTATGTGGAAACAAATTGACCCAGAAAGCTTAAAACGTGTATGAGACCAAAATAGGCTAATTATGACCTAGCATCTAAATTTCATTAAAATTGGATTAGTAGATTTTAAAATATGGTGGTACGCAAAAATTAAACGACAGGCAGACACAGAACCAAATATATTTCCTAATGTCTGAAACGGATGTATTTCTTTGAATTTTTGAAATCGGAGACAAAAAGAATGTTGGTTCTTCAGAACGATCACATAGATAAGTTACCTTGGGTAAGCTCGGAAGGCAAATGGAGGGTAAATTAAATTAATTTAACAATAATGGGTCGTAAAAGCATAACATCATTGAAGTATGTGTTATATGTCGCGAGGAAGCTATGTGCTACACTAATTGGCAGACCATTATTATTGTTTTAATTAATATGAAAATAGAAAAATTTAGTAAAATTTGGAGATTTATTGCAGCTTTGAGGATTCTTTCCGTGAATGAATCTCTTCAAAACAATTCTGTGTTTATGTGGGGTTGAGATTAATAACTATCCTAAGCTTTTAACTTGTGAACCATTTAAAGAGTTATACAGATTTCGCAAATTTATTCGACTTAATGTGAGAATAATATATTCGAGGAGTCAGGGGTAAAACTAGGAACAGTTTTATCCCTGATATAACTAATTCTATGGGGAACTATTGTATTGCAATTTGTAGAGATTGAAGCACTAATTACGTTTGTTGGTCTTCGGGGAATCATGAACGTAATTAGTGGAATACTTATATCTTACTCTCAGGAGACGAGTATTAAATTAGTTTTAATGGTAACTTAAAACTAAGGGGTTAATAAATTCGCAACTGGCATAAAACCAACGTCAAATACTGGTGTATCTGGTAATATTTCGATTCGATGATAAGAAAGTAGCTGATCCCCATCCTTTATTAAAACCTGTTTTGGGAATAAAGAATGACCTCACCACTAAAGAACCTTTTAATGTACAAAGGTGGCTTAAACCACAATTGGTAATTTACAGTGCCAACAAATTCTAAATGCGAAAGAGAATGAATCAGTGAAGGAGTTATGTTATCAGTTATCAGTGTAGGACAGATGTTGACTCTGTCTCTACTCCCACTCAACATAAAATTTAGCTAAATTTAATTTCAGCTAAACTAAGACTTAATATAAATGCTAACTTAAGTTGAATATAAAATAAGAGGAACGATGCAGAATCAATTTTTCATTGTCTGCGAGTGGCATTGTATTTCTTTTATTTGTTTTCACCAATTTTTTAAGTAATCGTATTTTGCATCAGTACTTAAGACTTAATTAGTAAGTAAAATTACTTAAAATATTTAAAATTAAGAATATTGAATATTATTATACATTTTTATATAAAAAATAATTTAGATAATACTGTAAAAGCGTTTCTAAAAAAAAAAATTATACATTTAAAATGCGTGTTAACGATTATAATTAAGTGTTAATTACACATGTATATTACGTTAAAGTAAGAAAAGAGGTGGGGGAGTGTAGTACAAATAATTAACACATTGTTCCTTTCCTAACCCTTCCCAGACCAACTAGTCTAAACCCTTTAGCTCCTAAAGCAATTAAGAAAGTCTGGCACGAAAAACAAGGGGAGAAGGGCCGTAGTATGAAGAGAAGAGTTGCCCTAATGGCATGATAGCAGGGCATCTCGCAAACCTAAAACCTTAATAATAAACCTTTTGCCTTTGGATCTACTCCAAATTTAACCGGCGAAGTGGGATGGGCCGATTATACTGAGATGCCGTCTCCAGGGACACCGTAAGAAGTTAAAAGCAGCCGTGAATGAAAAAAAGTTACTAAATGAACTGAAAAATTATTCACCTTTTAATATTAACTTCCTAAATTGGAAGAAAATCTTATTATTCCTTTTTAAAGAACCCATAAACGATCCGTAAATTACTGAAAGGAAAAACTGATTTGGCCGGTCTCTCTAAATTTTTCGGATGCGGTCTGAATACCCCCTTTACCACACACACGGTCCGAATTGGTTTCAGTTCGTCTTCACTTTTCGCTCGATATCTGTTGGCCAGCAGTATTTACTCATGTGCCTTTTAATATAAACAATATTCATTTAAGTTCATCCAGACGATTTTTACGGCATTTATTGGGCTACTATTAACCACTAAATGGCAATAAACAAGTACACGAAAGATTCGCATGTGGTGTAAGGATAGGGTCTTAAAAAGGAGCACGTTTTCCCCCATAAACCTCCTCTCGGAGTTAAAGTGTTGGCCAAACGCCTTTGAAATGAGTTTGGTAACGTCTTACATAGTGAAAGAAGATACAGCTATGCGCGAAGCCATACCAGCGCACATGATACTGACGGCTTAACTGAAGTTACACACCGCCGTTTCATCTGGTTTAAACCAATCGGATCCTGAAAACCTATTGACTTTTCAATTCTAATCCGACCACGTCAATAGATTTAAGGAAATACGGACAGTTTTTTACCACAAAAGATCCGGAAGTACAGACAAGCTAGATCTATTTTTCCTGTAGGTATGTATTAATGGATCGTCATGAGGGCCTCTAAAGAATGTTAAAACATAAAATCGCAGAAGTTATTATCACTTAAATTTTGAATTCCTTCTAGTTACCTATAAAATCAAGGCAGAAAGCCCAGTCTTGTTGGGTGAGATTCTCTAAACATTTTTCTCTTTTTTCCCTAAAAAATAAATGAACGGGTTATTTCTCTGACGAATTCGAAATATATTTAATATGCTTAAATATACGGACCCTAAAATATGTCTTGACTCACCGAGTTTACATTATGCAGTTTTATAAATATACTAGTTTTTTTTTTTTTTTTTTTTAATTTACTCGTACAAAAAGAAAATTCTCTCGTGCAGTGGAACACTCAAGGGTTTTACTCAGTTAGACAATGTCGCCAACAATTAATTTAAATACTGAACTCTCTATTTAGGTATATATTTTTTTAATTTGTACTTAAAGAGTTAACATTGTTATTTTAATTTTTTTTTATGTTAAAACGTTTTTTCTCGAGGTATCCGAGTCCTAATTTTTTTAATTACCCACCTAACGGACTTAAACGTTTTTATATAAAAGTAAAAAAATATAAGACATTAAAAAAAAACCTTTTTTCTTTCAATTTGACAAAAGTAAGGTCCCCTTTAATTTTTTTACCATATAACTGTCACCACAAAAAATAACTCGCTAGACGACAAAGCGAGAAAAAGAGTATTTAACACAACTTAATTACACCTTTATTTTTTTCTTTCTTTAACTTTAATTCCTCCTTTTTTTCTCTTTAAAATAATAAAAAAGGTAAGGTAGAGTTAGAAGAAACATTATTACAACTTTTTTCTTATAATGATGTATGAAGTCAGTGTAAGGTAATGGGTTAAAGCTAAGGATGGTAAAGGCGTCCCCAGAAGGTAAAATATAGAGTCTTTATACAAAACCGCTTGGAAATTTGTAGTGCTAGGAAATGGAGAAAAGAGAATAGACTTTAAACTGAGAAAACCTTTGAACAAGGAGAAGGCTACTCTGTTATTATACGTACCGAACTACAAAAAAAAGTTCATCTTTTGTCCTCGAAGAATACAATTTACCTAGACGGTTTTGTAAATAGAGAGAAAAGGACGGACAAAACGGGTCGAGTAAAGGAAAGTATAAGATTATTTCTTCGCATCTTCTTCGCACCCACCTTTTTACAAACACAAACAAGTTTGAGTTTTCTTTGTATTTTTTTTTTTTTTTTTTTTTTTTCTCTGTCTCTAACCCCTTTTCTTATTAATAAAATAAAAATAAATAAAGGCTTCATTCTTCTACATTAATAGTAAAAAGAAAAGAGAACAAGTAAATATGACACAAAGTTTGATTATTATACATTGTTTTTAAAGTTATTATTTGAAAGAAACATTAAAAAGAGTAGTGGTTAAGAAGTAACAACTTGTGGAACATCATCAAAATAAAGTACATCCTAGTCGTGTTAGTGGGTGAGTTTAACGTGTTAAGAAGTTTTTTTTTCTTTTTCTTTTTTGTGTTAAATATAAAATATTCTTTCGTTTGTTTAAAATTATTTATCTTTAGATTTTTCAAACAATTTTTTTAAATTACATTTTTACGTATTTGTATAATTACTTTTTCTATTAAAGTTTACCACTAAAACTCTAAAGAAATCCAAAGTTAAATTAAATTTTTTGTTTGATCAAATTGGTCCGTCTTATTTAAAAATAAAAACTTTAATTTATTTTATTTTACTTATTTGATATCCATATAATAATAAATAATATTATGTATTAGGTACACCATCAGTGTATTTGTTTATATCTTAATTATTATTACTTCTTTTTGTTTAGTAATAATAAAAAAAACTTTTATAAAGGGGAAAAAAATATATTTGATTAAAATTACGAAAAAGGGCTAGAAATTCCTTCTCATGGAACACATTTAAAATAAATTGGATGTAATTTCATTTTCTTTTTAATTATTATTCTTTTTTGCCGTCTTTTTCGAAATATGGTTGTAAATATTTAAATATGTACGAGCATTTTTCAAAAATAGAAAAACAGAAACATAATAAGAGAGGAAAAAGCATAACATTTTATAAGTTTTTAGTTTACTTGAAATCATTCAATGCTTTATTTTAACAAAAAGACGTGCTTGTTTTTTTTTTACAATACTTAATATATTGCTTCCGAGCTTACCGAAGGTAACGGAAGCTATGTGATCGTTCTGAAGAACGAAAAAATATTAGGTCTCCGATTTCAAAAATTCCAAGACAGAAATCCGTTTCAGACATCAGGGAACAATTTTGGTTCCGTGTCTGTCTGTCGGTCTGTCGGTCTGTCGGTCTGTCGGTCTGTCGGTCTGTCGTTCAATTTTTGCGAACCACCATATCTTAAAAACTACACGTCCAATTTTAATGAAATTTGGATGGTAGGTCATAATTAGCCCATTGTTGGTCCCATATAAGTTTCAACCTTCTGCGCTTATTTGTTTGTCATCCACATGCTCACAAACATACATTTATTTACAGCCATATCTTTAAGTGTAATCATCTGATTTTTATGAAATTTTTATGGTTTGTCGAAAGTAGCCTGCAGATAACACCTGCTTAATTTCAACCCTCTGCGCACTTTAAATCGTGCTAAATTAATATGTCTTATATTATAAAGCCGCAAGGCTAACTGACTCACTGACTGACATTAATGTTTACCCACTTCCAGAAGAGCTAGAGACTTGTGGTTTGCGCCATTCGACGCGCAACGTCCATATTGTGGACCAAAATAATTATACAAAGTTTACTTTTCCCCCTCCTTCCACCCTTAAAAAAATAAAAATGGGTGACTTGATTTTTAAACTGGTTTGGGGGCTTATTGCGGCTAAACGGTAAGTCGTATTAGAAAATGGATAGCACAAATGGTGACTGATTTTAAAAGATCTACAACTTTAGTCCTATGAGTTTTTGTCGTATCATCATCGGTTGTACCCTAGATGGTGATAATTTTGTTATTATTTGGTTTTATTTTTTTCCATTTTTGTCTTTGAATGGCCATAGTTTCTATAATAGTTGGCCAATTTTGTTTCTGATTGCGGCGATTGAATCTCACACTAATGCTCTTTAAATTGAGCGTATTTTATTTCATTAGTTCATCCTACTTGCTGAGAACATGAGAGTAAACTTTTTCCCGTGTGCCGTGTCACGTGACCACTTTTGTTTGTTTTTAATATTGTGTCATATATCATTTTAAAGGCCTTGATATGTAGATTAAAGCTATTTTATTTGTTGATTTTTTAAAAATTTTGTACATGTACTTTTGTACCGATTTATAATTTTGTTGTTGGTTAAAGGGTTTAAATACTTTTTTGATATAAGGTTTTTTATTTATATGTATTTATTAGTTAAATGAATGCCCTTTTGTATTATTTGTTTTTTAAAAATATAACTTTGGTACCTCAGAGTACAGGGGGTACTAATGTTAAAGTTAATCTTTTATAATATGATTTATATCGTTGAAAAGCTCTTGCATAGTAGATTAATTTTTGTTATATTCTATTTTGTGTTATTTTTAGTTTTGAGGGTAAAATAAAAAAAACCTGTTTATACAGCGGTTTCTACGATTTGGTTGCAGTTTTATATTTGTTTATTAAATTAATTATATATGCGCTAACGTTTGGTACTTGTTGGAGGCTTTGTTTCTCCAACAAATGTTTGTTTCTCCAACAAATTAAATATTTACTGGAACAGTGCCGCGCCGTTCCAACTTTTTGAATATGTTTATCGAGGTATTTTTCTTAATTTGGTCTTTTCTTTGCGAGGAAGCTATGTGCCACATTAATTGGCAGAGTATTTTATTTATTTTTTTATTTTTTTTAAATAAATAATTACTGTTATAAAACTAAACTTTAATGTTTGATTGTGTTACAATTAAAAATTCTATCAGATAAATAAGCAAAATATTTACTCAATAATATAAGATTTGAGTGCTAAACCCTAATACTTATAAGCAAGGCGAAACAGCAACCTTCAATCTATTAATTTTCAGTAAAAAGAAGTCACTTAAATAAGACTAAATAAGTATGGATGAATCAAAAGTGACTTTACTGTACTATACCGCAAATATATACAAATAACCGCGAATATAAATTTTCTTCAGTGCCAGTGTGGGAGTTTTGTATGAAATCACAGATTTGAACAACTGGCTTAAATCAACAGCCATAACATATTTTAGCCTCCAAAAAAGTAAATTATTTGTGGTTGAATGCCAGGTCTTAACACAGATATCAGGTATCTGAAGGCGAATGCTTGTTTATAATATATTTTTTAATATGTTCACTATTCGCAGTTAATATTTTCAAATGATACGTATGTAAATTTCTACTACGATTTATTCGCTTCTTTTCTCATTCTAATTATGTAAAGTTTGTGTTATTGATTAAATTTATTAATTTTTTTAATAAACCCAATTACATAGTTGTTACGTTTCTTTACAAAATACGTAAACCTATAACATATATAGTATTTATATTAGGGAGCCAGCATGTATTAATCATATTAATATAAAAAAACAAATCATGATAACTTATATTTTCCATAAATTAACCCATAAACAATGGGTAAAAATTTAAATCATCTTAACACATAGTATGTTGCAATACTTTATTTTTTATTGCAGTTGTTATCCAGTGATCTTAGAATTGTGGATTTGAAATATAGTTGTTGTGCTAGGCAGCTTAAGAAGAGATAAATAAACACGTTTGTTAAACTTTGTGACAGTAGAAGCTCATGTTTCAAACTGGTCATTTAACATGAAAACTGGTCGTTTAACATGAAACTCTAAACTGTAATATACTATCTAATGTCACAAGAAATTACTTCTTACTATACATGACCGTCAAAACTAAGTCGTTTGTTGAGTTCATATAGATCATAGTTTAGATAGGATTTTAAGTTTCTCGTTGTTGAAAATAATTATTACTTATTTTGCAACAGAGCTTTCGCTCGGGCTAAGCTCTGTAGAAGATTTTAAAACGCGCATTTATTTCTTACTATCTAATTACGACTCACTGTTACTGTCTTGAAATATTAAGGAGGATTGCCAAGAATGAACGGTAAAGACAGGTTAGGTATATAAAGACAGTAGGTGTATGGAGTGATATAAATAGGAAATATATTGGAAGATGGCTTGATAACAAAGAGGATCTTCATAGTTTAGATATTTAGACCGTAAGCATATAAAGACGCAGGGGAAAACAGCACGTTTTTTTTTCAACCGCAGAAATATACGCAACTAACGTCAAGTACGCACGACAAAGTGACTAGAATCAGAAGTAAGGTAAGGAAAAAATACTCTGCCAATTAATGTGGCACATAGCTTCCTCGCAAAGAAAAGACCAAATTAAGAAAAATACCTCGATAAACATATTCAAAAAGTTGGAACGGCGCGGCACTGTTCCAGTAAATATTTAATTTGTTGGAGAAACAAACATTTGTTGGAGAAACAAAGCCTCCAACAAGCACCAAACGTTAGCGCATATATAATTAATTTAATAAACAAATATAAAACTGCAACCAAATCGTAGAAACCGCTGTATAAACAGGTTTTTTTTATTTTACCCTCAAAACTAAAAATAACACAAAATAGAATATAACAAAAATTAATCTACTATGCAAGAGCTTTTCAACGATATAAATCATATTATAAAAGATTAACTTTAACATTAGTACCCCCTGTACTCTGAGGTACCAAAGTTATATTTTTAAAAAACAAATAATACAAAAGGGCATTCATTTAACTAATAAATACATATAAATAAAAAACCTTATATCAAAAAAGTATTTAAACCCTTTAACCAACAACAAAATTATAAATCGGTACAAAAGTACATGTACAAAATTTTTAAAAAATCAACAAATAAAATAGCTTTAATCTACATATCAAGGCCTTTAAAATGATATATGACACAATATTAAAAACAAACAAAAGTGGTCACGTGACACGGCACACGGGAAAAAGTTTACTCTCATGTTCTCAGCAAGTAGGATGAACTAATGAAATAAAATACGCTCAATTTAAAGAGCATTAGTGTGAGATTCAATCGCCGCAATCAGAAACAAAATTGGCCAACTATTATAGAAACTATGGCCATTCAAAGACAAAAATGGAAAAAAATAAAACCAAATAATAACAAAATTATCACCATCTAGGGTACAACCGATGATGATACGACAAAAACTCATAGGACTAAAGTTGTAGATCTTTTAAAATCAGTCACCATTTGTGCTATCCATTTTCTAATACGACTTACCGTTTAGCCGCAATAAGCCCCCAAACCAGTTTAAAAATCAAGTCACCCATTTTTATTTTTTTAAGGGTGGAAGGAGGGGGAAAAGTAAACTTTGTATAATTATTTTGGTCCACAATATGGACGTTGCGCGTCGAATGGCGCAAACCACAAGTCTCTAGCTCTTCTGGAAGTGGGTAAACATTAATGTCAGTCAGTGAGTCAGTTAGCCTTGCGGCTTTATAATATAAGACATATTAATTTAGCACGATTTAAAGTGCGCAGAGGGTTGAAATTAAGCAGGTGTTATCTGCAGGCTACTTTCGACAAACCATAAAAATTTCATAAAAATCAGATGATTACACTTAAAGATATGGCTGTAAATAAATGTATGTTTGTGAGCATGTGGATGACAAACAAATAAGCGCAGAAGGTTGAAACTTATATGGGACCAACAATGGGCTAATTATGACCTACCATCCAAATTTCATTAAAATTGGACGTGTAGTTTTTAAGATATGGTGGTTCGCAAAAATTGAACGACAGACCGACAGACCGACAGACCGACAGACCGACAGACCGACAGACCGACAGACCGACAGACAGACACGGAACCAAAATTGTTCCCTGATGTCTGAAACGGATTTCTGTCTTGGAATTTTTGAAATCGGAGACCTAATATTTTTTCGTTCTTCAGAACGATCACATAGCTTCCGTTACCTTCGGTAAGCTCGGAAGCAATACACTGCCAATTAGAGTGGCACTTAGCTTCATCGCGTATACTTTAATGATTTTAGGTTTTTTTTAGTTCGATAACGTGTGCACAGAAGTGAATGCAACAGTGTAAAGATAGCGAATGAATCCTGGTCGCCTGGTCTCGAGGTCCCTAGGCTTGCTGTGCTATTAAAGAGGTAGTTGAAATAGACAGGTGGGGGAACCAATGCCACCTCCTATTCCCCTCGTCTATCTCCCTCCCTGGGTTCTCTCCATAGTAAAACTATTAATAGTTTTAACGATCATTAACACTTCATAGCGGTGTCGCTGTTGGTTTTACTAAAAAATTGTATTTAAAAAAATGTGTATCCCATTAAATAGATGAAGTTTGATTTTTTCCCGACCTAAAATTCCAATTTTAGGTTTAAAGTTCACGTTTACGAGAGCGTTGCGTGCGAACACTTAGGCGGATATCGTTGTCCAACGAACTCGTCCTGGGCATTGGTAAAATGAACATGTCTACCAAATTTCATCAAAAACAGTCTACCTTTACTCAATTTATCGTCACACGTTTCACACACCGTTCGTGGACACACAGACCGACAGAAAGATAGGCAGATACACAGACAGACAAACACGAGACCAAAAATGTTCCCTAATGTCTGAAATGGATTTCTTCCTTGGCATTGTTAAAATCGGAGACCTAAAATTGTTTAGGTCTTCGGTAAGCTCGGAAGCAATTGGAGGAACAAGAATAAATGCAAGGGGATGGTAGTAAGTGGTAGGAGTCAATAGAAGAGATAAAGTAAATGGATAAACAGCATAAATTCTTATTTATTATATTGACATAAGCAAATAATATGTTGTATGTAGAAATAATGATAACAGAAATAAAGGCAGGGAAATAGGGCCTAGACAGTAGGAAGAAAACAACAGAAAAATACAAGAAAAGAAGTTAGACCAATCTATAAATATGGCGATGTTAGTATGATGGTGAGTAGGTGTTGTGATTACTTGTTGCACTAACTACATGCGTTGTGTAATATAAGCATGCATTTTAAATGTTTGAGGTCCTGTTTCAGTTTGTTGATAAGGATGGTAAACTGGTCTTCATACTGATTAACTGGCATCACTACTAATGTATATTCACTCAAAAGTATAGAAAAGTTGACTTTATAAAGGTTGTAAGAAAATCACCTTAACGATCTTGGCTTCACAGTCGCTCATTTCAGCGGTTAAAAGTGGCTTGGTGGGTTTGATGTTCTCCTAGGGTAAAACTGGCCAGAGGGTTTGTAGTAGATGCATCCAGTGGTGAATTAAGGTTAGGAAGGAGGCAGGTTACGGATGTGCGCTAAGGGAGTAAAAATAAGTTTCTTCATAAGTGTGTCTTGGTTTTCCCTGATATTTCTTAATCCCGAGGTATTCTCGCGGCGAGGCAGCCCCCAGTTGGTTCCTGGACGTGCAGCAAAGTGCTCTTCTCCAAGAGAGCATTCTCTAAGAGAAAACCAAAGCCGCCTTGACTTGTTTGTCTCACTCTTATTGATGGCTCACAGTCCTCGAGCCTGTTTCGCTCAGTGTAAACGGAATGGGCAAGACAGCCACCTCCCAAGACACTCGCGCGAAACTGTTGTGTGATTGAGACTCGCGTAGTCTAAACACAACTTAAAACCTCAGTAACCACCTGCTACTATCTGGTAATTATTATGAGTGGTGTGCTCAAGAGCTTAGCGTTGTACTCATGAATCCCTTGTACTGAAGAATCCCTCAATTCAATTATGTTTATATGTGTGCCATGTACATGAGAACCCATGTACTTTTAACCACCTTTAAATGAAAGTAGAACTTTTGTTACTCTGCTTTATTTAAAGAATGGTTTACAACTCAAATATTACGGTTTTTTTTAACATTAAGATTAAATTTCTCCAGGTCATCTTTTTTAATAGGTAATCGAGCTTAATATGAAAGTCAAAAGAAGTTTATTGTTTAACTTAAAAGAAAGAATACCTCTTCATCATAAGTTGAACAATGGATAATCCAAAAATAATATATAGGCGATCCATTACTAAAGTATTTTTTTAATTTCAAACTAGTGCGCTCATTATAAGAAGTTAACCTCATAATTCGCTGCTATATCTATTTTCCACTTGTTCTTTTACGAGTTTTAGATGGTAAATCACAGGACGTTTCCATTTTAATAATGGAGGATGGAGGGGTTTGGCCGTTAAAATAATAAGTTTGTATAGCGTTAACTCCATTAACTTCTAAAACTTCTATATCGTTATAGTCAGAAAGCTATTAGATATTATTTTGTCGGTCCTTCTCCCTCCTGTTAAATCCCGCAGCCCACTGAAACCTCTAGAATTTCGCCCCTACCTCCCTCAGTACCGGACAAAACGTTTGCAAGCTGCCCCCTCCCGCTATTATTCTTTATGAAATCGACCTACGAAAAATATTCGAGGCACGTACAAGCCTTTCTAAACTCCTCCTTCCACAAAAACCTCCCAATTCTAGGGGTTCTCAAAAACCAACCCTGGGAGTAACGAACACTGATACACCCTACCAAAAAAAAAAAAAAAAAAACAGAAAAAATATATCCGCAACGGAACAGATCTACAGGATACACGAATTTCTCATTTTTATACTCCTTGTATCATAACACACACATACACTAAAAAAGATATCATTTAAAAAAAATTAGAAAAGAATGGGCAGTATAAACCACAAAAGATAAATTGTTACAACTTGTCTTTTTTATTTCGTAACAATATAAAATCACACTACGTTAGCATTCAATACTATGCACGACATACTCGCAATTATTACAAAGGCATATTATTTAGGTTTAGTAAATAATAAAGCTTATTTTACTTTATATATATATATATATATATATATATATATATATATATATATATATATATATATATATATATATATATATATATATATATATATATACATATATGTGTGTGTGTGTGCTACTTTTGAGGATTCTTTCCGTGAATGAATTTCTTCAAAACAATTCTGTGTTTATGTGGGGTTGAGATTAATAACTATCCTAAGCTTTTAACTTGTGAACCATTTAATGAGTTATACAGATTTCGCAAATTTCCCGGCGCTGGAGTGTATTTTTCATGTCTGTTTCCCGTAGTTTATAATAATTATAATTTGATTTAAATTAAAATTTAAACTTTCCGTAGTATGAAAACTACCAAAACTTAAAAATTGAATAAATAAGTAAATAAAAATTAAAAAATAAATCTGTTAGTCGTATGTTCAGACACCGAAATTATTTCAATAAAATTTTACATAGTGGTTTAGAATAATCTATCTTGAGGTGAATTAAGAATTTTGACAGCCCTAAATTTGTTACCGCTAAAACCCAAAAACTGTGATAAAAATGATCAAAACCAATTCTGACGATTTTGATAAACATTTTTAACTGTAGTTCATTTCACTAATAGTTCAATTATATAATTAGTTTTCCCTGGAAAATGTTTCATTGTTGTAATTGAGAGCTCAGAGTTCAATATCCCGCCTGGCTGCAATATTTTTATTGTAAACTAGCTGGACACCCGGATTCTTTTATAGGGGAGATAAACTCGTAAACACTATATATGTATTAAAATATTAATAATTCGCTTGAAATACTACGATTCACTAAACATCTTTACCCCAAAACCCGTATTTATTATTATTATTAGAACAACAAATTTTACCGAAAAATCACTTATAAATACATTTTTATTTGGATTAAAAAGATTGTAAGGATGTCTACATTATATGACTCGTGCCGAAGCTAACGGACTACTCCAGATTCAGCATATGGAAGGCACTTAGAATGTCCTCATTGAAACTGTTTCCTCAATCTAGAATATAGCGTTGTGTTGAGATATCCGTCTCCCCCCCCCCCCCATTCACACAAAAAATTGGGGTACTTCTAGACCAACCAAAGACTCGCGGTTTTTTGAGTTTGGTCGGAGATCGACCCAAACCGCCTGGAAAAATCCGAAAAGGTTAAAAAAAATTGTATCCCTCCCCCTTAAATAATTAAAGATGGCGGACGCCACTTTAAAGTTCTTTTGTAGGCTTATTGCGGCTAAATGGGGTTTTAAAAGATCTACAACTTTGGCCCTATGACATTTTGTCGTACCTCCATCGGTTCTACCTTAAATAGAGCTAAATTTTATGTTGAAAAAAACATTTGAGCTCTTATGGCATCCGCAATTGTTGACTGATTTAATTTCTAATTAGGGTTCTTAAACCTCACACGAATTCTCGAACCCGAATGAAGCTGAATTTTTTATTTAAAGTTTTAATGCCCAAAATTAGGGTGTGGCTAATGTTAGAAGCATACAATGTCTATTATAATCTTTTTTTCAAATTTTTAAAGTTATAAAATCTAAGTGTGGCTTTTATTCGAGGGTCGCTTGGATAAGAAAGTTTATAAAAATAACTAAGTTAGTATAGCGTAAGTAAAAGTAGCACACACATACACATATATGTATATATATTTATATAACTCTGTATAACTCATTAAATGGTTGACAAGTTAAAAGCTTAGGATAGTTATTAATCTCAACCCCACATAAACACAGAATTGTTTTGAAGAAATTCATTCACGGAAAGAATCCTCAAAGTTGCAATAAATCTCCAAATTTTACTAAATTTTTATATTAAAATCAAATTATAATTATTATTAACTACGGGAAACAGACAGTGAAAAATACACTCCAGCGCCGGGATTTGAACCACGGGTCTCCTGTATTTCAATTGTGGTTCAAATCCCGGCGCTGGAGTGTATTTTTCACTGTCTGTTTCCCGTAGTTAATAATAATTATAATTTGATTTAAATTACTTATTTATATATATATATTTTTTTTAATAAAAAAAAACAAACTTTTTTAATCAGGGGACCTTAAAGCGTGTAAATCCATTAAAATGATTTCTCTTTTTATATAGTGCGAATATGAGAAATTAAAAAAAAGGAAACTTGAAGAGAATTTTAGTTTATTTATACAGTTAAAGGCAGAGTTGGATATTGGGTAGCCGGAGCAATGAAAAATATGTCTAGAGTGAAGTATGAATATTATATCGACTTTAAACAGTAAATTACTCAAGTGAATAAGGCAGCTTTACCCAACCTCAGCTCATTATAAGTTTCTTTATTACTCTTCTAACAATTCACCTTAGTTGAAAGCTATTAAATAAATTATATATAGTGGAATAATAGAATTTTATATTATGTCATATCCTTATATACAGGCACGAGGATTGTTACTTTCCAAATTAACTAACTAGCTAATTTTAAAGAAACTCATTTTGAATATAAGAATGTTGAGTTATATTTAAGTTGTTATATTATAATAAGTTTTTTCCCCCAAAAAGTTAAAATTATTAAAAATAGCCTGCCAATTAGGGTGGCACTCAGCTTCCTCGCGACATATTACGTATACTTTAATTATTTTATATTCTTTTCAACCTATTATTATTATTTTAAATTATTTAATTTTCCCCTGATTTTTAAATCTGTCGAAATCGTTGTGATTTTTTAAATAATTACGCAGTATCAATTTAGCAAAATTTAAAGTGCGAAGGGTTTAAATTTGTCTGGTGCTATCTGCGGGCTACTTTTGACATAGCATTCAAATTTCATAAATATAAGATACATACTTTTAAAGATTATATAATAGTACATTACGCGTCGAGTGCGGAAAGTAGCATTTTGCATGCGAGTGTGGAGTTTGCACCCGAGCGACAGCGAGGGTGGTAAAACCACACGAGCAATGCAAAATGCCGTTTTCGCACGAGTTGCGTACCGTACTTTATCTACGATTGTTAGATTTAAATAATAAATACAGAAAGAAATAAACTTCCAATATACAAGTTCGTATTTCTCTTTTGATAAAGATAACATTAATTCATTAGTTGTATTTTGTGCCGAATTATTTCGGGAGGCGTATTATTCTCCTCATATTCGTTATAATCATTTAAATCACTCATTGATTTTCACAAAAAACTCGATATAAAAGTTACTTTTATTAAACAAACAGCAAATTAGTCTTGTTAAATGTAAACAAACTCTCTAATCGTGCGTAAAGCTGAAGAATTCCTCTTCTTTACCGCACTAGTGTGGTAAAGAAGAGGAATTCTTCAAAACTATGAGACGCGCATGCGTAATGAATACAAGTACGTAAAGAATCACTTTCTACGCATCTAAACAGAGATATAATGTTTATATTTCGTATCAATCGTAGATAAATGTACTTTTGTGTGCTAGGTAAACGTAGATAGAGGCAAAAATGAACTAATTATGACCTAGTATCCAAATTTCATTTAAAGTGGACGAGTAGTTTTTAAGATATGTCGGTGCTTTTTAAGATATATTGTGCTTTTTTGTCATTTTTTTTTGCCCCGATTAAAAAAATGAAGTTATTATAGGAGGGTGGGATCAACCACTTTATACATCTTCTCGATGTGACCTAATATATGATAGGACTCGAAAAATCATTGACCTTGGTTTTTTGTGAGTGGAAAGTGCACTAACCATTCTTGTAGCCCGAAAAAACATTTGTTAATTGTATAAAAGTATGGTTCCATATTTATTAATTTTCAAATGAACTTAATACACATTAAATAAAACTGTTGCTCTTATTATTTATTATGGAGCTTTAAAATTTTTACGATTGAACAAAATGAACTCATAAAATATTTTATAGTTATTGCCTTATTTTATGATAAAATATTCACTCCCTCTTCAGCCGTGAGGGATTTAATGACAGAATAATCTAATTACTACTCTTGCGTAATGATTTTAAATGTTTTAACAATTTTCAAATTTAAATCTGACTGTACACTGTATATGATTTTATTTACTATTTATTAGCTTGAATATTTACACTCTTGTAAAATTATGACTTAAAAATAATTAAGATATAAAAGATTCTCTCGTATATTGATTATGTTATGGAAATTTCTTCTTTTCAGCCAAGGTTTTATCTATCCTTGCTCTTTATCTGACGTGTTTTCACGTATAAAGAACAGGAGTAGTAGGGGGAAGTAAAGGAGGGGAGAGAGAAGAATAAAGATGATGATAAATATTTATATTTGAAATTCCAATGAGGCTTTGCTTGCTCACGGCAGCATCCCTCGCAGTATCCCCCTACAAGAAGCATTAAGAGACGCACCGGCCTACATTGGATGAAGTGATTCCAAACTCCGACTTCCCCCCTTCCACCGTTCAGTGTGCAAACAAGGAAAATGAATTCCTGATGTAGTGTGTGCCGAAATTCGCTAGAAAATTTAGCATTCCTCTTTCCACCCTAGTCTTTCTTTTTCCTGCTCCCTCAACTCCTCTATCTTCCAACCCTAACGATTCCAAGAACAAACACAACTAATCCTTTACTCCCTCTCTTTAACCTATCCCATAAAGAAAGCAAAAAAATGCTCCCTTTTTCCAGAATTTATTTTATATTTTTGAACATCCACCCTTTTTATTTTTTCCATTAGATTTGGGAATTTTGAGCCCTAATTTTATACCTGCTTTATTTTTGCTTCCGAAAGTCAAATATAAGGGTAGCATTGTGATCATTCTAAAGATAAATTGTTGTTTTCGAAATCTTAATTTTTTATTTTCTTAGAATTGATCATTTTATTGTTTTAAGCATTCGTGGAAATTTAGAACATACCAATACACCTTAAAATCCCAATAAGTTTTATTATAAATGTTCTTTTAATCTAATTTTCAAATAGTATAGTTGTCTTCAAATAACTAAATAACTTTGTGGGACAGCACTCCGTGAAGGGCCAAGCCCTTCTAAAGGGCTTTTACAGCTATATAATATTAGGATAACACGGGGTTAGTGAGTCGCTCCATCAGCTGTAAATGATCATCATTATGACTAGAGTGGTTGGTAGAAAGGAACACAATCATTGTTGGCATACACAAGTAACAATGATCATTATGTTGGCATAAACAACCTGCTAGGGTACAAATTGACTTAGGCTACACTGATCGACAAGAGGCTGCTTGTTTCCTTGGGTTGCCTGTTTCTAGGTGTGCGAATGACCAGAGAAGATTTTGACTTCTTGCTTGAGAAAAGTATCACCTATTATAAAAAAAATCTGATACCAACTACCGTGAGGCACTACCAGCTCACGCTGTTTTAGTGACATTGAAATATTTGCAACCACTTCCCTTATTTTGCTTGCAGATAAACCACTCTACTTTGACTCTAGTTTTTTCCGCTTACGATGGAAAGCTATACATAAATTCTTGATATTCTTTTACAATCGCAGTATTTATTCGTCAACTTCTTCAGCTTACAATGTTTTATTTCTATTTTCTTTATAATCACGAATTATGACAATCTTTAATAAGCAAGACAGTTCTTCCAAAATTCTACTCCATGTCGGATGATACAGGGAAGGCACACCGATCCACTGAGAGTTGGATTACGGCGACATAGTACATAACACATTTTATATATATATATATATATATATATATATATATATATATATATATATATATATATATATATATATATATATATATATATATATATATATATATATATATATATATACAGGGTGTCCCGGGTCAGGACCGACAAACTTTGGGATGTGATAGTACAGTTAATTTGGAGTAAAAAAAGTTCTATAAACCATGGTCCTATTCTCATTTGTTTTCTAGCTATCTTATTTTTAATTATTTTTTGTAAAACGTGACTTTGACTTAATAGATTGGCAATATCATTAGAACTAATTAAGCTAGAATGATAAATTATATACCACCTGAAAGAGCATGAAAAATGTTTAAAGAAAAACATCATTTAAGTTATTTAATTTAATTTTTAGTTGCACGTTAATTCGTTAGAACTTAAAAAGTATAAAATTTAATTAAAAAAAGAAAATGTTAGAGCTTGTATAACTACTGTATTGTATTAGATAGCTATGGGTGCAAAACTCCTTAAAGTTGGCGCATTAACTAAGCTTCAAAACGATACTATTAAATTTAAAATATTGCAACTCAAAGTATCCGAAATAGTGATGAAATTCCAAAAAAACATGTCCTACTGTAAGCTGAGGTAGGGTTGGGGGAATGGGAAGTGCTCTAAAAATGCAAACGTCGGGTGATTTTTCTTTTTCTTTTAAGTTGCTCTAGTATAATAAAACGTTAAAGTCAGAGTTCAGTCATAGTACCCGTGTGGTACCAGTCATGGTACCAATGATACTACAGTCATTGTAAAGTCATAGCACCTGATGAATCTTATAAATATAGGGTGTAATAATTTATTTTTATTACGATAATTAATTATTTTTATAATAATGTTCTTTGTAACATAACCAAAATTGTACTGAATTAATTTAACTATCTTATTACTTACTTTAAAAAAAAAAAATAATAATAATAATACATAAAAATCATTAAAGATTGAAATAGAAATGTGTAATAATAAAATATACGACCTTCTTTGTTTATAATTAACACTTATGTAATTACTATAATAAATATTCAAAATGTTGCTCTCCTTCATTAATACACATCCGACATTTATTAAGTTTTGCTGCATTTAACACTAGCCTAATAGGTGGATTGGAAGAGGATAACCGTTTGCTTGGCCACCGGTCATTAGACATTACACCTTTAGATTTCTGTTTGTGGAGACGGATGAAAGAGTTGGTGTATTGACTACCGGTTAACAAATAAGAGGAGCTCTAATGAACAAGATGCAAGCAGCAGCTCATCAAATAAATGACCATAAAGCGACTCCTATAAATTGCAGCAAATCTGTACTTAAAAAATATCGGATTTGTATTAATGAAGGAGGGCAACATTTTGAACATTTTTTATAGTAATTACAGAAGTGTTAATTATAAATAAAGAAGGTCGGTTTATTTTAACACAATTCTATTTTATTCTTTAATAATTTTTTTTTTTTAACTAAGTAATAAGATAATTCAATACAGTACAATTTTGGTTATGTTACAAAGAACATTATTATAAAAATAAATTATTACACCCTTAATAATTATAAGATTCATCAGGTGATATGACTTTACAATGACTGTAGTATCATTGGTTATGTTACAAAGAACATTATTATAAAAATAATTAATTATCGTAATAAAAATAAATTATTACACCCTATATTTATAAGATTCATCAGGTGCTATGACTTTACAATGACTGTAGTATCATTGGTACCATGACTGGTACCACACGGGTACTATGACTGAACTCTGACTTTAACGTTTTATTATACTAGAGCAACTTAAAAGAAAAAAAAAATCACCCTACGTTTGCATTTTCAGGGCACTTCCCATTCCCCCAACCCTATCTCAGCTTACAGCAGGACATGTTTTTTTTGGAATTTCATCACTATTTCGGATACTTTAAGTTGCAATATTTTAAATTTAATAGTACCGTTTTGAAGCTTAGTAAAGACGCCAACTTTAAGGAGTTTTGCACCCATAGCTATCTAATATAATACAGTAGTTATACAAGCTCTAACATTTTCATTTTTTAATTAAATTTTATTATTTTCAAGTTCAAACGAATTTACGTGCAACTAAAAATGAAATTTATAACTTAAATGATGCTTCTCTTTAAGCATTTTTCATACTCTTTCAGGTGGTATATCATTTATCATTCTAGCTTAATTAGTTCTAATGATATTGCCAATTTACTAAGTCAAAGTCACGTTTTACAATAATAAATTAAAAATAAGATAGCTAGAAAACAAATGAGAATTGGACCATGGTTTATAAAACTTTTTTTACTCCAAATTACCTGTACTATCACATCCCAAAGTTTGTCGGTCCTGACCCGGGACACTCTGTATATATATATATATATATATTTATAATATTATATGCATATACATATTTCATGTGCTATGTACTATATATTTGATTAACTTAAAAATGCAAACACTTCAAATAAAATATTAACTTAATTATAAGCGTAAATAAACTATTATTAAATCAACAGAATTGTTTTGTCCAAATCAATGATTCTTTAAACTTATTAGCATTAAGTTGTGTAAGAATTCTTCTAGATGACTCAACCAGAGGGTAATGGTAGTTAAAATGTTTTAAACAGCCCTGAGTTACTTGACTTTCTGTGTTGATTGTAGAGTGCTATACCATCCTCTGGTTCTTCCTCTTGTCCAGCTAACATCAGACTACTGTCTATAGCTATTGACTCTGATAGTTTATGCAGTCAGTCATGATTCGAAATCCTTCTTGATGTAGCAAACCATTTTCTCCATGAACAATAAAAGCTGCTCTTACTCCAACATCTTGCTTAGTACCATTTGTACGATAACCATCAGTTCGATAATCTTTTATTATTCTTTTAGATATCAGACGTTTACTCTGATATCTATATCTTGGCCAAAACTTTAATGCATCCTCCTATACTTTTTACCAGGTTTAATAACAAGTGTAATATAGGAAAATTTCCACTCATCCAGGTATAGCTCAAATATTAAATCTATTAAAATTTTGCTTCCCACCTTACCGAAGGTAACGGAAGCTACGTGATCGTTCCGAAGAATGAAAAATTTTTAGGTCTCCGATTTCAAAAATTCCAAGACAGAAATCCGTTTCAGACGTCAGGGAACATTTTTGGTTTCGTGTATGTCTGTCGCTCTATTTTTGCGAACGAACGTATCTTAAAATCTGCTCGTCTGATTTTAATGAAATTTGGATAGTAGCCCATTGTTGGTCCCATATAAGTTTCAACCATCTGCGTTTATTTGTTTTTCTTCCACATGCACACAAAAATACATTTATTTACACCTATAGCTTTATAAGTACTTATCTGATTTGTATGAAAGTTTATATTTTAACCCGCAGATAGCCCCAGATTAATTTGAACCGTTCGCTCTCTCTAGCTTAACTTTTGCTAAATTGATACTTTAATTCATTTAAAAAAAAAAAAAATAATAATAAAAAAACAGTGGAAACAAACAAATAAGATAATAATGGCAACATGTAAAACCAAAAAAACCAATAAAGTACGTGATAGGATGCGAGGAAGCTATGTGCCACACCAATTGGCAGTCTATTTTTTAAATACTTTTAGGAAAAAGCTCTATCAAATGTTGCCATATTTCTGATGGTATATACATCCATACCCGGTGCTTTTCCAGAAACAAAGCCTGAAACTTCATGACTAAGTTCTTTTATTGTAAATAACGTCGTTGTTTGAATAAAGAGCACTTCTAGATAAATTCCTTATTTCAGCGTGTTCAAGTGAATCGGTAGATGGATCATAGTGGGACAGAACTTATTCATAATACAATCTATAGTATATTCTTTGTCTTAAATGTAATTACCAACAGGAAGCTTTAGTGTAGTTACACAAGCTTAGTTTACATCTTACCTGCTCCATCTTATGAATTCTGTTTCAAGGCTGTGTGCTGGGTCTTCTCAAAGTAATTTTTTCATGATTCTTTCTTTCTTAATAAAATAAGAGTTGAATAAGAATGCCTTTGTTCGTAATTAATTTTCTTTCTTTGTAGCCTAATTAAGAACTTAATTATTTGTTAAAGGTAGAAGGAAAAGTCTTACCACGTAAAAGATCTATATATAAATCAAAGCACCTTTAAGCCTCTATAAGGTGCCGAAGAAGGTGAAAACGTGAATCAACCAAACGAACTCCAAGCCAAGACTCTTTCAGTGACTTGTGCCAGTGTCTGGCTTTGCAAGACTCATGAGCTCGCCCGCTCTATGAGCTCCTTTGGTTGATTCACGTTTCCACCTTTTTCGGCACTGAAGATGACCATATAGAGGCCGAAAGCTGCTTTGATTTTTAAATAAATGTTACGTGGAGACTTTACCATCTACCTTAAATGATGACCTCCACTTATGCACAGTACCCTACCTTAATTATTTGTTGTACGATAAAATTGTCTATGCTTAGTTAAAACTTCCCTATCTCATCGTTTACTCTTTTGCTTAGTTCTACTTTTTTGTCATTTCAAGCATGCAAAACTTATTATTTCACGCACAAAGTTATTAAAATCTTAACTATGTTGATTAATATAATATTTTAAAGCATAAAAGTTCAGACCGAGTTGTCTGTATTTGTAGTAGGTAGAAGCTTTGACAGTTGCTTTAGAATTTGTTTATTAATATTTTCCTAATTAATTTAATTGCTTATTAACTTTACTTAAGTTGCTTACCTTGGTTGATAGGAGTAGCCTGTTTGAGCTACCGGACCCCCATAGTTGTCTTTAAATAACATTAAAATAAATTCTAATACCCTAAAATAATTGTAAAATATATCTACTAATATTTTGGAGGTTAGGTTTGAATAAAAATTGAGTTTGTTTATTACGGTTTATTTTTTTAACGGTATAATGATTTATGCTAATATTTGAAAAAAAATAACATATTTCTTAGCAATGGCAAATGTGCCAACTTATTTCATATCTTTCTAAAAATATTCAAAGCACAAAATATAATATTATATAAATGGGGGTGATCAAAATATATAAATGTTACCAGTAATATTGTAGATATTCATGTATTTTGATTACTTTAGAATACCCCATGTATATATTTTTATGACTTACTGCTTGAGTACATAAACTATATAAAAGCAATCCGAGTAATTTGAAACCATTACTAGGGCCCTCATTTGAAAAAACTGCGTCTACTTACCTAAGTACACTGTAACTTATCGTTTTATCATTAAACTTTTTAACGATAACATCTCTAAAAAGTTATTTACTCATTAAACTCAAGTTTTAACGCTGGTTAGTTTATTACTTTAACTCATATGCAATTTTATATTTCTTTTTCTAGTTACATTTATGTCTTTTCTGAATGTGAACCGGATGTAATGAACATGAGTTTTTAAAGAAGATAATGTTAGGAAATTCTTTTTATCTAATAAATCGGACTGGCAATGTCTCTGCATTTTTACTTCCTATTAAATGTTTTGTAAAAATGAGACTATTGTATTTTAATTTCAATTAATTTATTTTGCATTCGAGCTTACCGAATGTAACGGAAGCTATGTGATTTTTCTGAAGAACGCAAAATGTTTATTGTGTCTGATTTTAAAATTCCAAGACAGAAATACGGTTCAGACATCAGGAAACATTTTTGGTTCCGTGTCGGTCTGTCGCTCTATTTTTCCGAACACACATATCTTAAAAAAATACTCGTCCGATTTTATTGGTATTTGGATGGTAGGTCATAAATTAGCCAATTTTTGGTCCCATATAGATTTCAACCTTCTGCGCACATTTGTTTCTCTTCCACATGTGCACAAACATACATTAATTTACACCTATATCTTTAAAAGTACTCATCTGATTGAAATGAAATTTGGATGATTTGCCTAAAATAACCCGCAGATAGCCCCAGATCAATTTCAATATAAAATGTATATTTTTTTTGTAAATGTTTTATATATCAATGATATATTAAATGGAATGGGTCAACCAAACAAACTTTCTCATATAAGAGTTCATAATTACTTAGCCCAATGTTTTCTATTTATTAGTGTTCGTATGTACATTTAATTATTATTGAAAATTTTTTATCAAAATTTAATATATATAAAAATTACTTCTCCTCGGCGGGGAAATCAAACCCGGCCTCTCTCCTCTGCGTTTCTCAGAAGCTATTTTCTCAGGGACTAGATTGTTCCCGGGAAAACGAACCATATCGTTAGATTCATATTTAAATGGACTACAATTTCGAATTATATTTAATCAAAATCATCGGAACCATTTTCGAGAAATAATTTTTTTCTCGTTTTTTAGAGTTTTTGGGGGTAACGCCCCCAAATTTGGATCTAAAATTCATTTATCGATTTTGCCTCGGGGTATGATTGTTTTTCTGAACATGTATGCCAAATGTTGTGAAAATGGGCCCAGTAGTTTTGGTTCCACGGGTATGCACAGACGACAGTCGAAAGACACACTCTTTAAAAACCAATTTTTTGGACTCAGGGGACCATAAAACATGTAAATCCATCAAAATCGATTTTTTTGCGCCATCACAATACTTTCTCTTTATATGAGAAAGTAAAAAGGGAAGATAATTTATTTTCTTACAATTTAATCTATTGTAATGAACGATCAAAGATTTCATTAAATGAATATAGTGCAGGTGAGCATTAAAGTGACTGGCTAACATCTAGCTAGAATTTTGTTTATAAGTTAATATTTTGGAGGCCATTAAAAATATGTGGCCGGCTATTAGGTTATTTCGTCTGCGGGACATAGCTGGGCCATGAGCTGTTAAAGAAGCTGACCATTTGTGAGCGGCCATGTCCCATCCATTTGGACTGACAAGGTGATTTACATGATCCTGAGTACAAAATTAGTTAGTAGACACAAAATAAAGTTGATGTTAGTTTGTAACTTGATAGGTTAGTAAATATTTCTTTAAATGAAAGTCGCAGACGAACTTAGCCGACCACAAATTATTAAAGGACACCAAAAGATTAGCTTATACACAAAATTCTAGCTCAATGTGAGCCTATTTTATGCACGCTATCTCCTGGACTAAAAGGTGGTAATTTAATTAGGTTTTTTTTTATATAACATGCACATAACATTGTGCATAACATGCACATAACATTGTACATAACATGCACATAACATTGTACATAACATGCACATAACATTGTACATAACATGCACATAACATTGTACATAACATGCACATAACATTGTACATAACATGTTATATTTTTTACATAACATGACCAATGGTATCTTGAATTTTAGCAGACTATTTAGCCTAGCTATTCAAACGAGATAGCTCATCAGTAGCAACTCCCTTGCTTCGTAAAATGTTTGAAGAACTGTTTTTATTTATTTATGTATATATACGAGTATATATGGGGTTATATTAGACGTGAACATACAAAAAAGAGGAGCATAAAAGAACGAGTGCTACAAATTTAAAAAGACGATCGCTTTCTAACAGTATGACTTAGTTTTACAATAATAAAATAAAGATAGAGTGAAGTAATATAACTGAGTTATAAAAACTTAAACGCAATCGAAGCATGACAATATTAGTAAAGTTTGTTCACAGATGTCTATAAATTTGATTCCGAAATTTCTTTTAACCGGAACGATCTTATCTTATTAGTTAAGAACTACTTTTTAACTTTTGAACTTATATATTTAATCAATACTGCTGGTGGTGTGGAACAAATAAAATTCAACTCGATAGTGCAAGGGGGAAATGCAAAATGCAATTACTCGGTAATGTATTTGTTTTTTAGCCTTGTATTCTTCTTTATAGCGCTAGACTATAGGTTGGCACCATTTGAGAAGTTAAGGGAGTTTTAGGGAACGAGGGAGGTTGTTTGGGGCCTTTGCCAACTCTCAGGCCAATATTTAAGGTATTTTATGATAGTTTTATGACGAAATTTACGGCGATTCATTTTAATTTCTTAATTTATTTTATTTTTATTATATCATGAATTATGTATTTTTTAAAAAGACAAGAGTTAATGTATTAGATAGTTTGATTACATATTTTAAAACCTATTCCAATTGTCTACAATATGCATTTAATGAAATAAAAGAGTTTAACTAAGCATATTTATTATATACTAAATACAATACTGTCCTTTTCTTCTTTTTACTTTCTCTTGTATTTATTTATTTTGAGGTCACCTGAGTCTAAAAAGTAGTTTTAAAAAAATGTCAGTGTGTGCATAGGCGTGGAGACTATTGAGCATATTTTGACGAAATTCGGCTTACAGGTTCAGAAAACAATCCCGTCAAGTACTTGCCAGCAATTTCCGAAAAGGGTTTCTTCGGTCAAAAAAATGCATAAATAGAACATTATTTTTATTATTATTATTTTTTTAATTAAAATATGTAAAAAAAGTTGCACTTGTGAGAAGCAATGTGTGCATATATATTATCCTTTAGTATCTTAGGTATGCACTTATTTGGTTCTTTTAGGGGTAAAATGGACGCCATTTGGGAAACGCGATATATATTTGTGAATTAAACTCAACAGGAAACATTCAATTCATTCATAAACTATTTAGTATTTATTATTAAACCACTGTATTTGTTCGTCAGCAGCAAACAAACGTTTTATTTGATTATTCTGCTTCCTACTGCTTTTTAGATCAAATTAGTTATATTAGATATAGAATTCAAGTTTCAATTAACCTTTGTTGGACCTATTTACTAACCTATCGCAAGCAGATATCATCTCGTATTAGGATCCCATATCGATTATAATAACCTGTTAAAAGAAAGAACGCCAATAATTTTTTTACAAACCTGATTTTAGAGCAAATACTATGTTTTACCATGTTTACTATGTTTTACCGGTTGGTAGGACTTAATTGTGTACAGCTATTCGTGGCGAAGTATAGCTTTACAGTATACAGTATGTACAAGAATGTTGTGTTAAATTGAATTAACAATTTCATTGATTACAAAATTAATAGGATTCTTGATAATAATGTTAGGGTTCGTTCTAATTGTAAAATATATTTTGTTAAAGTCAACTCAGATGAGCAGATGACCTTTAGAGATGCATTTTCTACTGAACATTGGTGAATAAAAGTAATACCATAAAGGCACGGTCAGACATCGTCGAGCTCTTTTCAACGTACTCTCGCTCAGTTTTTAGTAAAGCTTTAATACTGCTGCTATACCAGTGTATAATTAGTTAGCTGTGATTAAACTCAATTGGTACAAGATGTAATTAAGTCCTATCTGCTCTACGTGACTGATTAAAACTAATAGTAATTAAACCGATGTGATGAGTATATAAAAAAGCACCTCATACAAAATTGTCGATTATCTGACACTGTGTTTTTTAAACCGTTTTCGAGGAAATCTGGGTTAAATTACATCATTAAACAGCGACTTCAAGACCTTTTACACGTCTCTTCAGCTGAGGAAAATTTCCTAATTTCCTATACAGCTTCTAATGTGAGAATGTTTGCTTTTGCAAAAACTCCCTATTTCGTGCTGAAATGAGGGGGGAGAGAATCGGTTGTTTTCAGACGGCGTTTCCTCTATAATTCCGGATGGGATTAAGGTTTTCGGTTCGGAGCAAGCTGATACCGCTTGTAACTTTAGGGTCGCTTCGAGAGCTCCTAGAAGCTAATTGCATTAGACCCTCCCTTCTTATACCGAGGTTCCCTTTCCATTGCAATTCCAGAAGGCTATTCTTGGCAATCCCATAGCGATTCTTAGGTAATTCTCCTATGTTTGACCACTCTATTTTAACTTCAAAACATTTTCTCCCTTACCTTTTATATTTCCAAACCCTTTTTGATATCATCTGCTCTCAAAGTTTCACCATACAGTCCCGTTGACGAGAAGTTTTAAGTCGATTTCATCGGAATCCTTTGTCACTTTGCTTTCGTGTTTGTATTCTAAAATCGATTCAGTTTGAAAGTGTTTCCTGGCTTTTCATGCATCACCACTTTAAAGGTAGCTCTTTCAAGCTTCACCTCTAAAACACCTTAAGTCAAGCAAGTAAAGTCACTAGATTTCTCTATTTTAAAAGCGGAGTTTGACTCTAATTTAATTCAACTTTAAACAAGTAAGATTGAATTAGATTAACCTTTTCGCTGTGGGCCTCTGAGTGGAACAGTGCCCACGGGTGCGGGACCATTCTATACAAAACTGTCCCTCAGTGCAGCACTGTTTTACACCTGCACCACTATTTATCCTTACTTTCTCATTTTGTTTTAACTTCCTCATAAAAATTTATTTTTATGCTTTTATAACATTAGTGATTGTTACTCATTTTATTTTGATTTTTTTACGTATGTATAATCATTTTTATTAATATACATACATAAATAAACGTATAAATAAAAAATACGGAACTTAACCCTTATAATAAGGGTTATAATATAAAATAATTTGCATTAGAATTTTAATTATATAATATTTTAGTCGAACAAACAATATCTTTATATATTAGCTATTGACATACATCTAATTTATCATTCGTTATATTTATTTATATTGTTCTTTTTGTAGTATATATTTTTTAAATTGAATATTCTATTTATTTAAAAAATAATCCTACCGCGGGGTTCCGCAAGCCGAGCGAATTTCCATTGGAAATTTGTAGTTCAATGTTGTGCAGTTTAAACTTCCTTCATAACTACTACCATTGTGTGTGTTATTTTAAGTTAAGATAATTTAAAAGAATTATTTTAGTTGGATTAGGGTTTTTAGAATATTGTTTAGTTAAACATAATCGTAGTAGTTTAAAAGAAGTTTAAACTGCACAACATTGAACTACAAATTTCCAATGGAAATTCGCTCGGTTTGCGGAACCCCGCGGTAGGATTATTTTTAATCTTTGCTGACTCATCAGAGGGGTTAATGACGTCATAAAGATCCCATTTTTTTAGGGGATCCTCATCTCAACGAGCTTGATTTTTCGGTGCAAGTTTTATTTTGATACGTCAATTCGTTCGAGAGCTATCGTGCTCACAATAAATCCGCTAGAAATACATATACCTATATATATATATATATATATATAAGTTGTAGTGAAGATCCTTTTAGGGTAATAATAAAAAAAACGTCGATTATCTACGGCAAAGTTTCGGCAATCCTGCCATTCTCAAGCCTGAAATATAGTTTATTTGCTGTAAAAAGTCGTTCCATTACCAACAATACATCAAGAACTAACTTACAAGTGTAAACTCATACCTAAAAATCGGTGTTGTGAGGATCGTTAAGGTGGTAATACAAAAATTTTTATTAAGGTACGCAATAATATGTTCCGTCGTCAACATTCTATCATCTCCTCCACAACATCCTGTCTAAATTGACTTAACATCACTACGTCCGTCCCGTTACGGAAGTCGTATCGAAAAGCGGATAGCATCAACGGTAACTGATTTTAAAAGATCTACAATTTTAGTCCTATGTTTTTTTGTCTTACGACCAACGGTTCTACCTTAAATCAAGAAAATTTTATAATTTTTCGTTAAATTTCGTACTTTGAGCTCTCATAGCGTTGACGATTAATGACCGATTTAATTTTCGATTGGAGTATTTAAACCCCACACTAATTCTCTTTAAAACGAGTATTTATTATTCAAATTATTTGTATTTTTTGCCGAGAAAAATGAGTATTTATAAAGAAAAAACGGATTTAAAATTCTGTAAATAACGTCATGTTTACGTTTTTAATAAATAATAATTTTTATCTACGATTGATACAAAATATAAACATTATATCTCTGTTTAGATGCGTAGAAAGTGATTATTTACGTATTTGTATTTATTGCGCATGCGCGTCTCATAGTTCTAAAGAATTCCTCTTCTTTACCACACTAACGCGGAAAAGAAGAGGAATTCTTCAGCTTTACGCACGATTAGAGAGTTTGTTTACATTTAACAAAACTAATTTGCTATTCTTTTATTAAAATAACTGTTTATATCGAGTTTTTATTGAAAAACAATGAATGAATCAAGTGGCTTTGACGAAAATGTAGAGAATAATACTCCTCCAGAAATAATTAATTCGGCAACAAATACAACTCAAGATTAATGCCATCTTTATCAAGAGAAGAGATACGAACTTACATGCAGCAAGTTTATTTTTATCTGTATTTATTATTTAAATCTAACAATCGTAGATAAAGTACGGTACGCAACTCGTGCGAAAACGGCATTTTGCATTGCTCGTGTGGTTTTACAACCCTCGCTGTCGCTCGGGTGCAAACTCCACACTCGCATGCAAAATGCTACTTTCCGCACTCGACGCGTAATGTACTATTATACGCTTATGTTAATTATTATGTTATAGTTAAAAACAAGAATAAATAAATATAAACCAATATTGAATAATAACGTATGTTGTTCGATAGGTAAAAGATAATAAATACATTAGTTTCCGCGTAACCACACATTGTAAACAATTGCCCCCTCTTTCACCGTCAGTCTCCCTGACTTCAGTCTTACGTGTCCAGCCGTGACGGGCACCTCTACTCCGGACATCTTTTGTTATACTACCTACATTTATTAAGGTATAATTTTATTCTTATTTATTTAATTGTTTTTATTACCATATTATTGTTACTAGAATTGTTTTTAATAGGTTGTTAAATTCTATATTAAGAAAATGTTTTAATTTATTTAAATGAATTATTTACATTATTTTAATGAATATTTTCCTTTATTTAAATGTATGTTTTATTTTATTTAAATGAATGTTTGTTTATTTAAATGAATTTTTATGTTTATTTAAATGATTTTTTTACTTTATTTAAATTAATTTTTGTTTATTTAAATGATTTTTTTACTTCATTTAAATAAATGTTTTACATTTTTATTGAGTCGAAATGTCTCTTTACTAATGAAATAACTTCTGAGTTTAGTATCTTCTTACAACTCACCGTCCATCATAACTACGTATAATAAATGTTTTACTTTTTTTTAATTGTTTTATTATCATATTTTTATTACTAGAATGAACTGATTTATAGTTTGTTAAATTCTATATTAAGTTGATATATTTCAGTTTATTTAAATGAATGTTTTACTTTATTTAAATGAATGTTTAAGTTTATTTAGGGCAATTTATAGTTTAGTTTTGTGTATGGCAAATTATTTCGACGACATTGTTTTCATTTTTATATATGATGTAGCTAAATTTATATATAGAATTATTATTTCTCCTTGACTTTAACTACTTATGTTTCAATTAATCTCGAGTACTAATAAATAATAAAATAAATTGACAAAGGTTCTATCTTTATTTTTATTATTCTGTAATAAAACTAATCAAATATAATGAAATTTATTTCATGACAGGGCCTACAGTTTACTCTGATATATTAACACTGTGACACAGCCAGCGATTCCTAGCATGAACCTTACGGTTACGACCATCGATTCTACTGCTTTTTCTCAGAAAAATTACCGCTTTCCACCTATATAAATCATATTGGGTGTTGTCAACCAAAATTTCGGGTTAAATTTTCCGGCCTTAATTTGATCCTTTTGAAATTCATTTTCCCCAAAAATGAACCAATTTCAAAGAAAATTTGTATATATACGCTTTATTTAACATCAGAAAAAATAATGTGGAAGAATTTTTGAAAAAATAAAGAATTAAATATTTCTTATACACGTAACACATATATTAGAAGGTTATTTTAGGTTGTAACCTTCTGCAGGATATTTTAATATTTTTTTTTAATTTCATAAATGTATGTGTCACTCAATATATGGTTTGGGTCAGAAAATTGTTTTCATTACCTATCGGTGTAAACATTAATTAGCTGTAATTAATTAATTAGAGATTTATATTTGAGTTTGATCCATGTTGGAAAGTACTTATAGCATGCTTATGTGAGATCTTAGTAAAATTTTGAAAATATAGATTATTATTTGCATATTTCTGTATAGTGTAAAAGTAAATGTGTTTGATTGTAGAGTAGTAAATATATTTATTTTACACGTTTTAGTTTATTTAGCAAAATAAAGAATAAAGTAATCAAAAAATTAAAGATGGTGGCTCAATCTTAAAAAGAGTGAGACATTTTTTTAAAAAGTGGCGAATTAACTCCTCTCATGGAGTTAATTATATGCATATATGTAACAGATTTAAATGACCTTATTGATTTCGTATATCCTCCTGAAGTTCTTTTTAATAGTGAGCAAGCAGCCAATGAGCGATATTAGTAGGTTTATAAATAAATATTAGAAAATTAAATGGATCACAAAGTGTGTTACAGTTCAGATACAGAAGTTGATAGTGAAATTAACCCTGGGGGGGGGGGGGTCAATGCATAGATTTGTCAATATTGAATTGTGTAAGCCATTCAGGTTTACCAGATCATAGGTTAACTTTTAAAGAGGGTGCAAATGTCATATTAATGAGAAATTTAAATTCCACTGATCAATTCGTTTGTTAATGGAAAGAAACTATTATAGTTAAGATATCTAAATATTGTTTTCAAGTTAGAAAACCGTCTTCGGAGAAACAATATTAATTCCAAGAATAACTTTAAATTTTAAGTTGGAAATAGAGGTGTGGAAACTCTGCGTAGACAGTTCCCTCTGAAATTAGCTTACTGGATTACAATAAATAAATCCCAGAGTCAAAAATTATCTTTAGTTGGTGTGGATCTCAAAGTTTGTAGTATTATATTTGATGAAATGGCCTTCTCAATTAACCAATATGATAGTAATAGGTATAATATAGTAATAATACTGCCACTGATTGAAAATTAAAGATGGTTACTCAATCTTAAGAAAGAGTAAGCAATTGTATACGAAGTGACGTATTAATACCTCTTAATGGAATTGCATATGTAACAGATTTAAATGACCTTATTGATTTCGTGTATCCTCCTGATGTACTTTTTAATAGCGAGCATTATCTCCAATATTTTAAGGTATACCTCTAATATGTATCTAAATATTTTTTTCAAGTTAAAAACCCATCTTTGTTATATTATCAGAGTTCATTAGAAATAAATCCCAGGGTCAAACATTATCTTTTATTGGTGTGGATCTCAGAAAAATGTCTTTAGTGCCGGCCAATTTTACGTCATAGTAAGAAGTAGCTTCTTCATTCAAGTTTTGGTACCATGTGAGAGGGTTACAGATGGAATTGCTTATACACATTCTTTACTATCCATTACTATATAGTTAAAGTATTTTGTGTAATTATATTATAGTTTTGGGTGTGGCCTAGCTATATTGTTTCCTCCGGTTGGCGAGGAAATTCCTATTAAGGGAGGCGGAGTTAAATTTTTTCCTTATTTTATAATAATTTTGGAAAAAGTCCTGCGATATTGTGGGAGGACCCATTTTCAAGTAATTTATTTTATTTTAATATTTAAGCCATTTTCATTTTCTATATTAAGCTAAACAAATAATAAAGTATTATATTCGATGAAATGGCCTACTCAATTAACCAATATGATAGTAATAGATATATAATAGTATAATACAGCCACTGATTGCAAGCATGAACCCCGCGTGAAGCGCGGGGCGAATGCTTGTATATATATAAAGTTTTGTAAAACCTTTTTTTTTCGTGATCAGGGACCCATGAAACGTATTTTGGCCACAATCCCGGCTCACACTCCCGCCATGCCAGTGGCTCTATTAGCGAATTTTTTCCAATGGAAATTCGCTAAAATTAAAAAGTCCGTAAGCAGAATTCAAAATTACTAGCCAAGTCAAGTCAATAATAAGTATAAATAGCAGGGCTTGTAGTGAGTCACTGAAAGTCACTAAAAGTCACTTATTTTGACGAGAGTCACTTTTTTGTCACTTATTTAAAAAAAAGTCACTGAAAGTCACTTATTTGGGCTTACAAGGATAAAAAAAAAATTAATTTTCTGTAGTTTTTTAAATACAAAACATATTATATTTTAACTTTTTCAAAAGGGATTTTGTAAGCTCATGACTTTTTTTAACTATGAATTTTATATTAGGCCTACTTTGAACAGTGATTAATGATAAAGTTTGTAACAGTTGCGCTAGATTCAGCTGGCGTGTGTTGTGTTTTATCGTCAATATTAAGATGGATGAAATAAAGATGATAAGAATATTTTATTCCGAACTCCCTCCTGATTGTTATTACTTTTTCTCACAACCTATAGTAGGAAAAGTATTGTTTAACAAAAAACTTTTTTTGAGATTTCAACGGAATCATCCATTTTGGGTGTTTTTAAGACCTCCTGAGAGGTTTTCAGCTTGGTGTCTGTATGTATCTATGTATGTTATCATCGTAGTGCCCAAGGTATTTAACCTTTAGAGTTGAAACTTGGCAAAAAATCAGTCTTTACCTGTAGTGGTGCCGCCCAGATCATCAACTTTTTCCGCCATCTTAAATGCAGTTTGCTGAGTGAGCAAAAATTTTAAAAAATCGTAATATCAAAAATGGTCCTGATCGAGTTGAAATTTGGCACGAATGTACCTCTATGCATGACAAACAAACCCACCAAATTTCATTTTGATATTGGCCGCCATTTTGAAGGTTCAATATTTGAATTATAAACTTTGACGGTTAATAATTCCGAAAGTATAAATACCTTTTTGACTTATAGCATATCGTTGGAACCGGAAAAATTAAGGAACAAATATAAAATAACCCAATGAAATTCCATTAATTAGTTTAAAAGTTACAAGCGAATATAATTATTTATTAGTGCGATAATTTTGGTGACGTCAAAGTTTGTTTACATCTGTCAAAATACCGCCAAACTTTTTTTTTTTTTTTTTTTTTTTTTTTTTTTTTTTTTTTTTTTTTTTTTTTTTTTTTGTAGTTACGGTACACAAAATCAAATGAACAAAAAACTGTTCTAAAATTTTTATAATTGCATTTGTTTAACAGTGCTAAACAAAAAAAAGTAACTAAAATATTTTTTTTTTACTTAAAATTAAGTCACTTAAAGTCACTTATCTGGGGAAAACAGGTCACTTAAAAGTCACTTATTTTTAAAAAAATAGTCACTAAAGTCACTTAATTTTGAGGAAAATCTGCTACAAGCCCTGAAATAGTCAAAACGAAAAAGAAACAAAATACGATGAACAGTTAATAACAAGAAATCAAATAAACAATGCAATTATTAAAAATTTAAGTTAAATTGTAATATTTTTTTTTTCTTTAGGGTGGGGGTTTGGTCAGAAATTCTAACTATGAGGTACTAATCTCCAGGTGTATAGTAAAAGTATAAAATACTATGGATGATTATATGGGGAGAAAACAACCCCAAGCCCCTAGGTAGCGAGAGATTAAACACACCTGGAAAGAGGATTAACCTGGGAGATGTGCAATTTTTCTAGGATTTAATTTTTTAAATAAATGCCAGAGGTGTCATCTGAAATGACGGTGAAGTATTAATTGTTTTTAGGTCGATAGAAAAAGTACAATAAAGGGTGGGTTGAAATTATTGTGGTAAAAAACAACCTAGGTATTAGTAGCATGACTTGGTGAAGGGGGTTGACCTCGAGATCTACGCATATCTTTAGGAATTGTATTAAAAAAAAAAAAAAAATCAGGAGTCGAATTATCCAGCAGCCATGTGAACTACTTAATAATACTATTAAGAATAACTTGAGACTGCTAGTATAGTATCCAAAAATATCCCTGACACTCACGGTTCCATTCAAAACATCGTAAAATCTCATGCCGTTTATAACCGGCATCAGTACTGATGGCTCAATTTTCTCATGCTGGCTATAACCGGCATCAGCACTGGAAGCACCATTTTCTCATGCCTGTTATAACCGGCATCAGTACTGATGGCTCAATTTTCCCATGCCGGCTATAACCGGCATCAGCAATGGTGGCCCCATTTTCTCATGCCAGTTATAACCGGCATCAGTACTGCTGGCTCTATTCTCTCATGCCGGCTATAACCGGCGTCAGCAGCGAAAGCGTAATTAAAAACAAGTACTGAGCTAAAACTCATTTCATAAAATCATTGTAATCTGACATCTTTATTATTAGAGTTCTTAAAATTTTAACACTTGTCGTTTTTTTCTTGTCATTTTAATTGCGTTGTCAATAGTAATTGCGCAGTTACAGATATTAAACTACGCAGTGTCAATTATTTTTTTGTTATTAGTTTTAATATTGCAATATTGACAAGCGTATTAGACACAATGATTATGTATCAGGTGTCGGCTCAGCCAATCTAAACATCTGCGGAGAGACATATGCCATATCGGCACATGCTATTGATGGGTCTTAGGACAAAACTGTAGATGATTAATATGCATTACGCAACATTACTGAGCTTTGGTTTTACCAAACGTTTACTGTAACTAAAGACAATAAAACTCCATTTCTCCACTAATAGGTATGTGTATATTTAAAGAGCAGTTTTTTTAAAAAAAAAAAAAAAAATAAAATATCTTTATCAGAGCTCCAGGAAATAGGAAAGAAAAATGGAACACTTTGAATGTCTTGTATTTTATCGGCATCACAAAGTGTTTGAAATAGTATATATATATATATATATATATATATATATATATATATATATATATATATATATATATATATATATATATATATATATATATATATATATATATATATATATGTGCAGGAGAGAGAGAGTGTGTTATAAGTAGAGGATTTGTATTTTATTTTATATTGGCTTATTCCTGTTCAATTTCTCCACTAATTGGATATTTCATCAGGTTATTACACATTTATGTATTATATATTATATTTCCATATATTTCATCTCAATATGTGGCAAACACTTTCATATATTGTTACTAAAATCAATGTTTGATATTAGAATTAATAATATATTATACTAGAATTTCCCTTTGATGCATCTTAAAAGATAATAGGAACGGATTCAAAATTAATAATTCACAACATATTGTAATCCACTGTATGAATCTATAAATTATATTCGGGTTAATTTGTATATATGTAGCTATAAATTAAATGCAATGTATACAAAAGTGATAATTTATAACTTTACCTACGTTCATATTAAACTGTTCACTCCGTAGGATTTATGACATTTAAAAAAGAAGAATATAACATTTTGAGGAATTATTGCATGTAATAATTTTCCAAATCGATTCTTTCTGGGTTCAGGAAGACGCGTAAAGAAGTCTCGCAAGGATGAAATATTGCCCCTAGCATCCATCATTGTTTTTATTTTTCTTTTATAGTGACCTCTTAAAGTATAATCTTCTAAGCCATTTATAACTACGTATATCTTTTCAAACAAGAAAACCTCCTATAAACACACGAATAAAAACAAAGCATACATTTTAAACGTAACAGCAACGGTAGAAAAACGTTTGGGACTAGTTAATGTCACCTTTACTTTTCTTTCTTATTGCTTTCGATTTTGAAGAAAATTACACTTACTCGCCTGCTATTTTTATTCCATGCTTATATTGTAGTTGTATAAATCTTGATAAAATATCCAACTGCATAAACAAACACAAAATTTGTTCTCCTAACGTTTTGGTTCTTAAACGTGTTTCTGGTGTTAAATCTCAAAGACATTTATAGAAACTTTACGGACAAACTGAGATTTCGTTTAGAAATTAAAGAAATAATAATGAGTGCCTTGTTTGTTATATTAGATCAAATGGGATTTTTTTAACAATATAAATCACACAAACTTGTGAAGTCAGTCGTATTATTTTGTGGAAGGGAAAAAATTGACTCATAAGCCAATATTGTTTTGAAACCAAAGGTAGAACAACAAAGTTTTAGTCGAATGTTTTTAGACCTAATAAAACGTGTTTTTGTTTTTGGAAAAACTCTCTGAATTTTGTTTTATATGTTTGTTGCTTTTCCCTTTAACACATTTTTATTTTTATTTTTTTTTTTTTTGGACGAATACATGAATTTGTTGCGTAAGTTTGTAAACATTTGTTTAACATTGTTCGACATGAACTAAACACCATATGCGTCATTAATTCCCTCTTTTTTTCAGAATGGATTCTAGAACTCATCCTTTTTTTTTTCCTAAACGAAAATTTTACTTTTTTCAACCCTCCTGATAAGGAATTTAACAGTTTTTTTTTTTTTTTTTACCGAGGACACAAAAACAAGAATGAAAACCAGTTTTTACCCCCTTCAATTGTTCGATTTTTTCTCCTCCCTCCCATTCACTTTTTGTTACGATGGTAACACTGTATTTTCAACACAATTTTTTTCTCCCTCATCTGAAATTCCCTCATTTTCGTTTCGCGGGCTTTTTTATTCTTCCGGTTTCTCCGCCAAAACCTTATCAGTGCTTTCACCCCTGACCGGACAATGCTATCGTATGACCTCCCTATAACTGGGGATATTTTCTGAGACTTTTTTTTCTTTTTCACTCTCTTTTCTATCCAAGGCATCATTTCCATCGTTATAAACGCGTTCTTTCAGCGTCACATTCGAAATTAATCGTTTATTTTCGAGATTTCAAAGACTAAAGCTAGAAGATTATCACACTGTGGAAATATCACAAAAGCTAATATCGACTGAATACCTGCTTCAAACCAATTTCGCTCTTAATCAACTAATGAGAACTTTTAAAAATGCAAAACATGAAGGACAGAGATAATTTAATGAATAGAAGATGACAATCATAAAGGATCACTTTAATTTATATATGCTAATTAATTACATTTTATTTATTTTAGGAATAATTAATTGACATTAAACATTTTTTTTTATTATATCGAATGTGTGCATTTATTTTTCACTATGGCAATAGAAATAAGTTATACCGTATATTATGTATATGTATACTGTGAACTTGCTTATTTTAATTGATATCATTGCTTCGTTGACCCCCAGGAGCGGAAGCATTCTGTTCACTTTTGGGAGGTGGACATTTTTTCCCCTCAAAATCAAAATTTCCACTTACAATATTCACCTATATTTTACGTTCAAACCTTCCTGAACAAATTTAGTTTCATGTCTGATTCTCGGTCTGTGTGTTCGCGAATCCTTTCTTTCGATTTTGATGAAATTTTCAGGGGTTATGTGGGTTAGGCCCTAGATGGTGACCCTTAAGAATTTCATCACTCTCGAATCAATGTTAGCCTCTGAGCATTCTCCAAACGTCCGATTTTGCTAAAATTTAGACGGCAGTTGAGCATCAGAATGCCTAACTGCAAATGCGCAAACGTGAGATTCTTGCCACACGCATAACTTCCACGATTTTCATCCGATTTCGATGAAATTTTCAGGGATTGTGCAGGTTATGTCCTACATGGTCCCATGTAAGTGTAATTGTAGTTGAATTTATAGTAGCCACTTGCACAAGCCACTGCGCATGCACAAGCGTAACATCAATTTCTCAAGGTCTAACTAACCGATTTTGCTCAGAATTGGTGGATAGTTAGGGACTGACCAACAGATGATTGTGACTAATTGGCAGTCTATCTTTTTTTATCTGTTAGATTCTATGTTGCTAAAATAATCAATTTTTGCTTTTTGTATTAGGTATTGGACACAAACTATAATATGTAGATTTGTATGTAACTAATATTGCTTAAATGTTTCGTAAACGGCAAGAGTGTATTTTAAACTTAAACCGAGTGCAGTTTATGAGTCAAACAATCCAATGATAGTTTGACTTAATGCATAAATAAAAGCTAGAGCGAGCTTTAGTTTAAACATTTTAAACAAAACAAAAACTTTTAATTTTAATTAACGACTCTTGGTACTCTATTTGACTAAGTCATGAAAATGTTGAATAGTACTTACTCCTATTCTACCAGCTAGAGTAGAGAATTTGCTGAAATATTTCCAGAATTCTGTCTCAAGAGCCTGGGATTATTAGAGCGTGCGACTTCAATTAGAGTTCTGATATTGACAGTCCATTTTGTCCTAGTTCTATCCTTAGAACGACATATCCTCTCATAACAGAGGACATATGGCTTCGTAAGCATTTGTAAGTTTTGATAGGTTCTGAGTCTAGAATAGCTCCGATAGAGTTTCCTTTGACTATTTCTCTTCAGTCCAATCTCTTGTTATAAAGAAAAATCAATTTCTTTAAATTCTCTCTTGTCACCTCTACCAACGCTCCTATTTGCTTGAGATAAGGATAAGACTTTTCTCATGGTTCTAAATATAAAAGCTTTTTCTAATAGAACACGATAAACAATATTTGTTTAATAAAAAGTCAAAATTTAATTAGGTAAATTAATTCTATGTTTGTATGTAATGAAGCGTAATGAAAACTCTATTAATTGTATTGGACTTGTTTTTCTGTTATTTATATTTTCATAATGTTTTGCATAATATATAATATATAACATTCAATTTGTATATGTTATTCGAATGTCTCGGTTGTTTTAACATAAATTTGTTAATTAAATCATTTTGAAAAAAAAAAAATATATATATACATAAAACAACAAAAACAAATGAAGGACACAAAAGTCATTTTTGCCAAGTATAACTTTTTTTCGAAGGTCTTTCCACAGAATCATAGAGATAGATTAAACGAGGTTTTAACTATACATCTATTTTAAATTTGCCTCTCTGTAAAAATATTAGTATAGACGGAATACTGTTTTTATAAGTAAAAATGTATCCAGTGGAATAGATGCAAAAGTAGTTGATATGAATATAGTTTGACATAAACGAACGACTCTATGCAAACTAAACTATTGCCTCTCGGCCATCATCAGTGCCTTCAATGAATGAGAATAATAGATGTTTTAATTATATTGTTGTTCGTAATAGGTACTGACAATGACTGAGAAGCTGAGAGCCTTCAATTAATGTTTCAATTATGTAGAGGCATTCATTATAGTGTTACTAATGATGTGTCTCTTAAGGTCCTACAAAAGCATTGATTTACAGAAGTAACAGACTATTTACCTTTCATTCATGTGCCAATTGTTGGTCGTCTTTATTATTCTTTAAGACTTTATAATGATGAAAAAGTAATGTTCTGAGTTTACCGGAGGTAACAGAGCTGTGATTGTTCCAAAGAACAACACATTTTTAGATTTCCGATTTCAAAAATTTGAAGACAGAAATCTGTTTCAGACATCAGGGAACATTTCCGAGTCTGTCTGCTGGTCTGTCGCTTAATTTTTGCGAACCAACATTTCAACTACAAGAAGAACTACATATCCGATTTTAATGAAATTTGGATGGTAAGTCAAAATGATCCAATTGTTGGTCCCATACAAGTTTCAACTTTCTGAGCCATTTGTTTCTCTCCCACATGCGCATTAATATTCTTGTATACATCTTTCTAATTAAAAGAATATTGACTATTAACTTCTATTGATTAAATTATTTTAAAATCGATGGCATACCTTAAAATATATGGATGTATTGCTTCCGAGCTTACCGAAGGTAACGGAAGCTATGTGATCGTTCTGAACAATGAAAAAAAAAAGGTCTCTGATTTCAAAAATTCCAAGACAGAAATCCGTTTCAGACATCAGGGATCATTTTTGGTTCCGTATCTGTCTGTCGGTCTGTCGTTCAACAAGGAAAATTAATTGAGGGAAACAATTAAACAAATTAGACAATAATGGCTTGTTACAGCATAAAATCAATAAAGTACGTGATAGGATGCGAGGAAGCTATGTGCCACACCATTTGGCAGTCAATTTTTTTTATTGTTCTGACAAACACAATTTTTATTTTCGTATTTTCTATAGAATTTTACTTCCGATTCGTCCGATAGATGCGATATATTCTATGTGAATGTTGAAGAACTTTTAACTTTACCTTACAGAATTGGAGTATCCTAATTAATAAAGATTCTCTATTTAAGTTGTGCTTGCGGTGGAGATATCCAAGCTAAGGGTCTCAAGTGAAAATTTGTCGACGGAGATTAAAGTGTTGAGGGGGCTCTGGTATTAAAAGTTTAATTAATAATTTAATTGGTTCAACAAGCTTAAAACCTTGCTCATGCTCCAGGTGTTTATAAAATCCCTTCAAACAAGTCCAACCGATAAACTACATAACCCCTTTAGATTTTCAAATCCCTTGAAATATTTCTAGTTTAAACGAACTATAAAATATAAGGATTACCTGTTAAATTTTTATTTTTATTTCCTTGACAGACCTAATTAATAACTGAATAAACAAAATTAATTAAATCTGATGTTATTTACCTTTGATTATTTTCTTCTATAACCTGAGATTATAATTAAATGATATTTTAACAAACATTTAATTTAATATTGATCCTTTCTTTTTTATATTCACTCCGTGTTGAAGAGAGTTTGAATCCTCTGCATTATCTCTTCTGTATACGGGAGTTATCTTTAATCTCTCAAGTCGCCTTTACAAGCTATTTTATTACTTCCGAGCTTACCGAAGATAACGGATGCTAAGTGATGGTTCTGAAGAACGAAAATATGTTATGACTCCCGTTTTAGACATCAGGAAACATTTTTGGTTCCGTGTCTGTCTGTCGCTCAATTGTTGCGAACCAACATGTCTTAAAAACTTCACGTCCGATTTTAATGAAATTTCAGTGGTAGGTCACAATTACCGCATTGTTTGTTCCATTTGAGTTTCAACTTTCTGCGCTCATTTGTTTCTCTCCCACATTGCACACAAACATACATTTATTTACACCTATTGCTTCATAAGTACTTATCTGAATACCATGAAATAATACAACCGACGTGGAAGAACAAAAGTCGTAAATTTCAAATTGGAAATGACCTGAATTCAAGTAATTTAATATTGTTCTTCCTCTAAATTGATTTTAATAAAAAAAAAATTGCTTTTTTATTGTATTGAAGTCATAGTGTATTTTGCTTCCGAGCTTTCCGAAGGTAACGGAAGCTATGTGACCGTTCTGAAAAACGAAAAATATTAAGGTCTCCGATTTCAAAAATTCCAAGACAGAAACTGTTTCAGACATCAGGGAACATTTTTGGTTCCATGTCTGTCTGCCGGTCTGTCGTTCATTTTTTGTGAACCAACATATCTTAAAAACTACACGTTCAATTTTAATGAAATTTGGGTAGTAGGTCATAATTAGCCTATTGTTGGCTCCATACAAGTTACAACCATCTGCGCCCATTTGTTTCTCTTCAACATGAGCACAAACATACATTTATTTACACCTATATCTCTCATCAGATTTTTATGATATTTGGATGATTTGTCGAAAATAGATTGCAGATAGCACCAAATTAATTTCAACCATCTGCGCTCTTTAACTTTTGCTTAATTGATACTTTAATTCATGTAAGAAATCAAAACAATTTTGAAAAAAAATCTGGGGAAAAAATTAAATAAATTAGACAAGAATGGCTTTGACAACCTAAAATAAATCAAGTACGTGCTAGGATGTGAGGAAGCTATGTGCCATACTAATTGGCAGGCTATTTATATGTTATTTTTTAAAATTATAGTATAGAATATAATTTATGGTTTCTAAATGTTCACGTAATAATTGGTAGTCATAAAACCGTTGATAACTATCATGAAGTCATTTGTATGTTTTTATATTATTGGTATTTATGGTTCAAATTACCATGGTTATAAGTATTAAAATTTATGAAAACCATCTTACAATCTTAATATCGTACTTAAATAGATAATGTTACTTGATAAGAATAAAAATCTAAATTTTGAATCCTTGAGAAGTTGTCTATTATGGAAATTTTAAGCCTCACTTTTGCAGTTCCATTACTTCCGTGTTTAATCATCAGCTTCAACTTTATAAGATCCTTACCAACTGGGAATATTAAGGAAAATTAAAACACTTTTGAAAAAACTACTTGCTTACTCAAAGGGGCAGAATAGCCTTAGAACACATCCGTAACCTCCTCCTTTCTATCCTTAATTCACCGCTGGATGCATCTACTGCAAGCCCTCTTGCAAGTTCATCCAGGATAGAACATCAAAACACTTTTCTTACAACCTTGGTCAAGTTAACTTTTCTATTATTAGAGTGATAATTATCCAGTGCTGTTACCAGTTAATAATTTAAAATACAGTTTACCATCCTTGCTAACCAAATGGAACAGGACCTCAAATATTTATAATGCATGCTAAATTATATTGCACAAAGCATTTAGTTAGTGCAACAGGTAATTTCTTCTTTACTGCTCAATCACATTAACAATTTACACAACACCATCTTACTCTACTATTATTCACCGTTATGTTAACAGAGCTATATTTAGTCTAACATAATTTTCTAGGTTTATTTTCTTACTATCAAGGCCTCTGGGTCTTCTGCTTAGGTTTATTTATTTGTGTTATCATTATTTCTTCCTACATATTAATTGCTTTTGTATTAGACTTTATACTTTATACTGTTTACCCATTTACTTTAGCTTACTACTATAATTTCCTACCACTAACTATCATCCCTTAGCATTCATTCTTGTTCCTGTTATTTTTCCTTACCTTACTTCCGATTCTAAGCACTGTACTGTGTGCAGGTGCAAGTACCTATACACTGTGTGCAAGTACCTATACACCGTGTGCAGGTACTGACCACAGGTTTAACCAGTTTAACTACTTCTAACCTAAAATTAAGAGAGATTATAAACTTACTAAGAGTTAAGAAATTACCATTCCATCGTTAATATGAACGCTCCAATTTAGTTATCATCCCACAGTTTTATAACATTTGTTCCAAATGATGTTTAAAGTGTAGTCATTTCAATATTTTCTCCTAAGTGCTTTGTGGGTAAACGGAAGGAGGTATGGAAAGAGAACAATGATGTTGGTTGTAGAGGCAGTAAAAATGTTTCCTGGGGGAGTTGAGCGCGCTAACTCGTGGGGTTTGAAATTATTGGTAACACGTCCCCCAGGAGTAGTAACTTGTTGGTTCTTGCGTAATGATGGTCATTACTCCAATTCTTTATTCTCAGCTCTGTTTTTTTTTTTATTCGAGGAATCTCTTTTTAAATATTTTACTTCCTTCCTTAAAATTTTAAAAGCTTGAATTAAATTTTTTACAAGACAAAACTCTTTTTTTACCATCAACAACAAACGAAAGAATCGAAAAATGTGTCCTCGAAGGATAAAAGATTATAAATAAAAGCTGAGGATTTCTTTATAACCTGCAATTCTTTTTCTTAAAAATCCTTTATCTTTATGACATCCTTTAAAACACTCTTTCTTTTAACTACTTCTTGTGGAAATTTTCTTCTCTCCTTCTGAAATGTGGATGTTATTAATAGAACTCATTCATCTCATTCATTTCAGGAGTTCTTCTTTAAGATGCTTTTACCTTATGACGTCTTAAAGCTTTGACACTTGAGAAAGGAGAAGGACCCCATCGGGGTTTCTTAAGAGAAAAAGAGACAACCGTCGTTATAGAATGACAAAAACTCGAGCATTTTTAATCTTATTATTTGAACGCATTTAAGAATAACTCATTGGCCTGTCTTTTGATTTAACTCTTTATGTTTTATTTTATATTGTATTTAATTCAAATGGTGTTGTGTACAACCGGCAACACTGGAGAGCCCGCCAAATCTGCGAGTCAAGTGGATGAACGCTGAACGACAACACGTTGTGATGTGAACGCATTGACTTTTTATTACATATTATATATATTCATGTGTTTGTATAAACTAGTACGGTGTTCAATCAATATCAATACATAATTATTTGAAGAGGATTCTTAGTGGTGTGTTGTATAATTATTTAACCTGCTGACCGGTCACAATAAATGGTTTCCGTATATTTGTTTTATTTTTAGTTACTTTCTATTTGAACCGATTTATGTAATAAAAACAACATTATTATTACAATGTTAAATATAAGTAACAATAGTATTAAATAATTTAATGTCAATTATATATCAATAAACCATATATAACCATATATAAAAGATGCGTCCGTCAGTAAATACAAATTGAGATTTATCATCCTCTTTTTTTATTTATCAGTAAAAATGATGTTTTTTTTTTTTTTATTCATACCGTCGATAAATAATAACATCTGACGTTATTTAGAAAAAAATTAAAGTTAAAATATTGTCTTGTAGTAAAATCTACAACGGTTTATTGAAGTTGTAAGCATTATTCCTCTTTGCATTATCTAAATGGAGGAAGTTGAGTAGTTTTTTTTAGGAAGTAACTGGTTGTCCATTTATCTTATGTTGGTTTATATTGAGTGTTGTTAGTGGGTGTTGTCCAGATGTCCAGAGTTCTAAGCTATCTACCAAGCAATCGCAGCCTTAGTAGATGAAATCCGGAAAAACTTGGCAGCAACATTCTGTTCCAGAGACATCTATTTCCTAGCAAACTCCTATCATCTTACATCATTTATCATTGCTTCCTTTTTCTTTTCTTTACTCTTTTATATACATTTATATATATATTTATTTTTTTACTTTTATTATATTTTTATTGATTAAACGTATGGTTGGCTTTTTTTAGTTTAAAGCAGTAAATAAATTGTGCAACTTTTTATTTTAATTTCCTAATTTTTTTTTTGTATTGATAGAAAATAATTGATATTGTAAAATGTTTAATATGAATAAATAACAAATCAAATTTGAAATCAACTAGCAAATTGAGACATCTATCTATATTTCGAATCTGCCTAATGATTTGATCGACATTAAGTGTTAAATATGTAGCGAAAATCCTCGGGCAGTAAAATTAATTAGTACTCGTATATAATGTCAAGTAACTAATGCAGCAATATGCTACCCTTATACTATCCTGCATAACCTGAGTAGGCGTACTTGTAACCGACCCGCAAGTATGTTATTGAAGCTAGCTCAAAGCATCATATTATAAAGGACGCACTTTATGTTACTCCGTGGTCTATTCAACATTCTCTAACCACGTTCTCTAACCACCTCTAACCACCTCCTTAATCTTTATTATGATTATGTTATAAATCGGCTCCTGTTTATGTGTTAGATGTGACTAGATCATTACCATACTAACTGAAACTAATAGTTAATGCGTCAGTGAAGTGACACAATTAAGAAACCGCGATATTCTAGACACAATTTGCTATGTATTTCTTTTATAAAATTTCATTTTCTAGTCGAAAGTAGCCCTTACCCTTTTTCATGCTTTTATGTCCCCAGTTTTTTTTTATTATAACCCTATCACTAATGACATTTATTTTTGTACCAGCATCAATGTTATCATATTGTTATTCTGTTTTAGGAGGATTCTGCCTGCGAGAAGTGTGGCTCGAAGTACCCCAAGCAGTTGCTCCAGGGCAGACAGTTACTCTGTACTGCGGTTACGATCTTGAAGGAGAGCCACTCTACACTGTCAAGTGGTACAAAGGAAGGCAAGAGTTCTTTCGCTTCGTGCCAAAAGAACATCCGCATACCAGGGTCTTTCCTCTACCTGGTATCAACGTCGACGTGAGTTTTTTTTGTTATCTTAACTTACACTTATCCATATGAAAGATAGCATATACATTCATGAAGACTTTAAACTGCACAATGTGCTTATTTATTTGGCATTCCTTAACTTGCGATCTATAACTCGTGCATAATAATATTTAACTTAAGTAAAGAAGTAAGATTTAACACGACAACGCCCAACATCTTGACTCAGTTAATAAAAATGTAACATGCACATTCTTGAGCAAATAATCTAGCTTTGTATTTAATTTTGTTATCTTCAAATTTTTTTGTGAAGATCCATCTAGATCCAATTGTCTTTATTCCTTCAGGCAAGGCGACAACGTCGACGGTATGGTTTCTTCAGTGTTTTCAGTTCTTTGACATGGCTTCCTCTCGTGTCTTTTTCTCCGATGATTCCATAATTTGATTTAAAGATGAAGTCGTGTTTATAGTATGGTCAATAAGACGGACATCGGACCTCTTCTAATTTATCACTGACTGGTAATTATTTTTTATCCAGTTCGTCGTCAGAAAATGAAATATTTTGGAAATCAATGAGTTTGCGTGCGTTCATCGCCGGCCTTATGATTGCATTTTCCTTCCTATTACCAGGGATCTCTCCTTTTTCTTCGTTATTTTCCAGATCTGTTTTATCTTCTGTTAAAATGAATTTTGGTCCAGTAATTTCCGACTCTTGAAAGACTTTTTTTAATTGGATATTAGCTTCAAATGTTTAATAAGTCACCCCCTTTTTGAGTTTCAATAAATTTTACACCTCTAATTTAGAAAATTTATCATTTGTGTTATCGAACACTGTTTTCCTTTGTTTTGAATAAGCAAAGAAAATACCTGGCGGCATTTGAATCTAATTTATACCTCTTTTCCTTGGGTATTAAAAAATATCAGGTGCAGCCAAAGGTCCTTAGATGCGACACATTAGGTTTCCTTCCACTAAAACACTCTTCAGGTTTACTTTTTCCAGTGCTTTAATGGTGTTCTATTTTTGAGGTAAGTGATGGTTCCAGCTGCTTCAGCCCAAATTCTTTTAGGTAGTCCAGAGTACAGAGTCTATCAGAAGAGCTCGGACATCTTCAATAAAGTTCTGTTCGCTCGTTCAGCCAAACTGTTATTCTGCGGATAGTAACTACATGTAAGTTCATGTGTTAATCCGTTCTTTTAACAAGGTTGTCCTCATTAACAAATTCTGTACCTTTATCTGACCTAAAGCGTTTAACCTTTCTGTCTAGGTTATTTTGAACGTTATTACGTTATTATCCCATATAATAAATTCAACTAATTTCATGTACGTAAGTATCACTCTTCTTTTGGATAAAAAAAGTAAATATCCTACAATAGTCGTCAACTAGAGTTTACATTTATATTTAAAACCATCTATAGCTGATTTTAATGGTCCAACCAAATCTGCGTGAATCAATTTAATATGATGTTTCGTTTGTTTATATGAAACCTCCTTAAAAGGTTGTCTGAGTATATATTTGGCTTCAACACACACTTCTCATATATCTGCTCGCCAGTGCAGTCTAAATTGTATAGCATGTCATTTCATGTCATTTAGTTATCAGATGTATTTATAATTATTGTGTCACAAACGTTTTTGCCAATGACTATTTTTCAGTTTTTTACTGCTCGGGGAGGTTGCAGATTGATGTCTTCTTTGTTTTTAACTACAAAAGAACTACCAGTCTCTTCAGCTACTATGTTTTTAGAACCATCACCATTTGATATTATACATCCATTTTGGTGTAATGATACGTCAAAGTTATTTTGAGTTAGCTGGGAAATCGACAACAGATTTCCAGTTAAACTTGATACATTCAGCACCTTATCCTCAACGCTTCCCCCAGCTAGTTTTAACTTAATTTATTTACTTTTAACTTTTTTTACTTTTAATAGTATATAGCCATTAGCTTGAGAGATTTTTTTTTTTTTTAGCTCTGGTGATGTATTGTCGATCAGTTCCTCCCTTGTCGTCGAATGTGCTGTCGCACCCTTGTACCTATACCTGGATATTTAGATGCGGTCCAGGCTTGTTCTTTTGCAGGAGGCTGTGAATGCGCTACTTTGGCTTGCTGGCTGGGGTCTAATATCAGGTCTCTGGTTAGCTTGGGCGTTACCTCTGCTATTTGTATTTGTAAATATTTTTCTTATAACCTTTGTTTTTAGCGTTTTTAGGGTTCTGCCAACAATCTCTAGCGAATTACCAGTTTTTGAACAATAATGACATTTTTTCTTTTCCTTATCACTTGCTTTAAAGGCAATAGATAATGATATAGATCGTTATTTCGGCTTCTGGTTAAGTTTCTCCCTTTCTTCAAATAATTTTAACGACTAACGGAGGTCGAGAGCAGTCACATCGATTATGTTATCGAATTGGGTAAGAACTAGGTTATATTTATTTGGTAACCCTCTCATTACTGAGACGAGAAACTCAAAATCCGATATTTGAGCTCCCATAGACCGTGTTGACTCTAGAAGGGCTGCGGCCCTATTCAAGTTTTTATTTTACAATACGATAACCAAAACTGACCTTAAGTATTTATTTTAAGTATTTATTTTAAGTATTTATTTTAAGTATTTATTCTTTCTGTCTTTCTGTGTGTATGTTTGTATTTTTGTCTGTCACCACTGGTTGAGATCCAAAAAAAGGTTTTTTTTTCTGGTGACTTTTTTTCTAATTTAAAATGTGTTTTTTTATGTATATTTTCACGAGCATATTTTTTTTCACCGATTCTAAAGAAGGTGTGTTTTTAACGTAAAAGGCCGTAGCGCATCTTTAAAATACTTTTAATTTAAAAATACAATGAAAATATGTCCTTTAGATTTTTGTCCTATACATTCAGCATTAATATAAATTATTTTTGTTAAAAAAAAAATACTAGTAATAATAATAGTTAGGGTGCCCATAGGCAAAAAAGTAACTTATACATACTCTTTCCAAACCTTTTTGTACGGCTTGTTTAGGCAAAGTCTGACACCGTTTTCCTCTCTGACTTTTTTTAGTTTTGGGGCGTTTTTTTTTATTTGAACCCTAAAATTTTGACGCGTCAGACTTGAAAATCGGAAAAAGTTCTGCGTCAGACAATATTAAAATGTTGATTTATAGTGTTCAAATAATGTATCTTGAGAAAATCAGCTGGTTATTAATCATTAATTAATATTAGTTCATATTAATTAATGTCCATTATTATTAATTAAAATTAATTAATATCATTAATTAATAACTGGCTGATTTTCTTAAGATACATTATTTGAACCTTATAAATCAACATTTTAATATTGTCTGACGCAGAACTTTTTCCGATTTTCTAGTCTAACGCGTCAAAATTTTAGGGTTCAAATAAAAAAAACGCCCCAAAACTAAAAAAAGTCACAGAAGAAAACGGTGTCAGATTTGGCCTAAATAAGCCATACAAAAAGGTTTGGAAAGAGTATGTATAAGTTACTTTTTTGCCTATGGGCACCCTGACTATAATCTCCACTTCAACTTAAAAACTATAATCTCCACTTTCACATAAAATAACAAATTTTATTGCAAACTTTTTGACTTTGCACTTTAAAAATTTACTCAAATTTTATTAATCAATCACTAATAATAATATAATTGTTCACAATATTTTATTTGATAATAAGATTATTTATTATTTAATAAATCACATTATTTAATTCAATGTTGCAGACTTAGTTTTATCGAAAAATATTGAGTAGAACCAGATTTATTAACAATTGGTTTTTTTAAAAAAGAAGAAAATTATTATAACAATGCTTGTTAATGAGTTTTTCTTCAAAACAAAATTACTTTTAAAACGATTGTCTATCATTTACTATGTTTCTGCTATGAAGGATTTGGAAACGAAATTATTAAAGGGTTTCATTTAATCGCCTGGCTTACATGTTAATAGGAAACCTAGTCACTGATTCATAGCATGAGCCCCGCGTGGACCGCGTGGGGCGCGAAAGAGTTGTAGTTTATCATTCCTATATTGACTCTTTTTATTCAAGCTTCATTACACGAGTGATAGTGTTTGCTTTTGAATATGAGTTTTTTATTTATATTTTCTCGTTTATTTGAATCGTATGAAATCCTTTTTATTTATAGTCAAAGGGTCGTATATATTGTCTTGTATAATAGAAGTATTGGCTTCAACATATATTTAATATTATTGTGTGAGAAGGGTGCTTTGACTAAGGGAGCTCTTGTCACAATTGCTTGGCGTATCCAATATTTTGGGAATTTTTACTCTATTCTTCGTCCTTTTCTCCGGGCGATATTTGCCTAAGAGGTAAAAAAAGGAAATTGTTGATGCTCCAGGTCCATAACATGAAAGAAATATTGTTTATTATACAGGTCTGTGTAAAAGCTGTGTGGGACGTTTTCACGGGGATATTTTTTCCCCAGGCGCAATATTTTCTAATCCTTCCACCATGAATATTTGACTAAGAATGTAGATGTTTTCACTGGCGTACACAAGTTTACCTAGAGAAAAAGAAGATGGTTACATAATGTATTTGGTTGAAGAAGAGGGTCCAAAGCTTGAGACGTTAGAATGGGGTGTATGTTTGAGAGTATAAGGCCAAGGTAGGCGCCCTGTGGCAACCCCTGCGCTCCTAGTAGATACCTGTTTAACTATGTATCAGGTCTTGGGGAGCTCGATTGTTCCCAAACGCCTTTCAGAATCAACCTTATCGGTTTACTAGGGCAGTGTGTTTCTCTACGTTATATTACTATCTTCTTAGTGTTAGTGTTATGACGTGTTGGAACTCGAGTACACTTCTTCTCCGAATTGGTCCTCTATTACCTCTCTTTATCTTTACTTGAATCGTGTGTCGGACTTACCTCTTTTATTACTGCCATTATTGTTACAATTTTCTTTATAGCCTCTTTTTCTCTTTGGGGTGATCAGTTTTATTTTTATTATTATTCATATTATTAAAACTTGAGAATCATGTGTAAATAGATAATATACTTTTTATTTTCTTTGGATTAATAAGTTCATGGTAATCCAAAAGATGTTTTAAACCACTCGATCAAGGTACGAAGTTTACGGCATGGATATAGGATGTTAACACTAAATGTGCTATCGTAACTATGCATTGCGGTGATCAATTGCTTCACAGATTTACTCTGAAAGTGATTTTGGCAGCTCGAGTACAATTACTACTTCGGCTGCGCGGATTTTAAAATATATTGTATAATCATTGAGTAAAGTGTTGATGCTTCCCGCTTTGTACTCATATAAAACTGTACTCATATTCATTTCAAACATGTTTTTCAGCTTGTGGGTAATGAAACTAAAGTTTATCAAAAACGTAGGATTTTTGAATGATTAACCTTCTACTGATTTTTTATTTATATTTATCTAGATATGCTGCGATCATAAAACCCTCACGATTTCGTAAATTTTAATATTTATTATTAGATATATTTTTGTAAGTTGGAAATAGAAAAAAGTATTCGTTCTTCGTACAAAAGCATTTACGTAGTTCAGAAGCTGACACTCCGCTCCGCTTCAGGTGGCTATTCCGCCTAAAAATCAATAAAACTTTCTCACCTATTGAACAAACCAGCCGATGTTATGTTGTATATATTTAATTTTCTTAGAGTAAAATATTTGAGAATACATATTGTATTACAACCAGGACATTTTTCTTCTAGTCAATTTATCTGCAAATAAAAAATGTAACTACTGTTTGTTCTTTCTCTTGAACAACACTCACTCACTTGTACTCTTAAAAATAAATGTGTTTGTTTTTATTAAATGTTTTATGTTTGTGTGAGTATTATGTGAACACTATTTATAGTTTGAGAAAACTTTTATTTCTTCTTTTTATTTATTTAAGAAATAAGTTTTTCTGTGCAATAAAACTGCACCTACTTTTTAACGATGGCAAATAATGTTTATTGGTCTTTAAAACTTAGTACACTTCAATCAAATCTTTTTTTATACTACTTGATTCTATTCTCTTAAATCGTTTTGAATAATAAAATTATGTCTGCAATTGTATAAACTAGTGAAAAATAGTTTGCCAATTAGTGTCTTATGCTTTCTCGCGTTCTATTTCGTATATATACTTTTACGACTTTAGGCTGTTACGACCTATTATTATCACATTTATTTAATTTTCCCACAGCTTTTAAAATTTTCAAAATTGTGTTGATTGTTTACATAAATTAATGTAATTTTACGTGAATTTAGCAAAATTTAAAGAGTGCAGACAGTTGAAATTAATCTGGAGCTATCTGCGGGCTACTTCCGATAAACTATACAAATTTCATAAACATCAGATGAGTACCTTAGATACAGGTGTAATTTAAATGTATTTTTGTGTGCATGTGGAAGAGAAACAACTGGGTGCAGAAGGTTGAAACTTATATGGGCCCAACAATAGGCTAATTATGACCTACCATCTAAATGCCATTAAAATCGGACGTGTTGTTTTTAAGATATGTTGGATAGCGCCTCCAAATTTGGAGCTAAAATTCATTTCTCGATTTCGCCTCGCGGTATGATTTTTCTGAACATGTATGCCAAATTTCGTTAATATCGACCCAGTAGTTTAGGCTCCACGAGTCTGAGATATTTTTGGTCTTGAGGCACCTCAACACGTTTTAATCCATGAAATTCTCAAAATTGAATTTTTGTGCCATCGTGATACTTTCTCTTTGTGTTACATAACATATTTAAGAATGTAAAAAAAAAAAAACAGTGACGTAAAGGCTCCATTTTAATTGGAATTCACGCACGATCCTTGGGACTTGGGGCCGTTTTAGTATTTATCTCTGCTATTACTAACGATTGGGCACCACGGCTGACGCCGACTTGAAACTAAGTGAAAGAAAAGAAAATTAAGTATATTAATGATTGTATTGTGTAAATCTAATATGTTTCAATAAATGGTTATTTATTTATGTATTATTACTAACGATTTTTTAGTCATTTATAGAAATTTAAAACACGATTTTCAAAATGCGAAGACAGTATATTTATTATAAATTAAATTCCATGGCCACCAATTTATTTGTCACAAAATAACGTTGAGTGTGAAAGTATATTAATATAGCTTCATGTTAATAAAAGTATATAAATAAATATATACGAAAAAGTAAGTAATATATTATAGTAATACATTAAAAAAGGATAAACTACTTCTAGAGTTCTAAAAGTAAGTTGAGAGTAAGTATAATAGACTTCTAAGTAGAGAGCGAAGATATTGATCGAGTATTTTAGAGATTAACCTGTCACTCCTTTACCCTTGTATCGACTTTAGCTGACATTACCGTAGCCTGGCAAGCTTGTCACTTACCTTAAAAGCTGATAACATAAAGTAAAGTAGATTAACACATACGCTAAACGAGTATTATACCTTTTACTATTTTACTTCTTATGAGATTCTTAATAGTTTACGGTCTAAGAGATACATTAAATTACATTTATCAACTAATTCAAAAAATAAAAAGTAAAAGTTCAGGATTTATAATTAGATTTTTTCGCTTTGTTTTATCCTAGCTGATGTACCTGTTCTCCATTGGCTTGACTAAAATTATCTAGGCAAATCTTAGCCTCTGCCCGAACGTTAAATTGCACAAAAATATTTTAATTAACACTACTTTACTGTTATTATATTTATTAGTCAAATTAAGTATCTATAAGATTTGAAATTGTTAATTTGTTGAAATTTAAATTAAAGTTTAAAAAAGGGATTTCCAAAACTTTATACCGTATAGTATAGCGTGAATACTGTGTGTGGAGGTCATAATCAGAGGTTATATTATATATATATACGAGTATATAATGCTTTAAATCAAATTATAATTATCAATAACTACGGGAGACATACAGAGAAAAATAGATCCCCGCACCGGGACTTGAATCACGTGTCCTATTAAACCGTTTCAGGTGCTCTTACCAACTGAGCTATACGGAAGAATGATTTTTCTCTGTCGTTACCGATACAAATTCCCCAAATCCAAGATTTCAATCTTTTCTACAAATCTACCAAGCCAAATATTCACGGCAATAGTACTAGATCGAAAATTAATGCTTATAATTATAAAGTACTCAATTAGTACCTGTACCTAGTACAATCTATTAGAAATTCAAATTTTTAAGTTTTTGGTAGTATTCATACTACGGAAAGATTAAATTTTACTTTAAATCAAATTATAATTATCAATAACTAAGGGATACATACAGTGTCTTACTGTATGTCTCACGTAGTTATTGATAATTATAATTTGATTTGAAGTAAAATTTAATCTTTCCGTAGTATGAATACTACCAAAAACTTAAAAATTTGAGTATATAATGGTATACTCTTAGACATAACTAAATTAAGCAGAATTTCTATGATTATTAATAACCTTGCTCTTATTATTTTTTTCACTATTATAATTTTTTATTACTATTAATTATTACTATACTCATTTTTACTCACTATTATCATTTTATTTACTTACCATTTTTATCACTATTAATTATTATAACTTATTTCAAGAAAGCAATTACTTTCTATTACAAAATAATTGCTAAGTTCCAAACATAGAATATAAAAATTATTTTCTCATTTATAAATATAAATATGAATATTATATAGATAGATAAAAAGAAAGGGAGAGTGACATGAAAAAGCCTTTTTGCATTAAGAAATCTTAATTGCACAGTTTGTTTTTTTCATTCTAGTTGATATTAAAACGTTACAAAACATTTTTGTTTTAATTAAAATAATGATTGCTTGATATAACCTTCATGAGATATTTTTTGTTTTTGAGTTCTTTTCAAGACATCTTACTGAAATTGAAAAATAACAACAAAAAAACAATCATGAACTACAAACAAATTTTATTGTCACAAAAAATTCTAATAAAAATACAAATTTTTAATTATTTAATGATAATAATTAAAATTTGAAACAACTTTCTTCATAACTATGAAACTCAATACTGAATATTTTTTATTATAATACTGATAATAAATTATTATCATTCAATAATAAATTTCTTACAAAGTAAAAAGTAATAGATACTTTACAGCTGCCTTACCACTAAATAACTATGAAATATATAAGAATTTAAATGTCATAAATGAACTATTACATAACTAGCCTGATTAATCCTGAAATTAGTTAAAAAATAATCGTAATTTGGATTATTTAATCTTTGTTTAGATTTAGTTTTTTTTTTGTTTGTTTTATTATTTTGTCTTTAGCAAATCTGACCAGACATTATGTTGATTATTCTGTCTTAGCACTTTTCTTTTCATTCCTTTTTTTAGATAGTTTATCTTTAATATTTCATAACATTATAAATATCTGTGTATCATATCTGAGAATTATGCCATCTTTGTCAGCCTTATAATATATGCTTACATATTTATCTACTTATTTGGTAATGTTACTTTTATCATTATTTATGCCATCTAATTTATACCTCATATTCATGAATAAATTAATTGTAATTCCCAATAGTTTTTAATTAATGTCCTTAATAAATGCAGTCCGCACGATTTGTAACTTTCTATTGTAATTTCTGTTATTACCTTTAGAACATTAATATTATTAATTCAATTTTTTAAGTTTTTGGTAGTTTTCATACTACGGAAAGTTAAATTTTAATTTAAATCAAATTATAATTATTATTAACTACGGGAAACAGACAGTGAAAAATACACTCCTGTGCCGGGATTTGAACCACGGGCCTCTATATTTCCAGTATAGCGCTCTTCCATCTAAGCTACGCAGGAGAATGATTTTTCACTACCGTAATCGATAACTAGTCCCGAATCCAAGCTTTCAATATTCATATACATTTAGACAGTCAATATTTATGACATTAGAACTAAACCAGAATTAACGCTTATAATTATAAAGTACTCAATTAGTACCTGTACCTTGTACAATCAATTCGAAATTCAATTTTTTAAGTTTTTGGTAGTTTTCATACTACGGAAAGTTAAATTTTAATTTAAATCAAATTATAATTATTATTAACTACGGGAAACAGACAGTGAAAAATACACTCCTGTGCCGGGATTTGAACCACGGGCCTCTATATTTCCAGTATAGCGCTCTTCCATCTAAGCTACGCAGGAGAATGATTTTTCACTACCGTAATCGATAACTAGTCCCGAATCCAAGCTTTCAATATTCATATACATTTAGACAGTCAATATTTATGACATTAGAACTTAACCAGAATTAACGCTTATAATTATAAAGTACTCAATTAGTACCTGTACCTTGTACAATCAATTCGAAATTCAATTTTTTAAGTTTTTGGTAGTTTTCATACTACGGAAAGTTAAATTTTAATTTAAATAAAATTATAATTATTATTAACTACGGGAAACAGACAATTAATAATTAATAATTAATATTATTATTTGTTTATGTTTTAGCGAATTTCCATTGGAAAAAATTCGCTAATAGAGCCACTGGCATGGCGGGAGTTTGAGCCCGGATTGTGGCCAAAATACGTTTCATGGGTCCCTGATCACGAAAAAATAGGTTTTACAAAACTTTATATATATATATATATATATATATATATATATATATATATATATATATATATATATATATATATATATATATATAGATATATATAAGTATATGCATTTCTACCGGATTTCTTGTAAGCACGATAGCCCTCGAACGAGTTGACGTATCAAAATAAAACTTGCACCGAAAAATCAAGCTCGTTGAGATGAGGATCCCCTAAAAAAATTGGATCTTTATGACGTCATTGTCCCCTCCTGATGAGTCAGCAAAGATTTAAAAAAATACAAAAAATCAAGGAGGTATCGCTTCATTTGTTTTTTAAGATCCTGAATCACAAAAAATGAGTTACCATAGCGATTCGAATAATAATTTTATAATAATAATAATAGTAATAACAACAATTTCTTGCGGATTTCTTGTAAGCACGATAGCTCTCGAACGAATTGACGTATCAAAATAAAACTTGCACCGAAAAATCAAGCTCGTTGAGATGAGGGTCCCTATTGAAAATGGGATCTTTATGACGTCATTAACCCCTCCTGATGACCAATGATTTAAAATAATCCTACCGCGGGGTTCCGCAAGCCGAGCGAATTTCCATTGGAAATTTGTAGTTCAATGTTGTGCAGTTCAAACTTCTTTTAAACTACTACGATTATGTTTAACTAAACAATATTCTAAAAACCCTAATCCAACTGAAATAATTCTTTTAAATTATCGTAACTTAAAATAACACACACAATAGTAGTAGTTGTAAAGGAAGTTTAAACTGCACAAAATTGAACTACAAATTTCCAATGGAAATTCGCTCGGCTCGCGGAACCCCGCGGTAGGATTATTTTTATTATAAACTTTAAATTAAATACTCGTCCGTCTGGATAGTTGGAATGGTTTTATTTTTATTTTAATAATTCCCCTCCCGTAACCATTTTCTTTTATCTCTGAATAATTTCACTCCAAATCTAAATCACTGTTTAACGTATATAAATGTAAAACAAATTTCCTAGTACTATGTTTATTAAATACTAAAAAAAAGTCTGCCCACAAATTGGCACATAGCTTCCTCGCGTAACATGATTATAAAATAATGTGATTTGACTGGAAATTAAAATTTTGATTGTTTGACCCTGTTTTAATTGTTGTTTGACTCACATGTAGTACTATTCATTATTGAATAAGTGCTGACGGTTCATATTAATATGGAACCATGGAACCAAAAGTTAGGTAATTCTGACGCATCTCCTAATTTTATTTAATTTGGACTATTATTTTTTAAAATATGGATTCGCAAAAATATTAAACGACAGACCAACAGACTGATATACCGAATATAGACTGATGTTCATCAAAACATATTTTAATAATGTTCATCTAAAAACGGATTTCTGATCAGGATGTTTTGAATTCGAAAACAAAAAGGAATGTCGTTCAAAATGTCAAAAGAGCCCAGGAGATAAAAAGTGTCTGACTAACATCAAGCTTGAGTTTTGTGAACAAATTAATCTGTTGGTGCTTTTTAAGAATATGTGGTCGGCTTAGTTCGCCTGCGGACATAGCTTGGCAATAGGCACTTGGTAGGTGACCACTTTGATTTCGAGCAATATTTGAATAATTAACCTATCAACAACACATCAACTAACATTAACTTAATTTTGGGTCCACTAAATAATTTTGTACTCAAGATTATGAAAACCACATTATCCACCAAAATGGGGGCGGGACATAGCCGTTTTCCACCAGTTTTTTTTCAGATGGATATTGCCAAGCTATGTCCCGCAGACGAACTTAGCCGAACATATATCAGCTCGTACACTTAATGTTTCCATTATATGTTTAAACACAAATATTTTTACGACGGTTATCTTTAATTACCTAATAAATTAAATTACTTTTACGTCAAGTATTTGAGCTCAAAAATTATAGTCATAAGGTGAATACTATGATCTGTCTGTTATGCTTATAAATGATAAAATATCTACACATTTGAACGTCATAATCTTATATTATATAACATTTCTATGTCTGGCACGTCCTTAGAACCATAAAATGTTAAACGCATATTTGTTAATGTTCACTCTACACGCACGTAGTATACATTAATGTGAACTCATCAAACGCATTTGCTTCATTTGCCATTTATACCTTACGTAAATGTATTAATACTACAATTTACATTCCGATATGCCAACTGAAATGGTAATAGCGTTGTAGTACTAATGACTTATTTAATTTTTTTTTACTGAAAAAAATAAGTATAAAGATGATATGTCAATTCATATTTTATTGTTCGTGTGGGTAATTAATTAAAATGTTAATTTGTTTAATTATAAAAAAAACCGTACGTATATACTGTGAAAATATATATTTACAAAACATAATTAACATGTAACAATATAATATAAATGTACTGTACACTTACATACTTTACTGAATATCTAAGAATTAAAGATAATAAATTATAGCAGAGTAAAAGTGTGTGGGACAATGAAAATAAATAAATCATGTCTTGACATTCTTTCTTGCTTTGTACTTTTCCTTACTTTAAAGAAAAAGTATTGCTTTTCTTGAAAGCGGATCCTGAATATATTGGTTAACAATATATTCAGTTTTTTTTAAGGGTTCTCGGAATCATTTTTAAGTTTTTTATGGCTCTAATTATGTTGAAGAATCATTTTAACGAAATTTTCTTTATACTTCAAATGACCTCTCCTTGTCAGATATTGCTCAGATCCCACACTTTACTTACGTTATTTATTATTTTTAACCCTCGAAAAATCTTATTATTAATGTATGACAGTGTGTTTATTTTTAGTTTATGTACAATATATTACAGTCCTCATATATAAATAAATAGACATATGCCATGGCATGTGGGTATATATTGAAACTGTTTTAAGTTTTTGGCAAAGGAAAGGAAGAGAGGATGTCTGAGAAGAGTTAAACAGGAAGTGAGCTTGGTGGAAAAGTCACAGGGTAAAGTAAATATATAATAACACATCTCTTTGTTTTCCCTCTCCAACTTTCCCGTCAAAAAAACTTTCCTGTTTTCCACTCGCCAAACAAAAACTTTCCTTTCTCCCTCAATAATTCCTTAGTTTTTACTCAAAGTTGTAAACTTATATTTTATTTTTATGCTTTCATAATAGTTATTTAACAAGGGTCTGTCTGCCCCTATAAATATATCTTATGGAGTAGTTCTTAATAATGTACTTCGTCGTATTCCTCGTTATAGTACTTTTTTATTAGCAGTTATCGGTCGAGTAGCTTAGATGCTGAAAACGATGTTGGGAATCAGATAAATACGACTAAAGTAAAGGGGCCTTCGCGCAATTTGGAAGCCTCTGAATTTGCATTTGTTATCTTGTTTACTTGTTTATTCGTTAGCTTGTAACTTGTTAGCGTCCTCGCTTGTAACTTTGTTTTATTGTTAGCCTGTTTACTGAACTCGTTATCATATTTTCTGGTTGGTTTGTTGTCTTGTCTATTAAATTACTCTTTAGCTTGATTTCTTGTAAGTTATTGTTTTCTTTACATAACTAGGCGACGTGATCATTAGTGGGTAACATGCCGGTTTTTATACTATACATACGTCGGTTTTTGAACTTTAGTTTCAAACTAATTACGTGTACTTACCACTCGGCTGTGCCGGCCTTTTTGGAAGTGAAACGTTTCCAGGAAAAATCTCAGCAAAGAAAGACAACTTCCTTAACAAGTTGGATTTCTTTTTTTCGGTATCATCGCTTTCATGTAGAAATTTGTTAAGATTGAAAGTGGGCGTACCAATTCCATTAGTTTTAGATCTTTCGTCTAGAGACGAGATGTTGCAGTGAAGTTTTTCAGGATACAGAAGCTATAAGGGAAAAAAAGGTTAAAAGAGGACTCTTAGTGAACTATTGGCTTGTAGACTCGTGAGTTACAATCCAGGTAATGCACGGCCAGCTGTAAATAAAGCCGGACGCCTCGAGGCCTTTCCCAAGAAGCTCCACAAGGACACCTTCTTACACCTCTGCTATTCAATACATTTAAACAGGACGAAAACGTCTCTAAAGGGTGGAGAAAAGGTCTTTCGGTGTAATAAGTAAAATGGAAGGAGGAAGAAGAACCTTTTCCTTTTTCCTCTCTCGTAGACCTGAGGGAGATGGATGATACGGAGGCTGTTGAAGAGTCTCAGTAAATACACGCACTATACATAGCTCCCTATGCCTATAGCTACTTTTTCTCATTCCGTCTTCAGAGAGAAACTTTTTGTATATTTTCTGCACTGCCTCTGTTACAACATATCGGATGAAATCGTATGTTGTTCAGCAACTTTTAACATCTCACCCTGAAAAGAAATAAAAATGATTACTTGTCTTTTATTTTCTGTAAGTGTAACGAAACTGTCGAAGTGATAAAATAATAATGATCTGATAACTAGTTGCTGTAAAATATTACTACTAACACTCCATATACATATTATTATAATATAATATTACCAAACAAATCCAATATTTAATAATACGTAACAACCCGAAAAATATATCATATAACATTCACAATATGCTACTGGTGGATATTTCCTATAACATTAATATGATAGCTTAGACATTAATATAATTAATGTCCGATTTTTGCATTCCTGTTTTTAAATCTCATTTTCAATTTCTCTTAACTTAAGTTTGTAAAATTTTAACAAAATTAATAAATAGAAATATGAACGAATCTAACAATGTTTTATCTGGAGGATATAATATATATATATATATATATATATATATATATATATATATATATATATATATATATATATATATATATATATATATATATGAAGGGTTAGAAGAGTATTAAAAAGGGCACCAGTTGAAATAGGTTTTGGGGTCTTCTTGTTTTGTTCATAAATTTTAAACGCAATCCTCTTTTTAGCCGGGCCCAAATATTTACAGGAGATTTTTTCGTCTTTTTTGCGTTAAAGAACTCCTCAAACTCTCACTTATTTAGTTCGGTTTAATATTAATACAGTTTCAGGATACTATATACAGGTACAAATTCAAGAGTAATAACTTACTCCCTCCTGCATATATATATATATATATATATATATATATATATATATATATATATATATATATATATATATATATATATATATATATATATAGATATACAGGGTGTTCAGATTTTCAAAATAGTCTCTTTTCTGAAATGGCATAGTTAACAAGCATCAATTATTCGTTTAATTAATTCCTCCCTAGTTTCCACTACTCTCGTAATCTAGGCTTTACTGTTCTAGAGGTAAAAATAAATTGAGTTTAATCTCTTTAAAAGTTCTTCATGTAGACAACGAAGAAATATATTTCCGTTCACGAATTCATGGAAAACATATGGACCCATGTGAATGCCGATAATTCCTTCTCCTACTCAAACATTTACAGCCACTTATGCTGAAAGGAGTGCTGTTTACGAGTGGTTGACAGAGGTGGAACTTTTTACTTATCATATTTTATTAATTTTACCCAACCTAGATTTAACTCAATTGACTTATTATCTGTGTGTCTAAAATTACTAGACACTAGGGAGGAATCAATTAATCAAATAATTCATGCCTTTTTCGGAATAAAAATGAGGAATTTTACCTTTGTGTCATTTATAGAACTTATTAAATATTCCATATTTTGATGTGAAAAAAGTTAGTTCATCAAAATAATATTTATGACAGCTCAAAGTTTGATAATCACTTTTGATAAAATAAAATATTCATTTATATTATAGCTTGCGTTATATCGATAACAAACTCAATTTGATCAATAATAATAGTGCGTTTTAAAAGAAATTTACTCCTCTTTTGAATGCCGTAATCTACGTATCTTAATATTTTATAGTTGACGAGTTATTACGCATGTATGCAGAATAAATTGAATCAGCGAAATTAATCTAAAATGAACGATAGCTCGAAAACTAAGGTTGATTTACCATGGGTTAAAGTTGTTTTTTTAAAAAAAATCTATTCCTTTATCTTCGAAATGAAACGATTTTCAAAAAATCTTTATTAGGTTTATTAGAACATTGTTTGCTGGAAATTCAGTGTAGAATCTCCTCTTTCCTGTGCCTAAGCTTAGCTCAAATTCCCTGTATACAGGGTGTATGCCAATCATGCTGCTTATTAAGGGAGTTATTCCTTGGTCTATTTCAAGAATAATTATACCTTAGACGATTTTTCGAAAAATCTTTACTTTTAGAAGATACAGGGCTCGATTTTCGAAAAATAATGTTGTTTTTTTCGAAATGAGCAGATTCCATACGAAGTTGACTACCTTTCGATTTTGATCTAAATAATTTACTCTCGTATATTTTATTGTTTTGTAAATCTAGCCCTGTTAGTCCACAGGCCACCATAAGAAGTGAGTCGCTGATTGATAAAGTTTTCTTACCTTATGGAATCGCTTATTTATGCCGTGTCCACCGATGAATTGGGTATATGGTAACTGGGCGCTGGGCCATTTCTTTTTTGCTGACATGCCAAACTTGCCCTTCTGCGGGAACATTGAAAAGAGATAGATAAAGTTTTGATTTTCATAGGATCGTTTAATTAAATTATTTCAAAAACAGTGGTACACGTGGCCACCGATAAGAGTGGGCCGTTTAGGGTGGCCACCGCCCCAAACATATCGCTCTGCGGGGACGTTGAAAAGAAAACGGCCCACTCGTATTGGTGGACCACTTTACCACTGTTTTTGAAATAATTTAATTAAACGATTCTGTGAAAATCAAAACTTTATCTATCTCTTTTCAATGTTCCTGCAGAAGGGCAAGTTTGGCATGTCAACAAAAAAGAAATGGCCCAGCACCCAGTTGCCATATACCCAATTCATCGGTGGACACGGCGTAAATAAGCGATTCCATAAGGCAAGAAAACTTTATCAATCAGCGACTCACTTCTTATGGTGGCCTGGGGACTATGTATCATCGAAATGAAACGATTTTCGAAAAATGTTTTATGGTATAATTATTTTGAAAAAATAATCTATGGATTACCCTCATTATTTGTGCTGCATGTTTAGTATACACCCTGTATATATTTTAAGTTTAATTAGATATCACTGTCTACATTTAAAATGTTTATTTTGATTTAAAATTATAATAAATAAATTTCATGGAATTCTAGAATTTCAATTTTCTTCTATATGGTCCAGGTATATTATAAAATACAACATATTGCTTTTATATGCAATATTTCACCTTCTCTTGAGGCATCTTGAGACCTTCAATTTCGTTTGATAAGAGACAGAGTCTCTTATCAAACGACGGCGTTTCACAGTTAGCAGCAGACCTGTATTTAAAAGCAATCACTAGGATTATTTAAGTAATGAATAAGCAGTTTAAGTAATGAATAAAGGCCTGAAGATGCCTTCAAGAGGAGGTGAAATATTGCATTTAAAAGCAATTGTTGTAATTTATACCTAATATACCCTATCTATAGACAATATAGAAGAAAATTGAAGGACTATAAAAAAAGGGCAAAAGACTACGATTATGGAATTCTAGAGTTTTAAGCCTAAACTTAAGTTCAAACCTGAAGTTTAGGATTAAGAATTATATTTGGAGTTTTTTTTAATGAAACACTGTGTGACAGATAAAAATGCATCCTGCAACTTGGGATCGAACTATGTATTTCTAAGTTTACGCTGCTATGCTGCAATCACTGAGCTGTGACGGAGGAATTCCTTCTCTTTATGTAAATCTGATGTTATGCAACACATCAAATTTAAGTTGCTTAAATTTATTCAATTCATGAAACAGAAAATCGAAAAAGCTTTCCGTTTTCCTTCCTTTTTCATTTTAAGTTTAACAGTCACGTAAAAGTCATTCGTATAACGCGCCTCCCTTCCTTCAGAGATAACCTAAAACTGATACCTAATAAATCAGTTTCAAGACTTTGCTCTCTCAGAAAGAAATATAGTGTTTTACATTTTTAAAATTGATTTTTAAAAATAATAAATTTGAATTGTGAAATTGCCTTGGGCAAAATCAATTTTATAGTGAATAGCTGAAACATGGGTTTGAGGACACGATAGAAATCTATTTTATACCCTTGGTCTGTATTGTATGTCTGTCAGTCAGGTCTGTTACGCTTATAGTAAATAAATCGGTTTATAGAGACAACTCAGACAAACTTTCTCATGTACTAGTGTTCACAATCACTTAGTTCAGTTAGCTCAGTGTTTTCCATTTATCAGTTTTCGAAATTTTGTAGGTACATTTAATTAAAATGAATCATAAAAATTCCTTCTCCTCGGCGGGGAATCGAATCCAGGCCGGATTCGAAAGAGGCCCTTTCAGTCCGCGTTGAAGCTACTTTCTCAGGAACTAGATTTTTACCGGGAAATGGCTAATATCATTAGATTCGTATTTGACTACATTTTAGAGATTTTTGGGGTTGAGTATTTTGATCGCCTCGGGGTATGATTTTTCTGAAAATATATGCCAAATTTCGTCAAAATTGGCCCAGTAGTTTAGGTTTCACGTGTCTGCACAGCCGCGTGTAGAAATTTTTTAGAAAACACTTTTTTGGACTCAGGTGACATCAAAACGTGTAAATCCACCAAAATTTTAAATCGAATTTTGCGCCATCACAATACCTTCTCTTTATAATATGAGAAAGTAAAAAAACGAAAGGGCTGCTTTTTTCTCCTAGCTCTGAATATGGATGTAGCATATTTTTATTTAATATTTTAGTTTAATGTTCTACATTTTCTTTCTTTTAATATGCAGTCATTAAAAAATACAAGCGGTTTACTATATCTTAATTTAAAGAAAAGGATAAATTTAAAAAAATAAAAATAAAAATACCCGTGAAAAGAAGTGTGCATATATCTATAGAAATAGATAATATAATCTCCAAACGTTGGTTTAAATGTATTTGTATACTGTAATGTATTTATATATGTTGGCATATCAGTATTCGTAAAACACATGTGTGTTAATTAAAATCCATTAGGACGTAAAGAAAGGGCAATAAAGAATTAACGCTGATGCAAAGGATTAAACCTCCTAAATACTTGTATGTATATGGATAAAAGATGCGTACTCAGTATAAAATAATGGGCAAAATACATTAGGGGAAAAATGAATGTATACTATAATTTATTAAAGGTTTATTCATCTTCAATAAATAAATGTTTCTAAGCCTTAAAATGTTCTTACTTTCTCATATACTTAGTAATATGGAGAGAGAAAGTATTGTGATATTTTTACAATATCGAAGTATTTGATTTTAATATTTTGGTTGATTTACACCTTTATATGGTCCACTGAGTCTAAAAAAGAGATTTTTTAAAAATGTTGAATTCTTCAGAACGACGACATACCTTCTTTATATCTCCGATTTAGTAAACTCCATAACAGAAATCCGTTTTACAATTAGAGAAAATAACGTTTTTACCGATGTCTTACGTTCTAACGTAACAATTTTAAAATCATCAAATACATTGTCTAAAGTACAATTGAAGGCAGGCATGTAAAGTTTCATCTAGATACAAGCTAAAGGTTTTGTGTAGTGAAGAGATACATTTTATTTTGTCGAAAAGGAGATGTCCGATGTGTTTATTCATTGGAATAGTAACAATACTGGGTATGGCTCCCTCCCCTCACTACTAAAATCTCTATTACACTCATACTCTTTAACTATCTACTCATCATGATTATCTATTTTTTCAATTTTCAATGTAGAGCCACGTGATGCCTAGGTTGTTAATTTAATGATGATCTAACTATGGCTAAAACTTTATTTATTTAAACGTTATTGACTCCTTTTAGTCATTATTATAATATTCGTGTTACGTGTAGCATAACGGACCAGACTGGCGGTAAAAATGGAGCATTCAGGGTGCAAATTATTGTAACGTTCACGTACTCTCTTACAATTCAGGTTATCTCTAATATTTATTTCTCTAAAAGAAAATTTGTTGTTTGTTGAGTTTTAAAAAAGGTTTTACAAAATTATCTGCCTTAGAAATTACCATTTTATATCTCGTTTCTCTATAATGTCTTAAGACATTTCTTCCTTGTACTTTTAAGGAAGAAATCTTCGAATCCTTTTTATACTTTTTTATCTTCCTCTTTTTCCTTCCACAAAAAAACCGGTAAACAGATACGGAGGGGGTGTGTTGCTTTCCAAGTTAATTTCCTATGCAGCCCAGTCTGAAAGGTTTTTGCCTCTATTTCGTTCAGGTGGTAGGGGCGGCGTTTCCTCGGCTTCTAAAAGAGAGCTTGCTTTGAGATGAACTCAGCGGTCTAGAGCCTCTATGGAAAATAGAATGAGAAACTTCAAGAGTTGAAATTTATTGTCTCGGTTATCTTAGTAGGAGTTTTGTTGTACCAACTTCTAGGATATAGAAGGAAATACGAAGAATTCGTATTTTAGAAAAAAAAGTCTTTTTCCATCTACTATTATCTCAGAATTTTTTCTCTTTTTGTATTCCAAACTTAAATCTAAGTTTTTTTTTTTTTTACGGAAAGAGTACTATCAAGCGAATTTAAACAAATAAGAAGCTTGGAATTTTCTTGAATCCTTCTTTTTTCCTCCTTTACGTTATTTTTTTGTTTGTCAAGTTATTATTTGAATTGTATCTATTGTATCGTTGTTTTGTTTGACACTTAAGAACGAATTATAAAATAAAAAAATAAAGTGAATTATGATCAAAGATGGCCTTGAAACCCTCTCGTCTTACCAATGTAAACCCGATTTACTAATTCTATACTTTAAATTCTTTTCATCCGGCGTAGATTTAAACGTTTTTAAAGCGGGCTGATATGGTTAGTAATTACATCACTCGAAGGGTTACCAATTCTGCCAACATGAACTGATTCCTGCTTCTCCTTTCTCCACTTATGATACGCTCTTTCCTCCACTCATAACACGATCATGCCCTCATGTATGATGGCAATTATATCGTGTTTTTTTTGTAATGCAGCAACGTTTATTTCATCTTTACAATTATTCTGTAAAAATATAAATCTAAGGAATAAAAAAAAGAAGTGTTTGTGTACTCTGATTTCTACTATTATTCTAGTTCGATGCCAAATACTTGCGACCTTAGGTTGGCAAAAAGGCAGGTTGCGGAGGAGGATATTTCAGAATAACACTAAAATTTTAATATTTATATGATAAAACTGCAGTGATGTTTATTTTATATCTGCTTAACTTTTTTTCAAAGAGCTTTATTATATTTTTATTATATATGCTTAGTATAAATTGCTTAATTAGGATCAAATAATGTTAGAATCGAGCTTAATTTTACCTTGTAGACGACCCTAATGTTACCTTTCTCTATCTAAATAGCCCTAATATCGATGAGGGTTCGTTAACCCCAAGGATATTATCCTTAATATTACATTTTATATTGAGGGTCTTAAGAGTTAAGTCACAAATAACATCCTTACGTGACCAAGAAATTAGGTTTATTAGGCTATTATTTAGTGTATAATTTAATAAAATCTAAAGATCTATTAATTTTGTTATTTTATCTCGTTAATTGTTTAACTTAGTGGCATTAGATTAATTTTAAATAGATAATAAACCTTTAAGAGTAACCTAATATAAGTTTTCAAAATACACAATAGATGTAATTACAGGCCATGGGGTCTGGGCTGATAAGTCGATTTACGATTATTGTTCTCGACTCCTGTCTGACACGTTGTCTGGTTTGCAATATCGATTGGTGGTATTTATGTCGAGCAGATATAAAGTGTACCTACCAATGCAAGGGTGAACGTAAAAAAACAATGGCCTGCCCTGGAAAAATGGGGAAAAGAAGCAGAACGTTCGCAGAATCGGGTGAAAATATTGTAAATAGCGAATACGGAAAAAATAAGCTAACTGGAAACCCTAACTACTTTAAGTTCCTGACTTAATCATAGTCATTGAAAAATGCGTTTATCCAAATTAATTTCAATTCCTTCCAAATTCCCGCTTAATTTAAATAATACATTTAATGTAAATACATTTAATATATATTTGTTCATTGCAATGATGTTCCTGGAAGATCTTTAAATTTTGTTTTTTTTTGTTTAGCTGAATGCCTCGGGTCCAGAAAAGGTTGTGCTGAGGGACGTTCAGATGGAACTCACTGGCAAATACAGATGTGAAGTTTCAGCTGATGCGCCTAACTTTCACACGGAAATAGTTACCGCTCACATGCACGTCGTCCGTAAGTTACAATAATCTCCTAATATTAGTTATTTTTTACGTCAAAATGTATTTATTGTAAGTTTTATTTCAAGCTATTCGTTTTTTATTTTATAAATAATAATCCTATCGTGTTTTTCATTGATAAGGAAAAAAAGATGCATTTTAATGTATTTACACGTTTTACTGACTTATAAAAAATGGTATATTGGAAAATTTAAGTGTTCGGTGATCTGTGAAAACGTATGCAGACCGAAAAGCTATATTGGATTCGATGAATGTTAAAATATTTATTTTGTCAACACTCAATATGGATTTGAGCTCCGTCTGCTTTTACTCCTGAAAACAAAGTAGAATCCATTTGAAAGGTATAAAAAAATATTATTTCAAATTCTAACCTGAGAGCGTTGATTACCGCCTTAATTAATTAGTGGAAAATTTTGAATCTGTTTTTTTATTTTATTTGACATTGTTGAGGTAGGGAACACAGTATAATCAAAAGTTGAAATAAAGCTATGTAATATATAGTTGTTGAGAAGTGCAGTATTCTTTGCGTCCCGCATTCTAATTTAATTTCTTCAGAGATTTTTCTCTTCTCAATTGATGCAGAAAGGCATTGAGTTTTCATTGACATTCAGTCCGCAGGTTTCCTTCTCAAGTTTGGAATAAATTTAAAATTATTCTATACAGATTTTTATCACAGAAATGTTTTATTAACTTTATTCTTCTTTTCTTCGAATTTCACTCGTCTAGCCTAAATTACCTTATCTTAATTTTTAAGGTTATTTGGTTTACATAATATTATCAAATGAATTATTTCCAGTATTAAGATAAGAGTATTAGTCTTAGTAGGAGAGAATGCGAACTCAAAAGAGAAGAACTGATAATCAAATATTTGTCATAGGTGAAGCGAAAGGGTGTTTGTATATTTTAGTTATTATACCAATTATCTGGAAATAAATTGTTTTACAAGTTCTTTAAGTGATGTGAAATAGTACATTACGCTTCCTCACATCCTATCACGTACTTTACTGATTTGATGCTTTTACAAGCCATTATCGTCTAATTTATATAAATGTTTACCCCGTTTTTTGCTTCCGATCTTACCTAAGGTAACGGAAGCTATGTGATCGTTCTGAAGAGCGAACAAATTTTTAGGTCACTGATTTCAAAAATTCCAACACAGAAATCCATTTCAGACATCAGGGAACATGTTTAGTTCCGTATCTATCTGCCGGTCTGTCATTCAATTTTTACCAACCAGCATATCTTTAAAAAGTACACGTCCGATTTTAATGAAACTAAGTTAGTAGGTCATAATTAGCCCATTGTTGGTCCCATATAAATTTCAACCTTCTGCGCCTCTTTGTATATCTTCCACATGCTCACAAACATACATTTATTTACAGCTATATCTTTAAAAGCAATCATCTGATATTTATGAATCATTTATAGTTTATCGAAAGCTGCCCGTGGATAGCCCCAGATTAATTTGAACCGTCTGCGCTCTTTAACTTTTGAAAATGTATGCAAAAAATCCAAACAATTTTGACAGATTAAAAAGCGGGGGACACAATTATACAAATTTGACAATAATGGCTTGCTAATTAAAAGTAGAAAATCAATAAAGTTACATGATTGGATGTGAGAAAGCTATGTACCACATCAATTGGCAGTCTATTTTTTACTACGTTTTTATTAAGTTGCTTTCTTGTTTGTTTGTTTGTTTGTCCAGTACAAATCTTGCAATCGATTTTTAACCAACTTCCCGAATAGCTAAGCATTTTAAACTTTTAGCATAGCTCAGAAAACGATGACAATGCAATATTTTAATACTTTTAGTCATCGTTCACCAGAATTTAATTCGTTTTCAGCAAATTTTGCTGTATAGAAAGTTAGTTCGGAAAAAATCCGCAAGTTATTTTATTTGTTTTGACATGTCCCACATTTCTCTAGTCATTTATGTGAAGTAAATAAATTCGGAACTATTTATTTTTCACTAACATTATAATAACAATGACAATTATATTATCAACATTACATATGATTCAACAGAAAATTTAAAAACGTAGTATATAAAAAGTTCTTTTTATCTTGTAATTATTATTTTTTTCTACGTTTTTATTAGCTTGCTTTCTTGTTTGTTTGTTTGTCCAGTACAAATCATGAAATCAACTTTTAACTAACATCCCGAGTAGCTAGGCATTTGAATCTTTTCAGCAGAATGTAATTTGTTTTCAGCAAATTTTGCTGTATGGAAAGTTAGTTCGGAAAAAATCCGCAATTTTTTTAATTTATTTTGACATGACCCATATTTACGATCTTCACTTTGACAGGTTTTAAATTTATGATTTTTTATTTAGTCAACAGAAAATTTAAAAAAGTAGTATATAAAAAGTTCTTTTTATCTTGTAATTATTTAATATAAAATAATATTGCGTTTTTATTCAAAAACTCATATAGCACTAAACTCTTTCATCAGAGACAAATTTTTAAATATATAAATTTATTTCCCAGAAGGAATTATTGGAACGAATCGATGTACTATCTAATTCTGTGTTCATTCTATCCCTAATAGCTTATACTAGTATCGATGTCATGGTTTGTTACCAGTAAATTATTTGCTTCCAACAAATATAGGAAACATGATAGAAATCAAGTATCTATGTCTGGTTTATTTTAGAAAACATTTATCTTGCTTTTGGCTTTCACATAAACTTAAAAATACCTGTGATTTTCAGCCACCTGTTGGTTTTTCATTTTAACTGAATGTTGGCTTTTTTGTATTTATAAGTACGATTGCTTTTTTAAATTGATTAAGCTGCGTTTTCTCCTCGATTATTAATGCCTAATATTGTGTTGTGGAGGTCTATTTTAAAATCAAATTATCTGCTAATATAGAAACTTACTGAACAGTTAAATGGCTACACAATCTGCATTTATTATTAGATTTTTATCGCTTTAAGAAGCCTTTTGATTATATGTTTGGCTTTTAAATACAACTGAAAGCTTTTTAAGATTGGTTATTATTAAAAGATTTTTTTAGTTATTTTCAAAATGTTCAGTAAGTTTCTATATTAGCAGATAATTTGATTTTTTACAATAGACCTCCACAACACAATATTAAATATTAATAATCCAAAAAAAGGTTTTTTCCAATAGTAGCAAAATAAAAACTAGCACTGCATGACTATATTTTTAATATTCTGCTATGCAACTGAAGGTAAAATCAATTTGTCCTTTCACCTTTTTTCGTTTCCTATCACTTTAGAAAAAAAATAGTTGGCTTAAAAATAAAAGGAGAAAATAGTGGCAAAACGAAATTCCCTATAGTTGGAGTTTGAAAAGAAAGAGTGTGTCAGGTGAAGGTACGTGATATGTAAGATAAGAGGCAAGCTCTCTGTATCTAGTAGAGTGCTTTGGAATTGAGTGAGCTTTGAGTTTAAGAGATGTCATTTGAGTTTTTGACGTGGATGTCCTTTTCAAGGAGCCAACTTCGATCGATTCTTTAACTTGTCCTACGCCAAATCCATTTTTAACAAGAGTGCACATACTCATTTTATCATTTCACACTTGTAATCTTTATCCTTATATCCTTTAATCTTTCCACCTAACACTGTAGTAAATAAAAACATTCTTATGATCACTGATAACATTATATTATATTGAAGTAACGTTTCTTTCTACAACAGTACTACTACGGAAAAAAGGAGACCAACACTCGCCTGTTTTGAACTCCAACTCTTGCCAAAAACTTCTTCACCTAAGAATTGAGTAGAGGCCTATTGACTTGCAAGGCGTCTAATTGCAGAGATGTCAAGGGCAACTAACTATAGACAACATAAAAATGTCACTCGCATGACTTTTTCGGACTTTCTACATAAATTATGCCTTTTTGGCAATGGCATTGCCAAGAAGAGCACTAGTTTGTTTAGACACTTAAGCCTCGTCCAGTCTGCCCTGGATACACTGGAAACGGGAAACGAGCCGAGCATGCTCGTCTCGGCATTCTGGCGTAAATTTAGCCGCCCCAAGCCTGAGACCAGTGGACATCTACATGACCCACAACAAACTGCCGAACATTTCTGTATTAACATTTCTGTATTAGCAATTTTTCTTTTAGCATGGAACATGCTTTATTTAATTTAAGCTCTTACATTTGTAGTTTTGACACCCATTTGAGATAGGCAATTTGTGAATTACCATGAATTTAAACAATTTACGAATATATGATTTAAAAAATTATCAATAGGCAAAATTAAAATTGACAAACCAGGGTTTATTTAAAATTAAGGATTTAAAAAAAAAAAAATAAAAAAAATAACAACAGGAAAAAAGATTAGCATTATTTGTTTTGTTTATTTATGAAATAAGTTCCTATTTATTTTATAGTTAAGAAGGTTACATAAAGGTTCAAGCCAGCTCAGCTCGTTTGTGCATCGGTCCACACTCCCTACAGGTCAAACCGAACATTCCTTTGGATGTTTCGTCCAAATAACCGACATCAACCGGATCGGGTGGCCAAATATAGCTTGCATGTTTGGCGCCTCCACAGAGACTAATGATCGGCTCATTCCTCTGTTCGGTTAGGCAGTCTGGACGAGGTTTTACGCACTCATATTACTATTTTCACTTACACATTAATCTCATGTTATCAATGTAAAATAACTTCAGATAAGCTCCGCCCCCCCCCCTCCCTTCATTTCTTTTCACACCGTAGTTTATCATCTGTCAGAGACGGGCCTGGAAGTCTTATAATGATAAGGTCTACACTCTACAGTCTACACACCTTGTTCTCTTCTACCACCACGCCAAGACACTGCGAGAAATGCGGTGTGTAACCTACCCCGGAGCAACCGGTTGTCACATATCACGTTAAAGTTTCAATATTTCTAAATTGTATTAAAATATACAATATAAAGAACTGTCGCTTTTCTACTGAGAGATATTTCTTCGCGTGATATTATTGTGATATATTTTCATAGTTTGCATGCCAAACAGCCTTCTCACACCATGCACTACATCAGCACCCACATCATGCATCACATTATTCATCATTCCACATTTCCTTAAGTTTTATCTATTATACTTATTATAATGTAGTGATTATCTTATTTTACTTATTATGATGCTGACACTATCCCTTGATTTGTGCGTATTTCTATTATCCATTTGATATATAAACTATTACTTACATGCTACTTATGTCTTATTTCTCTATTTAAAGTCCAATTCCTCTACTTGTAAGTTAAACTAATAACGGTTTATTTAAGGATTATTGATATCAGAGTCTTGCAGCTCTTAGCAAGTTAGTATCAGTTCCCAGTCCTGTAAGTAACGAAACTGACAGGTTCAGTATAATAATAATCAATCTTTTCGGAATGATATTGTTATCTTTATAATTAAATTTAACTGTTTTGTGAACACAACTCAGCTATCCTAAAAAGAAATAATACAAGATGAAAATAACTTTTTATATACTACATTTTTAAATTTTCCTTGTAGATTTCCTTTGCTGTCACTGGTCGTGGTGCTTTACAATTGATTTTGAATTTGACCGCCTAAATATTTAAGAAATATAGTGATTTTTCGACTAATCGTAATAATTTGGTAAATATAATTACTGATTATTGTATTCTCATCGGAAATCCATAATCGGTCCAAGTTTCAGCTTTCTACTTAGTCAGGAAACATTGCAAAAGTGAGCTTTCAATTTTTTCCTTTAGACCCGACAATCACTAAGAATTAATGTAATCTTATAATTAAATTTAACTGTTTAGTAAACACAACCCAGCTGTCTTAAAAACAATTTTACTAATCAATTTCTAAACTTAATTAACGTTATTAGTTATTGCTTATAATAATAAATTATTAATCAATAAACTTTCACCGAATATCACATTTGTTTTAATAAATCACGAGTCACTTCACTGTCGAATTTAAATTTATTTTTAATATCTGATACGCCAAAATAACATTAAAATTCCATCTGTAAAATGTTACTATCACAATAATTTTATGAGAATACTATGTAGACAAATATAAAGATTTAATTGAAATAAATGTTTTTTTATGTAATGTATTTTTGTTCAGTGAGGTTAGTTATTTCATTTAATTAGTCATATTGCTTTAAACTCGATTAGCTTTGAAGCAGTCATGTGGAAATCATAAAATACAAATGTTTAATTTATTATCTCATGAAAAGTTAAAAATTGAAATTTATTGAATTGCTTCAAACAATTTTCAATATAAATGTTAAACCTCAATAGTTTTTTCTTTTTATAAAGGCTACTTTTTCACAAATATATTTATTTATGTTGATAATAATGAATTTGACAATAGATATTGAACAATATTCATAATACATAATTTAACCAAGTTCGTACTCTTTCTATCTAATTTAAAATTTTATTTTATAACCTTTATTTTTGCTTCCCGAACATATCAAGGAAGCATTGTGATCAATCTGAATAGCTTTTTCTTTTTGTCTTCGATTTCAAAACTTTCTGGACAGAAATTCGTTTCAGAAATCGGAAAAAATGTTTGGTCTTGTGTCTCCTGTCGTTGTATTCGTCAACATTTTTGTGAGCCCCATTGTTGGTCCCATATTAATTTCAATCTTCTGCTGTTATTGCTTTTTCTACATTGTGTTATGTATATGTATACATTGTGTATCATATGTTTTATTAACACATATATTTTAATGTGCTCATCTGATTTTGAAGTAATTTGGCTGGTTTGTTGAAAGTAGCCCAAAGATGATCCCATATTAATTTCAACCGTCTGCGCACATTCAATAATGAATGAAAATAAGTATTCCTACTGGGAATCATAATAGATCTAAATATTATTATGAGGCCATTCGTGTTGTAGAAAGCGAGGAATCTATAGGCCACACAAATTAGTGGTATATTTAAAATACTATTTTAGTGTAATAGATTTATGATCCTTCCTCACCTCTATATATTTTTGGTTACAGTAGTTTAAATATATCTATAATATAAGTAGCAATGTCCTGATTGACTGACTGACTGACTGACTGACATAGAATCAACGCACAGCAAAATCTGCTTAACCGAGAAACTTGAAATTTTGAGGATATACTCGGTTCATATCATAGGCATCCACTAAGAAAGGATTTTGCGAAATTTTTATTTTTGTACCCAGGGGAACGGGGTACAAATGTCAAAGTAATGAATACTTTTAATGATGCATATCGTTGAAAAGCTCTTTAAATGTACAGTAATTGTTGTTATGTACAGTTTTGTCATATTTTCATTTAGGAGGGGGTAAAATGGAAAAATATGTATAACTACATCTATAATATAAGTGGCAATGTCCTGATTGACTGACTGACTGACTGACATAGAATCAACGCACAGCAAAATCTGCTTAACCGAGAGACTTGAAATTTTGAGGTTATACTCGGTTCATATCCTAGGCATCCACTAAGAAAGGATTTTGCGAAATCTTTATTTTTGTACCCAGGGGTACGGGGTACAAATGTCAAAGTAATGAATACTTTTAATGATGCATATCGTTGAAAAGCTCTTTAAAAGTACAGTAATTGTTGTTATGTACAGTTTTGTCATATTTTCATTTAGGAGGGGGTAAAATGGAAAAATGTGTATAACTACATCTTATATAAATGAAGAGTGTCTACGAGTGTCTTTTATCTTATATAAATGAAGAGTGTCTATGAGTGTACTGCTTACATGAGATTATAAAGTTAAAATGTTGGTACACATGAGTACGGGGTACAAATGTCAAAGTAATTGATAGGTACGCTTTATGATGCATATCGTTGAATGGCTCTTTAAGAGAAAAGTCATTGTAATGTACGTTTTTGTCATTATTTTCATTTAGGAGAGGGGTAAAAAGGAAATGTCAACGCAAGTGAAGAGTGGGAACATAAGCCCAGAACATTGAGAAGGGAATTGAGCCCAGACCGATTTCCTAAAGTTAGGAAGTTAATACTTGAGAAAGAGCTCTTATTTTGGATGTAAGTATGTATATTAATAAAAGATAATTCCAATTTCAACCAAGGGATGTAAAATGACACGGGGAGGGGGGGGGGGGGGGGTACAGAAGGAAAATACCACTGCTTTTCCTTTTTAAAAATGTAGTCGGAATGAATAACTAATTTGGGATATTAGCAAATTATCTTATCAAAGGGGAGGTGGTATAGAAATAAGAGGGAGGGATAGAATATAGATATTCTCGCTTTGTAAAATAATTTAAATGTTTCTTGATGGCAGTTTATAATCTATAATATAAGTGGCAATGTCCTGATTGACTGACTGACTGACTGACATAGAATCAACGCACAGCAAAATCTGCTTAACCGAGAGACTTGAAATTTTGAGGTTATACTCGGTTCATATCCTAGGCATCCACTAAGAAAGGATTTTGCGAAATTTTTATTTTTGTACCCAGGGGTCCGGGGTACAAATGTCAAAGTAATTAATACTTTTAATGATGCATATCGTTGAAAAGCTCTTTAAAAGTACAGTAATTGTTGTTATGTACAGTTTTGTCATATTTTCATTTAGGAGGGGGTAAAATGGAAAAATGTGTATAACTACATCTATAATATAAGTGGCAATGTCCTGATTGACTGACTGACTGACTGACATAGAATCAACGCACAGCAAAATCTGCTTAACCGAGAGACTTGAAATTTTGAGGTTATACTCGGTTCATATCCTAGGCATCCACTAAGAAAGGATTTTGCGAAATTTTTATTTTTGTACCCAGGGGTCCGGGGTACAAATGTCAAAGTAATGAATACTTTTAATGATGCATATCGTTGAAAAGCTCTTTAAAAGTACAGTAATTGTTGTTATGTACAGTTTTGTCATATTTTCATTTAGGAGGGGGTAAAATGGAAAAATGTGTATAACTACATCTTATATAAATGAAGAGTGTCTACGAGTGTCTTTTATCTTATATAAATGAAGAGTGTCTATGAGTGTACTGCTTACATGAGATTATAAAGTTAAAATGTTGGTACACATGAGTACGGGGTACAAATGTCAAAGTAATTGATAGGTACGCTTTATGATGCATATCGTTGAAAGGCTCTTTAAGAGAAAAGTCATTGTAATGTACGTTTTTGTCATTATTTTCAATTAGGAGAGGGGTAAAAAGGAAATGTCAACGCAAGTGAAGAGTGGGAACATAAGCCCAGAACATTGAGAAGGGAATTGAGCCCAGACCGATTTCCTAAAGTTAGGAAGTTAATACTTGAGAAAGAGCTCTTATTTTGGATGTAAGTATGTATATTAATAAAAGATAATTCCAATTTCAACCAAGGGATGTAAAATGACACGGGGAGGGGGGGGGGGGGGGTACAGAAGGAAAATACCACTGCTTTTCCTTTTTAAAAATGTAGTCGGAATGAATAACTAATTTGGGATATTAGCAAATTATCTTATCAAAGGGGAGGGGGTATAGAAATAAGAGGGAGGGATAGAATATAGATATTCTCGCTTTGTAAAATAATTTAAATGTTTCTTGATGGCAGTTTATAAATCCATTAAATTGAAAATAAAACACCCCGTAGCGAAGCACGGGTATTCAGCTAGTATAATATATAAAAATAAACAAACGAGGTTTGTGTTGTAAAATTTAAAAATGAACGTTGCTTCTAATTTTTTTTCCAACAGATTTTATTGTATTTGTTTTTTTCTAAATTCTATATTTGTGGGGAGTTGTAGAATGATGAAGGAAATATAGGTTGGAAACGTATCCAATTAGTCTGTGTTTAGGTTTGGTTCATTAGTAACGTTCATAGGACGCAGGAGCCAATACTAGGCTCGTTTCTACCAGACAGCTTTCCCTACTGGAACGGATTGCCTTCCCTAACCAATCTGCATATAAAGTGGAGGCTATCCAGCTTACTCCAGATCTAAACCACTTTACTACGCTACAAACCCCAACACCTGCAACATAGAAGCACATAAAACATAACTCTCCTATTAACATAACTTCATTCTTGTCCAGCTAGTCTTAAACCAAATACGTTATAAATATGTACAGTTTTACATATAAATCGTTATCCATTTAATCTTGTATTTTTTTAAAAATGAAATAAGACCTTAATGTATATTATATACATTGTTGAGATTACAAGGATGTAAACAGAAATTGATAGATTACTCTTTTGTGTCGACACTGAACGGTTTAGTGAAGTAAACGGTGTTGTGGCTATTTATTATTTATCGATAAATATTAGATAGTCTCTTATATTTGTCCCTTTTATAGACGATTTGCAGTATTAGTGTGGGCCGTAGGAGGGTTGTAAAACAAAAATAGGTTTATACTTTCGTCATTGCATAAAATTGGCTATATTTCGCTCCTCTCCAAGGCATAGACGTGCCGGGATTACGACGTTATTTACATTTTATAATAAAAGTGTCAGATCTTCTAATTCGGCGATGCTGAGCAAATCCACCTACTGTTTTATATACTGAGTTATCTAAGTTAACTCAGTATATAATATCATCATAGATTAAAACAATTTGTCATATTGTAACTTGAGGTAACGACTCCACTAATACTGAGATAAATATTCGCTTATTATTATTAATATAATTAATACATATTATTTTACTGTGACGATCCTATGATGTTATCACTAGATTACACCCATACACTTTGGAATATCAAATGTGGTGTTTCTATCTATCTAAGGCCCAATTCACATACGAGTGGTGTATGGCACTGGCGTGGCTCTGGCGTGGGACTGGCGAGGATCGGTCATGGTGGACCCCCTCTGCCACGCCAGTGCTACGCCATACCAGTGTACATTAGGCCATACGTTAACAAAGAGGTGGCACAAGCCAGCGCCACGCCAGAGCCACGCCATTGCCACGTCAGTGCCATACGCCACTCGTGTGTGAATTGGGCCTAAGAGTTAGTTCTATTAGCTAGGCTAATCGCTAACCTATCCCTTTTCATTAAAGGATGGACAATTAAAAGGATGGAAATGAGGAATCTGTGATCATCTTCTCTTGCAAATATCTCTCTCTAATTATAATATGCATTTGCCTTTATGTTGAGGATATAGGGCCTTTCAGGTCAGTGCTGTTCCATCTTATAGCCTCTTCAATAGCCCCATATTAGCCCTTTAGGTTGATTGGCTTCCTGCAAACTGTTTGTGTAAAGATAAGCTCAAATGCCCATTCATGTATGCATTTGTTTGGACTCAGAGAATTTCTGTGCACTTAGTATTCCTTCTATTACCAAAAGATAGAATGGGTTAAGGTAGAACGATTTACTCACTCAGTGCCGTGTTTCCACCGGCCGTAATCCCATATTGATTTCTTTTGCAAGGAGGAAACGCAACGACAAATGCATTTCGTCTAAGATAAATCAGCCAAACCCTAATCGTAAAAAAGGGCCAAGTTCCAGTCCCCCCTTAGTCATCCTATCAAAGTAGTGTTATCTTACATTATGGCCAAGTCTGCGCCTTTTTTAGACCATAACTTCACTGCACGTCTACTTTCATTTTCAAGACTACTCATTTATTTTTATTGCTTAACACCTGTTTCTGACTGATGATAGGCAGAATTTTTGGGAGAGGGTCTGGAACTTCTTTCTTTTCTGATAAGTTCTCTACTTCTTATTACCCTCGTAACTCCTATGTGATTGCTCATGATACTGAGGTTTTATACATCATTCAGAAAGTGGCCAATCTAGCTATCAAGCTTTGCCTTTATAAATAAATTAATCTATTTTGGTAATGTTGTTTGTTTTATAATAGTACCTGTACCCTCTATAATTAACAATAAATATTTTACATGACGATGGAAGTATTTAATGAATTGTAACCTTTTTATTTTAAAATGATTTATTAGCTTAAACTCAGATTATTATTGAAGTTTGTGTGATAAAATATAGAAAATAAGATGGGCTGTGTAAGTATACATAGTTTATATTCGAGAAAAGAGTTTGTTAGGGGGAAAAAATATTTTATGAAGAAATATGTTCTTTTTACAAATAACGAAAAATATTTTTACATATTTTACTACTTGAAAATTTAATGAAAGATCAACTATTAATCTTTTACTATGGTATAATGTGTATTTAATTAAAATTAAGCAATTTTTCAATCCCCCACTAAAATAACCTTTTGTAGAAGAAATAAGGGAGCTCTCATGTTACCCTAAGTGAAGAGAATATTTTGCCAAGGTTCAACTCTTCGGGTTCCAATATTAAATCAAAACATTGTCTCGGGAGACTGCAGGAAAAAATATGGAAGGAAAACTCTGGAACTAGAAGGAAAGGGGGGCACGCTGTCGGGCCCTGGAAAGACCAAATTTTAATTTTAGATAAGGCAAAGGGGCCATGATAGCTTCAAGGATACTCTTACGTAACCCCCGGAATTTCAAGTCACAATTTATGTTATATATATTTATACACACGTAAATATATGCATATATTCTCTGTTTTAAACTTTAAAATATTGTAATTCTAATGTGATTTAACATAAGACAGGGTATGGAGGTCATCATTATAGGTAGCTGGATAGAATACATAGTTTCATTTGAAGCCATTGCTATTTTAGGAAAATATGAATATAATTTTACGGAAATTGAGTTTTCTCAAAAAAAAACTTAAGCATTATCTTATACTTAAAAGAATGAGCCAGCAATAACAAAATTTGTGAAATTGGGATACTGAAAGTTCAAGAATTGAGCCCAAGTAGGACGAATTCATGATGATCCACAAGGAGATTAACTCTGTCTGCGGAAACTTAAAGAATCAGCCCTAGTGAGGAGAGTCTCCCCTAATGGATTCCTTACGCATATTAAGGTATTGCATAAGCATTATTCAGGTTAGAGAACAGAATAAACTTATTCAGGTATTGATAAGAAATATCTGTTAGCGATCTTTTCAATAATAGGAAATAATGAACTAAATAATCTCGGTAGTGTAATTAGGGTGACGTTGTATCTTAAATAGTGAATGATGTTGTGCAGGTTTGCGGATGCCCCCTGTTTTATAGCAATCAGTGTTACCGCCTAGAGATCAGGTGTATGTTTCGATTCCAGGCAAAATGGATCTGCGAAATGCCTCCAACCTGAATTTTGTAAGCAATGTCAATCTGAAATACGAATATCTCTAATGCTTTCGAAATATACAACATTAAAATTTATTTTTCTCTGCACATTTTGCTTCTGATATGAATACATAACTCTATTCTAAACATAAATTTCAATATCTGTAACAATATAGCTTTCTAATGCTTATTTAAACCTATTTCTGTCCGGCTACTTATTCCAAAATCTCAAATCCCTGGATTTAATAGAGATAGCTTCATTCAATGAAATTTCAGCTCCCCTATCATTCTACAGCTCTCAGTCATTCTTGGGTTCTATCGTAGAATGTTTTCATTTAGAGTCATTCTAATGAGGATTATTTTCAAGCTAGAAAGGATCTTCTACACTTCTGACGTGAGTAGTTTAAATCCCTTTACAGCCCGCTTGGTCTTAATCCCTCGTCAAAATATACTCTAAGGGCATTTGCATAGTTTTCCCTAAAGGACCTCTTGAATAATTCCGATTGTTTCGTTTGTTTCGAACCAATACAATCTAATACAGTGAAGTAACTGTTTTAAATTAATTTGCAAAATCTTATCCTATTCTATAGTCAATAAACAAACCTAAATACACCTTCACTGGATATTTCCTTTTTGACTGGATATTTTTAGTTCATAATCCGAATTTCGGTTTCTTGCAAGAAAACCTTATTTTCATACTTCGTTAGATATAATTCAGTCAGTACGCTGAGAAATTCCTGATTGAATTTGAAATTATCCATTTATGTGAATAAAACATTCAAACAAATTGCTTGTTTGGCTGTTTATGCATCCTTTAACCAAGCAATACAGACTTAAAAGAACAACTTTCAACAAAAATATACCTACATCCCAACATCCTTTACGCATGGTCATTGCAATTCACAGCTCTTACAATATGCGTTCTTGGAGTTTTTTTTTATTGAAAGTTCAATTCAACTTTCTTTTTTGTAATAATAAAACCGTTTTCGTAAGCATAAAGAAATTTCTTAACCAAACCTTTAACATTTTTTATTAAAACCTTTAAGTTATTTTTATTTTTCGCTGACGGATGTGTCAAAAGCTTTGCATTTTTTATGGTGTTATATCGGATATATCAATGTTAATCCATACTTAGTATGATAAAATATGTGATGTATCATTGTCAATGAATATTGAATAGAAAAAAATCGGTCCAATAAATCCATCAAAACTTTCTCATTTAGATATTGATAATAGGTACGTTTACGTAATGTATCGATCTACCATATACCATATTTTTCCATGTATCAGCACCGTTTACACCAAAAGTCTAGGGCTATATCGTAGCCCTTATAAATAGCTGACTGTATTGAGATCGTAGTTGGGCATTCGCATTTTTATGTTTCTCCCTGTGTATAGCCTGACACATCGACAGAACAAACAGTTACTTCTTTCATGTGTCAAAATAAGCTGATTTCTTATTAAGTCTAAATTGTGTCCAAATATTTTCAAATACCAATGCAATACGGTCATGTATATCAGAGAAAACGGTGACTATATTTTAACTGTATTCAATACACTATCTACACTAGATACTGCATTTAAATTCCATAATATTTCATTTAATTGATTTATTTTTAAACATATTAAAGAAGTTTTCAACTGGTTGGTTACTTTATGGTTTTGATTTTCACTAAAACCATTCTTTTTTTCCAGCACTATCTCGGGAACTAGATAACTCCTGGTAAAACGACTTTTATGGTTTGATTACTTTTAAAATGGTCTACATTTTAGATTTTTTATAAATCAAAATCGTCGGAATTGTTCTCAAAAAATAATTTTTTCACGTCTTTTCACAGCCTCTTTAGAGGGGGAGCGCCCCATATTAAGAGGTAAAATCAATTTCTAGATTTAGACCGGGCTATGATTTTCCTAAAAAAGGAATGCTTCATTTCATCAAAATTTGCCAAGGCCCCACGCTCCTGCACAGACTACAGGCGACGGGCAAAAATTTCAAAAACAAATACTTTTTTTAGACTTAAGTTGAGGTCCCTCAACGCATCTCAAAATTAAATTTTCGTACTATCACAATACTTTCTCTTTACACACACACGCGCGCACAAACACACACATATATTAATTTGTAATTACTTTTTTATAAGAATTGAAAGGGTAAAGAGATAAACCAACAAAAAATAAATAAGTTACTAAAGAAAATAAATATCATATAAAGAGTTTCAGCGCCCATAGGAGTGACAATGTATATATATATATTTATATATATATATATATATATATATATATATATATATATATATATATATATATATATATATATATATATATATATATATATATATATATATATATATATATATATATATATATATATATATAGCCCAATATATAAATACATTCGAGCTTACATTAATTAGGGTAAACGATTTTTTTTTTTTTTTTTTTAAGATTGTTTTGTATAGTAAGAGGAGCATGAAACCAAGTTAGCGACCTCGAAAGCCCTGGGGACAACTTTTGGTAGGCGAATAACCTCGACATTTTGGCACTTTTTTCAGTTTTTTTAATATAACTTAAACGACACCGAAATCAGAAAATTGTATTCACTCCGAAATAAAAGTAGACAAAATTCCCTACAAAATGCACTAGTCAAACTTAATTTTATGTTATCCTAACCCATTTCTACAGGACTTTGAAGTTTGACGAAATTAAGTAAAAAAAAAAAATGCAGGATTTGACTTATTTGTTTTTTTGACATTTATATAGTCTTTTATGGTGCCCATTATATATTTTTATATTGATATGTATATCTATGTATATATATATTTGTGTGTGTGTGTGTGTGTTTGTGTGCGCGTGCTTAAAACTTTAAAATTTAAGTAGTGAGGCTTGTTTCCTTGTATGTGAATTTTATTGATTGTAGGGTCTATAGGAAATAATTATAACATAGATATACATATCAATCAATATAATATCATAAAAATATATAATGGGCACCAAAAACGACTGTACAAATGTAAAAACATAAGTAAAATCCTGATTTTTTTTTTTTTTTTTTTACATAATTTCAAGTCAAACTTCAAAGTCCTGTAGAAATGAGTTAGGATAACATAAAATTAAGTTTGACTAGAGCATTTTGTAGGAAATTTTGTCTACTTTCATTGCGGACAGAATACAATTTTCAGATTTCGGTGTCGTTTATGAGTTATATTAAAAAAACTAAAAAAAAGTGTCAAAATGTCGAGGTTTTTCGCCTACCAAAAGTTGTCCCCAGGGCTTTCGGAGCGCTAACTTGGTTTCATGCTCCTCTTACTATACAAAAAAATCCTAAAAAAAAAAAAATCGTTTACCCTAATTAATGTAAGCTGGACCCCTCTCAGGCTACCTATATATTGGCCTAATATATATATGTTTATTATTTTATACATTTATTAGGTAGGAATAGAATTGATTAGAAATGGAGTCAATTTTTTTTTTTTTTTTTTTTAAAATGTCAATAAACGAAAATTGGACTAGAGAAATGAAAATTGAGAATTTCCCCTTTATCTAACCTCAAAACAGAGATAAACTTGGAAAACGTTTAGTTTGTAAATATTTGATCAGAGAGATATTTTTATTAAAAAGTAGCGAGCAATTTAAAACAAAAAAAAACAAATATGGCGAATAACTATTGGATGATAAAAAATGAGCAAAAGCTTTCAAATGGAACTGGTAACGTTCAATTTAACAAAACTAAATTTATGTCTGTAAACAAACTCCCCTTATAAATATTTCTATTTGGAATTTTTATCTAAAATTTATTTTTTCAAAAATGTTATCAACTATAAGGAAGAATTATATAATAGTCATACATGCATTATCATACATGTGTAGTCATACTATTGTATATTTAACTCATTAATTAATATAATTATATCACTAATAATATATAAAGATTACAAATTACATTAGCAGGAACTCACATATATATATATTGACAATTATTCTAACCGTAAAACAAATCAAATCAAAACATTGACAAGATTGCCAGTAGCCACAACAAATAACCTAGAATAATAATATAAATAATAAATATACATCAATTCTCCCCCCTTATTTTGTTTCTAATTATTTGATTGATGTGGCGTCGCCAGATCTGTCCGTTGTCCATCTGTAGCACGTACTGTACATCTCCTTCCTGTTTCAAGACTCTTCCAAATTCCCATCTTACGTTATTTTTGGAGTAACTTCTCGCCTGTATTCTCTCCCCCGCTTTAAGCTTTCTTCTTATTACAGTAGTATTTTTTTATCACTTTAAACTTTCCATCATCGGTCATAAGGTCTAATCTTGTTCTAATAAGTCTTCCGAACATTAATGAGTAGGCTGAGTGACCGGTTGCATTTGGTACCTTCCTGAGCTGTTGTAAGATCCTGCAAAGTTTTTCTTCTTTGTCCCCCGGCTCTCCTTCAGATGACTTAAAGGCTCGTTTTACAGTTTGTACAAATCGTTCAGCCTGCCCATTAGATGCTGGATTGTATGGGGCTATCGTTTTGTGAGTGACACCATTATTGTTTAAAAAATTTTCAAATTGTTGTGACTTAAATTGAGGTCCATTATCTGAAACTAGTACATATGGAAGTCCAAAAGTAGTATAGAGATGTCTAAGCTGTTTAATGCACCAGGATGTCGTGGTCTGTTTAGTCGGTATCACTTCAAGCCATTTGCTAAATGCATCAACTATTATAAAATAATAAGTGTCCCGTATAGGTCTAGCGAAGTCAATGTGTATACGTTGCCACGGTCCTGATGGTTCTTCCCAAGGATGAGGCTCTTCTTTGTTTGGTGAGTTTTGTTGAAGGCAGCAGGCTCTACATTCCTTAACCATTTCTTCAATATCTTTGTCAATCCCTTTCCAGTAGCACAGGCTTCTAGCTAAAAGTTTCATTTTGGTGATTCCTAAATGTCCTATGTGAAGTTGTTTTAAAATCTCTATTTTAAGTTTTTCTGGTACAACAATTCTACATCCTCTAAAAATGCACCCATCCTGTAAAGTAAATTCATGATCCTTGTAACCTGAAGATTCTATAGTTGAGCCGGATTGCAGTTTATCGTAAATCTGTCTAAGAGTTGGATCTGTCATTGTTTCCTGTTTTATTCTTAAGCGGGATATCGATAGAGAACTTAATTGGTTTAATTGAAATTTTTCATACTGATCTTTGTAATACTTCTTCGGTGCCTCATAAGGAAAACGTGACAAGTAGTCTGCGTTGCCGTGATTTTCACTCCTTCTATATTCTATAGTATAATCAAATCCTGAGAGGAAGTGAGCGTAATGAAATAACCTAGTAGCTGTAATCGTGGGTAATGTTCTTGCCGGATCAAATATTGAAATCAACGGTTTATGGTCTGTTATAAGGATGAATTTCCGTCCATAGCAATTTTGGAAGAACTTCTTCCGTCCCCAATATATTGCTACTGCCTCTTTATCTATTTGGCTATATTTTCGTTCTGAGTCCGTTAGTGATCTTGAGGCAAAAGCGATGGGTTTTTCTGAACCATTAGGGAATCTGTGAGAGATAACTGCACTAAGTCCAACGGGTGACGCATCCGTCGCTAAAACCAAGGTTAAATCTTCATTGAAATGAATAAGAGTTCTTTCACTTGTAATTTCATTCTTTACTTTCATAAAACTTTCTTCGCATGCTTTTGTCCAATTAAATTTCGCATCTTTCTTCAAAAGATTGTTCAGTGGTTTTAACATCGTAGCCAATTCAGGAACAAATTTGTTGTAATAGTTTGTCAGTCCTAAAAATGTTCGTAGTTCATTTTGATTAGTCGGTCTCGGAGTTTTCAGCAGTGCTTCCACTTTATCTTGAAATTTATGAAGTCCATCTTGGTCGATTACATGCCCTAGTTATGTTATGCTACTTTGAAAAAATTTACATTTATCTTTATTAAGTTTCAAGTTGTTCTCTTTTATTCTTTGAAAAACGGATCTTAATCGGTCTGTAGTTTCTTTAATGGTTTCCCCTTGTATGATTATATCGTCGAATAAACTCTGGACCCCGTCTATTCCTTGAAGCATCTTATCCATAAATTTATTCCACAGAGCTGGTGCAACTTTTACCCCAAACATTAAACGGTTTACTTTTTACAGTCCTTTATGAGTACTTAGTGTTTGTAGTAATGCACTTTCTTCGTCCATCTTCATGTTTAAATAAGCATTGCTGAGATCTAAAGTACAAAAATATTTTCCCCCGTTCATCTGAGCAAAAATATCTTCTATTCTTGGTATTGGATAATTTTCATCAGCAACTTGTTTATTTAGGGTGGTTTTGAAGTCGGCACAAATACGAACACTGCCATTAGGTTTTAAAACCGGAACAATGGGAGTTCCCCATGCTGAATTATCTATTTTACTGATTATTCCCTCCTGTTCTAATTTCTGCAACTCATTTTCAACCTTCTTTTTAATCGAGAATACCTTCCTTGCTTTCAAAAAAATCGGTTTACTATTGTCCTTCAATTGCAAGTGACACTTGTAATTCGGTATTTCGCCAATTTTCTTTGTAAAAATGTCTTCAAATTCCTTTAGTAGATTATTCAAATCCGATTCATTATCTGTTTGTACCTTTTTAATATCAGCCCGATCTAATTTCGCTTCTCGAATCCACTCTCGGCCAAAAATAGCATCTACGTTCTGGTCGATGACATATAATTTGGTGTAAAATTTATTTTGCTTATATTGCCAGCGCACAAACACTACCCCCTTTGGTCTTATCATCTCTCCCGTGTAGGTCCTCATGATCACATCAGTTTTCTGTATCTTATTTTGTAATCTAAGTCTGGTACATTCCCCGTACGAAATTGAACTCAAAGCAGCGCCCGTATCTATTTCCATAGTTATTGTTTTCCCTTCTATTTTTACATTTATTGTGAATTTTTCATTATTGTGACAATAGTTTTTTTATTTCATAAATTTCTCCCTCAGATTCGGAGTCAGTGAAAACTTGGTTGATGTTTTGTCCGGTACTTTTCTTGATACAAACTTTAGATAAGTGTCCAGTTTTCTTACAGTATCCACAGTCAGTTGTTTTGAATCTGCATTTATGCGCCCGGTGCGAAGTATCCCCACAACGATAACATTTTTACCTTTCAATATATCAAATTTTTGATTAAATGGTTTTAGCAGTGTATCACGGTTTTTCATTTGGGTTGAATTATTCTTTCCAATCTGAAAGATTTGATTGTCTGTTCGAGTGTCATTAATCGGATTAGTAATGTAAACATTTTCATTTTTGGATAATTCAACAGCCTTAGCAGTTTCTAACAATTCACTAACAGTAGGGGTGTTTTTGTCTTGTAAGAGTTTGGTTCTTATATCTGAGTCTCTTAACCCTCTAATAAATTGTAGCCTCAGAAAAGTCTCAGCTATGGATTTTCCGCATGTACATTTAAAATCACAATTAGCTGAAAGCTTCTTTAATTCTGTAGAATATTCAGATATAGATTCATGTAGACCTTGAATTTTACAAATAAATTTATGTTGCCGGGCCCATATGCTCGGTTGTGGGTCTAGATATTCTTTTAGAAGTTTAACTAGTTCATCGTATTCTTTATCTAACGGGCTATCTGGTGAACAGAGATCTCTTAATTTTTGGTGTATTTTTGGAGTCAAAGCATGTAGTAAAATTAAGACTTTAGTTTTAGGGTCATCTTTATTCTTTAACAACATAAGTATTTCCAATATTTGAATAAAGTTATTAAATGTTTCATCCTCCTGGTAAGGTATGAAGTTTAAATTTGATGTACTTGGTGCATTGATTGGAGTAGTGTCCGTAGTTGCAGTTGTATTTAGTTGTTCTGTTTTAATTATTATATCCTTTAAATCTTGTAGTTTAGTCTTAACCTGAATGTAAACATTTTCAACGTCCTGTTTATATTGTACCTCAATTTCTGTTTGATTTTCATCTGTGAGTATTTCTATATTGTTTTGTGCCGATGCAAATCTGTTCCATGTATTCTGTAAAGTATCTAATCTAATATTAATTTCATTTAGTGTAATTTGAGGATTTGAAGTTATTGTATTGAGTGTTCGTGTAATATGACTTTTGCAACATGATCTTATTCTTTTTAACTTACCTAATTCTTGTTCATCTTGTGCATCCATAGTGTTCTATTCTTCTTTTCCCTCGTCGCCAACTTATTGTATATTTAACTCATTAATTAATATAATTATATCACTAATAATATATAAAGATTACAAATTACATTAGCAGGAACTCACATTATATATATTGACAATTATTCTAATCGTAAAACAAATCAAATCAAAACATTGACAGGATTGCCAGTAGCAACAACAAATAACCTAGAATAATAATATAAGTAATAAATATACATCACATACATGTGTGTGTATGGTTTTATGATTTATATTTTTAATTTATCAAGATTACTTGTTTTTGGAATAGCTGCTACCAATTATGTATATTTTATTTTTCTATGTAGCCTTGAAAGTACTCCCTTTTTTAGGGTTTCGTTGGTAAAACCAAAAAAAGGAACCCTTATAGTTTCGTTCATGTGTCTGTCTGTCACTCTGTACGGTTCCAATAACTTTTGAATAAAAAAAAAGAGATATAAACATGAAACTTTCCAATATTAAACATCGTTTTAACGCGCACACAGGAAAAATATAGTGAACTCAAAATTATCAGTTGTTCAAATCCAAAATGGTGGATAACTCACGTCATGAAAAAAATAAAAATTTGGAGTGGGGTATCAAATGAAAGAAAGGTATTGAAGAGTAGATTACAAAAATATATAACCCTATTTTATCAAAAAACATCAAAATTTTGCGTCCCCCCCCCCCTGAAACTATATTTCCACTGTTTCTAAAAATATGCAAAATGTGCGTTCTGCTGGGCCATAGAAAAAATATGATTAGCAATTCGATCTGATTAACTGGGAATCCAAGATGGTGGCTAATTGCTGTCACAAGAAAAAAAATATTTTTTTAAAATTTTGAGTGAGGTATCAAAAGAAAGGTATTGAAGAGTAAATTACAAAAATATATAACACTTGTGGAAAGCGTTTAATTTTCTACGCCATTTTGTCAAAAAACATCAAAATCTTGCCCCCCCCCCCCCCCCCTTTACAATTTTCATGTTTACAACATCAACAAAACCCTTTTTTTTGTGAGACTTCACACACTACTACCAATTTATTTTGGATCTGTCAGCTTGCTTAGTGGATAGAGTACTATATGAAGGTTTACCAAACCGGGTTTGCACCTTGGACCCGCATCAAGAATTCTTTTGTGAGGTCATACTGCTTTCGACTTTATTTGTAAAATTTCCGGAAGAAAGACGGGTAAACTTGTTAGAAGATGATTGTGGAAGTTTTTGGATGGGATTTAGGATTTTTCCTTGAAGAAATGACTCAATACGGAGAAACCTAAATCAAACGAGGAGTTATAATGCCAGTAAACGTTATATATAAGAAAAAATATATCCGTTTTCTAAAAAATGGTTGGAATCATTCCAAGTGGAAACTAAAACCAAATAAGATTTTCGACATCTCAACCTTTCTGATAATGTTTGAGACCGAATTTTAAGAGAAAAAAGTCACATTCTGTTCTATAGCCCTTCCATTCCTTATCTTCCTAACCCTATCCTTTTTTCCCTCTTGAGACAGATTCAATTTTATTGGTGGATCGATGGTGGGTCTGGATGTCACATACTAAGCGAAAGGGTAACGGGTCGTCACCAGAACGCGGCTATAAAGCCCACATGACGGTCATTAACTACATTAGGGCCTGACATGAGAAGGGCTCTGAGCTGGGCGGTAAAGCAATAAAATAGGCTAACCCTTCAAACTCTCGGGTCTAACTCTCAAGCCTTTACTACCAGGATCGGGGGTCCTATCAGCTTGCAAATGTTTTTAATATTTTAATTGAATGCTTTTAAACTGATTTATGAAGTAAGGGGATGAAGAATATATAAAAGAAACAAATATACATAATGCTCTGAGGTTTTGCTGCAAAATAATTATTTTGCTCAAGAAATTAGCTGTTATAAGAATGAAGTTAAAAAAAATAATTATTTCACTATATTTATATATTCCTGTATTCACCTTTCATTTAAATTTTTCTTGAAATGACTTTAAGCCCGGGCGCACATTGACAGGCCGGCGATGCAGGGCAGGGCAGAACAGTTTTTTCAACCTGAATAGAATATCACATTGGTTTCATTACATTATAACCAATGTTATTGTCGGTGAAATCCGCGTAACAAAGAGTTTGAAGTATGACGTCGCTTCCACTACTGGAAGCATCTTCAGGGGTGTGGAGCATCATAATGTGAACTCGAAGCAACAAGAAGATGAACCATGTATATATTGATGTCTATAAATATATTCTGGTGGGAGTGGTATGTATATATGTTGTTTTATATTTTAAATAAATAATCTTATTGTAAGGCTGGTGTTTTTATGTTGGTAGATATGCTGGATGGTGATCCTGTTATCAAAGTGGAGAAGCTGAGGTATTCTGTCGGTGAAACGTTACGAGCCAACTGCACCTCACCTCCGTCAAGCCCTCCAGCTAATCTTACTTGGTCCATCAATGGTATCAAGGTAAAAACAATTATATTTTTAGATGTTAGAATTTTATCTCCTGTGTTAATGTGACGGATCGATTTCAATGTCTTAAATAACGAAAATTAAATCCGAAAGTTCATGTTTCATCTAAGAACGAAAATAATGCTGTCTCAAATATTCCTTACCCTGTCACCCTTGCAACCCTAATATATTGGGGTTGCTATAGATGCCTGTATTGTATAATGGTCATAATACATTGACGTCAACTAGAGAATATATTGAAGACAACTATTTTCTAATCGCGTAGATTTCAAAAGTTGTGGTACAATGCGCGCCGTCATACTTTTTCTGCCCTAAAATCAACATATTATCCATATTCTTAGGGGTCGTCCATAAAATATTGATTTGACTCAAATAAACTAGTAAACGAAATAAATATAATAGTAACTTGCATTCAATTGTTCAAGATATGTTTACTAACAATGTATTTCATTTATTGTTCGGTGCTGGGACTGCAAAGATGTAATAATTTATTTCTATTAAAAATAATCGATTAAATGACCTAATTTCTGAATTTGTTTTACTTTGATTTTTGAAAATTACAAAATAAATAAGAACAATAAAAATACTAAACAATTGTGCTAGTCAAAGAGTATTAAGCTGCCCTAACAATATCAACCAGCTTGTTTTGACACTCGTTATCTTAGCTTCTTACTACGATTGTATTTATTACTTCAGTACATCATTTTTTAAATCATATTCGAAACTCTATTGTGCTTGAGAAGCCACTTGAAAATTGAATTTTTTACGTCTTTTTCAGTACGAAGAAAAAAGAAGATGGGATTTCTTTCGTTGAGAATTGGGATAAGAATTGGTGGTATGTTTAAAGGAATTTAAGGATCATACGTTGTAATTTCTAATATTTCTTCCTGGTACCCTTTACTCGCCTTTGCGGTCCCATGTTATTCTATTCTTCGATCCTATTGTTAGGGAGCACAATGGAGTCAGAGACACACTGCCCTCGATTCTCGGGGACAAAATGTGAGTTAAACTCCAATCTAACTATTGAAACTATTTCTAGTTGTATTTGGGTTTCCAAAATGGCCGTATTTCTCAAAGTTATCATCACCCTGGTTCCAATATTGAATCTTCTCATTATGCATTATTGACCTATATAAAGTATATACTCGGGCTAAGCTAAAGGTATTCAAAGCTGCCAGCATTTTTTTTTTTTTTAAACTGCTCCTTTCTTTGTCACATTTTTAACATTTTATTTTATTATTATTCAACCTTTTTTCATGATCATAATATTTAATGGAATTTTTTATTCTCCGGGAAAAATAAAGTCATATTAGACTGTGTTTATTATTGATCAAATCTATAAATTTAATTATAAAATAACTTAATATAATTGCCCGATATTAACATTTGATGACATTGTTATTCTGATTATTGCCAAGAAGGCGATCTTACGTCGTAGCGCTTGAGATCTATTATCTAAATTTCGTCAAAATCGGACGAATATTTTTTTAAGACCAAAAATATTCCCTGATTCCTAAAAACGGGTTTCCGTCCAGAAACTTTTAAATTATGAGACATAAAAATATTTCGTTTCTTAAAATGATCACAATATAATCTTTAAGCTCGGAAATAATTAAGTATTATTTATGTAGAATAATAGTCCTTTGTGAAATACCTTGTTAAGGTACCTCAGCATAATGCTGATTTTCATGAAATACCATTGTATTTAGAATTATTTTTATGTATTATGTAAAACACTACAAGCAATAAGAGGTTGATTGATTGATTGATAGATTATTTATGTAGAGGCGTCCGTTTTATCTTACTATTGATATTATCTTGACTTCTGTAACTATTTTACTTAACTACTGATAGTTAAATGCAAAACAAAATATATGGGAATTATATCTGACATTTTCAAAATATAAAATTGTATTTTTATAATACATTATCAAAAACAATGAAACCTACTATAATAATAACAGCACCCTTAGTATTATATGTAATTTACTTCCTTGCGAAATTTATGTTAGCTCTAAATTTAGAGGCCCCCCCCCAAAAAAATAGAAAAATGGGGAACAAAATTATTTCTCAAATACGGTTCCGATAATTTTGATTCATTATAATAGACCATTAAAATATTCTAACAATATGAGTCGTTTACCCGGGAAAAATCTAGTTCTTGAGAAAACAGCTTTGACGCGGATGGTAAGAGGCCGGGTTCGATTCCTCGTTGGGGAGAAGTTATTTTTATGGTAATTTGATGAAATACTTAATAATAATTAAATGTAACTACGAAAACTCGAAACAACTAATAAATGCGATCATGTAATTATGTAATCGTTTATAAAAAAGTCTTTTTTTGTACAAAAGTACAAGATGTATATAAGTAAATTATCAGTTTCCTGATAATACGTATTGAACATACAACAGTCCATAAACAGTTAAACTGTTTATTGAGGCCTTAATTATTTAGTGCTGCAGTCACTTTATTATTGTAGTGAATAGTTAAAAAGAAAAATCTTATTTTTTAATTAGTGAGTGTTTTAAGTTAAGGTTTAAATAAATGTCATTATTAGACAAATGATGAGTGCTCATTAAAGAAGTCGATTTTTCTAAAAATCGTATAATTGGGTTTCTATTTATTGAAAATTGGGTTTTATTTATTTATTAAATAAATTTAAAATATTTTGGAGACAAATAACATTTATTTTTATTGTTTATTATAATACTAGCTGAAGTGCTGAACGTTGCCCATAGGGGGTGAAATATAATCTCATATAGACAGTGACGCGTTGTCCAGGAGGGGGGGGGGGGGGGGTCTTATATAATCTCTTATAGACAGTGACTTTTCTTGTGTTTTGAAGGTCTAGTGTGCAAAATTTCATCAAGCTCGGCATAAAACCATAGATTTGAATAAAAACAAACAAAGAAGCCCACCGACTCTGCTCTTTATGGGTATAGATTTTTATAAAAATATTATAAACAGGTTTATGGAAATGTTGTTTGATTTGCAAAAGAGCCTAGCATTTTTGGAAATTTTGATAAAAGAGAATAAGTAAACATAAATATTATAATTTATTTTAATGCTTTACATTTATAATGCAAGATAATATCATAAAGAGATAAATGATAGTATCAGAAAGTAAAAAGGAAGAAAAATCCTGATATATTTTGGGAATAGAGAACGAGAACAAACTCTGATATATTTTTAATACTAGAGAGCTGTGGTATTTTATATGTGTTTGGATTTTTCCTATTTCTATTCCTCTGTTTCTTTTGTTTCTTAGCCCCTAGACTAAAAAAAAGTAGGAAAGGGTTGCAGATCTTCCTTGCAAAAAGGGTTTGATGTATTCAGTATCGACTTCGAGGGAAAACCCGGTGAGCAGCTAGAGCAAGAAAGATAGTAGAGAAGGGGAAAGCCAAGGAGGTTTCTTTTTGCAAAAACATGACCAAGTTCAACCGAGAGAGAGAACCGGCCGAAATATTTTCCTAAGTAGGAAAAGAAACCGAGGAATTTCCTCGAGAAACAGGAATGTTGTTGGTTCTCTGCTTCGCTCTACTTGCTAGGAATTGTGCAAGGGATGAAGTGTCTAGGGATTTGAGTAGCAGGGATTCACAGATTTCTAGTACATGAGGAACAGTGTTAGAGTTACTAGTTCCCCCTGAGTCAAACCCTTTCCTTTTGCTCTCTTCATATAGATAACATGTCTACAGAGGGTTAGCTTTCTTCGCTTTTTTTTATTGTTGTCGGGCAAGACGACTGTTTCTTCTCTTCTTATTTTTGAACTTGTGTGTGGTTTAAGACCGTAAGAAAAGTAGGTTATGTTTATTCAAATCTAAGTGTGTTTACATTTATCATTGTGCATTTTCCAAGCTGAAAGATATATTTATAGATGTTAAAGGACTGAGACACGTATAGTTCTGTATTTGTTATATTGTATCTGAACGTCGTTTCTACTTCAAGTACATTGCATTGAAAAATAATAACATTTATACTCTCTAATTATATTTATGTTGTCAGTTAATTAAATTATAATTTAAATTCTGGTCTAATTTTTCTAGGTATTAGAACGAACAAAGTAATTGTAAAACTAGGACTTTAATCTTCCCAAAACTAGCTATTGTTTAAATTTGTTGATCTAGGCCAGTTCATTTTTGTTTTTAATCAATAAAATTCAATTATGTTGCAAAATTATCTTGGAATATTATCATTTTACATCGTAACCATTTATGTTCTCATCGGAAAGCTAGATTGTTGTGATTACCCAGTGTAATATTGGCTCATTACCCTGTGGATGGAAGCAACTACGCTGTTAGCCTAGTAGTTAGAAGTCAATTTGATCCGACCCACGCTTGCCAGAGCAGAGCGCTGGAGATGGAATCATTATCAGGCTAGCCGTGGCTGTGTTATCAGATGTTTGTGAAGGTGAATATCTAATACGATATGACGTGACGCTAGGTTTCCTGGTTATCTCTAGGCCCAGGTTTCTCTGGCCTGATGAAGACAGATTGCTTCCCCCCTGATATCCTCTCTGGCTTCCCCTTATTACGTTTTCTCTTGCCTTCCCCTCATTGACATTTGCAATTTCCTCTTGTTGTGTCGATTTTACTCCTCCCCTCCCCGTTTCCCAAAAACGATATTTCTATTACTATCGGAAACTTGAAGAATTATTAATGTCTATAAATTTAAACAATTTAATCATATATATTTAAAAATTTAAACCGTAAAATATATTTTAGAAAAGTTATTCGTAATGTACTATTTTCTATCTTAGAATAAAATTATATTTCTTTACAGTATTTTTTGCTCTGTTATTATTTCATTGTTCAACCTAGTGTACTTACTAATTTTGTTTTGTGTTTTTGGAACGAAGTTCCTTATGGCACATTACAGCGTCTGGAGCGCGGGAGTGAACCGAAAAAAACGACCGTCAAAGAATCGACCGATGACGATAACTTGACCGATTTAGTTGAAATTTAGTTCATATTAATTTTACCAATGCCTAGGACGAGTTCGTTGGACAACGTTATCTGATCCGCCTAAGCGTTCGCGCACAACTCTCGCGTAAACGTAAGCTTCAAAGTAAGCACCTGCAATCGTGCAGGTGTCGCCTTTGTCGGTGTTCCTTTGTGGAGTGGGTGATGTTTGAAGTCGAGAAGTGACCGCGGCGCCGCGCCGTTCTTGCTTGCTCCTTGGCACAGGTGCTGACCAGCGGCTTCCAGGTCCGGGAAAGAGAAAATCCATCCTCTCTGTTGAAGTTTTCCGGTTGTTTCTCGATCTCGATAGCCTCCCGTACTACCCTGTTGTGATATCTGTTGACCGAAGCAAGTACTCGTATGTCCTCAAATTTTATGAAATGGCCGGTTTCATCAGAATGTTGTGCAATCGCTGATCTGTGGTCGTTGTTCTTCACTGCTCTTACGTGTTCTAAGAACACGTAAGAGCAGTTCTTATTGTTTGATTATTATCTTTAAACTTGTTTAAGTAATGAAACTGTTGATACCATTTAACGCGAGTATTATCTAGTTCTCACAAGCTATCTATACTCTTTGTCTTATTTAGTATTTAACGACAACACGTTCTGAAGAAATTCATTTTAAGAAATCTTTATTTTGCAAACCTTTTTTTTTTTATGACAGCTTTCTCACATACTATCATTTCTAAGCGGAACTCTTTTGATAGGTCTCCCGGGTTAAAACGTGTGATAGCTTCTCCGATTTGATAGCTTTTACCCCGTCAACTTGGATCTAAGCTTCAAGAATTCTTAGAGGCTGACAAAACAAGTTTAGAGTCATTCCTTAGATCCGAAGCGTCGAAACGTGACTCCATAAATATCATGAAATAAGGCAACCGACGTGGGAGAACAAAAGTCGTAAATTTCAAATTGGAAATGACCTGAATTCAAGTAATTTAATATTATTCTTCCTTTAAATTGATTTCAATAAAAAAAAATACTTGCTTTTTTAAAAGACAAAGTTATTGTTTTGAATTCATAATGTATTATGCTTCCGAGCTTACCGAAGGTAACGGAAGCTATGTGATCTTTCTGAAGAACGAAAAGTTTTAAGGTCTCCGATTTCAAAAATTCCAAGACAGAAATCCGTTGTAGACATCAGGGAACATTTTTGGTTCCGTGTCTGTCTGTCGGTCAGTCTGTCATTCAATTTTTGCGATCCAACATATCTTAAAAACTACACGTTCAATTTTAATGAAATTTGGGTAGTAGGTCATAATTAGCCTATTGTTGGTCCCATATAAGTTTCAACCTTCTGCGCCTATTTGTTTCTCTTCCGCATGCACACAAACATACATTTATTTTCACCTATAGCTTCAAAAGTACTTATCTGATTTGAATGCATCTTTTTTAGTTTATCGAAAGTAACCCGCAGATAGCCCCAGATTAATTTGAACCGTCTGCGCTCTTTAACTTTTGAAAAATTGATACTTTAATTTATGCAAAAAATCAAAACAATTTTGACAGATTAAAAAAAACGGGGGAAACAATTAAACCAATTAGACAATAATGGTTTGTAAAAGCATAACATCAATACAGTACGTGGATAGAATGCGAGGAAGCTATATGTGCCACACCAATTGTCTCAAAATTTTAAGTCTTAAAATTAAAACTTCTAATTTTTATACTCTTGATCCTATAAATATCTCTTATGTCGTATTTTTTACCCTGTTATCGATTTTAACCATCGTACGTAAATGAGGCTCATTGTCTTTAGGCATAATTCTTGAGTGAGGGTAGGTACTATTATAAAAGTCTACAAGTATATCACGACCAAAATACCTTAATAAAGAGTATATGATTTAAGGTAGATTTGTTTTTATGATATTTACGGTATTTTCCTGATGAATATAAATACATCATTTCTAGGGATAAAGTCCCCTACACACGATCTGATTTGGTCGGGCGGTTGGGCCAATTTGGTCAGGTTGGGCGAGAAATCGTGTGGAGTGTAGTCGAGGCACTAGCCCGACTTGGTCGGTGCACTAAGTCGGCTGTCGGGTGGGCATTGCCACCCGACCGCCCTAGGTCGGGCAACCAACAGACAAGATTGGGCCGTATGTAGCGCTGTCGTCAGACAAGTTGATCATAATCAGCTGGTTTTGTCAGTTCAAGCCTATCATTATTTTCGATTTGGATTGTTTAAGCGGGGAAATTCAAAGTGTTAGGAACGGGAACGGTGGCAACTGACAAAGTCGGGAACGTGTGTAGCCGAGTCTACGACCGACCAGATCGTGTGTAGGGCCCTTTACAGCCAGTGAAGCTCTAGACAACCAAATCATTCCTTGGTATTTTTTTTTTTTTTTTTTGTATTACATTTTTCACTGCCTAAAATTTAGTAATACCTAAAATTTAGTAATAATAATAAATATTTTAAGTGGAGTACAAACTAATGTATTTTTATGCGGAGATCAAAAGTGTTAAAATATTTTATTGCATAACGACCGATTACTCATTTAAATTGAATATTTGTTTTGGTTTGTTCTATAGAATCTGAATAAAGTTTGCGGTTACCAGCTAAACACAAGCATTACCGAGCTGTCTGCCACTTGATAAGTAGCAACAGTTAACCAAACTGCCATTACCTTCCCCCTCTACATTTCGCAGTTTTTGCATTTCAAATTTCCCCTCCATCCCGGAGGTAGTAGTTTTGTCGGAGTGAGGTAAGAGAAATTGTTCAAAAGTAAACTTAGAGCCGTTAATGTTTATTGCCGTTTTTCTCTCTTTCAGGCCGAGGATCTGGTAGGGTAGGTTTTGTTCTACCTTTATTGCTGGCAGTAAATTTCTCCCCAAAACTCGCATTTTTTTCTCCCTCTCAAAACTATACCTTTGCCTCATACATTATATTTTTTTCAGTTTACTATAATGGTAGGCAACACTTTGTTTGAGTTTTAGAGAGGGGTATTATACATTTGTAACTTCTTTTGTTTTATAAAATCGTACCTTCCGGACCACACCCTAAACGGCTACAAATCAAAACGAGAAAAAATTGTGGTTTTTTCTTTGTCTTATAATTGAAAAAAAGGAATTAACATAGAGATCGGGTTAGACAGTTCAATGGAAGCTACTTTCAAAACATAAATAACTTAATTTAGATGTTATCCTAGGGATGTTATACTTTAGGTATTAAAATATATTTAGATATTAATATTAATACTAGGCTTTGCGTGGCTCTATCGTCGACACGAGCGTAATGCAATAAATATTGATAATTAAGAAAATAGATTTATCTAGAGTTGATAGTTTAAGAGGATATGATTGGAATAGAGGAAGGGCCGGATGGTACCCCGACTCTCTACCCTCCTATGTACCTCTTACCTACAAATTACAAACTTGCCTTCTTCATTTACGCCTGCATCACCTTTTTAGGGTTTCGTAGATCATCCTCGAAACCCTTATGCCGAGGGTCATGTGTCCGTCTGTCCGTCGTACTTCGGTTCATATCCCCTGAACCGTTCACGGTAAAGATGTGAAATTTAAAATACTGGCGTAAATTTTTGACCACACATATAGGAATGGGCTTTTTACCGGCAATATTGCGTTTCTAGCGCCAGAATTTCACCTAAAAAATCCCCCCCCCCCAACTACCCTATAACGGCTAGTCCTATAATTTATGCAAATACCTTATGACAGGGTATTTTTTATTATTTGTAGTATAAACTTCAATAAAAACAACATTAACGAAAAAAATCAACATCTAAGCCAAACGACTATTGAACGAATAAATCATGAAAAACTAAAAAAATTAATCGAATTAGAAAACTGGAATAACTGTATAAATGAAAATGATGTAAATCAAGCTACAAAAAATTTCATTAACAAGTTACAAGATTTAATTGTGACCGCTACTGAACCTTTAAAGCATCGTCAATATTCAAGTAAATTCAGGAAAATACAACCATGGATTTCCCATGGTATTATTGTTTCTATACGCAAAAAAGAAAAATTAAGGCGCCAGACAGTCAAACAGCCAAATAATGAAAAACTTCAATCTTATTTTAAAAAATATTGCCAAAAACTCCATTCTTTGATTAAAAGAACTAAAAATGAATTTTATAGTACAAAAATAAGAAAATGTAATAACGATATGTCCAAGGTATGGGCTGAAATTAATAAAATCACCTCTCGTAAAAAAACTGAAAAAAATATAATAAAGGAAATTAAACAGACAGACGGCACAATAATTAATGCTATAGAGAACCCTATAACAAGCGCAGATATCATGTGCAACTATTTCACTTCAGTAGGCGAGGAAATGGCCAATAAGATATATAACATAAGAAACAAAGGACTAACTGAAACAAATAACATAAATTTTGAAGAAAGATGGAATTCTATAGATAATTTAAGCGAGAAAGACGTCAGGGATGCTGTACATAAATTAAAAGGTGGTTCCTCTCCCGGTCATGATGGAATAACTGTAGCAATTATAAAACAAAATATCGAAGCACTGGTGACTCCTATCTTACATATAGCAAAAATAAGTTTTGCACAAGGTATATTTCCTAATATGCTAAAAATTGCAATAATAACACCCGATTCATAAAAACGGACCATTGCATGAACCAACAAATTACCGTCCTATATCACTAATATCAAACATAGCTAAAATATTAGAAAAAATAGCAAAACATCACCTTCATAAATTCATAGACAAATACAAAATAATATCGGGAAATCAATTTGGCTTCCAAAACAACCTAAACACGCAAGATGCTATCAATAAAGTAACCTCATTCATTACTGAAAATCTTGATCAAGGTATGAAACCAATGGCAGTCTTTATTGACTTGACTAAAGCATTTGATAGCGTATCACATAGAAAACTAACTACAGTACTAAGGAATCAAGGAATATCTGGTAACATGCTGAAATGGTTTAATAGCTATTTGGAAGATAGAAAATATAGGGTAAAAGTAAACAATACTGTAGGCAATAATTTCACATCTACATACTCCATACCACAAGGTACAGTGTTAGGACCATTATTATTTATATTATTTATAAACTCAATATTTAAGGTGGTAGGAAACTCATCTCTTATCGGCTTTGCAGATGATTTAGTGCTTCTCTGTTCATCTAATAATTTCAAACTTACATCTAGCCTTATTGAAAGGGATTTAAATAAACTGAAAATGTGGCTTGATAAACATGAATTGACCATGAATAGCAAAAAAACATGTGCCATGGCTTTTACTCTTAATAGATCTACTTTACCAATACTGCCACCAATAAGAATACACCATAACAACTGTGAAATTACAAATTGTCAGTGTTCTACAATTGAAATGGTTTCCTCAATCAAATATTTGGGAATACTCATAGACAATCGCATAAACTGGAAAGAACATATAAAAAATCTAAACAAAAAGCTAAGAACATTAATCTATGTATTTTCAAAACCAAAACCACTATTAAATGTGCAACAGCTAAGAGTGTTGTATTATGGAGTTGTTGACTCCATTATACAATACGGCCTTCTTTCGTGGGGAGCAGCTACTGATACCCTCAAAGAATCTGTTTTTATCAAACAAAAAGCCATAGTAAAAATAATACTCAATAAAAAACGAACTGAACACTCGGCCCCTCTTTTTAAACAGCTTTCCATTATGACAATTTATCAATTATATGACTATAAATGCCTAATCCAACAGCTCTGGTAAACACAATCTAAAAACAATTTGTCACAAAATTCCAACACGAATATCTGAAAAAGGCCATTACATCATTCCTAATTATAAAACTTCTACAGCTCAGAGACACTGGACATATAGAGCCATTCAATTGTATAATAACATACCAGTAAATAATATAAACAAATTTAAACATAAAACTTCAAAAAAACAAAAAAAAAAAACATTTTAAATATTTAAAAAATAAACTCCTGCATTACTCAACATATAATCATTAACAAACAAAACAAATATTAATTAACACAACCATTTAAAGGTATCAATTAAATTTTTTTTTTCTTTCTTTTTTAGAATTTTTATTTTGTTTCATTTATTATTATTTTTTTCCCCCTCTAAAATTATTAAGTAATTAGTATTAGTAGTAAAATTTTAATAGTTATATTTAATTCACTTATTCTTTTACTCATTATTCATTTGTATAATTTAATAGAAAAAAAAAACTTACGTAATACTAGCCAAAGTAAATTTTTAGTAAACTCTCTCTTCACAACACAGGACTCTAGTTCTATTGGTGAAGAGATAACCTTGTTCAGGTTTCTGGAAAGTCACATTTTAATTTGTAATATTATATTATGTTATATTGTATATTATATATTATCAATAAAGGTATTTAATAATAAAAAAAAAAAATGTATCACATCCCTACACGTAAACTTCTGCATGTATCCCGTTGAAATTTTACATGCCGATTTAAATCGTACTTTAGACCCTATAAATGAACGTATGACATTGTTAAAATCGTTATTTTCTCTTAAGACTTTTATAACTGATTTAAAGGCTTTTACAATCTATAACACGTCTTAGCGGTGATGCTGTGGGTTTTACTTAAAACTATTTTTTATTTTTTTTTTTTTTAATGTTAGTCTCTTCGAATAGATGAAGGTAGAATTTTCCCGGTCCTAAAGTTTTATTTTTAAATTTAAAGCTCACGCTTACGCGAGCGTTCCACACGAACGCTTGGTTGGATTACGCTGTCCAATGAACTTTGCCTGAGCATTATTAAAATGTATATCAAATTTCAACGAAATCGGTCAACTTTTACTCAAGTTATTGTCACAAGTGTAAACGTTACTGACAGATAGATAGACTGGATGCATATGATATTTTGTTAAATGTAAAAATCTCGCTATTACTCGGTTAAATTATCATAATTGAAAAATCAGCATACATTTTCATGTTTTTGCTCTGCGTAAACTACCGACATAAAATGAAATAAAATCGGTAATTTATTCAAGTAATTGATAAAAGTAGATGGAAGATAATTTTTATTCTTATCTCCACACCGGACTGCCGCGGCTTAATTACAAACGACTGAATTCAAAGGCACCGGCCCGCCTTCTACGAATTGTTAATATGCCTTCATATCTAGGTAGGCCGAGCTGAGAGTTGATGGCAACCTCCTGTACTTTCCTAACTCCCTGTCACACGTATAAATCTTTTCGACTTCCTTCGGCCCTATGACGTGTGGTGGAGGGAGGCCCAACAGCTGGAGAAAGACTGTACACACCTTCTATACCTTTCTAACTCCTTGATACACCGGGTAACGTTTTTTAGTAACGCTTTTCGAGTTATGTAGCACAGCCTAAACATGAAAATGTCAAAAAAGAAATCAATCCGATTTATCAATATTTTATATCTAACAAACATATTATACAAATATTAATACTTTAAATATTTTTATACAACTATATAACACCTAGATAGCTATTTATGAAAATAGTTGAATTAAATTTGAAGCAAGTAAAAATTATAAATAATATAATTGGTGAAAATGTAATGTTTATTTTTGTATGAAAAAAAAACAAACAATATAGGTTGATTGCATAACTTCGAAAAAAAGAAAACTTTCTTCAATAGAGATTCTCAAAATGTATTACATAATAATAAATTGTTTTCTAGGTTTTCTCCGAACTGTCTAACTCAATCTTTATACGAATTTAATATTCTCTCTAGAAGACAAAGAAAATACCATAATTTTTTCTCGTTTTGATTTGTAACCATTTTTTTTTATAAGAATTGAAAGGGTAAAGAAATAAACCAACAAAAAATAAAATAAGTTACTAAAGAAAATAAATATCATATAAAGAGTTTCACCGCCCGTAGTTGAGTGAAATGAATATATATAAATATATATATATATATATATATATATATATATATATATATATATATATATAGTTTTAAGAGGGAGAATAAAATCGAGAGTTTTTGCGGGAAAAAATTACAGCCAGCAATAAAGGTGGAACTAACAGATCTGTGGACTGAAAGAGAGAAAAACGACAATAAACGGCCCTAAGTTTACTCTTAAACAGTCTCTTCTACCTCATTCCCACCAAACTACTAACTTCGGGACAGTCGAGGAAATTTGAAATGCAAATGTGCGGATTGTGGAGAAGGGAAAGTAATAGCTTTAATAGCAGACTGTTGCTACTTATCAAGTGGCAGACAGCTCGAGTTATACTTGTGTTTAGCTGGGACACCACCTTTAGTTTGATTTTCGGGTAAAACTAACTAAACTAATGGAGGAGTTAGCGAGATTTGTTCTAGTTGAAATTAAATGTATTTTCCTAAATAAGATGGTTTTATTATGAAAGCGTTTGTTAAATATAATAAGAGTGAGGACATTTTCTCTCTACTAGAGTACTCTAGTAGCTTAACTTAGATGAAACTAGCGTCTACGGCTACTGAAGTGCTCATTATCGCAGCAGAAAATAGAATGAATTCAGCCTTTATTATACAGATGTGGGAACTTGTCATAAAGCCTTGAATAAAGGGGTTTTTGGGCTCATAGGGTTTAAACCTTATATGAGTACCTAAGTTGAAGTGATATACCAAAAAATAATATGTGATGAAAAATATACCCAAAGGATCACCTTTAAAAAATGAATCAACCTTAGTAAAATAAATTTAAAAAAATTAAATAGGTTTAACGAACGAGCATGTATTAAATAATAAGAAAAATAAATTAAATATGGTACTATGTCACATGTACGTTAGAAACCAGCAGTTATTTCTTCAATAAATTGAAATTAAATTACCAAAGACAAATTTGTTCTGCAATTTGTTCCGAAGCAAAGGCAGACAATAATTAAAAACAGAATTAAGCTACAAGGTAGTTTCATTCACACATGCATTCATACAAATTAAAGTTATATTTATACAAAACATTTGTTTCACACTAAAACAATCATTCACACACGCATTCATACAGAATTTAATTTAACGAATCCATAAAGAAATTTAAAATTTTAAATGGACTTAGCCGGTGACGATGAAGGGGGTGGTCTGCATGGCGCTACATAAGTGCGTATGTTCCTGTATGTTCTTCGATCCAAACTTGGTGGGAATTAAAGATGTATGAAATTAAAATATAGCTGAAGGCCCTGAGGCTAACTTTATTTAATGTAACATTTAAATGTTGACACGTGCACGGTACGTGTCGGCAAACCCCAAATGCCACGACCTGGTCAGTAAGCGTGTCGGGAATCGACTGCCCCAAGTATATCCTCATGTGCTCAGTATATGACACATGTATATTCCATCGCTAATTTAATTGTGCTCTTTATCCAGCACAAGCACAAGTAGAGTGATGCTTTTTCTAAACTCTAAGCGAGGGAGGTAGCACCGAACAGGTTAGGCCGATTTACGATCCTTTTACATTATTTGTAAAACAAATATCGTAGCTGTACATATTTCTTAAGTTGACGAAAGCGGTGTGTCGATTTGAAGAAATTGTATGCCATTGTAGTGCCATTGTTGACATGATATGATACAAATAAAATAAGGTAATAAACAGGTATATAAAATCGTCAAATTGGATATTAATTGGCGAATATAATTGATATGATCCTTCGTCCCAAAGTACATTGGACTAGACATCCTTGGACTTCCCAGTTGGTCTCCAACTGGGGTAATGTTTTATTTCTTTACCTTGTGCCCCTGCCAAGGCAGTAGCACTATAAAAATTAATATGATATCAAAGATATCATAGACCAGGTAGATATACAGCTCTGAGAAGAGTCCCACTGCTCTGTTCAAGACGAGAAACTTCACCAAGGTGAATAAATTAAGAGTGTTGGTAGGAAGTAGGTAGACAGACAGAATAAAAGATAAGTTTAGTGAATGATGGACAATGTCCAATAAATAATAGTATAATTAAATGAAATTTGATTTCTGGTATGGTATAACATAATACATTAAAAGTTGGAGATTGACTCAAACCGTGAGTGGCCAACAACACGGGAGTCAACTCAAAATAATACGGTTGACTGAATTTAAACAAAAATGAAAAAGAAAACTGGTAGACAGGCCCAGCCCTAACTGCCCTAGCGCCGCGTAACACCAAAACGGCTAGCCTTATCTCCGTCTCAGCTGGTAACGCAAAGGGGCTAGTCAACCAGAGTGAAAAGTAAAATAATAAATAAAATGAGAAAAAGAAATAAAATATACTTCACGTTAGAGGGCACTCCCTACTCTGAACTAACACCGGTGAACAAAGTAACGGCTACGCTATCATCACGTACACTGGGTCACGGTGAGTGGGTCCTCTAAACAAAAAAAGAAAGAATTAAAACAAGGTTAATAGTGAACAATACTCAGCAGTACTCGTAGTTGTAGCTACCAGTATAAAAGAAAAACACAGTGGCTACATTGACCTGTTGCCCTCAGGTCACCACTGGAGACTTAAACGGCAAATACAACCCGAAGGCAGTTAAATACATCCACTTCTAGTAATTGGAGCTACTAGATAAAAGAAAAACACAGTGGCTACATTGACCTGTTGCCCTCAGGGTACCACTGGAGACTTAAACGGCAAATACAACCCGAAGGGTAAAGAAACAAAAAAAATAAATGAATTACTTTTAAAACATAAATAAAACAGAAAAATTCTTAAAAATACTTCCAAGAAGTAAAAGGGTTAAGACCTGTCCATGATTCAAAGTGAATGTCCGGAACAGATCACACAATTAAAGAGTAACAAAGCCGGACCTGGCTATCCGGATTACTCAAAGTTAAATGCCAGTTAAAAGGTAACACGTACCCAAAGGTAAGTAAATTGTGAAATAAACGGAAAGATAAAAAGGGGGGGGGGACATAAGATTAATTAAGTGAAGTTAAAAGTTAGATAAGGCAAAGTAAATTAAATAAAATGATTCTAAATTAAGGGACACTAACCTAACCTAACCTGGCCTAGCCTCAGGATGTCACATCTCGCACGCTACGAGAAGTGATACGTATCATCACCGGATAGGCCCAGATTGATTTAGTATACTAAGTTACACAAAAAAAGGGACGGGACTATAAACTAAAACGTTATTACAGTTTATAAACGATACGGTAGGTATGATTCATAGGCGAGACGGTCAACGTAGTCTTCAAGTAAGTCGGGTCCACATGTCGTCCAAAGGTGAAACTAGCGTAGGTTTTCCCACGTAGATCTTGGCTGGCTAAGAGTCATGCCCCGATACTTGAAACTGGAAGTGAAAAAGTCTATAAGACACACTTCAATACGTTAACATAAAAAATGAAACTTTAAGACAGAACGTTACTCACCGGTACGATAAGATACGAAAGCTCCAAAGAAGTTTACGTTAGAAAAAGGTCGTGAAGCACATCTCCCGGGTCAGCGTCTCTACTGGCTTACTAAACGACAAACACCTGTAAGAGATAACTTAGTTGAAAAGCCGATACGTAGAACTAAACCGCTAATAATTTCCTCGCAGTAATTAAAGAGAAAAAGAAGAAAATGAACTTACAGTTGTCAAAAGGTTAGAGAAGTTTTCCTCGAAGCGTCTAAATGTCACAAGCAACAGGTTGTTCCAAGATTATCCAAGTCCATCACGAACAGGGAAAACTTATTCTCAACGGGAATGAATTCATACGGTAAAACAGATTCCGGAGAATCAGAATAAATCACTGAATATTAAAATAAAAACTGGCATTTCCAAAGAAACTTGGAAGGATGCCCGGAACAAAACTAAGCGTTCATAACGGCGACCGTGCAACAAGAGAATGAAAGTGTGCGCGTCCACAACGCTCTCTCCAGCGTAAAAGGTGGCATAGAAAAGCTAAAATAATGGTTGAAAACACATGAAACGGAAAAGGTCTAGAAAATTAAAGAACGAGAAGATAAGAATTTAGATGCAAACGGGAATTTCCTAGCTGAAATATAAGAAAAGATATGAGAGAAAGAAAATACAATATATACGACCTGGTGAAGAAGAATAAAAATGGATATGTCGGACCTGTTCGAAGTAGTTCGTCGGATATTCCGCTCGGTGGCAGCAGGTGATGGGCCCTGAAACTAGTCTCACAAAAATCCGAAAGGTGGCGCCAGCCTACGGAAGTCATTCCAAGCGAAAAACAAACTCCAAAAACTTACCACGGTACACACCCCCTCCCAGCGTAGAAAGACTTCTAATCCTCCTCTTCCTCCTCGCTGGAAACAGGTTCGCGATAGCTCTTCAGTTTGGAGGGGTGCCACTTGCCGGCTCGGCGACCACACTTATCCTCCAAGTCGCAAGTGCCCCCAGCACTGACGGAGATAACGGTAAAAGGTCCTTCAAACTTAGGACATAACTTGGCAGCATGCTTGTCGGCGGCTGATGAGAGTCGAAAGTTATGACATAGGTCTTGAGGAAGAGTTGACACAGTAGTGTCCGATACTGTAAGGGTTGACACATGAGTGTCCGGTACGGCAAAGGTTGACACAGTAGTGTCCGGTACGGTAAAGGTTGACACATGAGTGTCCGGTACGGTAAAGGTTGACACATGAGTGTCCGGTACGGTAAAGGTTGACACATGAGTGTCCGGTACGGTAAAGGTTGACACATGAGTGTCCGGTACCAACCAGCCATACCAAGAAACCTCCGGAGTTCCTTAACGCCTCATCAAGTAACGGCACTTGCAGGAAAGCCTGCTTCAGATCAATTTTCGAAAGGTAAGCGGCCGGCCGTAAACTATCAAGAATAGTGGTCATATTGGGCATAGGGTATGAGTCTTTGACAGTTACCTCATTAACCCTGCGGAAATCAATACAGAAACGATACGAACCATCTCCTTTCTTCACCATGACCACCGGGGATGACCAGGCTGCATGGCTGGGCTCAACTAATCCTTCGGTCAGCATCCGGTCCAACTCCGACTGCATGGCATCTAAGACAACAGGAGAATAACGATAAGCTCTTTGTTTAATAGGGGTGGCTGTACCTACATCGATAGCATGGGATATCCGAGTGGTAAGCCCTGGCGACTCGTCTACTAACCTAATGCCCTGCTCGACGATAGTGCTCAAACTCTGTCGCTCCTGGGTACTAAGCTCTCGGATCCCACAAACAAGTACTTCAGGTTGAGCGGTAGGAGGTACTGTTTCGAAACCACTATGTAACAGAAGACGGTAATGACTCTCAGGTGAGTCGTGAAACCACCAGGTGGATGTGCGGGCATTAGTGCACATCCCTGCCTGGGATATAAAATCAATGCCTAAAAGGAACGGTACGGAAAGTGTCGGAAGGTAGTGAAATGGGACTCGGTAATAACGTCCTCCCAGGTTAACAGACATATCGTAAACAACTGCCACACTTGCAGTGTTACTGTCGGCTACCTGGATAGGAAAAGCAGGGATGGACCTAGGGTCTACCTGCAAACCACATTTCTGAAGTCCGAAGTCACCGACGAACGATAAGCACGATCCTGGATCGTACAGGGCAGGGACGGTACTAACACCACTTTCCTGGACGAACGATAATGGGATAAACCATAAGTGGTCCCCCGAATATGAATTAATATTGACTCCAGGAGAGATAGTAGAAGAAAATGATGCACTAGCATCCGGTAAGGTAAGATGGTTTGACTCCATAGTGGGGTCCGGAACGGTAACGAGCGACGCCCCTGGCGTAGGCTCAACGGTACGAGAAATTAAAACAGAAGGTAGAACTGAATTATTAGAATTAATATCAGATGACAAAGAAGGTATATTTACATTACTATCAGATGACACAGAAGGTGTCGACGGGACGGTAGTAGACACAGAAGGTGTTGACGGAACGGTAGTAGACACAGAAGGTGTTGACGGAACGGTAGTAGACACAGAAGGTGTTGACGGAACGGTAGTAGACACAGAAGGTGTTGACGGAACGGGACGAGAGACGGTAGAAATAGGCCTAGTAGGAGGCCGCGGTACGGTATTAACATCAGGATCAAAAACTTCAGGAGTGTGAGCGATCCTAGCCTCAGACTCCCTTAGGGGTTTCCCGGAGAGCAGTTAGGACAACTAACAACTACTACTCCCGGTTTCCCACAACGGTAGCAAAAGCGACGGCGAGGTTCAGGGCAATTGCTAAAGGCATGCGCCCCCTTGCCGCAGTTCCAACATTTGAGAGCCACAGTAGCTACCTTCTTCTCCGGAGGCAACTCCCTAGGTGGGCTTTTAGGTTTAGATAGATTTTTCCCTGCCGGCTCCTTCCTACTCGGGCGAGGGAGTGGGACAGAAACAGGTTGGCTAGGGGTAGACTGTACGGTAGTTATGCGTGAGGGTTGATGGCTAGAGAAGTTTGGCTTGCCTGAAGGGCTCTGTCTCACTTCGGGCTTAGACCTACTATTACTCTTAGCTACGGGAAGAAGCTCTGCCTTACGACGGCACTCCGTAACATATTCCATCAAATCCCTATAGCTAGGTATGGTTTGGGACGACTGATGCTCCTCGAACTCAGAGCGAGTCTCAGCGTCAAGATTGTTCAGTGCCAACTGTAAAAGCACAAAGTCGCCTAGGTCAGTTATGCCTAATGACTTCAAGGCGTTGACACTATTCTCATGTACGTTAAGGAATTTTTGTAGTTGGGCGGTAGAAGACTTAGGACTGGTTTGAAAATTTAAGATTTTATCAATATAATTGCTTGCCAAGCGACGCTTGTTATGATAGCGCCTCTTAAGGGCCTCACAGGCGAGCAGGTAATTATCCGCCTCAAGTGAGAAACCTGATATTACTGCAAGCGCATCCCCAAACAGACTTGAGCGCAGATATTGAAATTTCTGGATAGCGGATAGTGAGGGGTCGCTATCGACTAGAGAGGTAAACAGAGATATATATTCAGTCCAGAATTCTATGTTACCCCCAAACTTCGGTAACTGAATGCGAGGCAAGCAAGATTTATTAAATGAATTGCATACTTGCGGATCCGATGAAGTAGATGTCGACTGCTCCTGAGGGACTTTCGGTGTCGTCGATCTAGCTGCTGTCAGGTACCTCGTCTTAGCGGCATCATAAAATGTCTCCCCTTCTACTAACACTAAACTAAACGGAATACTAATGAACAGAACAGGAAATGTCCAATTGTCCGGGCGCCAAATTTTTATGTGCCCCTGCCAAGGCAGTAGCACTATAAAAATTAATATGATATCAAAGATATCATAGACCAGGTAGATATACAGCTCTGAGAAGAGTCCCACTGCTCTGTTCAAGACGAGAAACTTCACCAAGGTGAATAAATTAAGAGTGTTGGTAGGAAGTAGGTAGACAGACAGAATAAAAGATAAGTTTAGTGAATGATGGACAATGTCCAATAAATAATAGTATAATTAAATGAAATTTGATTTCTGGTATGGTATAACATAATACATTAAAAGTTGGAGATTGACTCAAACCGTGAGTGGCCAACAACACGGGAGTCAACTCAAAATAATACGGTTGACTGAATTTAAACAAAAATGAAAAAGAAAACTGGTAGACAGGCCCAGCCCTAACTGCCCTAGCGCCGCGTAACACCAAAACGGCTAGCCTTATCTCCGTCTCAGCTGGTAACGCAAAGGGGCTAGTCAACCAGAGTGAAAAGTAAAATAATAAATAAAATGAGAAAAAGAAATAAAATATACTTCACGTTAGAGGGCACTCCCTACTCTGAACTAACACCGGTGAACAAAGTAACGGCTACGCTATCATCACGTACACTGGGTCACGGTGAGTGGGTCCTCTAAACAAAAAAAGAAAGAATTAAAACAAGGTTAATAGTGAACAATACTCAGCAGTACTCGTAGTTGTAGCTACCAGTATAAAAGAAAAACACAGTGGCTACATTGACCTGTTGCCCTCAGGTCACCACTGGAGACTTAAACGGCAAATACAACCCGAAGGCAGTTAAATACATCCACTTCTAGTAATTGGAGCTACTAGATAAAAGAAAAACACAGTGGCTACATTGACCTGTTGCCCTCAGGTCACCACTGGAGACTTAAACGGCAAATACAACCCGAAGGGTAAAGAAACAAAAAAAATAAATGAATTACTTTTAAAACATAAATAAAACAGAAAAATTCTTAAAAATACTTCCAAGAAGTAAAAGGGTTAAGACCTGTCCATGATTCAAAGTGAATGTCCGGAACAGATCACACAATTAAAGAGTAACAAAGCCGGACCTGGCTATCCGGATTACTCAAAGTTAAATGCCAGTTAAAAGGTAACACGTACCCAAAGGTAAGTAAATTGTGAAATAAACGGAAAGATAAAAAGGGGGGGGGGGACATAAGATTAATTAAGTGAAGTTAAAAGTTAGATAAGGCAAAGTAAATTAAATAAAATGATTCTAAATTAAGGGACACTAACCTAACCTAACCTGGCCTAGCCTCAGGATGTCACATCTCGCACGCTACGAGAAGTGATACGTATCATCACCGGATAGGCCCAGATTGATTTAGTATACTAAGTTACACAAAAAAAGGGACGGGACTATAAACTAAAACGTTATTACAGTTTATAAACGATACGGTAGGTATGATTCATAGGCGAGACGGTCAACGTAGTCTTCAAGTAAGTCGGGTCCACATGTCGTCCAAAGGTGAAACTAGCGTAGGTTTTCCCACGTAGATCTTGGCTGGCTAAGAGTCATGCCCCGATACTTGAAACTGGAAGTGAAAAAGTCTATAAGACACACTTCAATACGTTAACATAAAAAATGAAACTTTAAGACAGAACGTTACTCACCGGTACGATAAGATACGAAAGCTCCAAAGAAGTTTACGTTAGAAAAAGGTCGTGAAGCACATCTCCCGGGTCAGCGTCTCTACTGGCTTACTAAACGACAAACACCTGTAAGAGATAACTTAGTTGAAAAGCCGATACGTAGAACTAAACCGCTAATAATTTCCTCGCAGTAATTAAAGAGAAAAAGAAGAAAATGAACTTACAGTTGTCAAAAGGTTAGAGAAGTTTTCCTCGAAGCGTCTAAATGTCACAAGCAACAGGTTGTTCCAAGATTATCCAAGTCCATCACGAACAGGGAAAACTTATTCTCAACGGGAATGAATTCATACGGTAAAACAGATTCCGGAGAATCAGAATAAATCACTGAATATTAAAATAAAAACTGGCATTTCCAAAGAAACTTGGAAGGATGCCCGGAACAAAACTAAGCGTTCATAACGGCGACCGTGCAACAAGAGAATGAAAGTGTGCGCGTCCACAACGCTCTCTCCAGCGTAAAAGGTGGCATAGAAAAGCTAAAATAATGGTTGAAAACACATGAAACGGAAAAGGTCTAGAAAATTAAAGAACGAGAAGATAAGAATTTAGATGCAAACGGGAATTTCCTAGCTGAAATATAAGAAAAGATATGAGAGAAAGAAAATACAATATATACGACCTGGTGAAGAAGAATAAAAATGGATATGTCGGACCTGTTCGAAGTAGTTCGTCGGATATTCCGCTCGGTGGCAGCAGGTGATGGGCCCTGAAACTAGTCTCACAAAAATCCGAAAGGTGGCGCCAGCCTACGGAAGTCATTCCAAGCGAAAAACAAACTCCAAAAACTTACCACGGTACAACCTCATCTAGAGTAACTCAACTGGTTAATTTTCAAGAGACTTGTCTCTTTATTTTACATATTATACTAATTAATTATTGTTTCTTCGTGTCCTTAAACGCTTTCCTCTTCCCTTAAACGAATGTTACTCTGATCAACTTTTTTCTGTGAAAACAAGACATTGAAATTGCTTTGCATTTACTAACCTCCGCAGTTAAGTATCTTCTCCCACATTAGCTTTAAAGAGAACCTCTCTACTATTAAAGGTGTGCTCAGCTTAATACAGATGTATATTTTATTTGTATTTCTTATCTCGGTGTATAATATTTTAGGTGTTGCCTCCCCAAATCTCATCATTACAAAATACAAGGTGTTCCCAAAAGATTACTCTTTTAGGATGCATCTTGTGTGGTTAAAAGCCTTATAATTTAGCCTAACCGTTAATCTTAAGCATCGTCTAGTTGGTGAACCGAATCGAGCAACGAGCAAATCAGTGTTTGTTGTGCGTCTACCACTCCGTGTAGGCCGAACCAATCATCCCTTCAATGTTTCGTCAAGAAGCCGGCAACAACCAGATCGGCAGCCGAGCATAGACAAGGTAGCGTGTGTGGCGCCGGCGCCTGCTCAAATGCCAATGCTCTGTTCCCTCTTCGGCTCAATTCCCTAATCTGGACCAGGCTTAATAAAATATCAGTTTACGGATTTTAGCCACTCTGTATTGTTAGTTTACATTAGGAACATACTAATGTACGTATTAAACAAGTTATATAATGGTTATTTTTATCTTTTTTTACTATAAATAAGTAAATGCATCCCTAGAGTATTTTCCCTGCTTGGTAAATGTTTTTTTTGAAATCTCATGTGACAGTAGCCTTCCTCATCTTTTGAAGGTCGAGTGTGCAACTTTTTATTAAACTAGAAATGAAACGGTAGATTTGTATGAAGGACAAACATACACTGTTCTTTAAATAGATTAGATGGTACTTCTTTATATTGCTACTCCCCTATGTTTTTTTTTTTTTAGAATATAAATAACTTTGACTAAATAACTATTTATTAGACAAAGGGATGTTTTAGTCCAATGTCCTTTCGGACAAAGGAATATGACACTTCTTTTTTTTGTAAAGAGCGTAACAGTTTAAAGCAGGACAAACCAATCACCTTCTTTGAATTGTTACTCCCCTCTGGTTACCTTGGTCGACTTTGACTAAATAACTATGAACACAAAAGGATGTCTAGTCCAATGTACTTTGGGACAAAGGATTATCACACTTCTTTTTTAAAAGGGGAGTAACAATCTAAAGAAGTGCCGATTTGGTAATATTAGTAGAAATAGTAAATTATTGATTTCTATCAGTCATATCAATTATATTCGCCAGTTAATATCCAATTTGACGATTTTAAATCAAAAAATGTATGTGAACAAAATGCTCAAATATGAGTAAACGCGTAACATTTGAGACGCGTTAACGGGTTAAACATGAAGATGGTGCCGCTAGTTAACGCAAAATGTTTAGATTACATCATTCAATGCATGATCATTATTGGGAAAACTTGGAGTTTTCATAATAACTCCAGTTACAAAACTCTTTTCGATTTTTATTTGTATAAAATCTCTGAATAAGAATTTTAAGTAAGGAAACTTTGGCTCCGCTATAAGTACGATTTTCTTTAAGTTACTACTCTTACAGTTTTTCGAGTAAGGTATATTGATTTTTCACTATACTCAATAGTGTTGCTTCATACATAAGAAAACTAAGTTACAGAGTTTTCTGTAGCGAACCAACTGACCCACTCCAAGCTTGAATCAGTTTGAAATTTAATTTCCTTGAAGTTTTGCAAGTTTTTCTTTTATTCAACAGATTAAATAAGATTTGTATTCCCATCGTCTTGTTGAGGAAAAAGTTTTAATTTTACAGCCGTGGGATATTCCAACAGAGCTCCTTCTAACTTTATCTACAGACCTGTTTCTTTCTATATCTCAGCGCCCCCAAAAATATTTCTTCAGACCAAGATATCTCCGCAGTATTTTGTTTCAATAAAAAGCTAACAACTCTTCCCTAACAAAAAGTGTTGTTTTTTTAAAAACAATATATATATATTACGTAAAAAGAAGAAATTGCTTTCCCCTCTTGTTTTTTTTTCTTAATCTGTTAAAATTAAAGAAATAGTTATTTACGCACCAAGGGGAGTAAAGTAAATTTATAACATAAAACTGCACTTTATGAAACAATATTTAAAATATATTTATGCTATATGAATAATTAATTTCACTGTTGCATTTCTATTATTTATTCTACATTCTATTATATGTTCTTATAAAAAAAAGTTTTTTTTTTCAATTTATGAATTTCTTTTGTTGGTTGCCATTACAATACTTACAAACTATTCAATACTTTTTCTTTTTTAAATAACCAGGCCAACCTAGTTATTGATATTTTATTTCTTTTGTAAATGCCTATTTGAGTTGAAATCCTCACAATATAAAACTATTTTATAAGTAAAGTCTATTTTTGAAGGATAAATTGATATTTTATACTTATTTACGCACCAATGGAGTAAAGTAAGTGATTGTACACTGAGCGATAAAGTTGTGATTGAAGTGAGTGATTGTAAACCCGAGCAATAATAACTCCCGAGGTGGAGCCCAGGGAGTAAATTATGGCTCGGGTTCGACTGATTTTTACTCCCGAGGTGCGTACTAGATTTAACAAAACAATAAAAATTAAAAAAAAACAAAAACAATTAAATTTAATATTAAAAATTAACTAGGTAAACCTATTCACGTTAAAACTGAAGTATACATAGTAATTATTTAAAATTCAATACTAAATTTAAATGGGAGAATCAACTGGTAGCTGAATCATATATTGAACAGTATCTCCTATCTATAGTGCAATTGTAACGTGATTAAACTAAATAAGTGAATTGTTTGGATTATATTTAGCTATAGTTTTTTGTTTTTTTTTGTTCAAATAAATATAGAAATGATTAATTTTTACTTATTAAAATAATTTAAAATTAAAATCTTCAATTATGTTTTCTCCCTTCTGTAAATAAAATCTTGTACGTACCTCGGGAGTAAAAATCAATTGTACCGTTGGCATATTTAACTCTCTCTGGTCCACTTCAGGTGTTAACGTTATCGTCCCTCGGCTTTGCCTCTAGATCAACAATCACCCACTTTACTTTCTTGGTGCTTCAATAACTATTGCCTTATGTAAATAATTATTTTTTAAGTTAGTGTCAGTTTGATAACTCAAAAACCATTGGAAACTGACATTAAAGAAGTAGTTTTAATAATAATGTAATATTTTTTAATATATATATATATATATATATATATATATATATATATATATATATATATATATATATATATATATATATATATATTTAAATAACAAATGTAATATTTATTAAAATAAAAAAGTAAATATATTTGAATAGAGATTTTTTTTTAAATTTTGAAAAAGGAATAAACGTACCAATTAGTCTATATTTATTTGCTAAGCTTTAAGCTTCTCAGAGAGTTCGCAATCTCTCACTTAATAGCTTAGACAAAACTGCATAAATTGCTAAATTGAGCTCTGTCCCGAGCCAATTTGTGTATAGTTAAGGATGAAACGAAGTTCTCCCATTGGAACGAATGAGAATAAATGAAACGTCGCACCTTTATTAAACTTTAATCAGAAGTAACCTTTTAATTAACCATATTATAAACTCGAGTTTTCTAGTTTGTAATACGGGTTTATTACTAAAATATTCTAGTTTATGTATATTCAACGTGACTTTCTGATTTCTTTCTGAACTCTTGAAAAACGAACTTTAGTTCATATTTGTTTGATAGACTACCTAATAAATGGACTTACCATAACGTGGATATAAAATAGTCTAGCCTAATATCTTTGTTAGACTATAATAAAAACTGACGCATCATATATTTGTTAGACTATAATAAAAACTGACGCTTCATATATTTGTTAGACTATAATAAAAACTGACGCTTCATGTTTTTGTTAGACTATAATAACAACTGACGCATCATATCTTTGTTAAACTATAATACAAACTGGCATATCAGGGTATGACGTGCTGAATTACCACTGCCATTTAATCTTAGAAAATTAAATTAAGTAAAATTTAATTAATTATTATGAAATGGTGGCAAAACTTGCAGAGTGGAGGGATTGTGTTAGATAGTGAAGTTATAATGAATTATTGAAAATGTGATAATCAAGGCAGGCGGTACGGAGATATGGGTCGGGACTCGGGAGGAGTTATCAGTTTGGAGTTAGTGGCTGAGAGGCTTTCTACATTTCTTGTTTAAGTAGGTTTCTCGGTTACCCAGAGCTTCCTTTCAGCGAGTTTCCTACCTGAGCTTAATCAGGTAAGGGTCCTCTGAGAGGGCGTGGTCCTGCCAGTACCGGAAGGCTTAGATTGCTTTAAGGCAAGAATCGAAAGAGACCTCTGAAGTTTCTAAACCTTAAACACAAACTTTACTCAGAAAAGGTCCCAAACATTTGTCTGTGTAAGCCAGGGATTGAAAACCCTCTCTTTGTCGAATTACAAGCAAATCTTCAATGGTGGAACTGTTTGAACTATTGTTCTTACAAGACCACAATCTACAGTTGTCCTTTTCGTCAACCTGAAACCAATATCAGTCAAATATTTGTACAAGGAAAGTTTAACATCATCACTCCTAATCAATTTTAAATTCATATTTAATAAGAGTGCCACAGATAACTTTACAGTTAATTATAAATGATACTTAATAACGATTCTGACTTCAAATATTAACTCAACTCCACCGTTTTTAATTGATTATAGTTTAATTATTGCAACTCTTCATCATACTCGCTTTTGAACTTGATCTGTGATATCATGTATTTCCTTTAATTTTTCAATAAACACAATTTTATTGGTTTTTCAAACTAGTTAGTGTTCACTTTCTAGATTTTCTGGAATTTATACTAAAAATTAAACAAAAAAAAAAAAATATCAGCTTATTATCAAGTAAAGTTAGGTTGCTAAGTATGTGCACACTGCGCCCACAAAGGGTCTGTAGGCAATTTAACATGTCGGACGAGTTCGTCCAGCACAATCGGCCCAGCCGTACCAAGATGGTGGCCATTTATATGTTTGTTTTAGTTATTTCTTTTGAACCATTTACTATAATGACTGAAACGAACGCCTTTATATGCATTTTTTCGTCCGAACGCTCTGAACGTCCTCAAGATATGAATTTTTTAAGATTTTGGGAGATTTTTTTTGCACAAAACTTTCGACGCATAAAAAAAAATCCTTAAAAACAGTTCTTAGTTTTTGACAGATTTTTCTGTTGATTTGTTAAATCATAGATAATCCAGGAGATAGCGTGTAAAAAAGTGGCTGACTAACATCAAGCTAGAATTTTATATATAAGTAAATATTTTGGTGCCTTTTAAGAACATGTGGTCGGTTTAGTTCGTCTGCGAGACATTGTTTGGCAATAAATATTTGAAAATAAAATCGGTGGAGAGCAGCCACATCCCGCCCTTTATGTAACCAACTTTATCAAGTTGATGATACTGTAGGATCGCCGAGAGATGGGCCCTGAGAAAACTCGATTGATAGACTAAGGTATGATACAACTATCGATTGTTGTACCAACGTACCAATCCTGACGCCGGACACCTGCTCGCCGCACACTACCCTTCCATTTAAAACGTCTTTAAAGATTTTTATACATTATAATTATCATTATAGTCATCGATAATAAACATGTGTTTTAGCTTTTTCTTAATAATCAAGTTGTTTACTTATTTATATAACCTTTATAATAAATTTTAGATTTCTGTTTCTAACCATCATCAAAAGGAATATATACAAAAGAAATAAAGAAAACCTGACTTCAATTTTTGATTTCCTTTTTCTATTTAATTCAATTTATTTTTTATTATTTAATTTAACCTGACTTTTATTAATCTTATTATTTTTACTATTAGTTGTAGATTTATAATTTATTTACTGCATTAGGTAATCTTTACCTAACGTCGTTTTATTATCTTATCAATGTATTTTTCTTCACACTTTATCCAGCCTTAGGACTGGCAAAGTTTGTGTTATAAGTAACTTTTTAACGATCAAACTTTGGCGTGTTTAAATTTATTTATTTAAACAACTTGATTATTAAGAAAAAGCTAAAACATATTTTTATTACTGATGACTATTATGATAATTATAATGTATAAAAATCTTTAAAGACGTTTTAAATGGTAGGATAGGGTAATGTGCGGCGGGCAGGTGCCCGGGGTCTGGGTTGGTACGTTGGTACAACAGTCAATAGTTGTATCATACCTTCAAGATGAGTAGAATATACATATATATTCTACTCAATATATATTCTACAATCTTCTACTATCTACTCATCTTGTCATACCTTAGTCTTAGTCTATGAATCGAGTTTTCTCAGGGACCATCTCACGACGATCCTACAGTAGTTTGTAACTTAGTAGGTTAGTTATTGAAATATAACTCCAAATCAAAGAGGTCACCTATTAAGTGACAAACTACCATCAACTTTATTTTTTGTCTACTAACTAATTTCGTACTTACGATCATGAAAATCACATTGCCCACCATAAAAGACGGGGTATTACTCTCCACCTGTTTGTTTTTTTCAAATTCCTTTTGCCAAGCTATGTCCCGCAGACGAACTTAGCCGACCTCATATTCTTAAAAGGTGCCAAAAGATTTGTTTATACACTAAATTCTAGTTTGATGTTACACAGATACTTTTTTGCTCGCTATCTCCTGGACTAAGAGGACATGAAGAACGCAATTTTGATGGACACATGTCGCAAAGATAAGTTGGAGCAAATACGAAACCAAATATATGTTTGTGCTCAGGGCGTTCTTCTATTTTATTTATCACTCCACATAACGCATTTCTATTAAATAATTCCTACTCCTTTTTTTTTTTGAGGGATGATTATTTGGGGCTTTCCTATATTTTCCTGTGTTTAGGTTATTACACGTAACATAAGTGCAAAGTTTCATTTTTTTGTGTTGGATACTTACGGAAATTCAGGTACGTTAACAAAATCAGGAAATTACAAGGGTCCCCGAATTTGCCTATGGACTAATTTCACGGAAAAGTACGGACTAACTAATATATTATACGCACACGTTTTACACGGTGCGTTATGGTGGTCGAATAATATATATATATATATATATATATATATATATATATATATATATATATATATGTATATTATATATACATATATATTTATTTATATATCAATAATTTAACTATTAATTATTAATAATAATTTATAGATAATAGTTTTGTTTATGTTGTTATAATAATAATATCTTTCATTAACCATGATGCACTTATTTTATTAATTATAATATGTATTATAAAATAATACAAACCCTTATGACATCATTTGAATAAGTAATTGAATTGATTATTCATTTATTTCTGTATGATTTTTTATATATATATATATATATATATATATATATATATATATATATATATATATATATATATATATATATATATATATCAGCAATGTAATACCGTGTTTTTGCACACTACAATAGGCTACACAATTTGTGAGAGACACCAAGGGATGTGCCACACAAGCGTGATACATAGGAACTGTTCCAACATCAGACATTGCGTCATTAAGATGTTGGCTCGGCATTACGCTATGTCCTGCATCGTTTCGACGCGTCCGACTCATCAGGGGCCCGACGATGCCCACCCAACTCTGGACCTATACTAGATCAAGAAAATCAGATATAGGACGTATCAGAGCCGAGCGTGCTCTCATACCGCCATTCTTGCTTGGCTGGCAAAACACATCGCAGCAATGTAATACCGTGTTTTTGCACACTGCAATAGGCTACACAATTTGGGAGAGACACCAAGGGATGTGCCACGCAAGCGTGATACATAGGAACTGTTCCAACATCAGACATTGCGTCATTAAGATGTTGGCTCGGCATTACGCTATGTCCTGCATCGTTTCGTCGCGTCCGACTCATCAGGGGCCCGACGATGCCCACCCAACTCTGGACCTATATACGTCCTATATCTGATCTTCTTGATCTAGTATAGGTCCAGAGTTGGGTGGGCATCGTCGGGCCCCTGATGAGTCGGACGCGACGAAACGATGCAGGACATAGCGTAATGCCGAGCCAACATCTTAATGACGCAATGTCTGATGTTGGGACAGTTCCTATGTATCACGCTTGCGTGGCACATCCCTTGGTTCTCTCGCAAATTGTGTATATATATATATATATATATTTATTTATTTATTTAATTTATTTGATAATGATGTGATGGAAAACCTTTTTCTCTTTAAAAATCAAAGAATCATTGAATTGTACAAATTAGGTCTTGAGCTATTTATTTTTAACTTCTTAATTGGCTAAGTTTATTTTTAGAATAATTATATTGTTAGATCTAAGTTATAAGATTTTTCCCTTAAAGGTCAAAGTCCTTAAAGAGATTGCTTTTAAGAGAACTTTGGAGTCAAAGTCACAACTCAATTTATAGTTCGTTAGGTTTATTTACGAACAAAATACTCAAAATAAACTAAGCCGATCTTCTTCTTCAATTACAGTCTAGCAGTTGTGATCGAAGAGTAAAGGATATTTATTTTTGTACAAGGATTTTAGATATAGAAATAGTCTTTACTATTTTTCTACTTATTTGGTCCACCATATTACACGTATTTTGGAACATTGTTTCAATTTTATCTATTGTTTTCACCTCCCAGAACTCGTGATTCATCTTCATTACTATTATATTTTCTTAATCTCTCCAGCTCTTATGTGGATCCTTACGAATTTGTGACTATATCTGTTCTCTACAATTTACAAACTCAAGGAATGTAGATATATATATATATATATATATATATATATATATATATATATATATATATATATATATATATATATATATATATATATATATATATATATACATATATATATATATATATATATATATATATATATATAATATATATATATATATATATATATATATATATATATATATATATATATATATATATATATATATATATATATATTCTTTTATCGAATATGTTGTTTATGGTTAAAACTTGAGGTTCTTAGACTATGCATAAATTCACTTATCTTGAACATCTTTTTTTAATTATTAGAATATTATTTATATACACCCTTAAACTTTTTTTTGCCAAAGTAACACATTCGGTAAAAAACTGGCAGTGTTCAGGGCAGTACCACGTTCAATTATCAGCTCTAGTGCCCAACTGTGGGGTTATAAACTAGTAGATATGGTAAAAAAAAAAAAATAATAATAATAATTAAAAAAAAAATAGCCGAGATATTTTATCAAGAAATATCTGCTAGTCCAAAAGAGTGAAGAAACTCAAGGGCCAGCTTGAGCCAGTCAGTCTCAAATCCATTTTAACTATAGTTTGGAAAATAATTATTCCTCTCCTAGATTTGTACTTGGATTGATAGTCAAATTGTTGCAAGTTATTAGTAGTTATTAGTAGTAGTGAAATAAAGATAGCTTGTGTATTTTACATAACCAAAATGAAATGGAGGATAATTTTCACCTGGTTGGAACCTGCTCGGCTATTAGTGATGTAAGTGAAAAACACATAGGACAACCAGAAAACTCTAGACAAATACAGAACACTAATAGAAAAAAAGGGTCCGAGACAACTCAAACAAACTCTCATATACGAGTTCATAATTACTTAGCCCAGTGTTTTTCATTTGTAATTTTTGCATTTAATTATTATTGAACATTTTAACATAATGTATCATAAAAATAACTTCTCCTCGGCGGGGAACCTGGCCTTTCTCCGTCTAGATTATCCCGGGAAAACGGCTTATATGGACTACATTTTTGAATTTTTTAATCAAAATCGTTTTCGAGAAATTATGTTTTTCAGAGTTTTGGGCCCCCAAATTTGGAGCTGAAATTCATTTCTTGATTTTGCCTTGGAGTATGATTTGTTTGAACATCTATGCTAAATTTCGTCAAAATCGACGCAGTAGTTTAGGCTCCACGCGTCTGCTCGACTACAGACGACAGAAAGACATTTTTTAAAAACCTCTATTTTAGACTTAGGAAATATAAAACGTGTTAATCCATCAAAATCTCAAAATCGAATTTTCGGGCTAACACAATAGGTACTCCCTTTATGTGAGAAAGTAATGTTATAACTGAGAAGTACTTCTGTCAGGACACGACTACCCCTTTCAAAATTCCTTATCCTTATTCCCATTTTCATATTCTTATTAATTATCAGTCAATCTTACCTTATGTATTTACCTACTTAATATTGTATTAAATAGATTCAACTATCGCTGGCCGGTCCCTCATTTCTTACACTTCTTTCTTCTCATTATACCTTTTCCAACTTTATATCTTCTGTTACTTACTTGTTTTATCTCCAGCTATAACCTAATACGATCCTTATTACCTAGGAATATTAAGGATCAACAAGGAAACTAAGATACTTATGAAAAAAAAATGACTTGTTTACTCAAAAGGGCAGAATAACCATGGCACACATCCAGCGTTGAACTCACCGCTGGATCCATCTAACAAGCCCTCTTATAAGTTCTACCCTGTATGGAACATCAAACTCAACAAGCCATTTTTAACCGCTGAATTAGGCAGTGTGAAGCCAAAGTCCTTAAGGTACTTTTCTTACAACCTTTGTGAAGTCAAATTTTCTATTCTTTCGAGTGAATGTACACTAGTGTTTTTACCAGTTATTCTATTAGAATACTACTTTATCTTCCTTATTAACCAACGAACAGAACCTCGAATATTTATTCAGTGCATATTTATATTGTACAAAGCATGTAGTTAGTGCAACAGGTAATCTCATTTTACTGCTTAAACACATTTAAACAATACCTACTCAACGTTATATTGACATAGCTATATTTAGATTGGTCTAACATATTTTCTTTAGTTTTCTAGGTTTATTTTCCTACTATTTAGCCCTGAGCCATTTTCATACTAGCCATTTTCTTTAGCTATTACTTTAGCCATTTTCCTTCTATTTACCCCCTGGGTCCGTTCTTGGGTTGATTTATTTCTGTTATCATTATTTCTACATCCATATTTTATATATTAATTGCTTATAATCATAATCATTTAATAATTAGGAATTTATATTGTTTACCCATTTACTTTATCAAATATTATTATTATATTTGAATAACTTCTTTAAGACATTTTAAACCTTTGTAAAAGGCAACAAATATAAATTCTGTTATTTATAGTTACTAATTTAATTAAGATTTATTAAATTACTTTTAAAATATTTAAGTAATTAACTTGAGATACTGGAGATTACACAGCAATTGAACACCAGAGAAAAATAATTCCTATTTCTAAATTATTCATCGCTGAATGATTGTTTTCTTTTCTTTTATTTATTTTTTCCTAAACGAGAGAGAAAAAATAATTATTAAGAATATTTCACGCTAAGCACTCCCATTTATTCGAACATCTTGTAAATCGTTTATTTTCCGGATCCCCCACAAAATTCTTCAATATCGTATCTCAATTTATTTCCTACCGTAAAAGAGGAAAAGAAACCTTGGAATAATGGAGCAATGTGTCGATGATCAAGGAATGAATCTTTTAGTGGTCGGAAACATTTTTTTAAGAGAAAAACTATAGGCCAGTTTTTTTTTTCAGACTGTGAGAGAAAACAAAATGATTTCTCTGAATTCGGATGGGAGAACATCAAGTGCATCGAAGCGAACGGCTAAAAACAAAGCCATACATCATTTTCAGCTTTTAACTTAGATTTACCGACATCACTACATCACAATACCAGTTCGTTTTCTAACACATCCCTAAATGTAGTAGGTATTTTTTTTCGCTGAAAAGAATACGAACACTCCCTTAATTCGTTGCAGCTTGTTTTGTGATAACTCAAAAAACACATTAAAACTTAGCCCAATTGTACCAACTTAGTGATTAATATCAGAAAAAGTTTCGCTCTACAATTCTTAGGACATCTCGGATTAGAGAAAGTATATCGCTTTAACCAATACTAACGGAGAAGAGCACAATCTTGGATAAGAGGGCGTACAATTTTTTTTTATGTATTTTAAAACCGATGAAGTACTTTTCTTTGGCTCTCTAGGATAATTGAAAGGACTATTTTTTACTACGTTTTTATTAGCTTGCATTCTTGTTTTTTTGTTTGTCCGGTATAAATCTGGCAATCGATTTCTAACAAACTTCCCGAATAGCTAGACATATGAAACTTTTAGCATAGCTCAGAACACGATGACAATGCATTATTTTAATACTTTTAGCCATCTTTCAGCAGAATTTAATTAGTTTTCAGCAAATTTTGCTGTGCGGAAAGTTAGTTCGGAAAAAATCCGCCAGTTATTTTATTTGTTTTGCCATATCCAATATTTACGAAATCTTCATTTTGACGGGTCTCAAATTTGTGATATTATTTCAAATATATCGATAGCATGCTTTAGATTTGGTGTTGGGGAGATCCGTTGTACAAAGATCTATCATTTTATAGGTTTAAGATCAGCTCTCTGGATGGTTGTCATTTATGTGAAGTAAATAAATTCGGAACTATTTTTTTTTCAACTAGCATTATATATTATGTAACAATAACAATTATATTATCAACATTACATACGATTCAACAGAAAATTTAAAAACGTAGTATATAAAAAGTTCTTTTTATCTTGAAATTATTAGATATCTAGTTACGGAAAAATAACCTTCTCAGACCTTTTGTAACGCAATAAAACATATGAAAAGAATGTAATATGTAAAACATATGAAGAGAATGTACCCAGTACTTTGAAATTCTCCGTCACTTCTGGGATTGAGCATGCGTATGTATGACCAACAAATTCTTACTGAATCAAAATGTATAGTGAATCTGGGGAAGGATGACACATGGGTTTGTATTGACATCAACCCAATATTGTAAAATTGGGGAAATACCATGGAGCATGGTATCTTTACTCATAATACTAGAATAAAAATTAAGTTTCTTCATCGTTTTATCTTTCTCAGTAATTTTTGTGAGGGTTTTCTACAAATGAGGCAGCTTTAGTTCCTGTACACTCTTATTTGTCCATTTACTTCTGGTTGTGATCCTCATCAATAGGTCATAGTGTGACCTATTGATTATAGTGTGATGATCGATACGCCTGTTTTTTTACCCTTGGTGAACATGTTTTCCCTATACATTTTACTTACAAGTGTAGAAATTAAGTCAAATTTTATTAATCTAGGTTAAAACTCTTCCCTCAATGTTCTAAGATGGAAGCGCAAGTGCGATATGTGGTATGCTTATTGTTTCTAGTGGTGATAACCGACGAATAAGGCGGGATGTGCGATGTTGTCACCCGATTCACTATGTTTTTCCCCTAGCATGTAATAAACTTAAGAGTTCAAGAAGTTGCGGCTGACACAAAACTGCAATTGACCAAATAATTTAGCCTTTTTATTTTCAGTTAATCATATTAATATCATAATGGTTATGTGATTCCTACATCTATAGTTGAGCGAAAAATGAACCGAAGAAATAAATAATAATAGTGCCTTAACATAGTGCAAGTAGAGTTGAAAATAGTCATATAAGCAAATTGTTATACACTGTAAATCGCTGGAAATAAATTGTTTTAACCCTATCACTTTTGATTTTTCTAAAGTTATTGAATATTCCTTTATCTTAAATTTGAACAATTTTTTTGTTGTTTGTTTTTAGGCGAACGCATCTTATATTTCTAGAAGTCCGCAAGCGGATGCCAAAGCGGTGACTACTGTGGGTTTAGAGCACGAGGTTACCACATTTCACAATGGGAAGTTGAGAATCAGCTGCATAGCAGATATCTTCAGGGTCTACTCCACCAGTACTGAACTCTTTCTCGACGAGGAGAGACCCAGGCTTGCATCAGTTTTAGGTCAGTCTCTTGTGTTTATATTTCAAATTATTTTATAGTTTTTTTGTGAAATAGGTTTCTCCAAAAGAATGTGTATTTAGACTTAGTCTTTTAGGACCATTGGACAGGTGGATGTGTTTCTTTCTATTTAAAAACATGAAAGAGGTCTATGGTTGCGACAAAATATTTTAGGATCGCGAAAAATCTTTGAAATTATACAAATAAATTAAAAAATACTTCAAAAATCAAACAAAACTTAAGACATATATAAATTAGTTCAATGGAATTAAAATATGCATATTAATTTAATTCAATAAATTAATAAACTAAAATTTTTATTAAAAACGCATTTTTAAAGACAAGCTTTTATTCGTATTCTTCTCAGCAAACCCTTTCATTTGATACCCATATCATGGACGTGCTTAAAAAATAACTAGTCCGCCATCTTGTGCTGTCCGCCATATTGGATTTAGAATGACTTCGCTTAGCTAACCATGCATTGTCATCCAAACTAAACGTGTATGCAAAATTTCAATTCAATCGGTTGAGGATAACTGCTTTAAAATTTAGTTGCAAGATTTGACCCGAACATACATACACTCATTGCAAGTTAAATAAAAGCTTGTAAAATAATAAATTTATATCAATAAGTCATAAGAACGAAGGAATATTATTAGGAAAAGATAACAAATACTTGAAAGCTAAAAATACTTGAAAGTTAAAAAATAAAGCGACAAAATAAGGGATTTTGCAACGAGGAGTAATAAAACTTTCAACTTCGACGAAGGGTCATCAGTCCAGCAACATGAGTTCAGGAATTATTAGTCGCTTTACGCAATACAAAACAGACACAATAAAAAAACAAATAAAAAACAAGCAATGCCGTTAACCGTATTAAGATGAACAGTGCACTGTTTGTTTAAAAATATAAATCAGCTCCTCCCTAATCCAGTAATGATTTTATTAAAATTCAGGCTCTTGGTGTCATATGTATCCCTGCAATCCTTAGGCTATGCAATATGCAATACACTACATTCACAGTTTGGTGGCGAAAATGTTAACGAGAAATTTGTAGGGTCACGGCGTCAAAAAGGTTGGGAAACGCTGGTCTAAATTATTTTGTCGGTCTTATTTCTTTCTTCGTCAGAGTTCTACTAATGCCTAATTACAGGATCTATCAGCATTAATATATTTTTGGCGCAGTAAGACAGCTGATTTTACAAGGATTTGCTTGAATACTTTTCTGCTTGTGGTAACAACATAACATTCCGCCTTATTTTTATTTCCCTACTTTCTTCTCATCGATCAAATGCCGAAGTGTTATCTGTTATTCGGTGATTAGGATGACAGGTGTTATAAAGTAGCAATTAAATTTAAGACTATATTTTAGGAAATCGTATTCTCCTACCCATATAGTCTTTCCTACCATCAGACAACATTGTTTTCTTAAAAGAAGCTAACCTTTTTAATATATTTCTCTCAGCTTATTATTTGGAACTATCTAGTTGTTTAATGTGTGACTTTGTTTTTAGGGTCTGTAGGCAAAGACGAGGACCATTTTGAATGCCTGCCCTTGTCTGTCTGCACAAGGGCAGATATAAGGTAACCTTAGTAGATAAACAATTGAGCGCAGAAGGTTAAAACTTATATGGGACCAACAATGGTCAATCATTATCTAGCATTCAAATTTCACTAAAATCGGACGTGCAGTTTTTAAGATATGATGGTTCGCAAAAATAGAGCGACAGACAGACACGAAACCAAAAATGTTTCCTGTTGTCTGAAACGGATTTCTTTCTTGGAATTTTTGAAATCGGAGACCTAAGAATTGTTCGTTCTTCAGAACGATCACTTAGCTTCCGTTACCTTCGGTAAGCTCGGAAAAAAAAAAGAGTTTTTCTTTGTCAAAAAAACAAAAAATCTTGTTTAAGGTATCTTTCATAATACTTCGCACATTTTAAAAGGATAATGTTTTTCCCATCCATAACAATCATAAGATGATATTATCTTGAGAACCAATTGGTATAGACACTTCAAAGTGGTTTCATTGCGCTTCGATAATAAAAATCCATATTAAGACGTTTGTTTCTGAATTATTATAAATGGTTTTCAATTTATAGGTAAAACAAACTTATAAATGGCCGCCATCTTGATATGGCTGAGCCGATTATGCTGGTTAACAAACTCGTACTATTTGTTAAATTGCCTCCGGACCCTTGTGTGTGTGCTGAAAGCGCATACTTGGCCAATTTATTTAATTTTAAATATAATAATATCAGATTCCTTGAAATAGGTTAATTGCTGATCGAGGTCAAACCACGTAAAATCAACATCCTAGATTATAGCTATGTCGAATTACCGTTCAATTGAAAAACTCATATTGTTGATATTGTCTAAGACACTACATTAAATTGAAGTAAAACAAATTTTGTTCCATTTGATGTAATTCATCATATTTCTTTTATTTTTATAACAACTGAAGTTTGTATTGATTTATTGCAATTACTTATCTTAAAATTATTAATTTTTATTTCCTTAATCTTGTTAAAATGGATTAGCTTAAGTGAATTTTCTTTATCAACATAAATAATGCCTGCTCAGCTAAATGACCAAGTACGCTGTAAGACAGGATATGGAGCGTTAGTGGAGTTCATAATTAAAAGAAGAAGAAACAGTCTCTCCACGTAAAATATTTGTATAATTCAAATCGGCTTTCGGCCTATATAAGGCCATCTTCAGTGCCTTAACAAACAGTAATCGAACACTAATTAAAATGTCAAAAAGAAAACCGAGACAAAATAAATACGAAACAATAGTCATGGCAAATAAAAACCAAAAGAAAAACAAAACAATAAAATAAAGAAAATACTCAGAAATAAAAAACAAAAAGGTCTAACAATAAGATAAACTAACATCACAGTAACTAAGTGAAGAATATGTCACCAATAAAATTAGACATTTACTTCTTATTCAATCTTTTATTTATTGTTATCACTTATTTTTATAATGTTTAATTTTATTGGTGACATATTCTTAACTTAGTTACTGTGATGTTAGTTTATCTTATTGTTTGACCGTTTTGTTTTTTATTTCTGTGTACTTTCTTTATTTTATTGTTTTGTTTTTCTTTTGGTTTTTATTTGCCATGACTATTGTTTCGCATTTATTTTGTCTCGGTTTTCTTTTTGTTGTTAGGTTTTTAATAGAAATAATTATAGATAATTTAATTCCAAAGAATAAGTATTTTCAAATAACTGTTGTTGAAAATTTTAATGTAATTCCGCCTTCATAATTTATTTCCATGAGGGAAAAGGAATTCCTTTCTTCTTTTATGTTAGTAAAGTCTGATTTTCAAAAGGATTTATTTCTCTAAATTTATAAATACAATAAAAACAAATAAATACAACAACTAAAAGTAGGAAGTGCGAATGCTGTTATAAAATAAAGTCGGATTTAATAACAAAAAGAAAATTGGCTTATAGGAAGTAAAGAAGTGATAAACTTTTTTCTTATCTGTTGAGCACAGTGTAAAACTTAACGCAACATAAAGTCGAAGATAGAGCCTTGCTCGATTCCTTTGTACTCGTAAAAATCTTAGCCTGAACCTTATCTGAGGTTGTGGAATTCCTCCATCCTACAAACAGTTGCTGGTCGAGATGAAAATTAAACCTGTTTATCGTACCTACTCGGACTGGTAAATCACTGACGATATCAGCTTCAAACTCTCTACTTAACATCTATAAAAAACAAGGTTATAAAATAAAAAATAAAATGTAACTTCTTGGCATTTCGCCGAAAAGTCATTCTGATTTAAAAGATTTTACCATTGAAGTTGAAAAGAAAATGTTCTTTCTTAGTTTTCTCATCCTTAACATTTTAGGGAAAATGGAAGGAAGGATGAAGAGCAAAGCTCAAGATAAAATCCCTCGACCTTAGTCAGGTATAACCTTCAATTCAAAAAACCCTTTCTAGGATAACCTTCTCTCTGGAAAATCCCAGAAGAAAACCTCTGCCGGTATTACCTTCTAAACTCTAGATTTCGCTGAAAATACTTCTGAACTGAGAATTTTAGGAAGCCGAAACTGTATGTAGACCTACAAATCAAGGGAGCGTATCCGAGCGTGGTATTTCCAGGTCAGCCATCCGTCACTGCCCTACAATTGCTAAAGCTCAACCTTCAGCGTATTTTCCCTCGAGCAGGTTCCAGGATGTGTCCGCACTGCTCCCGCCCGACAATCCCTTCCCTGTAATCCTTGCTTTTACAATCTCCACTGAAATTCACTCGTAACAACAACATAAATCCAGAAAGAGGAGAAAAGGTTAACATGTAAACATAGCGAGCAACAATCCATTTATATTCTTGTATTAGAAAAGAGGTCATAATAGATTATCTTTTGATAAACGTCTATTTACAGATAGTAACCGTTCAATGCTTTAAAACGCTATTTTTTCATATTGCTTTTTTTAATATTTACTTTTACAATAAACAAATCAGTTAGCAAATTAAATTAATAACATAAACTTTCTTTGAATTCGTGAAACATATCGTTATGTATTTATAGAATAAATAAGATCAATTTTTTTAATGGCGTGAACATTTGATTGGTTAAATAAGATTTTTATTGACTTTTGATTTTTATTGATTTTTTTTTTTTTTGATTTTTATTAACTTTTATTTTATCAAATTTTAGAGGAAAAACAAAAAAAAAAATAAAAGTTTATAGTCGGCTTTGTAAAAAAAATGAACCTTTAGTAGAGAAACGTTATTTCTATATTCCACAATATATAAAAAATATTTCATTTTGAAATAATATAATTTAACTTGAAATATGTTTGTAACAAAGTTCGTTTTTTACAAGTACAATGAATAAAAATATTTTAAACATTTTATACCTTTTCGACAGAAAAAAACTTTGTCTTTTTAATTTTATTTATTTTAGATTAAAGTACAAAATTAATTATACCGATTATTCTGAAATACAGATTATTTTTTGTATATAGGCTTTTTTAATTAATATATTCAAAAAATTCCTTTGATACTTTTCGCTTTAATAAAGTTTTGGTTTTTAATCCGATTTTAAATAAAGTTTGCTTGGAAAAACGAAAATGCCGTTGTTTTTTTTTCTGAGAATGAATTATTGGTCCCTAGAGGTATAAATACCGCACACACGTTCTGTTAAAAGATTTTAAATTTATGACAAAGCTTTTTATAGTTTGTGTTAAATTAAAGATATTAAATTGAAATTCATCTATACAGATTTAGATTTATGGGCAGGATAATGTATCGACTAAAATTATTTTATCTTCTAAAGAGACTGATGTTGTAATAATTTATATTTCTTGTAAAATATTATATTAACTGCACACTTCCTGAAGTCTAGAAGTAGACTAATTGTTAAAATATAATTAATTGTTAAGGCATAGGTCTTAAATTGATAAAATGTAGGCTCTAATTGTTAAAATATAGTTCCATATGACGGACAAAGTTTAATTAGAAGAATAAGTGCACAGGTGGAGTTTTAATAGCAGTTGAGGTATAATTACCCCATACATACTGCTCAAATTAACAGTCGAACAGTGAATGTAATGGCCAATGTTAGAAGGAAACATCTACAGCTGAATAATAACTGAATATTTAATATGTTATACTCTTAGGTTACAGTGGCTGCGTATTCGAACGAATATTTGGACGTATTCGGCCGAATATCAACTGCACACAAAAACTGTCTACTGACATCACAACGATACAAGTTACTGCTCGGTCTTCTTGATTGTAGGTTTAAGATTTCTCTTAACAACAAGCTTCGTATTTATAATGTAGTTATAAAACCAGCTTGGACCCACGGTCTAGAAGTGTGGGGCAGCACCAAGCCTTCCAATTCCCGTCGTCTCCAAATCCTGGAGTCAAAAATCCTTAGAAAAATAACCAATGCTCCTTTCTATGTTTCTAACCTAACTCTTCATGAAGATTTAAATGTGCCCTTTGTCCGAGATCTGACCGTATCCCGATATAAAAAATTCCATGAATCCATATCCCACCATCCAAATCCTCTTGTACAACTCCTATCCTCTCAGTTTATCCCAAGCAACCCACCAAGACGTTTGAAGAGGAGATGGCCTAGAGATCTCTTATCTTAAAATATCGTTTTCCCATATATTATGTTAAACTTTTATAATAATCAATATAATCCACTTCATCATTATTTTATCATTATTAGTTAATTTGTATTATAATTATTTCACTATATTTACTGCTAACGAAGTGTAGTCACTGGACTACTTTTTCTTAAATTTGACAATAAAAGGTTTTAATAGTTTAAAATCATTATAGTATATAAAATAGAACGCGAGGGAACTATTAGTCAGGGTGCCCATAGGCAAAAAAGTAACTTATACATACTCTTTCCAAACTTTTTTTTATGGCTTGTTTAGGCCAAATCTGACACTGTTTTCCTCTGTGACTTTTTTTAGTTTTGGGGCGTTTTTTTTTTTATTTGAACCCTAAAATTTTTACGCGTCAGACTAGAAAATCGGAAAAAGTTCTGCGTCAGACAATATTAAAATGTTGATTTATAGGGTTCAAATAATGTATCTTGAGAAAATCAGCCAGTTATTAATTAATGATATTAATTAATTTTAATTAATAATAATGGATATTAATTAATATGAACTAATATTAATTAATGATTAATAACCAGCTGATTTTCTCAAGATACATTATTTGAACCCTATAAATCAACATTTTAATATTGTCTGACGAAGAACTTTTTCCGATTTTCAAGTCTGACGCGTCAAAATTTTAGGGTTCAAATAAAAAAAAAAAAACGCCCCAAAACTAAAAAAAATCACAGAGGAAAACGGTGTCAGACTTTGCCTAAACAAGCCATACTAAAAGGTTTGGAAAGAGTATGTATAAGTTACTTTTTTGCCTATGGGCAGCCTGACTATATGTGCCACATTAATTGGCATACTATTTTTTATTTTTAACCATTATACCTAAAATTTGTAGCGTTATTTCTTATCTGCTACAAATCTGTGTATATAAAAGAGAGAAGGACTGAGAGTATAAAGAAAAGAAGGGGCGAAGAATTGAGAAAAGAGAAAAAAATGGCTTTATTTATAGAGTGAGAATAAAAAACAAGAAATAGAGAATTAAGAGGTGAGAGAAAAAGGGAAGGGCAGAGAGAGGGAATTAGGTTTCAGAGTGTACTGCTATAATATATAGATTTAAGAGGAAACAATGAAGTAAAGGATAGAGAGTATAGAAAGTATAGACTTGAGAGAAAAAAGAAGTAATGGATAGAAGGAAATGAAAGTAAAAAGAATAGAAAATTGCTGCAAAGGATAGAGTGAATAGATGATTAAAAAATTGTAAGGAAACCGGAATGAATAAAAAAGAGATAAATATAGAAAGTAGGAAATAGTTAGTGAAAAGCTGGCAAATAAAAGCAACTTATCGTGGAACCTTTAAGACCATTGGTGAGGCAACACTAGCAAATTCCCCAAGGGGAATGGGTAATCTAGTTTAGAAAGAGGAAAATGAGTGGAAGCTATTCATTATGCAGGATAGAGGACAAGTCGTCACGCATTAACTCTTTTGACTGCCCTAGCCAGAGTCAGAATTTTTATTCAATTTGAAAATTGGCCTGATATGAAGGAGAATAGTATTAAAATTGTGGTTTTATTACAGTTTAAAAAGAGCCCTTAAATAAAATTGGTTGTTCTAAAAGTTTATTTTTTGTTGAAAATGGAACCATATAGGATCGCTGTACATCTAGAAGCAGGCTTGCCACCTGGGATCTGCTTTACTACCTACCATTGAAAACTTTCAACTTCATATGGTCCCTTTATTTTTTTAACGCTTTTTTGTTTGTTTTAGAAATAAGTTGTTTTTTATCGCTTCTTTTCTATTTTTTATTATTTCAATTTTATATGTTAGTATGAGATAAATAATAGAGATTACAATGCCGGGATCCAGAGTATGTTTTCTCTCCTTTTAATCCTCTCAGGATTGAATAAATTTTAATTTTATGAATTTTAGGATTAAATAAAACTGTAATCCTTTATATGTTTATAATTTTATCGTTTCAATAGTCAATGAGATCCAGTTGGAGAAGGATAAAACAGATGTTTAAAATTATATTCTTCCTCTCTCATTTCTTTCCAAATTAATTTAAGCCAGTGGGATGGTAATAATAATTTACGAGGGCAGCAGCCTTTCTTATTTTTGTTGTACATTTTATGATTATAATATTTTAATGTGCTGTCCAAATTTTAATAGACTGTGGAATTTAGATCAACTCGTACTTATGGAATAAGTTGAGTCTTAGTTAATAAGTTGAACAATTTTATGAGTTCAAAGAAAATTTATCTACGTGTAAAAGAAAAAACAACTCCATTTTGTTTGTTTGTGACTGTCGTCTTGGAATCATTTGAGGGCTAATTATCACTCTTCCAGTCATCCAATAGAGCTGGATCTAGGCACATAGACTGTACCAATATTCAACCATTAATCAATCAATTTATTTATTTATATTAATACATTAACAAACAAAATGCATAAATAAAAAAAAAAACTTGGATTTTATTGTTAGTATTATTTCTCTTTCAGTAGTAGTCAATATTCTCTGACGAGAAGAATTAGATTGTTCTTAGTAAGTTATTTATGACAGTTATATGATATGCAGTAACTTTAGTAGTAGTAGTAGTAGTCTAGTACTTTCTACTAGGACGGGTAGGACGAACCACTTGTTCGAACCTTGCAATTAGGCCATCACTTAGGCCCTTTTTACGCCCCGCGGTAGAGAGTTCCAGCCACTTCACACATCATACCTCTGTACAGCCTCTGTATCATATCAGTACCGCCAAAGCGAGTATGATGTGATCAATAGTGAGCCATATAAATCAGAGTGTCACGGCGAGGAATCAAACCCCGTCTCGTTCCCCTCGAGATTCAGTGATGGCCGAGCAGACGTGGTTTAACCCACACGGTTATGCTAGCTCCCTGCAGTAACTTTAGTATGTTAGAAGTTGAAACGCCTGGAGCGCTACTATATATGTATGTTCGAGTATTTTAGTCCAGTAAAGTCGTCGTTGAAATGTTCTCCCCTCTCCCCCCCATTTTAGCGACGACAGTTTCTTAAGGAACTTTAAAGGGGGTACTTTGAATCAAATAAGGTAGTTTTGATTTTTTGGAATGTTGTATATTATGGATGGCTAATGATTAAATCTAAGTTTTCGACCTCGGCTGAGCTCTAGAGTTATTTCTAGTACGGTTTAAAAGTATTAGCAGTTTATTTAATAGTCCTGTAGTTCAAGAAATAAATAAATAATTTAATATACATATATGTATTGGAAAAATTAAATAATTTTATTTCATTTTCATTTCATTTCTCACCATTGTAATCGAAGTGGTTTAACTAAAAACACAATAATTTGATTTCAATTTCAGCTCACATGATTGTATTTTTAGAGACAGTTGTACAGATTTGTTAGTTATCTAATTTAATCATATAATTTCTTGAATTGGATTAATATGAAGCCCTATTTTTAATTTACCTATTTTATATCTTTATTTTATTGTTACCCGGAAAAGAACAAGGCAGTTTTTACCTCTCCTCTTCGTAGTCAGTTTCCAGCCTATCATGTTTCCAGTCACTTTTTGATCTCGTTATCATCAGGTCTCTTTAGCTCTACTTATCTTTTGTATTTAATTGCTGTAATACCTCTAACTTTTATTTTTTGATTTCCCTTGAAAATCCTTAAAGAGCCTTCTCTTAAATTTTATTAATTTTGCTTCCAATGAGATAAAAAACCTACTTATAAATACCTACTCAAAATTAGATTGTTCTATTCTTATCAAAATAACTCAAATATCGCCAACAATTATATCAATGAGTTTTTTCTGTAGACTTTATAGTAACTAGTAGTACGATATTGACTCATAGGTTTCAATAATAGCTGCAATTATCTGCTAATTGTAATACTAGTGATAGCTTTAATGGGAGTTTGATTTGGAGTGTTGGTTGTTGATATTTAATCGGTACTTATAGAGAGAAGGTGAATCCTTGTAGGTATAGTTCGATAAATCTGGTAATCCCTTCATTTTATTTAAATTAGTGGAAAATTGTTAACTTATCAAACCGATAAAAGTTATCCAAATTTTAGATGGTAGAAAGAAATCAACACTATTGGCTCCATTAGAAACGTTTAACTGCACTAGGATGTCATAGTTACCAAGAAAACGGTAAACTAAGGTCGAGGTGGAAGGTTCAACCTTTTAGATCCCTGAAGATCTAAACTTTAAGGCATCTGTCTAAGAACTCCTTGTTAGACTCGAACCCACAACATACCCTTGGTGTAAAGCCGGTTTAGCACAACCTGACACGTCGAAGGGGGCATACTACCGTTTATAAGCGCTGTGGAGGAACTAAGTCGGGAAATTTCTAGGAAGAGAGAGGAAGGCGAATTTGTCAGAAACTTGGCGGGGTGAGGTCGGATAGGTTCGGCGGAGGTTTGGCTGTTTTCCAAGCGCCTTGTTCAAGCTGCTAAACCCTCCTGAAGTTCTCACTGAGTTAGAAGAAACTTACCTTACTACTCCTAATCCTGTTCCACTTACATTACACCAATTACACTCAACTTCCATCTTGTATAACATAGATACCTGCTTCTTCCATACCTGTTACTCATTCATACTTCTCTCAGTATAAAACATATCCTGGTGTGTCGACTCGAGCAGGTGATACCAGCCTACAATTAAAGAATTGTTTATAATGGACCCATCCAATGTCTAAAATGCTCTAAAACTCCATTAAAATGCATTGACAAAATTCTACTTCTTTACTAGAATTTTAGAACCAAAACGCTTATTATTATTGTATAGCTATTGTAATAATATTCAAACAATATAATAAAACATTTTTATTTTTTAAATTAATTTTTATTTAAAATCTTATTTTATTTCTTTATTTTTGCTTCCGAGCTTGCCGAAGGTAACGGAAGCTACGTGATCGTTCTGAAGAACGAAATAATTTTAGGTCTCCGATTTCGAATTTCCAAGACAGAAATCCGTTTCTAACATCAGGGAACATTATATTAACACAAATTGTGTATGTATGTATATACAGTGTGTCCCAAGATAGGATACTCTATCTTCGGAATACTCTCTTGAGAGGAAAAATTATCTTATTTTTGGGATTTCGAAAAAAGGTAATTCTTTATAAAAACTCCTGCTTGTTCTTAAACCTCTGCAAAAATGCAAAAAAAATCTTGATTTTGTGTATAGGGTGTTCTGTTTTTGAAAACTTTAGATGACCAAGAATAAACTACCCTTATTTTTGATGATATCGAAAAATATTATTTAGAAAAGTACTTCAGAATTGCAAAAAACGTATAAATATTAAATTAATATTAATTTATTTTATGAAATAAAATTAATTACTTATAAATCAAATAATAAGCTAATGTAATAAATAAATAAAAATAAATTCATAACAACAAGTAATTCATAATTCTAATCTTAACATCTATTTTGATATCACAAAAAATCAACAGAGTTAAAAAAAAAAAAAAAGGAGACATGATCATTTGAATGTATTGCCACCTACTTCTACGCAAATTTCGATTCAATTTATGAATTCTATATAAGCCTTATGAACTTGCTCAAGTGGAATAGTGGCAGTGGCATGTTTAATTATTTCCTTAACACTTCCAAGCTATAATCCCCTTGTTTATTAGAAAAATCCAAAGAGAACTATTTGTTGTAGTTAGCATATTGTTAATTTTTAGAAAACAAAATATAATTTAATATTTCTGAAAATTAACTAAAATTTAATAATTCATAAAAAAAAAAATCATATTTATACGTTTTTTGCAATTCTGAACCACTTTTTTAAATTAAGGGTAGTTTACTCTTGGTCATGTTTTAAAGTTTTCAAAAAACAGAACATCCTGTAGACAAAATCAAGAAAATGTTAACATTTTTAGAGGTTTAAGAAAAAGCAGGAGTTTTTATAAAGAATGACTTTTTTTGAAAATCCAAAAATAAGAAACTATTTTCTCTCGGATACTCTTTCTTGGGACACACTGTGTATATATATACTGTATGTATATATTATGTATGTAATAATATGTATGTGTTACTCCAGAAGATATCTCACCCTAGGATGCACTTAAAAAATCCAAACAAATATTAAAATGTCATTAATATCAAAACAAAGGAGATGCGTTCGTTAGCCAGAACTTTTGAAGTCAATTTAGGGGTAAAATTTTACAATTTAGGGTCAAAAATAGCATAAAAACGTGTTTTTTCCATTTACACCCCCCCCCCCCCCCCCTCTTATATGAATATATGACAAAAGTGTATATAACAACAATTACTGTTCTCCTAAAGAGCTTTCCAACGACATGCATCATGAAGGGTATATACTATTTTAACTTTTGAAGCCCATACCTCTGCGAACCAAATTTATTTTCACCCATCCAAAATAAGCAGATTTCTTTGAAACTTCGCTCATTATGTAATCACATAATCATATTACTTCCCTAATCAATTTAATTTATTTTCTTTTAGGGCCAAAGTTTTTAAACTTTTAATAAGTTTATTTATAAAAAAAAAAAATAAAAATTGTATTGATACAAAATATTATTTTTCATTGAGTTGTTCTTAATAAAACTTTTTCATGTTATTTTGAATTTTTTTTTTTTTTTTTTTTCATTTAATTCTTTAATGAATATCTGCGAATCGTTGGGAGGGAAAAGACAGATTATAAAAAATTGTTTGTAATAAAAGCTGGATATTGGATAAAAAAGCTTATAGGGGGTCATTGATATCTCGAGTCTTTCCATGTCATTTAATTAAAAAAAGGAGGAAAAAACTTTTTAATACTTTTTATTCCGGGTCTAAAAAAAAGTTCGTTTGAAAAATTGTCGAGAAGAAAAAGTTGGACGGATTAAAATTATCGTTCATCATTTTTTTCGGTGATAAAAATTCCTTTTTTCTTTAGGCTCACTTATTTTTCAATAACATTTTCTGATAATTTTGGCCTTTTCCTACTTTACTGTTGTCGCCTTCAGAAATAATTTTGAAGACTTTACCTCCCTTGGTTGAAGAATTTATTCAGGTCTTCTAGGAATATTCCTCAACTTCTCCCTTTTTCTTTCTTCATCTTAAAATTTTTCACGTTGAAAGATAATTAAAAAATTTTGGAATTTGAGTAGAAGAAACTAGGCGTAGAAATAAAATTCAAACAATCTAAAAATATCAATTGTAAAGTAATCTTCTTTTTTTTTGTTGTTGCAGAGTAGAAGAATACATTTTAAAATCAACATTTGTGTAAAAGCAATTATGTGCACTTGCTCAACGAGTTTGCTCTGTAAAACCGCTTATGAAGTCTTACTGCTTAGGATTTGAAGGTCCTCGAGAGAGGAGAAAAAACATAAAACAAATCTTTGGCTGAACCTCCCTAACCCAGCACGTTCTAAATTGCTCCCTGACTTTAATTAATTAAATGTTTACTATTTAAAACTAAAATAGCACACAGCCTTACATTATAGAATCGATTCCACAGTTAGTTCTGATTAGGGATGCAAGTATCTGAAAAATAACGATATGATAATCAAATAATTAATAATATCGATGTTCGATTTATCGGACTTTAGATGCCGATATTATCGATATTTATCGGTATACAGGTACACAATTATTTTATTAAAGGTAGGCGTATAGAAAAAGAGTCTGCCAATTAGTGTGACACATTGCTTCCTCACATCCTATTATATATTTTATTGGTGTTGTATTTTTACAACCCTATATGTATATTCAAATTTATTTATCTGTTTCCCTAGTTTTTTTAAATTTGTCAGCATTGTTTTTATTTTTTTACATGAATTAAAGTATCAACTAAGCAAAACTTGAAGAGCGCAGATGGGGATTTGGTGTTATCTCTGGTCTACTTTCGACAAACTATCCAAATTTCATATAAATCAATCGAGTACTTTTGAATATATTAATATAAATAAATGTATGTTTGTGCGCAGGTTGAAACGAAAATAATGGGCACAGATGGTTAACCTACCATCCAAATTTCATTAAAATTGGAGGAGTAGTTTTTAAGATATATTGGTTCGCAAAAATTGAGCCTACAGAATTGCCTAAAAATTGATAGACTGACACGGAACCAAAAATGATCCCGGATGTCTCAAACGGATATGTGTCTTGGAATTTTTGAAATCAGACACACAAAAAATTTCGTTCTTCGGAACGATCATATAGCTTCAGTTACCTTTAGTAAGTTCGGAAGCAAAATAATTTAAGGTATAAATAACAAAAATATAAAAGAATAAAAAAAACTTGTATTAGGTATAAATATAATTTAAAAAAAAAAAAAAAAAAAAGTTAAAGAACACCTTTTTTCAAGCTAAATAAACAGGTCAAGTGTGTGCTAGTCAGCACACAGCGAGGGTCCGAAGGCCACACTATATAGTGTTTAATTGTAAAGTGTTTAAACAGTGTTTTTTAAAATGCTAAAAAGCTTACTTTGAACAATTCTAAAGGTCTGATTTTCTCAAAACACACTCTGATAAAGTATTTTTTTTGCCACTGAACCGGACTACAACCATATAAATACATCGAAAAGACCATAATTATAAACAAACGTATTTTGTCAATAAAAAATAAAATAATATTTTTTTCGAAATTTCCAAAAAGTGGTATCTTTACTTTTTGTCGAAGAATGTTCACGAATTTTTTCATATTTTTTGCACTTCACATAAGCGAGATAGAAGGGGGGGACACGTTTCACACCCACTTCAATCTTGCCTACGCTCGCCCTATCAAAGTTTTTTCCAAAGAATTATATATTTTTGTAATCAGCTCGACGTACCCTTTCATTTGATACCCCTCACGGTGTCGAAAAAAAAAAAAAAATTTAACCCTAAGTTTTTTTACCCTAATATTTTTTAAACAATTTTTTTTTAAGTCGCTATATTTTTAAAATATGTGGGCAGGTGCAAGACACATACATGCCAAATTTCAAAGTGATCGGACGAAAGGTGTAGCCGTGAGAGCACGCGAGAGGACGGACGGACAGACACACGCAGGAAAATATAAGGGTCCTTGGTTTTGCCTACGGACCCTAAAAAATAATTTAACTTATAATTCCTAATATTTATGGTCTAATAATCTCTCAATCAGGAGTTTTTCCTCTTGCCTAGCAGTTTCTCATTTGAGAAACTGCCTTCGATAACAACCTCGCAGCTGGTACCGAAGTTGCAACTTTTTTTTTGTTTGGTCTAACATTCAGCGCACTTTGTAATTGCCTTTACATAGGCGTCACGCTTTTTAATATATACATTTTTAAAACGTCCTCGACTAAAGTTGATATCGGCAGAAGGGAAACATATTCCAGTTGGATTTTATCACTTCCTAAACTACACAGGCAACAGGACAAAAGAGCTAGGACTATTAGAGACGGACATAATCTCTTATGTATATAAAAGAGTTAATAACATTTTGTCTTTGCAGTTTTTTCAAACAAGAAATATAGCGATAGTATCAGTGATGTGATAAGATATGCCCGACCATTACCAGATATCGATATCTCACTTTGATTAGATATTGATATGCCGATATATCGGGTAATCGATCGAATATCGATATCTAGGTCTTCGATGTTATCGATAATTATTCTTTTTTTTATATATATGGTTGCATCCCACGTTCTGATATAATCGATAATGCGAGCTCGATATCAATTCGCATGCCTAAATAGTTGAAAGTAATTTTCCTTAATACATTTCCTTCCTTAATATGCGACTAAGAGAAAGGGAGGCACGCACATAGGGAATGGAACAAACGCTTAGTTTAACATGTTGGCACAGAGGATATTTGGAACTAGTTAACGGAACTCAAAAATAAATCTATTTGCTGGGTGGTTCCAGTTACCACTGGACATGCTGATTTTGGTATGAACACCATTATGCCTCAAATAAAATTTGATCACTTTAAAATCATCATTAGACAAATATCGTCTAGGATTGATCTTGGTCAAAGATCAATTTTGATTGGAAGAATTGAATCAACTACTCACACGAGTAAGATATAGCAATAATCCCTGATGGATATTTTAACCTACATTAGAAAATAGAGAATATCACAGAATCTCATTTTTACGAGAGGTTCTAAGAATAATATTAATCTACGGGCAAGCGAATAGCCCTCTTTATAGATACCGATAATGCCTATTTACACACGAAGGTTCAAAAGGGTAGTTAAGAGGTTGGGACCAAACTCTCGCTTAATGCAACCACCCTTAAGAGCACATAATAGCCTAAAAGAAATGAGCAAAAGGTTCCCCTTGTTGGAAAAAAGAAGCAAAAGGTTCCCCTTGTAATAGCTTAGTAGAGAAAACTTAATAGCTGTGATAATTAATAAAGAGTTCGCTATGGCATAGAAATGGAAGACTCAATAACCGATTCTTAGAGTAAAAATGTGATAATAATAATATTGTTATTGCACTAAAATATAAAGTCTATACGATTTACTATATTGTTTAGGTAAATTAATTTATTCTTTTAGCGTTAGATGTAAAGGATTGTAGGTTTTCAGTGGCACTGCAAGGTTGTTGGAGGAGTAATGATAGTAAATACATGGTTATAATATAAGAGGAAATATTAAAGATTATGATTATTGAGGAATCTTACATTCAGAGTTAAGGTAGCAAAAGGTGGCTCGTTGGTTAGAGTTGGCAGGAGCACGGGAAAGTAATTTTTTGTTATTGCAAGGCATTATTAAAGATAATTTCAAATTACTCATTTGGAATTCTTTCTTTTTTTCAGTGATTAGTTTCATTGTTAGTGGTATTGAGAGGTTATTAGTGTTGTCGTTGCAGAAGATAACAAATTATTAGCAAATGTTCTTCAATTATTATATTACGAGCCCTTTGGTCCGTGGCAACGGGCTTAATTCTATATTTAGAGAATTAAGAAAACTAAGTAAATTAATTTTGACAAGTTATTGTAGATAAGTTATTATATCTATTTAAAGACCAACAAATCAAAACAAAAATTTATTTGTATTGGAATAATATGGTTGCCTTATTGTAGCAATAACAAATCATTTCGAGGTACGTCATCGGGACACTACTCAATTATATGAATGATAACTTTTTTTTTATGTATTCTAATTGGTGTTTCCCGTAATCAACCTTTCATTTGATTTTCAGGTAGTGACCCACCAATTATTGCTGGTAGAATTAATTATCTCTTCTTTTTTAATGTTTTCCGTCGGCAACCACTTAGATCAGTCAGATTTCGAGGTAGTTAAACCTATAATAATGTCTTAGAGGTGATGAGATTTATCTTGGTTTTATTTTATTATTTTTTTTCTTTTTAGGTTATAAATAATTCTATTTTTAAGTTTTTGGTAGTTTTCATACTACGGAAAGTTAAATTTTAATTTAAATCAAATTATAATTATTATTAACTACGACACTATTATTATTATTATTATTAACAGACACTGTCTGTTTCCCGTAGTTAATAATAATTATAATTTGATTTAAATTAAAAGTTATAAATAATTTTATATTTGTTGAAGGTGTTTCTTGAGAAATACTGTCTTATTACCATGCTTATGTTTTTCTCTACGCTGCAGCTACATTTTTATTTATAACTAGATATCATTATAATATTTAAAGTACAACTTAAATCTTATAATAAAACGAATAAATAAAGATTTATATGTCTAAAACAACGTAGGCAATATATATATATATATATATATATATATATATATATATATATATATATATATATATATATATATATATATATATATATATATATACATATATAATTTGCATAACAATATTTTCTCATTCTACTGAGATAATTGGTTTGTTTGAGGCGTAATAGCTAGACAACGTAACATGGGGACATCTAATATGATATTCATGATTTCTGATCACGTTCTACATTATCTTGAGCATTCCTCCAATAAATTTAAATAAATATTTTTCCTTAAACTTTGTAGATTGAGTTCATTGTTCTCAATATTTGAGATGAAAAATTACCTTCTCGATTGATAATATTATTCTACTATAGTGATAAATAAATAAATAAATAAATAAATATATTCTTTATTATATAGCCAATTTTTATCGGATATAACATGTCATGTATAAAAACAAATAATCATACAATATGGGTTAATAACAATAAACAGAAACAGAAACAATGAACAGAAACAGAAACAATGAAATGTAAAATAAATAAATAAAATAAAACATTAAAACTCTTAGTAGATATTATGTATCAGATAAATATTCAGATATTGAATAGTAAGCTTTATCTTTAAGCATTTGTTTTAATTTGCTTGCCAATTTGTCAGCAGGTACCGTTTTTATTGGTTTAGGAAGGTTATTAAACAAAATTATAGCTGAATTTGACGGGGAGGATCTATATAATTCTGTACGACAAATTGGCAGCACTAATTTGTCTTTATGCCTAGAGTTTTTATTGTGTATGTCAGACATTTTTATAAATTTTCCTGGATTTCTTGCTACATACAAACACGCTTCTTTAATAAAAATACTTGGAAAAGTAAGGAAACCATGTTTCATAAAATGTTCTTTGCAGGAAGTCTTGCTGCTTAAACCTAGAATAGTTCTTATTATTCTCTTCTTCTTATTATTCTCTCTTCTATTACTCTCTCGATATTTTTAGGGTCCGTAGACAAAACCAAGGAACCTTATATTTTCCTGCGTGTGTCTGTCTGTCCATCCGTCCGTCTGTCGCCTGCTTTTACGGCCACACCTTTTGTCCAATCTCTTTGAAATTTCGCATATATGTGTATAGTACCTAACTATACATTTTAAAAATGTGGCGACTTATAAAAAAAATATTATTTGAAAAAAATTGGGTAATAAAAGTTTAGGGTTATTTCTTTTTCGAGACCGTGTGGTGATCATATGAAAGGGTACGTCGAACTGATACAAAAATATATAATTTATGGTTATAAGCTTTGATAGGGCGAGTTTGAAGTTGGTGTGAAAAGTGTCCCCCCCCCCCCCCCCCCTCTATCTCGCTTATGTAAAGTGCAATAAATCTGGAAAAATTCCTGAACATTCTTCGATTAAAAGTAAAACTAACACTTTTTGGAAATTTCGAAAAAAACATTTTTTTTTATTGACAAAATACTTTTTATTATAATTATTATGCTCTTTTTGATGTATTTATACGTTTATAGTCCGGTTCACTGGCAAAAAATACTTTATCAGAAGTTTGTTTATGTGTTTTGAGAATATCAGACCCTTAGGATAGTTCAAAGTAGGCTTCTTAGCATTTTAAAAATAACGCACGCTAGGAGGAACGCGCGCTATGCATGATAGCCTCTTGTACTACTACTAATATTGAGCTAATACGTAATAACAGCACCATTGATAGGTACTACTTAAACAATGCAGTGTTGCCTACGGACCCTCGCTGTGTGCTGATTAGCACACACTTGACCTGTTTATTTTTTACTATTATTATTACATACACATCGGGAGCCAGTGTGACCGAGGTGCTCTAAGCGGCCCGCCCAGCTATCACTGAGTCGAGGCGAATCGAGGTCGTGGGTTCGATCCCGTGCCATGGTACTCTGAATTGCAGCTATGAATCGTGGACGGAGCAGGGCGAGGGACACCCCCTGAGGGGTTCTATTCCCCCACGCTTACATAACTCACTAATAACCACACCATACCCGCATCGGCGGTACAATGTACAGGTATGATGTGGGAAGTGGCTGGACTCTCCACCACGGGGTTAGTCAAATGGGCCCAGTGTAACCTGATTGCTAGGTTCGAACAAGTGGTTCGTCCTTCCCGTCTAGCCACTCTCTCCGTCTCTCCTCGCCTGGTCTTACGGCCACACCTTTTGTCCAATCTCTTTGAAATTTCGCATACATGTGTTTAGTACCTAACTAGGAAAGTTTGAAATTATTTTGTTGGGTAATTTCGGAGATCAGGTGCGTTAATGACACATAGATAAACGTAGTTAAATTTTAAGGATGCTTGGTTTTGCCTAAGGACCCTAAATAATGTTTAATGATCCCACTCAAACTTTTACTTAACGTTAACTTCGCGAGAACAATTAATTTATTTCTAAAATTTATCATAAAAGAGGAGTAGTTCAATTACCAAACAACGTCTTCACACGAAATAAACTTTATTCCGTGTGTTCATCGTCGACTGTGTTTTTCTCTAATGTGTGATAGCGTATCATCATAAAAGAGGTGTAGTTCAATAAGAAAACAACGTCTTCACACAAAATTAAGTTCATTGCGTGTGAAGATGTTTGGTTATTGAACTACCCCTCTTTTTTATATCGAGTCGCTATCACACAGTCGAGGATTGTAAAAGTAGTCATTTAATCTTCTACAAGCTATAAACAAATGAATGTGTAAACTAGTAGGCTTATATGCTTCGTATAATACTATTATTAGCTGTTATATAAACGAATGAATATAATTTACTATTTAGTAATATTATTAAACTCTTATGTAGTGTTATTAATGGTTCTGCTTAATTTGAAGTCTTGGCCCACAATCCTTTACTTGAATGAGATCTTGATTTAGTGACAGTGGTAAATGTATCATTTCAATGGCTCTCGTCGAATTTAACCAATTTATTCTCTTTATTTTATCATAAATAAAATAAGCATTCCAATTTAAAAAGTAATAAATAAATAACTTAAGATAAAAGAATACATTTAGATAGCATTATATAGTTCAACAGGTCTAAAATAATTTGATTTATTGTTAGTTTTTTGTACGTTATGTATTTATAACGTATACACTGACTAGTTATCATAACAAAAAGGTTAAAACAATCATTTTCCAATTCTAATAAACAATAATTGAAAAAAAATAAAATAAAAATAATATTCATTCAATAACTCTTATCATAAAATATGATACGAGTTCTATCAAATGTTAATAAAACATAGAGTTGATCATGAAATTAGTTAAAAAGTTATAAAGGTTGTTAGTTGTTGGATAGTTCATCATAGAACCGTAACCTTTTCACATTTACACAAATATATTTGCATAAAAACGAGAGGAAGAAAAATGTAAATTTGATGCATATTTTCAATATGGGTGAGTAAATCTAGCTTTAGAGTACGGCTTGATTAGATTTTGAAGGTGTTTGACGTAGGAGGGTTATGTAGATGAGGGTATTTCCGTCCAATCAAAAAACAGGCTAATTTCTGTTTTCCTACCTTGAATTTTTTGTTTATTCACTAATTCAATTTTCTGATTTTTCACCGGAATTCGTTTCCCTCTCTTTAACTTTTTGCTTTGGTGTTTTCGGGAGTTTTAATTAAAACTGCCAACTTCTCTTTTGTTAAAATTTTAACTAACATAATTAATTTATTAATATGCATTTAAACAGTTTGTTTCTTCTCTGTGGTGAGTATGTAAATACTCGTATATATATTTACATTTCTATTGTTGTTTTTCAAGCATGTGTTTACAAGAACAAATAAGTAATTAATTTTTTTTAATAACTTATTAAAAAACAATATACCCTATTTAACATTGTTATTACCCATACTAACCGTCTAAAAGTTTATTTGAGGTTTTTCTGAATTTAAGCCTCTCGGTAATTTTTATTAAAAATATAAAATAACTTTTATATTCACGTTTAATTTTAATTAAGCCTTTAGTGTATCACGTAATGCGTTTACAGCGCCCGTCTTTAAAAATTAAGTTAAAGAAAATTAACGAGACACGACAGCTAAATCGATAGATTGTTTAATGAGCGAAAACTTTTCACAAAATTCAACGTGCAAGTTTCTAGTACGTGCTTTAACCATAGTTCCAAATAATTATTCGACAAAGGAGGATCACTCTTCTATGAATAAAACTGTGAATATTCAAAACGACGAAAAAGAGACCTCAATTACTGATCCAGACTTAAGTATACGTTTGAACAATGAAACACCACTCTTCTGTAAGTAAAAGTGATCATTATCCCTTAGTCTAAATAACAATTTAGACTAAGGGATATTGTCAATTACACGTACTGAAGTGTGGTATTTCTTTGTACTTGTAGGGATATTTTAAATTAAGAAACTGAATCCAAAATGATATTTGGATGGTTTGACTAAATTGACTGGGTCGTAGAACGACCCAGATTAATTTCAACCATGACACTTTATATTTATGTAAACTAGTCTGTTAATTAGGGTGGCACACAGCTTCCTCGCGTGTTATTTCGTATAGTTTAATGATTGTATGCTTTTACAACCTATTATTGACAATCCATCCAAATTTCATAAAACTCGGATGAGTACTTTTAAAGATATAGGTGTAAATTAATGTATCTTTGCGAGTATGTGGAAGAAATACAAATGGGCGCTGAAGGTTGAAACTTATATGGGACCAACAATGGGCTAATTATGACCTACTATCCAAATTTCATTAAAATCAGACTAGTAGTTTATAAAATATGTTGGTTCGCAATAATTGAGCGACAGACAGACCGATAGACAGACACAGAACCAATTATTTTCTCAGTAGTCTGTGATTAAAGTATATGCCAAAAGTTGCAAGGAAGCTATGTGGCAGAGTACCTAATTTAAAAAAAAAATTACAAAGCGTTTTACAGGTGATTGTTTACTTTTGTTTTCGGTTTTAAAAACAAAATTAAATTTACAAAATTAAATTATTGCTTCCAAGCTTACCAAAGGTAACGTAAGCTATGTGATCGTTCCGAAGAACAAAAATTATTTATGTGCTCTATTTTTAAAAATTGCAAGACAGAAATCTAAATAGTTTGTCATTATGAGCCCATTGTTGGTCCCATAAAAGTTTGTATGTGGCTTACTAATTGGCAGACTATTTTTATCAACATATCGGAAACTAGATATTTCCTGGGAAAACGACTTATATTGTTGGAATCGTATTTAAATGAACTACATTTTCTTCACATTTTTTCAGAACGAGCAAATAAGTAGACGATATCACGTTTTTCAGGTGTACCACTTCAAATGTGGAGTAGATATAGTGAAAGGATTAATATAATTGATGGCAAGATGAGCACAGAGAACAATGAAGAGCTAATGTTATGCGACTAAAGGCAAAATTATGCCTGACCTGATGTTGACGAGATAACGCGTTATCTATGCATTATCTATTGATAAATTTGGCTTAAATTATTGCTTAATTACACTTCCTAAACATATACATGTATAATATGACAGATTCTAACATGAAACCATCATCAGAATGCTTTATTAACTGCATTTGAATACATAATTGTTATAATATACTAGTAATGAATATATTGCCGTTAATCAAAGTACAATCAAAATACATATATTTTGTTAATTGTTAACAGTTGTCTTAGACTGTAACAGTATATAGTATAATATATTTGGCATGTGAATAAGAAATTAATTGAATAAAGCTTATAAATCTGACCCTTTTTAAAATATCTTAAAAGTTATGTCAATTTAAAGTTATGTCAATGGTGGTCAATTGCATAATATTATGTATCCTTTATGTTGCGGCTTTATCGTTAGTTAAGGGATTATCTAAATATTTTTTATGTTTGTTAATGGTCAGTTAAATAAATAATGACTTATTTAAACAATAGTCATAACCCCATCTTTGTAATCTAGGTAACTCTAAAATTTGTTCATTATTTCTTACTTGCGTTACGTTTATTATACTCCCTCGACCTTAAGAAGTAAGGCGGTGAAAATTTTACTCATTTATAGTATTTATCGGCTTTTAGTTGGCAAAAATGTGACAGTAAAATCAACCATCTTGAATAAGATTTTAAAGAGGGGGAGGGGGGGGGAGCAGAATTTTATTACAAACAATTATTAGTAACTATGATGGATGGATGATAAGGTGTAAATTTTTACACCTTATTATCCATCCACCATAACAAATCAACGTGTTTTATAAAAGATTATTATTAAAAGAAAGGCGAGTTATACATTTTAAATGATCAAATCTAATGAAACAGTGTCTGTATATACTGATGTTTGTTTTGAGTGAATTGATTTGAGTTTGTCTCGTTCACATATCCAATTTGTGGTCTTAATGATATTTTATCTCTAGTAGGGAGAAAAAGTTATGATTTTAGATTAGTGCAGAGGGACTAAAGTATGTATTTTCTTCCCTGAACTCAAAAAGTAAGGAGAATAAGTAAAGTAGGGAGAAAAAGAAGGATTGCCAACTTAATTATTTTATGAATATTAGAGAATGAATCGCTAATTTAGTGAGGCTGTAGAAATCAGGTTGGCGACACTGCTTTTGTTTATCATTGTTTTTGAACCTGCATCTAAATAACCTTCTATTTGAGTTTAACTTCAATTCTTATTTGTTTTTAATATTGAATCTCTTGTATCTGCTATTAAAAGTGCTAAAAATTATTGTTATTTATTAAAATAATAACTAAAAACTGTGCAATAGATGAAGATGCGTTTTCTCTCTATTGGAGATAAAATATTGTATGTACCTCGGGAGTAAAGTGCTATAATTCCTCTCGCGATAATTATCCACCCTCGGCTGCGTCTCGGGAGCTAATTGGCGTTATTCCCTCGGCTTCGCCTCGGGAACCAACTTATTCGCTCAGGGAATAATGGCTTACTTTACTCCCTAGGTGCACAAAATAACTATTTGTTTAGTTAAAAATAGAAATACAAACAGAATAATTTCTTTTTCTAATCTTTAGAATTTGAAAAATTCAAATTTTACAGTTCAGCTAACTGTTCTGATTCTTTTAATCAATTTTCATTAGGATCAAACTGGGTCAGAAACCAGGTAGAATGAAAACTTCCAAATTTATTTATTTTTTTATTACTCCCTCGCAGTAGTGAAACAAATATAGATCCGGTTCAATCAAAGCAATTAAAATGAACTTTTAGGACGGGTTGAATTTGGAACAGAAATCAATTGCAGTCTGGAGAACCCAAAAGCAAAACTCTCAACAACTCAAGTTACTTATTCGACCCTAAACTAGTAAAAATGAAAACTAACAACAAACTATTAGGAACTTTCAATTTTTGAAACTAAAACAGAAATTGGGATTTTTTTTTTAAAAGTTGTAAAACATTTGTTATTATTTAAGTTTTTTATTCGTTTAACACCGTAAACAACTTTAATTTTCATTCTACTGTCTTTGTGTTCAATTTTCTTTGACACTTAATTTTAAGCGCCCACACAATAATCTAATGAAAATTTTTCATTTAACACTCCACTTAAGTAAAATTATTATTCCACGGGGATTCGAGGATTTAGAAGTTAACGCTGCTTCAAATGTGTAAAGTAAAGTTTAGGTTTTTTTTTAATCTTATTTAGATAACTTGATGGAGAAATAATGCAGAGCGAAAAACTATGGTCGCTTAATCGTTGAAGAGAAAAAAATGTGGATGAAGGTGATAGTTATTGAAAAATAAAATATTCTGTGAGATAAAGAAGGTTATAATTTAAAAGGAAGTCACAATATATTTGATATAATTAGTAGGTTTTTTTTTTATAATTACTAATTTTGATTAATAAATACTTTTCTTTAATATACAAACATTTATTTACACAGAAGGTTTAATAAATTAAGATTAATATTTAATCTGTAATTAAATTAAAAAACGTATAAACTATTAATGAATTCATACTTTGAATAACAATGGAAGCGGATATTTTGTGTGGAAAAATTATTTCTCCTTTTCTCCGGTTTTATTTTGTTTGGAACGCTCGCTATATCCGCGTTTCCAAAGTCCTTCCCTTCCATTTATTAACCAGTAAACCATTAACTAGCTTGAAGCCCGGAGGATTGGTTAATGGTTACTCCATTAATAATTCATTATCGAAGCCGTTTCAGAGTAGATGGAGAGAGGGGAAGAGAATACTCTGCCTAATTAGAGAAGGCGTCAATAATTCACACCGCTTTATCTCGACAGAAATGACAAGCAGGGTTATCAATACAAAATTTATGAATATGAATAAATATTTGTCCATGCGAAAAATATTGATATTAGATTATTATCAGTGGGACTTCTTTTAAGCTTTTTTTATGAGTTTTCATAATTATTATAATAAATTAATTTACCTAAATATGTATGAAAAATATATATAATAATACTTAGACGTAAATATGATAGCGTAATGTAGTAATACAGTCTGGTTTATGTGGATTTGTTAATAAAAATTTGGTGTTTGGCCCCTAATTTGAAGGTGTTGGATTGCTCCCAGTGCTTGCATTAAGTAGAAAATTAAGTTGACTTTAGATCACCAAATCAATTTCAATTTTCCCTTCTCTATTAAGATTTAGGAACTTTGTTTAATTCCATCTACATCTATACTTTGATGCAAGTTAGCCAGTTTTAATCTTTAGACATCTCTTAAGCTGTTTAACATATTTAGCAACTTCCTAGTAATCCGTGGTGAAACACTAACCCTTATTTGTAAACTTATTAATAATGCTACCCCATACCTTCTTATTAAAGATTTATATTTAGTGATCTTTTGTTTATCAAAATATATAATATTATATTTTATTTCGTTGAAATAATTATATACATATAATATATATATGTATGTATAAAAAATAAAAAATCTAAAATTAAATTAAGAAATGGTATATATATACCATTTCTTAATTTAATTTTAGATCTGCTCTTGTCTTAAATACCAGATACTTTTAATGTTTTTAAGTTTATTGTCTACAACAAGAATGAAGCAATTTGTCTGTATTCTCTAACATAGAGTTTGAAAAAGGGATATGAAGCAGTACTATTTTACCTGCAACGAATTCTTTTTACTTACCTACGATACCTTGGAAACATCATGTCCAGAGAAAGAGGGAGAAAGAGAAAAAAAAAAAAAAATAAGAGTAAAAACAATAGTGGGTTTCAGTGGCATCCCTGCAGAACACCCTTGTTTTGTCCCCAGGACGTGCTTAAATCTAAACTGTACCAATTAGAGAAGCCTTTCTCTTCTCCCCCTTTCTCTTGTTAAATTCCATGGACTTCCAACATCCAACACAGAATGGCATAACCCTAGGGCAGTACTATGGAATACACCAGAACCTTGCAAGAGAAAGAGAAGGTCGAGGGAAAGAGGACCTTCATTGTTGATGCTGAAAGGGTTTTTCCACAGTCGCAGTTATATTGAGAAACAGGAATGAGTGTTATCGTGTTGAAGATATTCTAGTGGACACAGAACACGTTTTTAAAATTACAACAGTATTTTGAGCACTTGTTCCCAAATAAAACATACAATGTAGCAAAGCCCTCAACCAGAACTATATGACAAAGAAAAATAATACAAATCAACTGTTCTCTTCATGTTGACATTGTGTAGTTTCATTCATATGCTATTCACTTCTTGGTTTGTTTTCGATCATTTTTTTTTTTTCTGGTATATGTTCATTGAATTTATACTAAAAAACAACATATTATCGACAAATGTAACAAATCCTGGATTATTATAACTCAGGTTATTTATGTCCCTTTTATCTATCTACGATACACAGCTAAAATATATTATTAATAACTAAAATATATTTATTATTAGCCTGGCTATTAGCGTGGATGAGCTAAAGGAAAGAATTACACAGGTTATTGCAAATCATAGCGAATTTATTAGTAGAGTCGAATTATGCGCCATTCTAATGAATAATATGTTCAACACTGTTAAGGTACTCAAGGCATCCTCCCTTTAACCCCCATGCATTCCTTTTAAAAAAATGTAACCACTTGATTTTGAGTAAGATTTTTGGAGGCTTCTTTATATTTTTCCTAGGTTTGGGCTATTACACTTAACATAACCACAAAGTTCAAAATTTCACTCTCAGAGATTAGGTGTAATAACGACAGAAAAAACTAGGAAATTATTGGGGTTATTAGGGTCCTCGTTTTTCCTCATGGACCTCTCTCTAAAAAGAACATAGGCAAATTAAATGTTCCCGACTCTGATGTGTTGTTCATCAAGGATTGTGAGGCCAATGCAGGTAGCAACTCACTAGGTGGGGCATCCGCAGATCTAGGTTTGATCCAAAGTGTGGCTGATGTGGAGTCGACTCGCTTACCCCGTGATACCCATCAGTACAATTGTAGTGGACAGGCTTCTTGTCTGCCCGAGCTACCGTCATATTGTCGAGCCATCAATTTTTATTTAATGCACGGTAGTGTGCAAGGCCGAGTTCGAGCAAGCATGCAGTGCATCTTAACTTGAACCACTGCACCCGGTTTTTCTCATTCTTTTGTCTCTGATTCCTCTTAAGCAGCATAGGACACTATGACAAATCTAGGCCTTAATATTTAAGCCTTTTCAATATAGGGAGAGTTTTTAAGTTGACATTTTTGTTACTGACTCCCACATTATCAAATTATGGTTTTTCCAGAATAGCTAAAAAATGTGTCACATTTGTAGCTATAGCCGTGTACCTGACATGAACTTCCAAAAACTTGTAATTTTTCTTTTTTACCTAAAAAATTGTGAACGTTTTAAGTTAAAGTTTTTATGGTAAGTCGTATCGAAAAACTGATAGCCCAAACAAATTTGAATGATCTACAAGTTGAGTCTTTGATTTTTTTCGTACCTTCATCTTAGTCCAGGAGATAGCGTGCAAAAATGTGTCTGACTAACATCAAGCTAGAATTTTGTATACAAGTCAATGTTTTAGCGCCTTTTAAGACTATATGGTAGGCTAAGTTCGTCTGCGGGACATAGCTTGGCAATAGGCGATTGAAAAAAACAAACCGATGGAGAGCGGCCCAGTCTCACCAATTATGGTGGACAATGTGATTTTCATGTTCCTGAGTACAGAATTAGTTAGTAGACCCAAAATCAAGTCGATGTTATTTTCACACTTGATAGGTTAGTTATTCAAATATTACTATAAATCAACGCAGTCACCTGTCAACGGACAAACTAACATCAACTTGATTTTCGGTTTACTAACTAATTCTGTACTCAGGATCATGAAAATCACATTGTCCACCATAATTGGTGGAGAAATGGCCGCTCTCCACAGGTTTGCTTTTTTTAAACGCCTATTGCCTAGCTATGTCCCGCAGACGAGCTTAGCTGACCACATATTCTTAAATGGCGCTAAAAGATTGACTTGTATACAAAATTCTAGCTTGATGTTAGTCAGACACTTTTTTGCACGCTATCTCCTGGACTATCTGTTGTACCTTAGTTGGAGCTAGATTTGATAATTAATTTTTGGCTTGTGCCATACATGGCTCCGATCATTCCTTTTCTTCACTGATTTCTTTCTTTAATCAGTAGCATCTCTAAACCACCTTCCACTTAGATCCAGCGTAGCTTGATTTTTTCTCTTCGTTGATCTCCATATACTTGGGCAGCTAGAATCTTTTTTGGCTGTCTGCAATCTTCCATACACTCCACTGACATCATGTACTTACCACATGTAAGTAAAACAGCTAGTATATTATTATATATTGCATGCAACAAACGCATTTTATTTGTTGTTATACGTAATATGTGGAAATAATTAATATTGACAAATAAAACTAGATTATATATATATATATATATATATATATATATATATATATATATATATATATATATATATATATATATATATATATATATATATATATATATATATATATATATATATATATATATAGGGTGACTCGCGTTATATGTGAAAAAATGAAGTAGGTTGTTCTACGTCTTTATAAACCATGGGTCAAATCTTAACCGTTTTCCCGCTTGGTAAAATTTTATGATTTTTTAAGATCGCATACCTTTTCTTAAAAAAATACTTATTGCTCCAAAAGTATAAAAGCTAGAACAAAATGTAAGGTATCGTTGTAAAGCTGACAAATTTTCCAATAAGAAAAGTGTAATTTTAATTTTCATGTCCTCAATTACATGACAAACAATGTATACTAATTTTATATTTAAGAAAGAAATTAAAAAAATCAATTTCTTTGCGGTTCTATAACTTGGTAAAGAACCGAGCTTAAACTTTTCGGACTTCAGGAAAAACTTCCTTATTTACTAACGATTCGATCGATATTAATATTATTACCCATTCATTGGGTGGAATTTTTATTAAACTTCGCTGAAAGTAAAAAAGAAACGTGTTTATTGTTGCAATTCTTGACTTACGGTTTTAAATAATTAAAAACAAACAAGGTTGGTTTAGTATACTCATCTTTGTGTCACCAATAGCAACAATAAACATGTTTCTTTTTCACTTTCAACAAAGTATACTAAAAATTCCGCCGATGAATGGTAATAATATATTAATAATTATCGAAACGTTAGTCAATAAGGAAGTTTTTCCTGAAGTCCGAAAAGTTTGAGCTCGGATCTTTACCAAGATATGGGACCTCAAAAAAATATTTTAAAATTTTTTTCTTAAAAATAAAATTTGTATAACATTTTTGTCATATAATTTGAAGGCATAAAAATTAAAATTACATTTTCTTATAGGAAATTTTGTCAGCTTTACAACGGTCCCAAACATTTCATTCTAGCTTTTATACTAGTGGTGCAATAAGCATTGTTATGAGCAAAGGTATGTAATCTTAAAAAAATCATGAAATTTGATTTTGTGGGAGGAGGGTTAAGATTTGACCCATGGCTTATATAGTGTTTTTGTAGCCCATGAGGCGTAGAACAACCTACTTCATTTTTTCACACACACACACACACACACATATATATATATATATATATATATATATATATATATATATATATATATATATATATATATATATATATATATGTATATATATTGTGTACACCTTAAAAATGTTCAACCATTCCTGGTTCGTGAAAATATTAATTAAGCTTACGAAAATTCTTTTCAGTTAGCCGAACCTTTAACGTTAATATATTGAAAATATTCCTCTAACAACGGATAAGAAAATAAAAGAGCTGCTGTGAAAACAAGATTTTCATATAGAAAAATAATGATAATAATAATAAAAGGTGGAGGGTCACGCAAACACTCCTGGTAAAAAAAAAAAAATACCTCAAGGGCCGAATTATTTTAAAATAATTCAAAAGAGTTCCAAGTACAGCACTACTTCCTCTGTACGGATTTTTAGGCCCATTAAATTTTTAAAAGGCTTATTTTATCTTATACTTGTTTGAGTTTTCTGTCCCTAATTTATAATAATTATTTTTTAAGTAATTAAGTCTTTTAGGGTAAATAATTAAACGATTTACTTTTCAATTACGCCTGTATTTCGACCATCTTGGTCATCTTCATGCCTAAAAATCGATTACTATCATTACAAATGGAATTTATATATTTGTTTTACACAAGTAATATGCCAAAACTAAGATACTTTTAAATTACGTGTTATTCTAAGAACTAGTCAATAAAATATAAACAATAATATATAAAAAATCTTACGCATATATATTTATTTTATTTGCTATTTCTTTCAATAACACGCAATTTAAAAATATTTTAGTTTTGGCCTATTACTTGTGTAAAAATATATGTAATAAAAATTTCATTTGTAATGATGTAATCGATGTTTTAGGCATGAAGGTGACCAAGATGGTCGCAATATAGCCGTAATTGAAAAGTAAAGTGTTTAATTATTTACCCTAAAAGACAACTCCTCCAAACATTAAAATTTTTTAAAGAATAATTAAACAAAAGATTTTGATCACTTAATTCTTTTCTTTATCTTTTAAATTAAATATTTATTTCTGATCAGAGTTATGTCAGTTTTTATGATAACTTTGTCTTCTAACAGTATACTTTATCATTTCCTGTTCAATTAAGTTTTATATAAATTAATTTTGATATTTTAACTTTTTCTTGAATAAGAAAAGTTGTTTCTAGCAGGATTTGGTTAAACTTACACATTTATTAAAAAATGTTTGTCTCATTGAATAGATGAAGTTAGATTTTTACCGTACCTAAAATTCCAATTTTAAATTTGAAGTCCACGTTTACGCGAGCGTTGCTCGTGAACGCTTGGACGGATAACGAACTCGTCCTGGGCATTGGTAAAATGAACATGTCTACCAAATTTCATCAAAATCTGTCGACATTTACTTAAGTTTCATAATTCGCGGACACACAGACCGACAACAGACAGACAGACACGAGACCAAAAATGTTCCCTGATGTCCGAAACGGATTTCTGTCTTGAAATTTTTAAAATCGGATATATAAATGTTTTTCGTTCTCAAAAGGGAACACAATGCTTCCGTTACCTTCGGTAAGCTCGGAAGCAAAATAAATAATAGTTATAATAGTTTCAATTTCAATCAACTCTAGTTTTTAAGTTTAAGCTTGTAAGTAATAAATAGGATGATACACCTCACACTTACATCATCTATGTGTTGAGGGTATGGTAGAAGTGTGTTTCTGTTACATCTGTCATTTATATTTTATATCTTATTCTCTGTGTTTAAATACGGTATAAGGTTACGTTATACGTAACGTGTTATATTGTAGTTAGAATGACTATTATATTTAAAATAGCAACAGTCAAAGAATTACTCAAGCGTGAGCGTTTTTTTGTATGTTGTTTAGCACGGCCAAGGAGTGGAAAAACTTAAACAAAAAATACAAAAGGTCAAAAGTACACCCGGTAGGAATGAAGTTTCTTACGCTTTTCAAAAATATAAATTATAAAATCATACTGCTAACTACTTATACATGTCGGAGTTAGAAAAGAGGCAAAATTAAAAGAATCAAAGCGAGTGTCTTGCATAAAATATGTATTGAATATTGAGAAAATAGTTAATCATGATGACTTGATAAAGAGGATAATTGCAGTGTAGAGAAGTGAGGTAACAGGACTGTTCTCTATCCCTCTAGCCTCGGCATGCTACACTAAAAATATTATAAAATATATCACTTCACTATGCAAAAACTTTTGCTTGTATCAGGCATGAAATTTTACATGCCTTTTTCAACTGTACTTTAGACGATGTGTATGAATTTTTATTAATACAGTTACGTTAGAACGATAGATATCGGTAAAAACGTTTTCTCTATTTTAAACGTTTAGGTCTTCTTTAATAAATTTTACATTTCATAGCGGTGTCGGTGTTGGTTTTAATAAAATAAAAAAAGTTGAATAGATAAAGTTAGAATTTTTTCCCGTCCTAAATTTCCAATTTTACATTTGAAGCTTACGTTTACGCTAAATTTGGGCGCGAATGCTTGGGCGAATAACGTTGTCCAACGAAATGGTGTAGGGCATTGGTAAAATGAACATGTATACCAAATTTAAACTAAATCTGTCATCTTTGACTCAAGTTATTGTCATCAGTCGATTTCGTGATTGTCGGTTTTGTGACGGTTTTTCGGATTCACTTCTGGGCTCCTGATGCTGTAATGCGCCATAAGTAACTTCGTTCTAAAATTAACTTGACGCCAGATTAAGGATATCCAAAGTATTAACTGAGTAAATAACCCTGGATTTTATAGAAGTTATAATTCAAGGTATTCCTATAGGTTATTGTAAATCTATAACTTATAAAAAAAACAGTTATGATCTGCTCTTGACTGCACTAAACAAGAACAGTCAGTATTAACCGTGTGTTACGGCTTTTATTGAATTAAAATATTGTATTGAAACCATAATTTTGTTAAATTATTGCATAATACATTGTTTTAATTTTCTGCGATCCGAGTTGCATTTCTATTTTTTATAAAATAAGTGAACCTGATTTAAAAAGTAACATACTAAAATAAATATATTTAGTGATATTATTTGGATTTTTAGAAAAAAATGGAGAAGGAAAAAGAAAAAATAAATATTTTAAGGGCATATTAAGGTTAAAAAGGGCCGATCCTTTCTAAGAAACAAATAAGGAAAAAAACGTTCTCTCTTGTTTGCTGACAAAATATTTTTTTAAGCCCATTCTCCGATTTTTTTTTCGCTCTGTAGGCTTTTCTAAAAGAGGAAACGTTGTGAAGGCGAGAAAGCAGTCATCAATCACAGTGAGTTTTGCAGGAGACAACTTGCTCGGTCTGTTTCCCGCCGCGATGAGATGTTATCGCCATTTTGACAAGGCCCCTTTCCTCCGCCTTATCCCATGTCAGCCGAGGCACCATGGAAAATTTGGATGTAGCTAAATACAACGCTGTTATTCATCTCTTGACACTTTTTTAATAACTCCCTTTTTTTAGTACATTTGCATAAACATTCATCCAGGTTTATTTTGTTTTAGGAACAGGTGTGTTTTCTCTCTTTTTTATTTAGAAAAATTATATGTATGAGTCCCGATATTTTCATGCATAAATTAGCTGTTAACTCCGTTTACTTTGTCCATTAACATTCAATTTACATACAGGTTTATATGAAGTAACTACAGAATTTTCTGTATTATAGTGTTTATCTAAAGACAAATGATACGCTTCTAAATGTTCCCCACCCCACTTAGACAAGTGATATTAATTCTACTTATGGGTTTATATAAGTAACTACGGAATTTTTCGCATCACAGAATGCATATCTAAAGAGCCACGACCAGGTTAATTAATGTTCACTAATTTGGCAAGGAACATTGATTTTACGTGTTCAAATATAGTTTATTGACGAGTATTACTTTTTTTACTTTTACTCAAATCGGTCCACTTGCGTGTCACCATTTTTTTCTTTCTCATACACGTAGTATATATAAAGAGAATGTATTATGATGGCACGAAAATTTCATATTAAGATTTTTATGGATTTACACGCTTTGAATCCAAAAAAGTGTTATTTATTTATTTTTTTTTTTTTAAATCTGTCGTTTGGAGTTTTTGCAGACACGTGGTTTGATACGATGGCATCCATCTTCAAAAAAAATCATACCCCAAGGTGTATACGAAATAGTTATTAATTTACTAGGGAGTAAATTAAGCCATTATTCCCTGAGCGAAAAAGTTGGTTCTTAAGGCGAAGCCGAAGGAACCATGGTCCCTAAATCCCGAGGCGAAGCCGAGGGAATAACTCTAATTAGCTCCCGAGGCGCAGCCGAGGGAATAACTCTAATTAGCTCTAGAGGGAGATAATTATCGCGAGGGGAATAATGGCACTTTACTCACGAGGTACATACAATATTTTATCTCCAGTAGAAAAAAGATTCACATTTTCGCCCATTGCACAGTTTTTATTTAATATTTTAATAAATAACAATAATTATTAGCACTTTTAATAGCAGATATAAGAGATTCAATTTTAAAAACAAATAAGAATTGGAATTAAACTCAAATAGAAGGTTATTTATATGCAGGTTATAATGTTGTAAACAAAGATAAACATAGTCAAAAAAGCGCAGTGCCTCCAACCTGATTTCGACAACTTCATTACATTAGCCATACATTTTCTACTATTTATAAAATAATTAAGTTGCAATCTTTACTTTTTTGCCCTACTTTACTTTTTCGCCCTACTTTTACTTTTTCTCCCTACTTTTTGAGTTAGGGATGAAAAGACCTGTTTTAGTCCCTCTAAACTAATTCAAAATCATAACTTTTTTCCCCTACTGGTGATAAAATTAATTTTAGCCCCAATTTTGGGGACTCCTTCAAAATTTCACGTGAAAAAATAATTTCTTGAAAACGGTTATGACGTTATTGATTAACTAAAATGCAACCCATTTAAATACAAATCTAACCATTTAAGTCGTTTTACCAAACAAAATTGATTTTGCGAGATATTGATGAATATAATGCTGATTCAACTAAAAATCGAAGACACAAAAATTAAACAACCACCTGTTGAAAATTTGCTGATTAAAATAAATTGATTAAATTAGATATTATTGGATTTATATCCAGTCTTATTATGTATATTGTATATAAATAAGGAACTTCGTTCCAAAAAGTTTTGTTCGAGTTTATATATTTTGAAATCTATCAGTTTTTTTTATATAAATTTTGTTATATATCATTTAACCATTCGTTCAGTGACAGAAAGCGAGATTGCTGGATATCACAATAATTGAGAGACGTTTAGTTATATGGTAATAGAATTTCACTTTTGAAAACAATGTGTAATAGTATATTATGTAGATATATGAGAGAGTTAGTGAGATTGCTAACTTAAAATTTAATAAGTATATTATGATACAAGGCTGTGAAGTGAGTTAATATTGCCAAGGTAAAGAAAAAACACTTCAAAGTCGCGTAGCATATGCTATTTTTTCCGAGGTAGCAGACAATGAAAAAACATTAAATATTAATCACTGATCAATATATAATAATAACAAATATTAGTACATACTTAAGACTTAAAAAAAGAAACCTTAAAATGAGGTTACACTATAAGAAAAGATAAATAAAACGCATTGACATCTAGCGGATTTTTATCGTACTAGAAGCATTTCTACAAAGACTGCAGCACTACTAACGGAAGTTTTGACAACTACCCGCCGTAAAGAAAAAATCTTTTAGTGCCTAGGACGTAAAAGATTTTTTCTTTACAGCTAGGAGTAATGAAAAGATTTTTTAAGTCCACGTAATGAAAAAATGGATTTTAGCTATGTTTTTTACGCTCTAAAGTTACTATTTCACAGCCTACCACGGAAAAAATATATTTATACCATTATTAATTTTACTGTTGCATTCCTATTATGTATTCTGCATTCTATTATATATTCTTATAAGTCTTTACAATGTTTACAATCTATTCATTATTTTTTTCTTATTTAAATAACTAAGCCAACCTAGTTGTTATCATTTGAGTTGAAGCCCTCACAATAAATTTTTTTATTTTAAATCAAATTATAATTATTATTTACACTGGGAGACAGACAGAGAAAAATAGACTCCAGCGCCGGGACTTGAACCACGGGCCTCTACATGAGTGTTAATAATAATTATAATTTGATTTAAATTAAAATTTAAACTTTCCGTAGTATGAATACTACCAAAAACTTGAAAATAGAATTTTTTTAAGTAAATTCTATTTTTTTTAAATAATTTTATTTATTAATTTAATCATTTCTTGGTGCTCTAAAAAGTATATTTTTACATAAAATAAAGGAAACATGTTAATTTGTAGTGTAAATGATATTAATTGGAGCATGAAATATAATGAAGAGTTGCTCATAGGGCTCCAAAGGGTCTACTAATTCTTAGGTCTCCGTCTCTTTTGTTCCTGTATAAACAGCAAAGGGAGAAAAAAATCTCCCCGGAAAAATAGAAGTGGAAAACACCCTAGACCAAAAAAATAGGGGCTGGGTAAAAAGAAAGAAAAAAAAATCAAATACTTTTTTTCGTGGTCTCTACCCTTTCTTCTCTTTAAACCCTCTTGTTTTTAAAAAGGGGACCATACTCTGGTAACCCGTACAGACCCTAAAAGTGAAGGAAATGACCTTTGAACCCTCAAAATCCTCTTTAGGTAGAGAAAGAAGCCGAAAAAAGAGCGGGCAAATGGTGAGAAAAAAATTTTACTCGGACCAAGAGGGGTAAAAAAGGGTAAACAAAAGAAGAAATTAAGTATTTGTGGTTTTAGGGTCGTTTGAAGGAATGAAGGGTCCAGAGGGCCCTAGAATAGTGTAGAAGGGTCTTCTCATTACTTACTTACTCCTAATTTTCCTTGCGGCTTCTTTCTAGTCTTTTTTAGAGGTATTCCTTTTTTTTATCACGTGAGAGACAGAGATTGTCTTTTGGACATTTGCATGAACTTCAGTAGATGTATAGGGCACCTTAGTGTCTTACTTAATAGATTTTTATTTATAATTATAACATTTTATTAAGCCATTTACAAGGAGTAAGCCATAAACAGCAGGGGTTAGTAAAACCCTAGTGGGCCATGAAAGTAAATAACTGGGGTTAATAATAACCCCAAAGGGTCCTAAAAGTAAACATCTGGGGTTAGTAATAATCCCACTAATATTGGCTAAACCAATGGAGGTCCAGATAACAAAAAAGCCGATGAAACGGCTGTAGAAGGATCTGCAACACCTTCAACCATCATGAGAGAGGTGTAGTTCAATAACCAAAAAGTATTCTCTAAAAGAATTGTAATTGAAACCATTGACCGTTTTCGGCTGTTCTAAAGCAGCCTTCTTCAGATAATCTAGAGATTACTGGATCGGCATCGAAAATACAAGAACGTTTTTACTCGTACTTTTGAAGTCGATGCAGTAACCTCTAGATTATGTGAAGGAGGCAGCTTTAGAACAGCCGAAACCGGTCAATTGTTTCAATTACAATTTTTTGTGTCAAGACGTTGTTTGGTTACTGAACTACAATTCTTTTATGATGAGACGCTATCGCACATTGAATAAAAACACAGTTGAGGAACTTCAGACCAGCACCAATAGTGGAGATCTTTAAATCGATAACGAGAGTGGCATTTAGACAGACACTTAAAAACTCCCTAACGACTGGTAATCTAAAACAGCTGAAATCTAAAGGAGGAAATGTTATGTACGTCCAAGATTCTCAACCAGCCATAACAATAATTGTTTGGATTGGTCATGACCAACTAAAGTTGCTACTTGCTATTGTTTTTCTTTTACTAAAAATTAATTGTTTTTCAGTAAATTTCTCAAAATATTGGTAGAAACCTTTTTTAGGAAATCGTTTCTTTTCTTCTTGATTTTTACATAACTTAAAGAATACAATCAAAGATATTTTTAAAGAAGCACAATTATTTTTTTCTCTTTAAACAATTATTTTTTCTTCTTTTTTTATGTTTGCAAAGTATTATCGGGAAACTTTTCCATTTTTTCCCTTCCTTAAAACAAAGAAGTTATTATAAGAAAACTCTTCGCCTCCTCTTGAATAAAGCTAAAGGGTTAGCATTTAAAAAGAAAAATAATAATAAAAGTGGTAAAGGGTTAAAATTAAAAATAAAAATGAAGAAATTTTTATGTATATATATATATATTTCTTAAAAAAAAGCGGAAAAATAAACTTATTTGAAGAGCTTTTTAAAAGTCATCATATTATTCACAGAAACTTTTATTTTTGTGTTTTCACTTTATACTTACGGTAAAAATACGAGGCGTTTTAATTGTTTAATACAAATTTATTTGTTTTAGGGTCCCTCACTCTGCCTCATCTTAAAACAAGGATCTGGGGCCAGGGGTTTATTTGCTCTTGGATATTTTAAATGATTTTGAAAATTTCCAAAATGCTAAGGGAAAATTCGCTGAAATAAAAAAAGACTGACTTTGGGGGAAAGAGGAGGGGGGGGGGGGGGGTATGAATGTAACTTGGTAAGGGTAAAGAAGCCAATTTTCCGCCCTGCATTTCACTGGAAAGTAAGTCAATTTACTGAAAATTGAGCTGAAAATGAAGTATTGCTAACAACTGAATTTCCTCGTATTGTATCACATTTTATTTATTTTTTATTTTATGATTCTTGTTTTTGACTTTATAATACAACTTTTACTGGTTTGATAGAAGACATGTTTAAAAATAGTAATTTAACTGAAAATTGACAAAATCCCAAAACAGACTGCCAATTGGTGTGGCACATAGCTTCCTCGCATCCTGTCACATACTTAATTGATTTTATACTTTTACAAGTACAACTTGTATACATTTACTACTACTACTACTACTACAACTACTACTAATATTCTCCCTGTTTGAAACATCTCTAAAGCAAATTATAACCATTAAGTTATTAATTAATAATTTCGGGTTTACTGAAGGCAACTGAAGCATTTTGATTGTTCTAAAAAACTATTTCGTTTTATATCTCTAAATTCATAAATTCTAAGGCAGAAATTGTTATCAGATATCAGAGAAAATATTTGGTTTCGTGTGGCTTTCAGTCGATATGTCGTTTAACGATACATCTATACGATCTACGATAATCCCTGTGTATCTATCTTAAGGAGATTATTCGAGTTTAATTCGCTAGAATCTTTCTTTTCCTCAGCTCTTAATAATTATAAAAGCTGAAGACAGTATGATTTCTTACCAATCAGACACTGCGGACTGGTCATTAATATAAATTGTCACTAAAGTACGCGTAAGATTAATTATACAATGTGCGTATAAACTGTATAGTGGTATCATTTTAAGGCACCCTTCTAAACGTGATATGAAAGACTACTTCTTTATACCTTTCTGAATATATAATCGAAACAGATTGTTTAAAGATCCGTCAATATTACGATTTATTATTTTAACCGAACAAAAAAAATCTTATTTCATTAGATAACTGTAACTAGATTTTTATCCTTAAGAAATAATTTTGTCATATTCACTATTCTTCTTCCAGTCAATTTTCTTAATTAAATTTTTCCCGAACAAGAATATCCGTTATCTTGGGACAGAAATCTCGCTACCCATTTTATTTTTTTTTAAAATAGGTTATGATTTCGATCCCACAGTAAATAAAAAGGTGAGAAGATGGTAAAAACTCCTATTTCTACATTTTTAAAACCTTGAGGATTTATAAAAGCAAGGAAAAGGCTCTTTAAATTAAATAATCTAATCTATTTCTCTGTTGAATAAAGAAAAAGTTATCTTTTGGTCGGTTTTTTAAAAAGGACACGACAGGAAAAAAGGTTGTGTTAACAGTATTTAGAGATAAGAATGAGGAGGGGCAGAGAAGAGTTGAAGTGGAAGGCACTGAATTCTGTGGGAAGGCTTAAGAGAACCTTGGTAAAGGATTCCTCAAGAATTCAAAGGTAAGGGTTGTTTTCTTGGAAATAAATCCTAAAGACTGAGTGGTTTCCTTGATTCCGAAAATTTCAACCTCTTTTTTCAGGGGTCGTTTTTACCACTCAGACACCTCCATACCAAAACGTTAATCTAATTTAAAAGAATTGGAGAATTCTGTTGGAAAATATTAAAATTTTGGTTATATTTATAAATTACTTGAGTCAAATTTTATTATTGTATTAAAATATAAACCTTTTTATTATAGTTACTTAATTTTAACGTCGTTGATATTAGAATAATGTATTTCAATGCATTAGTTTAAGATCTTGAAAAATTAAGTAAATTTAAAATTTATAAGCATGTATATTGTTACACATATTTATAAAAAAAATGATCAGCTCAATCAGCTGTTTACTTTTATATTGTTCTATCAATGTAGAATTATTGGATATATATAATGAGTATTGTATATGCAATGCTTTAAATCCTATTTTAATGCGTCCTGCGTGATAATTTATAAGGGCTATCTCTTATATTTTAAAACTATCTTTTGCTTTTTCCTATGGTATCCTGCTTATTTTAATAATAATGTACAGGCTGCGATGAAACCAAATTATTTATTGATATGTGGATTCCAATTAATTATTTTAATTTAAGTACATCCTGGATTTATTGTGGAAGTCTCATGGATTTAGTTGCCGAAGATGAATATATTTCTGCAGTGAACTTTTGTTACTTAATCTGTTTATATGATTGATTTGATAATAAATCAGTAACTTTAATTAATTTCAAAAACGGTATCTCAAAATTCTTTATGGTTTCTTTATTTTTAATTGAATTAACGTTTGGCGAGGAGGTGTCTGATTGGTATAAACGACCCCTGAAAGAAGAGGTTGGAATTTCCGGAATCAAGGAAACCACTTAGTCTTTTGGCTTTCTTTCCAAGAAAGCAACCCTTACCTTGGAATTCTTGTGGAATCTTTACCAAGGTTTTCTTATGCCTCTCCCAGACTTTAGTTCTTCCCATTTCTTCTTAAGCTTTAACAAAATTTCGCCCCTTTTCACTCTCATTTTTACCTCTTAACACTGATAACACAACCTTCCTTCCTTTCTTAACCGTCTTAAAAACCTAAAGTTAAACTTTTTATTATTATTCTTTACTCTTCCTTCAACAGAGAAATAGATTATTTAATTTAAAAAGCCATTTCCTCATCTTACTTCTTCGAATTCTGAGAGTTATACAAATTTAGAAATACGAGCTTTTACCATCTTCTCACCTTTCTCTTTTCCGTAAGATTGAAACCATAACCTTTTTTTTAAAAAAAAAAAAAAAGTGCCAGTGGGGTTTCACTCAAGGTAACGGATTTTCTTTTTTAGGGAAAATTAAATTAAAAGAATGCTTAAGAAGGAGTATAGAGAGAATGGAAAATTAATTTATTTTGAAATAAAGTTAAAGTTAGAATTAAAATCCAGCTACCTGAAAATTCACACCTTAAATTTTAAAGTGGATTTGCCGTTATTTTTTGGAGTGTAATTAGTCTTATAAGTTAATTTTTAGTTGAAAAGTAAGTTTGTTTGAGTTATGATTGTAGATCTTGGTTATGACTAATTATTGAAATCTGTTTATACCTTTATCTTAGTGACTTCATTTTCTACTTCTGCTTCCGAGCATGTATGCTTAAAAATATATCGATCTGAAGAACGAAACATTTGTATTTCTCCGATTTCAAAAATTCCTAGACAGAAATCAGTTTCAGACACCATGGACATTTTTGGTTCCTCTCCCATTCCTGTCCCATCATAATGAAATTTGGATCGTAGGTCATAATTAGCCCATTTTTAGTCCCATATAAGTTTCAACCTTCTGAGCCCATTAGTATCTCTTTCCAATGCGCACAAAATACATTTATTTACACCTATATCTTCAAAATTACTCACCTGAATTTTATGAAATTAGGAGTGATTATAAAAAGGTAGCCCGCAGGTAGCCCTATAGATTAATTTCAACCGTCTACTGTCTTAAAATGTTGCTAAATGAATACTTTATTTCATCTAAAAATACTCTGCCGATTAGTGTGACACAGCTTTCTCCCGTTCTATTTTGTATATTTTAATGATTTTATAACCTATTATTCTCAAATTTTATAAAATTTCCCTGTTTTTAAAACTGTCAAAATTGTTCTAATTTTTTTCATTTAAAGTACCAGTTTAGCAAAATTTAAGGAGCGCACATGGTTGAAATTAATGCCAACTGCAGTGTACTTTCGACAGACCATGTATAAATTTCATAATAATCAGATAATTGCTTTTGATGATATAGGCTTAAATAATGTATGTTTGACGCATGTGGAAGAGCAACAAATAAAATAGGCACAGAAAGTTGAAATTTATGGACCAACATTAAGCTAATTATGACCCACCATTCAAAGAATTAGGAACAATTAATATGCAATACAATTAGGAAATAATCATGTAAATGGTAAAAAAAGATTGCTCACTTGAATTTCCTTAGTGAAACGATAGGATATGTAATCGCAACCAAACTTAAAGTGCGTGGTTATTAATGTTATGTTCTAGAAGATTAATTTGGGGTTTCTAGAGTTAAAAGCGACATAGATTATACTTCTTCACTAAAACCATATTGTCATTAGTCTTGAGTATTATGTGTTGGTTTCTTCTTATATAGTGTCAGCCCAACAAACGATGTTTGGAATTAGTTTGTATTGCTGCAGTTCTTCAACACTTTCATACCATTGTTGATATTCCGTTCTTTATTAGCCGATCCTTCCTTTCCTACTCCACTTTAAGTAAGTGCGGATTCCAAGAAATTAAACCCTAAGGGAAACTATGTCCGAATTTCAAAGTTTCTATTGCTCTTCGTCGAAAATGCGGTGTGGTTTGTCCATGGAAACGCAAGAGAAGGGACCCGCTATAGGGAGGAAGAAGGAAATGTTTTGTCCCATTCTCCAACATTCCCAAAACAACTTACAACTTGGCTGGTCAAAACAATTAAAACAAAGTTGTGTTTAAGCACAGCGAGAAATGGTTTTCTTTCTTAGGAAGGTTTTGAGCTTTCTTCAATCCTAAGAACCGACTTCACAACTTATTTAGTTCTAGGCTCTCTTAGTTAAGCCCTCAGTATAAAGTTGAAATCACTTCAGATACTAATTCGTTCCAAAGAATCGTAGCTTGGTCGAATTTATCGTTTTAATACTTCATAGTTTAGTAGAACATTTAGAGAAATTTGCTTTGGTTAATAATATATATTGGACTATTTAAGTGTTACTCACTTATTATGGATTTTCATAATGTGCAGATACAATATTCGATATTTACATAAACTACTCAAGTCAGGATCTTCGGATCTTGAGATACTAGATAATAATTGTTCGATCCTCTTGGTAATGGTAGGACTGTATTTGAGGGAAAGAATAAATAACGGTAAAAGAGAGAGGAATGATAAATATATAAGTGGTTTGTCGAAATACTAGGGAAAAGTCTTCGTTTTTATCTCGTTGCTGTCTGGTGACGACGAGACACAACACCACCGGTGGGCCCCCGCCCACACAGAAGCTTTGTCCAGTCCCTTGATAAATCGCGCTGGTATGATGTAAAGGTAGGACATATGTAGTGCAATAATAAATACATTATATTTATTGTCCAAGATTATTATTTACAGCAGAATTACTATTCTCAGATATCTTATTATATACACTGGTAGAATAGGGGAGAGCGGGGTTGGTTGGGACAGTGGGATGAATTGGACACTGTTGTTTTTGGTTGAAAAGAAGGTTTTGGTTGAAAGAAGAGATTAGCAACCCTGGAGAACCAGTCAGTAGCCCTTTAGTTGATATTCAATCCCTCAAGTGGTCTGATCCCTACATTTAGCTGTTTAACTAGATATTAGGTACAAAATCAAAGAGCAAAAAGTAGTTTTTTTATCTGCTGGAGTATATAATGAGTATATAAAAGTACTGTGGATTTTACTTTACATTGTGAATTATATTCGAGCCGTTAAGCCCGTGGCAACAGGCTTAATTTTATACTTAGAAAAAACGTAAAATTTAAGTAAATTAATTTAGATAAATTATTACATCTATTTGAAGACCAAAAAATCAAAACAAACATTTATTCTCATTGGAATATATGTGGTTTCCTTAGCTTAGCAGTTACAAATCATATCGAGGTGAGTCGTCACCGTCGGGACACTACTCTAATAAATATACACACTACTAAAATAAATATGAATGTTCGCCTTCCTAAATTATTTAGATAACTACTTATTTTGCCACTATCTTGGTACATCGTTTAAAATAGCTCATCTAAATTTTATACTAAGTAGAGAGATATATGTGTATTTAAATGTTTTTAGTAAATTAGTCATCAGTTTAAGAGCCTTAATATGTTCCAATGTCCACAACAATAATCTAGATTACATTTCTTAAGAGATAAGATATTTAGATTGCAAAGTGGTTTAGGTTTCTGGAGCCATTACATAGGAAGAGTAATTGCACCAGCACTTTCAATTTATCTCTTCTGGGCAAATAATAACTGTTTTTGAAGAATTTATACCGTTAGCAGTTCATCCAAACCATTATTTAAAACAGCTTCTTGCAACCTTCACCCAATGATCATATTTTTAATTAAATTTAAAAAACAAAATGTGCAGATACGAAAGTAAATTTATTTATAATAATGTTTTTCCTATTGGTATTTCATAGTTATCTATATCTTTCTAGTTTGCAGTATTAGTATCTGCATTAGAGGTGAAACTTTAGATAAGATGTCGATCCTTACTGCCTGTAAAATTAATTTGTGTATTGGATGTGTGAATTGATAAAGTGTCAAAATCATCCTGATTCATACTGATTTATACTTCCTTCATACATAGAGTCAACTTATACTTAAAGTCTTTGGCTTTTTACCAGGAACAATATTATTTTATCTACAAGATATCTTTAGTTTCTTGTTATATGATAACATCTTATTTATATATTTTCTTTGCTGCAGATTTGGAAAGAATTATTTTTAGATTTAGGATTTTTTTTTACTAAAGCAATCTCTTAAAGGTACGGAGCCTTTATACCACGATTCCTGACCCTTATTTCTCTATGTTTTACACGTACATATAATATAAGCTAAAAATATATATATATTTATAAAATATAACTTATGCTGGCAAAAGAAAACGCGTGCTTTTTTCTCCATACTCTTTTTTGCTTGTTGCTTTTTTTCCTCCCTCCTACCCCTCCTGTCTCCCTTTGGCCTGGTATATTTACATATAAAGTTGTAAGTAAAATGTATGTCAGGAGTGGTACACGAAGCTCTCTAGAGAGTTGGTTTGGTAAGTCCGTCTAGATGCTAGGCTATGTACGTGCTTGGACTTAGCAAAGCTTTTACGTTTTGATGCTTTGCTCGCCTTCCAGTGTAGCCATCCTCCTCATGTCTTCTACGTACCCAAGACGATCCTCTAGATCTCTGCTTAGATAAAATAAACTCGAGGGTAGATCTCCCTCTTGTAAGTTTAAAAATACTAACCTCGCCTTTTTTTCTCTTTTATTTTACTTTATATTTTATAAAAGGGTGCAATCATGTAATTCGCCATTACTTAACCTTTATGTGTAACCCTAAAAGAAAAAAAAAAATATCCCTATGGTTTCTCTTTTTCCTAATAGCTTAAATTTAGTGAAACGTTTTCTTTTTTTTTCATTATTCATTGTCCTATGAGTAGTCAGTAGGCTTATTATAGGAGTTGTGTGAGACCAACAGTCATTTACAGGAATAACACAAACAGTCTTTCACGTAAATTAAAAATAAATATTATTGCCAAAGTAGCTTTCAGCCTTCAAAAGGCCATCATCAGTGCCTAATGCGGAAGAAAAAAGTTACATTCATAAAAATATGAGTCTCACGTCGATCTCCGACATGAAACCGACTCGCCACTCACCAAATTCATTTTATTAATGTAACTGTTTTCTTCCACTTTAGGCACTCATGATTGCCTTTTGAAGGCTGAAAGCTGCTTTGGCAAATGAGTTACCATAGCGATTCGAATAATAATTTTATAATAATAATAATCGTAATAACAACAATTTCTTGCGGATTTCTTGTAAGCACGATAGCTCTCGAACGAATTGACGTATCAAAATAAAACTTGCACCGAAAAATCAAGCTCGTTGAGATGAGGATCCCTATTGAAAATGGGATCTTTATGACGTCGTTAACCCCTCCTGATGAGTCACCAATGATTTAAAATAATCCTACCGCGGGGTTCCGCAAGCCGAGCGAATTTCCATTGGAAATTTGTTGTTCAATGTTGTGCAGTTTAAACTTCTTTTAAACTACTACGATTATGTTTAACTAAACAATATTCTAAAAACCCTAATCCAACTAAAATAATTCTTTTAAATTATCGTAACTTAAAATAACACACACAATGGCAGTAGTTATGAAGGAAGTTTAAACTGCACAACATTGAACTACAAATTTCCAATGGAAATTCGCTCGGCTTGCGGAACCCCGCGGTAGGATTATTTATTATTTACAAACTCTTTTGGTCTTACTTCCATATAATATTTCCGAGTCATAAAATGAATGGTCCATTCTGTGAATTGTTGGACGAATCGAGTTTTTAACTAACTGGCTAAATACTGAGACATTTCCATTTAAAGTGTAGTATTTAAGTTTATTTGCGCTCCATAAAGTGGAAAACTAACATAAATACAACAACACTGAACATCTTTGTTTAAAACATAATTAAAATAAATTCAAGATAGAGTAGGCAGATAATCAAAATATTTTAAAACTCTCTTACCCACTAATGAAGTAATTAATTTTTTTTTGAAAAGCTTTTATACTAGAAATTTAATATTTAGGCATTTCTTATTTTTTTTTAAATAATTTTATATATTAAATGTATATTTTTAGAGAGCAATTACTTGAAAATAATCTTCTAAATGTTTATTTTTTTAAATTCTTGCTTCTAGCTATAGGCATAATTATTGCTAACGCTTTCTTTTTAATTGTTATTATTTTTAATTATATTCCATTAGGATTACCCTTGTTTGCGGAGAATTTTTTTATATAATTTAACTTTTATTTTTTACCTCTTCATCCGCGGTTTATTTCACCATTCCAAAATCCCTTAAGATTGGCACTTTAAAAGGTTGGGTTTTTCCCCCTTGTCTGGAAGTTGGTGTTTTTTTAATAAAATGTTAATAGCGGTGAAAGCGTTTAGGAGAGAAAGGTGCGTAGCCATTTTCACAAAATAGAAGTGGTGGGGAGGAAAAAAGTGTGGAAATTTTTGAGGTAAAGGCCAACTGTATAATGGCTTGGTCTGAAAAGTGGGGGAAGGGGAATACATTAGTATGCAGCCGCCGAATTTTCACTCTTTTAGAAGCCAAGAGGTCCTTTTTTTGCGGGGTCGCATTTTCTTTCAAAACCGACTTAAAAGAAATAAGGCAAAGTAGGCGCTTACTTTTCTTTTTTAATAAAAAGTTTGTTTTTTTGTGGAGCTAAGGTAGCGGGGCGAACAGACCCCCTCCTTCTTGAACACCTCGTAAGAAACACAATTTTTCAGGATCTGCTAGGTTTGGAGAGAAAAAGAAGAAAAGAGTGTTACATCTAATATATTTAAGGAAAAGGAGGACTTAACACTTTTCTTTTTCTTTTACCATATGGTCCCGCTAAACACTTCGACACGACCATATGGTCTTTTTACTATACTATTTATAGCCGCTGGTGGATAAGAAGAAAATTCTATCTACTAAACATAAAAAGATATCAGTGGAAAAATGTCTTTACAAACAATTATCCATATGAAATATTGCGCTGTTATTGACTTGGCTATAAAAACTATTTGAAGTACATTTTCGTTTTTCGTATTTATTTTTAAATTAACTTGTGATGGAACTTAAGACTGATATATTGTAGCAAATGATAAGCATTGATGCGGAAGAAATGTTACTTGACCTATTTGCACATGAGTCTCTGTTTCGATTACTTAAAAGAAACTTATCCGATTCGACTAGAGGTCCCACTTATTTTCTAATGATGGCTAAGATCATGAAAAATATTATTAGTTTACCTCTGAAGTCAGCACCTTTATATTTAAAATATTAGTATGCTAAATGGATATTAAAAAAATGGTGTGATATTAAAACATTAATCTTCCATATTAATTAAGAGTGTTTCGACCCTTATCAGTCAGTCATCATCCGTCTTTAGTTTTTGTACAATAAAAGTCATGATCAATCTCAGTAAAAGCGAGTCATTAAACTTTTTTTTTTGTTAAAATATAAAATATGAATTTTAAAATAAGGATTTATAATTTATCCTATTGAATATAATTCTATACAATAATAATAATACCATCTATTAATATATGCAAAATATTTTCCATTATCCCCTTAAACATTAGTATTATTAAATTGCACACTTAGTACAGCCTTATACCCCTCGTGTGATGTCAATGCAATAACAATTGTCGAAGTAGTAGTGTAACTGTTTAGTGTTTAGACCATGTCTGAATTATCGAAGACTTGCACTTGCAGTAAGATCATGTAGGCTTTGAATAATTTTATAAATTCGTGGAAGTGAGAATACCAAGTATTGTAAAGGGAGGAGAGATGATTAATGGAGGAGTTAAATTTGGAATTCATATCTCCAAGTATCCTCTAAAGAAAGATTCTTTTTTATTTAAGAAAGGTTGTCAGTATTTTATCCTTTATCCTACGTATATCTCTCTTTCTGTATTAGAATGGAAGTGTTGCGCTTTGCAAACGTGGAATTAAAATCAGTCTTATTCCAACTTCTTTCGCCTTTTCCCGACTCATTCGACTCAAATTCTTTTAGAAACTTCTTCTAGGTTTTCATCCCGAAAAACAAAGGGAGAGGATAGAAAAAGAAAGGAAGAAAAATCTCTCAAGAATTTCAGCAATTCCCATCTAAATTCTGAACAAGGCGAGAGATGTTGGTTTTCGCTATGACCCCTTGATGTTAGAAGAAGTCATGGAATACAGACAGATTTCTCTCCGGTCTAGAGAGCTTGTCGGGTATATGAGTTTGGATAATGTCTCCAGGGATAAATTCGGAAGAAACTTAGCTCGCCGGCTGTTTACTTGGTGACAACAACCAGCAATTCTTTAAGTATAATCCTTTACAAAAATTCAGCTTAGCTTTTATATTGAAGAGAGAATTAAATAAAGCTTTTTGAAAAATCTTTGTACATTTGATCTTCTTAGGAGAGGTGACTAAGGGTGATGGATATTATTATTTAAGTCTCCTAGATCACGTTTTACACGATTAATTATGAGAAACTCCTTCATTTAGATATTTCAAAAGAAGTATGAAACAGGTCGGATTTCTTAAGTCACTGTAATGCTATTGTCGCTGTTATAGCGCAAAACTATATATCTACTAGAATAACTTTACCAAGCTGTAACTGAAGAGTTTATTGAATTTAGCCTCTACGTTACAAAAAATTATGATTTTACTAAAACTTTGTCACAAAACTAATTTTAACTAATTTAACTATGGTAAACACACTTTCTTCTGAATGACTCGTCAAGACTACAAAAAACATTATAAAATAAAATACTAAAAACAAATACAAGTTGTCTTGACGTGCAAAGTGTATGCCAATGCCAATGTCAAGTACACATTCAAATAACTTCAAATAACGATCTTGATTCTCATTGGAACGTCGTATCTTCAGTCGCTCACTGCTAATGGCAGTGACACTCCCGGCCTAGGGTAGTGCTTCTGGCGCTTCCACAAGAAGTACTACTGCATTGGCTGGTCGTTCTTTTTCGTGGCCTTTAGCGAACCTAAGTCTTACGGATCTTATTAACCCATCCTCCTCCGGCGATACAGCAACTATCAACGCCAATGGCCAGGAATTTCTAGGGATGGAGTTATCTTTACTAATTACTATGTCCCCCTACTTTCAGGTTTCTTTTGCAGGAAGCCCACTTAGTTCTAGTTTGCAGGCTCTGTAAGTATTCCCTTCTCCAACGCCCCCAGAACGCTTCAGCTAAACATTGTACTTGGCGCCACCCCCACTTAGCGTAGGTGTCGTCGGTGAAAGTACCTAAGATAGAGGGTGTAGGTGTAGGTCCCCTTAGGTGCAGCAGGAGATTTGGGGTAAGGGGTGCCAGCTCCTCGTCGTTAACCATTGAGGTTAGTGGTCTACTGTTAATTACGGCCTCACACTCCACTAGTAACGTACGAAGGCAGTCCTCATTCAGCAGCCCTGTGTGTGCTGTTAGGAGGTAGTCCAAGATTCGACGGACAGACCCTATTTGTCTCTCCACCGCACCTTGGCTGTGGCTTGCCTTCGGAGTACCTATCTGAAATTTGAAGCTACAGTCTACTCCTGTTAAAAATGATTTAACTATTGCAGGATCTATTGTGGCTGCAGCTTTTCGCAGCTCTTCCTCCCCCCCTACAAAAACTCTTTCTTGCCTAAACCTAACTAAAACCCCAACTAAGGAACTATTTAGATTCGGACTAGATATTAAAATACTATTCCATGAGATACCTTTAAATATAGCCGAACAATCGAAAACCACTCTTAACTTAAGCTTTTTTGGATGGTACACCCCGTGATGTGGTAAATACCAAACCCTACCATTAATGGCATCTTCTTCTATTACCTCCTCTGCATAACCCTTCGAGAATGTATCCTCCATAAAAGCTAAGTAATCGCTTCTAAATGTACTATCTTTTAACCTTTTTTCTAACGATTTTAGTCTTTTTTCTGCTAAGATTCTGTTTAACGGTAATTTTACATTCGGATCTACTAACGGAAGTGACATTTCGTATCTATTATCCTCTTTTCTTTGCATAAGACCCTTTTCTATTTGTTCTATAAAGCTTTTATCATTAATTGAAAGACCTAGCCCGTAATCTTTACTATCTGACGCGGAATCTAAATTTAATATATTTATTATTTCTTTAATGCTAACTTTTCTAATTTTGTTTTCGATTAAAGAATTTGACTCTACCGGTCGCGGACCTATTATCCCCCACCCTAACTCGGTTTTTAAACCATACGGTTCGTCTCCTTGTCCTTTTACTACATCTAAAGGACATAATGCTCTAGGGCAATTGTTTCCTATCAGTAGTTTAATTTCGCTATCTTTCATTAGAGGTTGTAAACAATTTTGCAAATGACTTAAATGAGAAAACTTTGTCGCGATTTCTGGCGTCGGAATTTCATCGATAGATCCTGGGATTGAATGCCGTACATAAGTATTAGAGGGTAAACTAAAACTAACTTTGCCATCGAAACTAGTGATAGCAAGCCCCGATAACCTCTGTGTACTCATGCGTTTTCTGGTGTATTGTTGACAATTCAAGCCTGGTAGGTATTCCCTTTAAACCTAGGTCAACCCTAAGACTATCCGAAACAAAACACGCATCACTACCGTCGTCTAGCAGTGCATAAACTAACTTAAAATTTTGTGGGTTATTTAAACTGTGGACCCTAACTGGAATAATGAAAGATGTGGTACCTTTGAACTTGAACTCCGTTGCTACTTTTCTTGTAGTTGCTATCTCTTTAGCGTGCTTATCTGTGACACTCAATTTAGTAGAATAAATCCCAAGTATACTAGTAGGATGAGGTTTCCCACAACCTGCTAGTGTACATTTAACTCCTTTTTTACACTCCTTACTTCTGTGCCCTCTAACCAAACATTTAAAGCAAAGGTTTTCTTTATAGATAAACTGTTTTATAATTTCTGGATTTTGTTTTGACAGCTCTAAACATTTTTCTGATAAATGACCCCCTTTACAAAAAACACATAAATCCTTTGGTTCCTTATAACTTATCTGGACTACACTCTCTTTGGGCGAAGAGACATTACGGCGCCCCTTAGCTACGTAAGATCCTCCCCGTTTATCGTAAAAAATATCTTTGGAACCTTTATTAAAAGTAGGTGGCGTATATACTGGGTGGTTCATATGCTTAGCAATATTATTTACGTAATCGGCTAAATCCCCAATTGTTTCTTTTCCTAGTTTTGTTTCAATCGATTTAACCCAACCCTGCAGGTACTTAATTGGTAACCTAGCCACCATCCTTTTTAGGCAGACCTTACTACTTATTTCCTGCTGCGCGTCAGGAGACAGGACTCTACTAGCCGTAGTAAGAGCTTCCGCAAATTCCTGTAAGCCTTTATAGTCATTTATACTAAAACATGGACCATCTACTAATTTATTTGTCCATGCTTCCGTAACGGCAGCAGGGTTGCCAAACCTTTTTTCAAGAAGAGCAACGCTTTCTAAATAGCCCAAACCAAAATTTTGCTGAAATACTTTCAGAGCCTCGCCTCCTAGAAATCTAGATAAAAATATCCTTTTGTCGTGGTCGGGTAAAATGCCGTCTTCTAAATACGTTCTAATTTGATCCCTGAAAATAGGAAAATTTACGCATTCCCCTTTAAAAATAAATGGCACTAAAGAATTTAACGTTTGGATTTTGGACATAAGTACTATAGGGTTTAAAGTGTTACCAGAATGTGTAAAGTTATGGTTGTTTGGCGAGATAGTGGCTGTATCTACCGGTATTGGTGTAGAGTCTAACCCAAAAATTTGTTGTTGAACTTGAGCTGTTACAACAGGTGACGGAATAACTGGTACTGGTAGAACTGGTGGTTGGCTGCTAATTGTAGGTGGTGACGTCGCTGCATGTCTCGGCTCGATTCTTATGTTGTTCAACATCCCTTCAATATCCTGGACTTCTAACGCCGGGTCCTTTAGAGCAGCCTTAACTAACTTAGCCTTTTCTATATCAAACTTTAGCTGGGATCTTTTCTTTTCTAATTCTTGTTCTTGTGACCTTAGTTCTTGTTCCCGTTCTACTGCCTCTAATTGAGCAGCTAACTTTTGCAAAATGTTACTTCGATTTTGGCTAGAAAGCCCAGTGATTGCAGACCTGGCTGACATCTCAGTTCTAGATCTGTCAGATCTGTCTCCTCTAGATTTGACTGACTTCTCTGTCCTTGAACTAACGAACGGATCTGGTAGCTCTCTTCGACTTGGTTGTTCAAGACAGACGGACTTCTGTTCAAACCATTCTTTCAGCTTTTCCAAGAAGTCAAAGAGGCCAGCTATTATTTTTTCTTCGGTGTCCGGGTGATGAGTTATAAGTTGATTAATTTTGCAACTTAGGTCTTCCTTTAAAATTTGGACCTCACTTAAGGCGGCGCTTTGAATTCCTAAGGCAGCTTCACAAGTTCGGAGTTGTTCCACCTCAGCCTTCTTTTCTGCAATTAAAAGAATTACGCGGTCTATCTGGCGTACCTCTTCTTCCCTCATTTTCCTCTTTGCTGTACGCCTCGTCGTAATACTTTGATCTTTAGAAGACATTTTGAATTATTTTCTTTTTTTATCTTTTGACAGCCGATGACTAAACCTTTTTTAATAAATGACAAATAATTTCTGTACTTAAGTTGGATCTTCTAAATGCTTGAACTATTAAAACTAATTTTGAATCTTGATGGATGAAACAAATTTTTTTAACTTGATGGATGAAACAATTTTTGTAACTTGATGGATGAAACAATTTTTTGTAACTTGATGGATGAAACAATTTTTTGTAACTGTCGCTGCTATAGCGCAAAACTATATATCTACTAGAATAACTTTACTAAGCTGTAACTGAAGAGTTTATTGAATTTAGCCTCTACGTTACAAAAAATTATGATTTTACTAAAACTTTGTCACAAAACTAATTTTAACTAATTTAACTATGGTAAACACACTTTCTTCTGAATGACTCGTCAAGACTACAAAAAACAATATAAAATAAAATACTAAAAACAAATACAAGTTGTCTTGACGTGCAAAGTGTATGCCAATGCCAATGTCAAGTACACATTCAAATAACTTCAAATAATGATCTTGATTCTCATTGGAACGTCGTATCTTCAGTCGCTCACTGCTAATGGCAATGACAGCTATGATTATTTATAATTAATATTGTTCAATGTTTCATAATAGAAACTTATTATTTTGTTTATATAAATGTGGTTTTTTCACTCCTTGAAAATGGATCTATCTATCTAAGCATAGTTTGAAAATACTGAATATCTTTGAATACTATAGTGTTTTCAAATTCAGAAAATGCAACCATACCAGAACTGAAAACTGAATCTTTTTAATTTTTAATTTAAACTTTTAAAGGACAAAGTACTTTTCATTCAGAAATGAAATTTAGCAATGACATGTTTGAATTATGTGAAGAAAATATTACTATTGTTAAATGTTCAACTACAATATAATTTTAAAAAATACTTAACTTGAACTAGAAATAGCTTTACCTGCTAAAAATGGAAAAGCGTCTATTAAATGTCACTTCATAATTTTCCAACTGTTTTAAACAAACAATGTTGGAATGAAACTTTATTTAGTTGATGGTGACGGGGGGTATTGTGTTTCACCTGGTTTTCTCATAGATGACTTAAAACTTAAAACTATCATCGAAGGAATCAAAACCTAATTTATTTTTAATCTATGCAACAATGGACCAAATCAAAAATTTACTTTTCGTTCACTTTTATGTATTTTTCAGTAAGTCCTATTAGAAATGTCCCAGTCACTGATTGGGTTTGCAGCAACCAGATGTTAGTTTGAGAGGAATGAATAACCCTGAACAAAAATTAATTTTAATTGTTGGCGAGAATCCTCCGTCACTTCACTATATTGGACAAACTATTGAGATCTTACTCAGTTTATATAAAGTTGTAGAAGCATGGATTACATAGGTCGATGCAACTCAAATATTTATAAAAGATTAATGAAATTACTTTGAGAGTTCTGATATGATTGCATTTTCTGAATTTGAAAACACTACAGTATTCAAAGTGGCAACAGATTAGACCTAATTACATGTTAATGTATAATTACACGTATTTCATGTTATCATTGTCATTGTTTTCAATGTCTGTGTTTAACAGATACACATGTTAGAATATAATTATCTAACGCGAATATTAAGCAAGTAGAAGAACAAATTAGATTCATAATCACTTAATAATCATTTATAACTTATATAGTATCATTTACTCTTCTCTCTATCCTCTTTATATTTGATATTCTAGTAGCAGTAGTTAGTAAGAAATAGACGAATAATATAGATTAATGACCCTGCAGCGCTCCAAAACTCACCCTCTATGGGGGAACTCACATGGTCCAACTCAGATGGTAGCTCGGCGAGCCCAGCTGATTTTGCGACAAGTTTAAAATCCGCGACGCCGCTCCACGGAGTCTCGGCTAGGCCTTCTCGTGTGTGGCCAATCCCTGCACCGAGCTTTATAGCTCTTATATTTTTTAACCATCATATCTTAAAAAATACTCGTCCGATTTTATTACTTAAAAAAAAAAGTTGGCTTTACTGGAAAAGGAACAAAATCATGTCCAAAAGGACCTACGGTAAAAAATGGCGTTTGGTCGCTTTTCTTCAATATATTTTCAAATAATAACGTAAGGGTCCATTTTTTGATGAACGTAAGGGTTTATTGGCGGCTTTTGCACATCTTTCAAAGTTTTACTGGCAGTTTTAAAGATTTTTTTATTACATTATTATTATATTTTATTCGTTATTGTTACTTTCGTTATGTCTATAGAAAAGTTTACTACTCCTATGCATCTTTTTGCCGTCGTTTTTCTATCGAACCCCTCTGCCGTCGCCGATCTGCCTTTGAAGTATTATTTCTTGTTAAATGCCTATCTAATAAAGCCTACTGCGATAAAGTGCTATCAGATATTATTGTGTTACCTCCAGATCGTCGAACAGGCAGATTCCTCTACATCCGTCAACTATCTAACCTTAGTCCTTTTGTCCGTTGTGTATCCTCTGTCAATAATCTTCCCATTCCCTCACTTAATGTTGACACCCTTTCCCGCCTCCGCCACATCCTTTTGTTATTCTCTGAGCGATTGTGGGTTGTTTAACTTATTTTAAACTATTTTAAATTATGTGTGTTATTAGTAATTTCGTAATCGTTACCACTTTTAATTGTCACCATTTTTAATGCTTATAATACCATATCAACTGTCTAATTTGCTTTTTATTTATCACTTATATTACTTATATTGAACTGTATCCTTTTTAATTCTTGTTATTCTATGTTTTACGTTAATCTTTTGTTAATCTTTTTGCTTATCTATCTATTTATAATGTCGCTATGTGAGAGTGCCTCTCTTGTGGTATATAAAATTACTGTAGAGGACTCTATAAATTATAATAAATAAATAAATTATTATTATTATTTTTTTTTTTTTTATTTATTTTTTTTTTTTTTTATCAATCACCTCGTTTTAAACCCCTTGAAAATTTGTAAAAATAAGAAATAAACTTTTTTACGTTAAGAGCTTGTTTCTCCCTGACTCACAAGATCAATTTTTCATTACCCATTTTTTAAAATACCAAAAAACACTTATTGAGTTTCTTCTGGCTAGAATAGAAACAGCTCTGAACCTGAACAGCTCTGGAAAGATGACATGTATCACTCGTGCTCTTGTTTATAGCTTTTAGGGTTTATTAGGGGCACGTCCCCGGACACGACCCGTTTCCCTGAGTACTATAAACGCTCCCATGTTAAATATATTTGGCAATTCTTGTCCGGGTCCCGTCCCGTGCATAGCACGATCAAACTTAAACAGACTTTAATAATCTGGTAAACCATAAAACAAATAATATTTATGACCGAACGGCAGCTGGAGTTTATCGGACATTAATATTTTAACTTTTGTTTCCTACCCAATACTAAGTGATACAGAAAATGTTTATTTATTACATAATTTCCACTGAGCTACGATGGAGGAATATCTTCATCATTTGTTGAAATATTACGACGTAAACACAAGAATCCATTCCCGGCTGAGGGATGCATATTTATTTGAATTTCTCCCTTCTTCTTTCAAAATTATTATTTGAATTTCTCCCTTCCTATTTAACAATAATTATTATTTGAATTTCTCCCTTCCTATTTAACAATAATTATGATTTGAATCTCTCCCTTCTTCTTTCAGAATTATTATTTGAATTTCTCCCTTCCAATTTAACAATAATTATGATTTGAATTTTTCTCTCCTTCTTTCAAAATTATGATTTGAATTTCTCCCTTCCTATTTAAACATTTTTATTCGAATTTCTCCCTTTCTATTTAACTATAATTATAAATTGAATGTCTCCCTTCATCTTTAACACTAATCATGATCACATTTCTCAACTTTATTTACTTATTTTTCAGTTTTAAATTTAAAACGGTTTCCTTGAGCTTTATAATATCATTACGTTGACTTTATTTAGTTAGCAAATGAAGTAATGTGAAATCATGTATAAGTAGAAACTAAACATGTATTTATTTATTTTAATCCTTGAATTATTGAAAGGAAATATAGGTATATCTATTTTTTTTTACAAATGTTTGTCGCAGTACCACTTTAAATCATTTGAAATATCACTAGCATGCCTAAGTAAAATGAGAGGGTATGTTAAAAACCGTATATTGTACTAGAAATTATTAAATAAATTTGTATAACTGTTGCATAGATTTTTTTTGTCAGCTTTGAAATTTATGGTATTGGGAGTTTTGGATTATATATATTAGATATCAATTTCAAAACTCCTCACTATAGTTATTGTATTCCTAGCTGTAGTTAGTATTCTAAGTAAATCTTGTTCCGCTAATCCGCCCACCTGACAAATCTTACCCTTTCCTAGTTTCTAGATTTTCATCCACACTTCCATTCATTCCTTTATAACATGTCGTCGAGTTAACCCCGACCTTTTTGTATTATTTTTATTTTATTCTTTGTTTCTTGCTCTGATGATGCTAATAAATTTAGCCAAACGTTAGCATAAACTTTCTCACTGTGTTTTATTTGACAGCACCTCGCTAGCATATACTCCCATTATTCTTGAACTGTCTCGAACCACCTTCTTAATTATACTTAAGTAATGTTAAACTATGAAGATTTTCTTTTCTACATTGTCCTTTAAATTATTTTAAGCTTAATTTTAATAGTGTTATGATTATTTTACTAAATAAAAGTATCCAGGCTGGTCGAGTTGGCAATTTGTTAAATATTTAGTGGAACTTAACTCGATTGGATCAGCAGCCCATTCACTGTGTATTTTGCGTGACCCAGCCTCGCAGTCATTGCCTCTCGTGACTAACCCTTCGTTCTCCAGCAACAGGATTACTCAAAATCAAACTCGTTAGTATCTCATTTACTAGATAAATTTGACCACTAATTAAAGTACATTGGTTCACTTTTATGGTTGATAATCTTTGTCTTTCTATATTATGAAAAAGGTGTTGTAAATAAAGGTGTGTCCAGTGATTTAAAAAGAGAAGACATTAAACTATAACCGTAGAAGGGGGAAGAAATATATTCTCCCCTTAAAGGGAAAACTAAATTCTTAGAGAGTGCTAGTAGTTCACTTGTTGGAGAAGGAAAGAGATAATATCTCAGACTACTCCCGTGTTTGTTTCTTTCACATTTCACTTAAACTTCTCACTGCATTTTTATGGTGAATACTTCCGATTTTATTGACATAATATGCATGTCTTTGAGAACAAGAAGATTTGACCTAAAAGAAGACACTAACTACGTTGTACGACAAGTTGGAGTTTATCTAACCACCTCAAGATGAAATATATGAGATAAAATATTTTTATATTCTGGTTTTGAGATAATGAAAGGTTTAATTATATTACTCTGCAGTGCCAATATTTTACTTCATGTGAGGAGATCTACTATCACATACGATATGTAATACACGTTCTACCGCAAATGCAATTATGTTCTTGGCTTAAACTTTTTTTGGCTTTCTCTTTGGTCGTACGTGGTTTTGAAGGAAATGAGGAAAAAAAACTCAAAGTGGGTTTCACGTGATGATATTTCGGCAGCCCGTCATTTGAACCGATGCTCATCAGTATGTAAGGGACGTAGCCACGCATGGGGACGCCAGTTCTGCACGACACGCAAACATCGCCTTTCCAAACGCCTCGAGGGAAATCAAGTGACTTTTTCTTCTTAATGTCTTCGCACGAGGGTTGAAACCCTATAAAGGAAAAAGAGAAGAAAAAATTGTTGTCAACTCTTCTTCTTCAAAAACCAATTTTCGAAAAGATCTTTAAAAGGGATGTTTTCTTCTACATTGCCTTGATGACCTTTGAGGATTGAGAAGAGTCAATTTTGATTCCGCACCTTATCCTTTTTCGATTATCTTTCTTAATTCTCCTTCTTATCTCCAACTTAATTTGATACAGTTAAAGTTCTTTTTCCCTCTTCATTGTTCTTAAAACTTTTCTCTTTTAATAATCCATTCTAGCAGCCCACATCAGAGAACTTATCTTTCTATCTGCTCAGCTAGATTTTTGTCTTAGCTTAAAAAAACATGAAAGCAAACAATACGCTTTTATCTTGAATTGAGAATTTTAGACACCAGGTGTAGAAGGCTGGAAAGCGCAGGGTGCGCCATAAAAACGGTTTTAAAAAAGCAACAATAAATTCAAAAAATTAATCAAATTAATTTTTTATTGAATGTAAAGAATCTGTGAGACATGCAGTTTATGTATGGAAATCAACATCATAAATGGTGGCCATATCCGCAAATACACTGGGTAAGGCGTTGTCTGAAGTTTTACAACCCTCGAGAAGTAATCTCACGTGGAATACAATTTTTTCACGAATTGCCATTTTGAGCTCTTCTATAGTGTAGGTGGCTGGTGTTTGTAGATCTCACTTTTTAAATGACCCCCATTAAAATAATCGCATGGTGTAAGGCCTTGCGACCGTGCAGGCCATGGAATGTTACCGTTAAGTGAAACGACCGAGTCCGGGAAGAGGTTTTTGTCAAAACACCCATCCAATATCTAGCGGTACAGGTGGCAGCAAAATCCTGTTGAAACTCGATGTTATGGCAGCAACAAGTTGGTTTAACCTTGCTGAAAGAAGTTTTGTTACAGTTCACTAACAGCCCTGCCACCATCGTCCTCCAAGAAATAAGGACCCTATATACCAATAAGAGCTAAAGCGCACCAAGCAGTTGTTACTTTTTGTGAGTAGAGAGTGGTTCTCTAGGGTTACCAACTTACCAACTGAAACTGCATTGCTCTTCCTACCATCGGCCAGGCCCATCGTTCTACCCCTACCTGTCGATGAGTAATAGCGGAACCAAATCCATCTGTTTTTTGCGACGCACCTTAAATATTCTCTAGCTTATGCTTCCTAGGCCATGGGACAAATAAGTCTAAATCATCCAAATAGTATATCACGTCCAAGATTTTGTGAATTCCTAAAGCAGGGTTAATTCTTAAGGGGGATACTCATGGCCATGGCAATGACGTATTAGCATCGTTGGCACCTCGAAATTCACGAAGTGTTAACTAAGCAACACCTCCAGAAAAGCTAGACTTTCTCTTTACACATTAGGGGTAATTTTTCGTAAAATATCTCAAACTTCTGACTAGGTTTATATTTTTAATCATACAAATAAATTAGTGTTGCTGCAGCAAGATATTTACAACTTATTTGAACTCTTTTTGCGGGTGAACATATTTTTTTTATGATTGACCTTAGCTAAAGTTGAAATGGATATAATATGCTTACTTGTAGTATTTGTGTGACTTCAATGATTTTTTTTTTATTAAATTTATAATATTTTACATTAATTATGGTTTTTAATTTCTGTTTTTCAGGTAAGCATTGCTTGTTTGATATAACTGGAAAGGAACGTGAGTTACTTTTTTTATTCTTCTAAATGAGATGAAGTTTTTACAAATAACAATATGAAAGCAAAATAAATTCGTAATTTTAATTTAAACAGTCTAGTTTGATAAATCTTAGATTGTGATGTTTATATGGTTTTAGGGATTTTTAATGTGGTAGCCAATCATTCGAATTATTATTAGAAAAGTATTATTATGTACAAGGAAACTGTTTATGTTATTTGTCTGCCGTCCGTCATCTTAAAATTGTTGGCATGCACTCTCTTTCTCTTTTTCACTCTTTCTTGAGAGATTAGATATATCTTTATTTCTTGAGAATATAATAAAATAAATTTTAATCTCATTTCTAAAACGTTTTATCTACAATTATTATAGAGATTAAGACATTTTTAAAAAAATTATAACACTGATAAATGCAAGATTCTTCCTTTTATCTAATTGATTCCACTGCTCACCTTTTTTAACTTAAAATTTTGCTTCCGAGCTTCCCGAAGAAATCAGAAGCTATGTGGTCATTTGAAGAAAGATTTTTTTTTTAAATTAACTGTGTTCATGTTGCTATACTTAATTAGTACATAGAATTTTTAGCTACTGGTTCGTTGTATATGATTGGAGTCATTCGTAACATTTATGCGAAATATATGCCATAAGATAGTTTCATTAAAGGTATAATGTAATATATTAAATATCTTACAATATTTTTATTATACAAAGGTAATTTTGTTTATAATTTTAAAGAAGCAGGGAACAAACTCATGGGCTGAAGATTGTCCATGTAGAAATTCTTTGTAATTTAAAATATATTGTAGTACACCCTAGTAGGTCTCTTGCTATTTCTTAACTAGAAAAACAAATAAATTTGCTATTCTGACTAATGAGAAAAATAGCATCTACGTTTCTTTAAAAAATTGCACTGTTCTTGGTAAGAACAAATAACTAAATCAAAACAATGCAAATAACTAAATTAGCTCTTCTGTAAATTAAGAGAGATTGCTTCCATATTTCTTTATAAAACCCATAGTTTATCTATAATTTTAATTTTAATTATAGATAATAAAACTAAATTTTTAGAATGAATTATTAATCAATTCAATTTATATGAAGTTTTAAATATAAATACTTAACAATTTCACAGGTGAAACTAAGATTAAAAAATAAATTATACAAGAAACAATTTTATCTCTAAAATATATTTTTTTTTTTTACTCATGGGAAAGAGGTTGAAGGAACAAACTATGAAACGAAACTTTTGAATAAGGTAGAATAAATTTAAAAAATAATATATATATATACATGCATATAAATTTAATTTTTTATGCCCATCCATATTCATTAAATAGTTAAAGATAAAATGGATAGAAAAATTAAGGGTGGTAAAAAAGACGAAGTGTAAGTTTTTTACTTTAAAAATAAAAAATTAGTTATAGAAGGGTGATTTGCTGAGGCCCTTAAAAATTATTCTTTCTAAATTACCCCTCTCATCCATACCACTTTCTCATTCTTATTTCTATCCTTCATTCTTATCCTCAAGAGATCTCTTTTTTTTGAAGGATGAAAAGCTGAAAAAAAATTATAAAAGTGGAGGAATAAATAAGAAGTTTATATTCATGAAAAAAGTTAAAAGGGGGGAAAAAATGGAAAAGTTTTTTTGTGGTAGGTTTTTTTCCGTCTAAAAGTCTAAATAAAAGACAAAGTATCACGGAAGATTGAACAATATCAAAATGAAAATGAATAAGAATAAGTCTTTTAGAAAGTTAGAGGAGAAATTGAATTTTGGTTTCAAATGATCGATGTTAGTGTCATATGACTTTTTATTTACTTTTGTTTATCAAATAGCTTATAAATAGCTAGTATTGGGAATAATGAATAGATTTTCTTGAAAAGTATTTTACTAAATCTTATTTTTCACATGGAAACCTAATGTTTCAACTAGTGCTGTAAAAATTGGTCTAAATTAAACATTAGACATTAATATTTCTGATCTTTAAGTATTATTCCATAACAAGTACTTTTAATCGATATAGTAAACAATGACCAAGAATCAGTGTCAACAAGTATTGGATTTATATTTTTTCAGAAATGTATAATATTTTCTTTTGCTTCCGACCTTACGAACGAAAATATTTTGTCTCCTATTTCAGAAAATCCAAGAAAGAAATCCGTTTCAGACATCAGAGACAATTTTTGGTTCCGTGTCTGTATATGTCGATCTGTCTCTCAATTTTTGCGAACTAACTTATCTTAAAAACTTCACATAAAAACCGATTTGGATGGTAGGAAATAATTAGCCAATTGTTGGTCCCATATAAGTTTCAACATTCTTCACCCATTTGTCTCTCTTTAGCATGCTCGTAAACATACATTAATTTACACCTTTATCATCAAAAGTACTCATTTGATTTTTATGAAATTTGGATGGTTTTTTGAAAGTAGATCTCAGATAGCACCACAATAATATCAACCGTTTGCGCTCTTTAACTTTTGCATAATTGATACTTTAATTCATCAAAACAATTTTAACATTAAAAAAACGGGGGAAACAATTAAATAAATTAGACATTAATGGCTTGTAAAAGCATAAAATCATTTAAAGTATGTGATAGGATGTGAGGTAGCTATGTGCCACACTAATTGGCATTCTATTTCTAAATTAGAACAAAAATGTTTGGTCACAACACCTTATTGTGGACAAGATAAGGCATATTTACTCCATTTTTTTCAGTGTATTTGTTACACGCTTTTATTAATTTTAATTTTTCTTTCACGGGGACAAATCTTGTAATCAATATTTGACCCACTTTTTGACTGCTTATAAAATTGATCTTGCATAGATTATGTGGATGCGAATGTAAATTAGACACGCTTTTATTAAGTTTCATTTGTCTGTCAGGGTTCAAATTTTGTAATCTATATTTGACCAACTTCTCGACTGCCTAGAAAGATAAAACTTGCACAGATATGTATATCCGATGACAATACTATAATCATTCGGTATCTCGTAAATTAAATAATGTTTTATACATCGAAGCATCTTTCAGGCTTCATAAGGTCGCCATCAGTGCCGAAATGCGGAAGACATAGAGTAAAATTAAAAGATGAAGTAGTTAAAGAGGTGAGTCTACTTCATACTGGAGATCAAATGTCTCACGTTGATCTCTGACATGAAGTAGTCTCACCTCCTTATTCTTTTTGTTAACGTGGGTGATTTAGGGTTTTGTGATAAGATAAGGTATTGAGACATCTTTTCATATCTTTTGTATATGGCTATATCTCGCCTTATCTTAGTCACAATCCTGCCAGTCATAAAGTGTTAAAAATTACTTTATTACAATCTTCACCAATTGATTGGCTTCGCCACTTTATTTTGTAAATTTAGGTACTATCTAATTTATACATCTACTTTACTTCACTACATTGTACCTTTACCTAATTGTATAGATTTATTTTAAAACTTATTAATTTAATAGCAGTTAACGTACATAGATAACAATTGCAAGTGCTAACTTAAGTTAACAATAGACTGTACAATAGATTGTACAATAGACTTATTATAATCTACCACCCAAATTTCATTAAAGTCGGACGAACAGTTTTTAAGAAATTTTGGTTCGCAAAAATGTTGGATTGACTGACAGATGTTGACACGAGACCAATAATGTGTGTGAAACAGATTTCTGTCATGCAATTTTTCAATTTGAAGATAAAAATAAAAATACTTCTTGCAAACGAGTCCGCAAGACAGTGAGACATTTTCATGTTTTCACTCTGCGTAAACTACCGACATAAAATGAAATATAATTGATCATTTATTCAAGTAATTGATAAAAGTAGATGGAAGATAATTTTTATTCATATCTCCACACCGGCACTGCCGCGGCTTGATTACAAGCGACTGAATTCAAAGGCGCCGGCCCGACTACTACGAATTGTTAATATGCCTTCATACTAGGTAGGCCGAGAGGGCTGAGAGTTGATGGCAATCTCCTGTACTTTCGTAACTCCCTGTCACACGTATAAATCTTTTCGACTTTCTTCGGCCCTACGAAGCTCGGTAGGGGAAGGCACTACAGCTGGAGACTGGATTACAGACCTTCTATTCATTTCTAACTCCCTGTTATACTTTTCTGAGTTTTTAAGCTAAAAGTAACGTAACGTTTTTGACTTATGTTCCATAGCCTAAAAATGAAAATGTCAAAAAGATTATGTTCTCCAAAACGATCACAATGATTCCGTTACATTTGGTAAGCTCGGAAGCAAAAAATGAAACGCTATTATAAAGAATTAGAATGCACTAAAAAGGAGGGTTTTTTTTCATGATCACTAAAAAAAGCGTGCAGCACTTTCTTTACAAAACCCTAACGAACACTTTCATTAAATCTACTTCTTTTACTCAATGCTATAACTCACTTCTCCAAAACATTAAATGACAAAAATATACTGTGGAACATAGCATCCTCCCATCCTAGCACGAACTTAATTGATATTATGCTTTATTACAAGCCATTATTGTCTAATTTATTTAATTGTTTACCCCGTTATTTAATGTCATAATTGTTTTGATTTTTTACAGGAATTAAAATATCAATTTAGCAAAAGTTAAAGATTGCAGACGGTTGAAATTAATTTGGTCCTGCTGTCTACTTTCGATAAACCATATAATTTTCATAAAAATCAGATGAGTACTTTTGAAGATATAGGTGTAAATATATTATGTATGTTTGTGCGCAACATACATAATATACATACATACGCGCATGTTGAAGAGAAACAAATGGGCGCAGAAGGTTAATACTTATATGGGACCAACAATTATGACCTACCATACAGATTTCATTAAAATCAAACGTATAGTATTTAAGATATGTTGGTTCGCAAAAATTGAACGACAGACTGCGACAGACAGACACGGAATCAAAAATGTTTCCTGGTACCTGAAACGGATTCTATCTAGGAATTTTTGAAATCGGAGACATAGAATATTTGCGTTCTTCAGAACGATCACATAGCTTTCGTTACCTTCGGTAAGCTTGGAAGCAAAATTGAGGAAAAACTAAATAAATTGGACAAAAATAGGTTGTAAAAGTTAAAAAAAAAAAATGTAGTTAATAAGTAAAGTATACGGAATAGAACGCGAGGTAGCTATGTGCCACAGTAATTGACAGACTATTTTATAATTAAATTATTAATAAACAACAATTCCTTCTTTTTTACGTCAGCCCTTTTAAAAAACAATTTTGATTTTATACTTATATTTTTTTAACAAAGAGAGTTAAATATGTTGACAAGCTGAGAGGAAGTCTGTAGCTTGTCAAATTACAAAAAAAAAAAAAAAAATCAGTAAATCCCCATTATTTTATTTTTCTCTTTTTTGAAAGTTTCCCTACAGTTTTTAAATTTTTCTTTTTTTCTTGTTATTTTTGGCAAAACAAAGAATAAAGCGTTTTTGTTGTCTTTTTCTTCAGGCTTTATTCCTTGTAATTTTCTGGCATCCTCTCATTTGTTTGATTGTTTTTAAACTGGAGGAAACAAAATAGGATATTTTTTGTTGTTGTTAAGGATAGATATTAAAAAAAAAGCTTTGTAAAAAAAATCAGTGAAATGTACTTCTGGGACAGTTAAGATTAAACAAAACAAAAAGTTCACAGAATGACTATCTATGGAGAGAAGCCCTTTTTGGGTTAAAATAAAGTTAAATTTTAATTTTTTAAATTATTTGGAGCGAAGGCTCCCTTGAATGGAACAATATTTGCTTTAAAATGATTACTTTGTTTGCAGTTTCGGAAACACGAACTCTAAATGTATTTTTTTTTAATGATGTCTTTAACTAAATAGGGCTTTAAAGTTAATTATAACGGAGTTAAAAAATCGATCACATTATGCACTGAATATTCATTACTGTTTAATAGAAGATTATAAAAATAGTTATCAGCAGTGAAGAAAAAAATGAAATGTTTAAAAATTTAAAAATGAAGGGTTTATTGTTAAGGCTTGTCCTTTGTACTAAAGAATGTGAAAATAAAAGCGAGAAAAGGGGAGAGATACAAGCCTGAGGTTCTTTTAGCGTTAAATAGCTTGGTTGAATGCGGTCTGAAGAAAGGCGATATTGTAGAAAAGAAAAAAAACTCGTTTAAAGACCTTCCAGTCTAGGGGAGTCTTAAGATACCGAAAATAATATTACTGGAGAAGAAAATGTACAGTCTGCAAAGAGTTTGTAAGTCTAGCGAGTCGACTCCCAGACACCGTAACAGTTCCGTTTAATCGCGTGTATAATGAGAATTTGAGTTTCCTTAAGGGTCCAAGTCCAAGTAGAGAGAACCGCTCTCTCCCACTCTCTTATCTCTTTATCGTCCTTTATCTTCCTCTACAGAACGCAATTTTTAAAAAGGCAAGGGTTGTTTGGATGCCTTGAAAAGTTGTGAGGAAATGAGAGCAGGAGACTCCGAAAAATAAGCGGGATAGGAGCTATTTAAAAAGTTTTACGAGTATTTTATGATGAGGAAAGAAAATGAGCAAAGTATTAAAGTTAAAAAGATATATCTATTAGATGATATCGAAATAATAAAACTATTAATGCTGAAAATTACTAACAAACAGGAGATTAGCGTAGCCGAGTAGTTAGACACTCGCAACTCTACGAAAAATCTAGGTCAAAATACAGACGTCTCTAGTGAGAACAAATCCCAGAGATGTGTGTAAACTGATGATCACATCGAGTTAGTAAAGTATTATTATTTTTTAGTAGTTACCACCTTAATTATTGAAAATATAATACCTAGAGGTCGACCAAGAAGTCATGGAAATGTGAGGAGTGCGCTAGTGTCGTCATGTACAGTCAGTTTTTGATATTATAGACCACGGTCAAAAAACACAGTGTTGTTCTTTTGTTATTATTAATTTTATTTTTGATAACTTCTATATTTTTTTAATATTTTATGCAACAGGCAACACTGTACCTGATAAGAAGTCACTAATAATGTACGATAATATCTTTATATTATTATTCATAATAATATTCTTTCAATTTAAATCGATTTTCTTCTTTCATAATCTATTATTTCTTCCTCTATATTTCTGAGTTATTTGGATTTAGGACAGGTGTGACTATAATTCGTATTGTATAAAAAAAAAACAGGAAACCTAACGGATTGGAAACCTTCTTGTTGTTGTTATTCGTGAGATTTGACGTAACTGCGCATGTCATACAAACTAGAAATGGGTATTGTCTTAGCACCCGACTGTACTAACTTCGGCACTACTCGGAAGTTCCGATTTTAAACGAAGTTAAGCTTTCCGTTTCTCCCGTGTTCATGACTTCTTGGTCGACCTCTAGTAGGATTAAGGTTTTAACTACTAAAAAATAATAATGACAGTTTACTAATCTACTCGATGTGATCATCACTGTACCGACGACGTCTCTGGTAAGAACTAATCCCAGAGATGTATGTACACTGATGAACACATCCAGTAGATTAGTATACTATTATTAACAGACATTTCTAGTGAGAACTAATCCCAGAGATGTATGTACATGTACATTGATGATCACATCCACTAGATTTTTTTTTTATTCGGGGGGCTTTTTACACCCGAAGATGCAGGCCACTTAGGTGGGCCCATACATCAAACCCGGGTTAGGAACCGAAATCTTCACACGGTCGTGTGAAGATATGATCGTCAACCATGACTCCCCTCCTAGTTGTATTACAACCAGGAGTGTCATTATCATGGTTTCCAGGCCGAAACCTGGTGGCGCCACTCTTTCGAGGAGCGTCCCACTTGTTTAAACAATGCTGGGTTGAGCGGGGGGCCTGGTCCGGGAGATCTGCGGTCACCTTCTGACCCGGCTCGATGCTGCTTAACTTGCCTTATCGCAAGGCGAGCGCTCTAGCCTATTCGAGCCACCCAGGCCCCCATCCTAGATTAGTAACCTATTATTAACCGACATCTCTGGTGTGAATCCCAGAAATGTGTGTACACTGATGTTCACGTCCAATAGATTAGTATTTTTTTTATTTTTTTTTTATTAGTTACCACCTTAATTATTGAAAATACTATAGTAGAATGGTAAATAAATCTATTGGTACGACTTTCCACTTTTTGATAATGTACACACTAAAAATAGTTTAGCAATGGTAAATAATCTTTTGATACTTGTGACTGTCCAAAAGCTTCCAGATCAGCAGTAAAAATTGTCATTAGTATTGTAAAAGCATCTGATCCATTTTAAAATGTACTAATTACCTATTAAGCAGAAAAAATAAAATGGTTGTGCGTGAAGTTTCACGTAAAAAGGGTTTCGTTGGTATTGTGACCATAAAATTAGTTAGTATAAGGGGGGGGGGGAATGTTGCTTTTCGACAAAATGACATGAAAGTTAAACATTGTACACATGCGTTATATATTTTCGTAATCTACTCTTTAATACCCCTTTCAAAATTAAAAAAAAATCGCGTAACATGAAATTCCCAGTTAATCAGATCAAATTGCTATTCTTATTTTTTCTTTGATCCAGCAAACCGCATATTTTGCACATTTCTTTATATTTTTAGTAACAGCAGAAATATAGTTTCTTGGGGGGAGGGGGCATTTGGACGTTTTTTGACAAAATGGCAAACTAAACACTTTTTACTAGAGTTATATATTGTTGTAATCTACCGTTCAATACCTTTCATTTGATACTCCACTCAAAATTTAAAGGAAAACAAAAATTCACGTAGCATGAATTATCCGCCATTTTTGATCTGAACAGCTGATAATTTTGAGTTCACTATATTTTTCCTGTCTGCGCGTCAAAACGATCTTTAATGCTGTTAAGTTTCATGTTTCTATTTCTTTTTATTCAAAAGTTATTGAAACCGTACAGAGTGACAGACAGACACAGGAGAGAAACAATAAGGGTTTCTTTTTTGGTTTTACCAACGAAACCCTAAAAAGGATAGTCTGATTAATTAATTGTGTCGGTGTCATGGATTCAGTTGGCAACTTTAAAAATTGCGGAATTTGAGATTGCTGAACATTTGCGCCTGTGTAATCAGTCAACGGAAACATAATAAATGGAGTATTTCCCCTGTACGATATTTTTTCTATAGCGGAGAATAATGTGACGTACCTACGGGAATCATGAGATGTTCAAAAGCTACAATTCTAACTGTAGCCCTTTCAAGCACTGTTCGAGAAAACATTCTTCCACTGGTGTAAGCTAAGGGTGTATAGTCCTTACTAGAAAACATTTTGTTGTGGTAGCACGAGGTAAGGTTGTTAAAATGAAGCACTGGAGGACCCCTAGAATGTTTGCCACGTTACTCTAACGAGTTCTCCTGATTAAATGAGAGAGAGAGAACCCGTGGGGTTACAGGTGACCAAGGGGTGACATTTGAGTGATTTTGAGAAATCGAAGTTTAAAATTAAAACGGCCACCAAAAAAGCAGCTGATTCTCGAAGAAATTGCTTTTCTTGCTGCATATACCATAGCACGTGATGGAGATTCACTTGTATCCCTTTGCCACCCACATTCTATAACATTGAATTCCTGTAGTTTACTCTCTTTTCAACAAGGATGTGTCACTTGTACCACTTAGATTTCTCCCCCCCCCCCCATAAATATTTTAGGAAGGTTATTTGTGCCGCTGATTGTATTTAAATAGCTATAAGGGCTTTAAATATATCTAGTTTAGATAAAGTTTTATATTATTCATTCAGGTATAACGTGACCAATTTTCAAGGTCCATAAACCAAGTTTAATACTGTTGAAAAATTACAGACCGTTTAAATTAACCACACTACATTTAAGATGGAAAATGTAAATTATAAGTGTGAGTTTTAGTTCTAATGTTTTATTTTAAACTTAAGGAGGATAAATTCGGCTTCTTCTCTCGTCTGGAAGTTCAATAATGCAGTTTAGGAGTTAGAAAGCTCGTAGACAAAGTGGCCTGAGTGTGTTTAATTCCATCTACGTGTGAGTTGTGACGGACGACTCCGGGGAAATACTTGACTTGGAAATAATACCGGCTTGGTAGAGAGGAGGAAGGAAGGGTTAAGAAATCTTTGGAACGCGACGAGTACAACCTCTGTCCCAGATATATTTGCGGCTTTAAATTGCTTTAAGAACCAGCCAAGAGAGACAAGCGAGATTTCGACTTTAGGGTTCTTTGGCTTTTAGTACGAATAAAATCCTGAGCTGCTTTTAGTCGTGAATGAAGCTTTTATTCCTTAGATATTTCCAAGCATTGAGTGTGAGAATATCTTTAGAATGTAAAAAGGAAAATTTAAAGCCAAGGAATTAATTTTGTTTTATTAATTAGTATGACAACAGTAAAACGTCTTCGACTTCACATTGTGCATTGCTTGTTTGAATTGAATTAGACCGTTCTGATTATAGTTTAAATTTCGTTAAACCTACGCTTTCGAGCATAATAATAGGTATGTATAGTAGATGTACTCGTAGATCACCACGCGATGAATACCATCTCATATATCTGCATTACATTTGTACTTAACAGGTTTAGCATACCATTTAAATATCACTGCTCAAATTATCTTGTTTCGGCATTTCTAAACGTTTCTTCCCCTTTTAGACACACTATTTTTTGATATTTTAACTAGTATAAATATGTTAGCTTTCGAGTTTAGTGAAGGTAACAGAAGCTATGTGATTCTGATTGAAGAACGAACATTTTTAGGTCTCCGATTGCGAAAATTCTAAGACAGAAATCCGTTTACGTCGTTAAGGAACATTTTTGGTTCCGTGTCCGTTTTTGATATCGGTGTGTCGCTAATTTTTGTAAACTAACATATAAGAACTACTCGTCTGATCATAATAAAATTTGAATGGTGGTCATAATTGGCTCATTGTTAGTCCCATATTAGTTTCAACCTTCCCAGCCTATTTGTTTCTCTTTCCCATGCGCACAAACATACATTTATTTTCACCTATATCTTTAAAAGTACTCATCTGATTGGTATAAAATTTGAATGGTTTGACAAAAGTAGCCCGCAGATGGCCCATGATTAATTACAAGTGTCTGCGCTTTTTAAATTTTGCTGAATTGGTACTTTAATTCATGTAAAATAGTTTGCCAATTAGTGTGGCACACAGCTCCTCTCATTCTATTACGAATTTGATTTATGTTTTGCTTTTACAACCCAATAATGTATCATTTATTTAACTGTTTCCCCCGTTTTTTAAACCTGTCAAAATTGCTTTGGCTTTTTACTTTTCCTCACCTATGGTAGGAAAACTATTGTTTTCATCCAACATTTTTTTATTTTTTTCGAAATTTCAACGGAATTATCCGTTTTGGGTGTTTTTAAGACCTCCTGAGTGGTTTTCAGCATGACATTTGTATGTGTGTATGTGACTTATCATCGTAGCGCCTAGGGTGTTTAGTTTAACCTAGAGAGTCGAAACCTCAGTCCTTACTTCTAGTTGTGCCGCCAGGAAAATCAACATTTTCCGCCATATTGACCCCAGTTGGCTGAGTCCTCAAAAATTTAAATAAAATTTAAAAGTGGTGCGATCGAGTGTACAACTTGATAGATAGGTACAGTAAAACGTTCTAGAAGCCTAAAATCATTAAAGTATACGAAATAGGACGCGAGGGCGCTAAGTGCCACACTAATTGACAGACTATTTTAATTTAAGAAACAGAGCGAATCATTTGGTACAAACATTTCTTAATTCATTACTGAGTAATTGTTAATAATAATGTGTTGTCGTAAAGTCTTGATTATTTAGGCTTTTCATCCTGCTTGTTTAGTGTAATTCTGTGTGTGTACTAATTTGCTGGGATTTTGAGTAATCATTGCTAATCTGGGTTTATGATTTTTTTTTAGAAGAAGTTCACATTTTAGATGTGGTGTCTATCTATATGCACACCAAATTTAATCGTAATCGAATCAGTAAGTTAGGCTCCTAACTTGTTTATCTGTGTGCCCATTAGTGGGGCCCATAGCTTTCTCGCGATGTTTAATGATGTTTTGCTGCTACAACCCTATTATAATGTTTACTCTTTTGGATTTCTGTTCAGGAATGTTTAAAATCTGTTCAGAATGATTAAAATGATGTTGTTTTTTGTATTATTATTGTTAATTATTATTTTTATTTTTTTTCTTATTTATAAACCATATGCGCAATTAAATGTGATGTTTTTTCTTTCAGTGTAAACAATCAGTTGTCAATATTTTATTAACATTAAAAAAATAGGAGAGGGTTTGGCTGTCAAAGTCGCATTGAATACGTGAAAGTCATTTATCCGCCTTTTGAAACATTGGTGGAATTATAAAGAGATCAAAATAAACATTTAAAAAAAGAGAGATGGAAAGCAATGAAATTGGTGTCCGGAATTTCTAATTATCGGAAATTCATCTCTGTGAAATATTTTCTGTTATTGAAAATTTCAAATCTGTCTCTGTTATTCCCCAGATGACCGTTTTCATTAGGAGTTTAATCCCTAGGTCGGGTTTAGTCCGATATTGCCAATAGTTATATCCTCTGTTCAATTGTTTTAATTATAGAGAGAATATGTTCGGTTTAGATATTAGTTAAAACGCTCACAGCTTTAGTTTGTGTTCAAATGCAGCTTTAATAATACCTTTGTCGTTTTTAATCCTGTTGTCTTCCATACCAACGTATATTACAACATTAAAAATATTGTTTAGTTTAACCGGGATCGAATGTTCCTATTTTGATGGACTGGTTGTGTCATATAAAAATGATTAATTGTCACTTATCTGCATAGTGATGTTTGCTGGACTTAATACTAAGAGTACCTTACAGCAATAGTTTTGGTTACAATTTCTATATACTATTAATAGAATATATACTCTATTAGAATAGAATCTCCTTGTTTTTATAGTTGAGGTGTTATAAGTACATTTTTTTTTTTTTAAATTAAATAATTTATTAACTTTTACAGCATCACAAACTCCAATTAACATCTTACGGATTAGCTTATTACCAAATTAGAGTTATTTAAACACATTTTGAAGTTATTTATATAAATTACTTATTAAAATGTATATAAGTGTGACTTGAAATACGTTTAAATAAAGTATAAGGAAATATGTGAAGACTGGTTGTTGGTAACACTGGTGTGATCCCTTTCCCTATAGTTGAAAATGTTGGCAACATTAGAGCACTTAACCGCTCCAGTAGAGAGCAAACTGTGTCGAGGACATCTCAATCAGCTTAGTGCTTCACACTACTTAGCTTCCCTTTCTATTAGCGCCTCCTGTTTCTAGGATATTACCCTGAGTTTTGCCTCCACACACCCGAAAACTTACCCGCCAAATTACCGTACTTAAGTCAGTAATACTTACATCTGAAAGAAACATCTGATGTATTTTATTTAAGTGTAAAGTAGTTTTGGTTACTGTAAAACACAGACGTGATAATGGTTTAATCTACCCAATGTTCTCTCAAGCACATCTCTCATAATACGTTTTAATTTCTAAATTTTAGTTCTCACTTTTACTTATTTTTTAATAATATATGCAACTGCATAATTAATATTTACATTTTGGATTAGAGTATACCAAAAACTTGCTGAAAAGGTCTTTTGCAAAGTGGTTCGTTTAGCTAATTGTTACTAAAACGAGAGAATCATCGAATTCTTGATGGTAGCAATGCGCAAGCGTATCTATTCATTTACTTGAGTGGATGAAAAGGCTTCTCGAAGAAAGGACTAAAATAACTGTATACAAGATCTATTCAATAAAAATGTAACTTTTAACTAGAGACAGTTTTAAAAACTTGAAATTGTATAATTCCAGGATTTCGGTAGAAAACGATGACAAGTTTGTACTATCTCCGATCTATTTCCAGATTTAAAACTTGAAGGAGAGAAGGAGAAAGTTTATAACTTGATTTGGAAAAACTTGATCAAGTCCCCCTTTTTTTGAACTAAGAAACTTAGTGTTCCGTTGGTTAAAAATGTCGACTGTTTTTCCACTCTAGAAAGATTTTGTTGCGTCTTCTCTGAAAAACTATTTTTAACCCCTTCTTTTAACTGAATCTCTCCCCCTGCCCCTAAAAGAAGGGATTGGAGCTTATTGATTTCAAAGGGGGGTTTCCTCGTTTTATCTCGAACCTCTTTTCCCATTTCTCCATTGGTCCTTTTCTGGTTCCGAATTCACCCCTAAATCGAAAATGTCACTTCTACCTTAAGAGTGGATGAAGGCGAGGAGAGAAAGTGGTCTTTTGAGCCGGAATTCTGGAGAAGGCCTAAAAAGAAAGATGGGGAAATCCAAATTAATACAGGAGTCGGTTTTACCCCGTTCAATCCTCCATTTTCTCTTCTAAGCTCTTATTTTCCCTAGAGGTTGTATTTCCTAACCTATCCCCAACCTTTTCCCGAACGCAAAACTTGTAAATTATAAAACTGGCCACTTTTTCAAACGTAACCTAACCCTTTAAGGGTTAAGAAAAGGAAATGAAGAAAACTTTTTAAAAATTTCCTGAACTTCAAATAGAAATTTTCCTTCGGAATTTTTTTGTAAAGTTTACTTTGTGTTATCGAAAAAAAGGTTTATTGGTCTATTCTACTGAGAAAAAGTTTTTCGATTTCTCTTTAAACTAGTAAAGAAAAATATAAATATAAAAATAATATTATAAAAGGTAAAAAAGAAGAAATGTAAACGATTTTTTTTCTCTCAAAGAGTTGTACAAAATGTCTATTTCTTTTTTTTTAATTAAATTATTATTTATTTTATTTTTGTCTGTTTTCTCATAGTTACTTAATATATAATTATAGTTTGAATTTTAAATTGAGAATATTCGTAAAAAACTGACTGTTCATATTTTACGTGTATAATATACAATAAATATGAAATGGTTCCTGTTTTCATGACTTTTAAGAACTGTTTTTGTTTCAAACCAAAAGTGTTTCCAATGCAGTTTTCAAAACGATTTTGAAAACTATAAACTTCCAGACTAGTTATAGTTAAGTCAGTATAAGTTTTCAATTCACACCCGTTTCCATGCTATTTTTTGAAAAACAGTTTCAATACAAGATTTGAAATAGCCGTTTTCATGGGGCTTTCAATACAATTTTATTATTCTTCAAGAAAACACGATTTTTAGTTAGATTTAATTCGATACATAGATTCAATTTTATAATTTTTATTCTTTTAGTGAAAAATCTTAATAACTAGTGTGATACCTATATGTGTGTATTTATATATATATATATATATATATATATATATATATATATATATATATATATATATATATATATATATATATATATATATATATATATATATATATATACATATACAGGGTGGCACAAAAGTATGTAAACCCCTGAATAACTCGTCTGAAATGCATTTTTTTGAAAAAAGTTAAATACAAAAGTTTCAGGATTTTTCCTTAGCTATTCAATGGTGACCTTGGATTTGACCTTAACCTTGGTTAAGGTCAAAAAAGGGGGGGGGGGAGGGTTGAAATAAACTTGAAGGTCATGGTTAAGGACGTGGTGTAGGCCGTGGTCAAGGCTGCTGTTGATGGGAAAATTTTAGTTATTTCGCAATCCGCAATAAAAATTTGAGTTTCCCATTGGAAAAACCATTTTGACCTTGGAATGACCTTAAAGGTCATGCTCAAGGACATGGTAAAGGTAATATTTTACGTAAAATTTCCTGCTCTTAACAAATCCGCAATAAAAAATGGGGGTTCCTGTTTAAAATAACAAAGTACCCCGAAGGGCAAGGTTAAGGTCAAATCCAGGGTCACCATTGAATAGCTAAGGAAAAATCCTGAAACTTTTGTATTTAACTTTTTTCAAAAAAATGCACTTCTGACGAGTTATTCAGGGGTTTCCATACTTTTGTGCCACCCTGTATATATGTGGGTGTGTGTGTATACATATATTGACTATATATATATTTAATATTTATTTCCCCTGAAATTTCTTCTCAATTGTTATTTAATATTTTTATAAATATAGTACCTCTTTATTTCTATTATTACTTTTACTCCATAGCTTATTTATTACACAAATTATCTTATAAAAAGCATAATTTATTTAAGAGGGATGTTGGGTTTACTGAAAAGTAAACAAAAGACGACGTCATCAGGCTTTAACTTATCAAGACAAAATAATAAATTGTTTGGATATTTTTAAGGTATTTATTATCTATCTAATAAATATAAATGAGAATTAGGGTGGGGCTTTTTCTTGACACTCCCCTTAAAATGTTCTTCGTTTTTATCCTTTTTCTCATGGAATCCTTATTTTTTCTGATACTCCCGTCCAATTAATTAGGTATAAATCTACAGAGAAGATGTAAAAAAATAAAAGGAAGACAGAAAAATAAATACGGAATAAAGGACGAAGGGAAATAAGACTCCTCTGCTAACCAAGAGGAAGGGAAAACCGCCAAATTAAATTAAAAGAGAAGAAGGAAGCTTTATTAAAAATAATGCCCTTAAAATATGACCCTAAAAATATTCTCTACTCCACAGACAGACAAAAAATATCTTGTTAACTTAATACCGTTCTTCATTCATTTCTTCTTAATATTAGGTTAGAATCTTGAAAATTGTATCAATTATTCTCCCTTTTCAGCTTCAATGAATCATCATATTAAAAATTAAGTATTTTTAATCTGATATTTGTTTCCCCCATATTTTTTTTAAAAAAAACCTTTGATTTTTACAGAGGTATTAATGTATCTCAATAATTCTCATAAAATTATTTTTCCTGTTAGTGTGTTGTTTCCGTTCATTGTACTTTAAACCTTAATAGTTAATCCTACTTTGATTCAATTCCTATTTATAAGACATTAATTAAAGTGCTTTATTGAAGAAGCTAGAAGAAAGAATTGAAGTAGCTAGAAATATCCGATATTGGTGATGATAACCTCATTTTTAAAGTTTTAGGGAATCCTTCGAAAACTAGCCTGATCGACTGGCCTATAGACTATAGACCGGGTTTGCTGCAGTTAGTGCATGGGGCTTCGAATCCTCTTGTATCTGAATGAATTCAGTTGAAGCAAACGGTCCCGAAAAGGTGGAATAATGTTCTTTTGTAGTTTTTACAAATGCATTAGTGACTAACCTGTTACACAAAGTAAGAATACTGGGTCGTTTTTAGTGACGCTTTTGTTAACGCTGGATGTTAGCATCAGGGGGAGGTTAGCCTGACCTGACCACGAAATATTTAATAGGTAGCATATAAATGAAATCATACATTTTACTAGAAAATGAAAATTAGTTTTAATGGACTTAACTTTGTATAATATGTACACAATAATAAATAAATATATAATAATAATTGGCCTAGAAAGGATATATATGAATTATCTGAGTGTGATGAGGTGGAGTGCTGTGGCTGAGTAGTTTAAGGCTTCAGATTATAGTCCTGTTTGTGTGGGCAGAGCACCAAGGCTGGATACCAGCAGAAATGATGAAGACAAGAATTCTCCCACCTGGATGCCAAGGCTGGTTGAATAACTTGCATAAAAAATGGTTTTGTATAGAAAAAACGTGGATTGCCACAATGACAAAACTCGGGACCCACATACATTCACTATCTACTCTTATGATCTTCCCTCCAAAATTTGGGCAGTTAGACATTTAAATATTTGAACTTTAAAGCAGTTCTCCCAGTGCAGTTAGATCAGAACATCTAAAGAAAGATCTAAGTGGATCTCTGAATGATTCTGGTACTCTGTAGTGCAGGTTTAGCGGATCAGACAAACAATTATGTAGATAGGGGTGCTAGCAGAATAGTATAATATTATACCAGTGTTCAAGCGACATTGAACACTGGATGATAACATAAATATTCAGAATTAAATTTTAAGTTTTTGGTAGTTTTCATACTACGGAAAGTTTAAATAATTTAAATCAAATTATAATTATTATTTACTACGGGAAACAGACATATATGGCCAGAGTATCTGTACTGGAAATACGGGAGACCCGGGTTCAAATCCCGGCGCGGGAGTGTATTTTTCACTCTCTGTTTCCCGTAGTAAATAATAATTATAATTTGATTTAAAATAAATATTCAGTTAATTCAGTAAACTATAATCCCTACTATAATAAACAAAATTAAATATTATAATTATAGAATAATAATAACATTTGTTCTTTGCATTTCACTTCAAACTCCGCGTTTTATATACTACTCAATTTTTAACGTTTTACTGAATTGTATTTATTGTTTTAAGTTAGCTTTCCAATGGTTGCTGTAATTGGGAGTAGAAAAAGAAAAAAGAGGAAAATATTTATTCAAACCTTAATATTTTCTTGGTATTCCGTTTTCCTTATTCTCTTTTTGTTAGTCTTTTCATAGTTTGTTCGTAGTTGGTTAATAATTTATTATTATTATTTTCCTTTCAATTTTATTGCAACCCTATTTGCTTTTAAGAATGCTAGATATATCCTTCTTTGTTGTTTGCTCAAATATTAAGCTGTGATTGAAAGGGTATATAATACTTTTATATTCAATTTTGTCAAAATATAAAATAGGTTTTTGTCGGTGTTCAGAGGTGAGGTAATAATGAGAACACTTAGCACTTGCATATAGAATGTATTTGCACCAATAGAAAGAGACGTTTTGAGGGAAAACGTTTTCCTTTAAAACATCCAATCAATGTACCTGAAGTACCTGCAGAACCAAATTAATATGGACCATAGATTTTACTTTGAAAACCATAAAAAGAAGGTTTTTCTTATGAAAAACTAAATATACTTTCGAATGCGAAGCCTACAGAGATTATACAACAGCATTGCTTTATACTTGCAGAATCATTCCTTAATAAGATAAGTTGAATTTGATAACTTTAAAAAGTGTTAAGATTATACAACTTAATACACTTTGAGAGTTATAAAAGTTGTGCAGTAGGATTAATAGAGATGGTTCTACATAAGAATTAGAGTTGTTGGATGCGGGGTGTCATGGATGTTCCTCGCATCAAACAAAAAATATAAATAACAACCAACTAGACAGCTGATTTTTTCTATTTCAAAATAATGTACCCATTTGAAAAATATACGCTTATACGCTTATAACTTTTGAACTATTCAGTTTGTGTTGATTGGGCATATTTAGTTCTTTATGTAAAACAGTTTCATCGATACTTTATTGGTTGATACTGGCGAAATATTGGCCAAAATTATTTTTGCGTTAATGTTTCAAAAGTCAATTTTTTTAAAAAGGTCTGCAGATATTTAAACGAATTTCAGTCGTAATGTTTATCTTATTAAGATGTATAATTGGTACAAATTTCAGCGCAATCGGAAAAATTTTCGATCTTTTTCGAATTTATAAAAGTTTTTGGTGAGTCAGCAAAATGGGTTAATGATCTCACAAAGCTATGATTTTCCGGACGGCACAACTGCAAGTAAAAACTGATTTTTGTGTTCAAGTTTCAACTTTACAGCTTAAATACCGTGGGAGTTATGCGTGTCAGACAGACAGACACAGATTAACGTCAAGCTAAAAACCACTCACATGATTTTAAAAACTCCCGAAACGTATAATTCCTTTGAAATCTCAGTTTCAGATTTTTTGGGTGAAAAAGAATTTTCCTACATGTACATCTAATAAGAATATGGCAAATCGTCAAAAAAAACTATCATTAGTAAAATGGCTTATATACGAACCATCAATCCCAATCTACCTATATCAATGACCAAGGGACTTGAAAATTAAGAATCCATAATAAAAACGAAGAAATGAGATAAACAAACCTGCTAAAAAACGAATCATCTTTCCTGTCCTATAAAAATTGAACAATTCTTTAATGCATTTGAAACCGATTTATAAGTAGACATTTAAGATTATTACTCTGCAAAGAGTTGTTGAGAATAAAACAGAAGGGTAAAGGAATTAAAAAGTGAAGATACCCCATAATTTGAAAGAGTGGGATGGCTTCTTCGAAATTAGGGGTTTTTGGGCCTTTCTAAAAACCGAATTGGCAAGTCAAATTAGGCCCTTAATCTGATACCATCCTTTTTGGCCCTCTTCTTATTCTTAATTATTCTCAATCTTTTCTTTTTTTATTATCCAAAGTATTCATTGAACCTTAAAATGAAGTCGTAAGTCAAAGATAAGGACTCTCTTAAGTTATTTGAAAAGGGTCCTTAAAAGTAATTTTTTTGTAAGTAACAAATCCCCTTAAAAAGTTTTCTAGAGGGGATGTCCCCTCACCATTGTATACGGTTACGGGTATCATCATATTCAAGAAAGTGAATTTTTAAAATAAAAATGTGAGAAGATTTGTGAAAGAATTGTCTTTTTTCCTCTTTAAATATGTACTTTTAAACTCCCTTCATTCTTTCATCGGAATTTTCAAAAATATTAATAAACCTTAATTGGACATTTTTAGCATTCTTCCCTTTCCTCGTTAATTTTGCCTGAGAATTTAAGATTTGTGATAATTACATCTTATTGTCTTATTAGATTCGATATTAAACATTTTATAAAGGGATCAATAGCACTAAGGAAGAAATCAGTCCGAGACAACTCAGACTACCTAAATAACTTTCCCATAAATAATTTCATTCCCAGATCCCTGATACTTTTTGTTTTCGGTTTTCAACAAAATCAGATTTATTTTCATCAATATCTCGGAAATTAGATTTTTCCCAGGAAAACGGCTTATATGGTTAGATTCATATTTAAATGGACTACATTTTTGATTTTTTTTTATTCAAAATCGTTGGGACCGTTATCGAGAATTTTTTTTTCTCGTATTTCAAAGTTGTTTGAGAGTAGCGCCCCCAAATTTGGAGTTAAAATTTCTAGATTGCTCCTCGGGGTATGATTCTTCTGAACATGTGTGACAAATTTCGTTAAAATCGGTCCAGTAGTTAGACTCCACACACGACAGATAGATATTTATACATTTACCTACTGGAAAATCGGCCTAAGCCTTCTAAAGCCCTTCTGGGGCTATTACTGAAGGCATTTCTTTAAATTGTCACTCCCCTTCTAAAAAAAAAGAGGGGAGTAACAATCTAAAGAAGAACATGTTCTTCTTTAGACTTTTACTCCCCTTATAAAACAGAAGTGTGGTTCCTTTGTCCCAAAGTATATTAGACTAAACATCCCTTTGTCTTAATTGTAATTCAGCCAAATTATTTAATATTCTACAAAAACACATAGGAGCAACAATCTAAAGAAGTACCATGTTGAAAACATTGTTCTATAATATTGTTCTACTATATTAGTATTATCAATTGACATTCTTTATACGATATTGATCTTTTGAGTTCAATTAGTTGTAACTTTGAACTTAGTTCTTTAGTTGGCTGTTATTAGAGTTTAAATTACGTCTTCAAAAAATACTGAAAATGTTTTCAGGTATATAAACATAAACCAAACTCCAGCCATATCATCATTTGGGAGATAAGGATTTTACCGAAAAAATACAGATAATTAAAATCTTAAATTAAATTGATATTTGCGAAGTGAACTCTTTGATATTCTATTTTTGGTTGAGATATCTTAAATATTGCTTAAAAATAATGCTACCATTTTATTCCATTTTATCTTTTATTTATCAGAGAGTTGGATATTTATTCTGGTAGGAGAAGCTTAACATTGGTCAGTCCAGTTAAACAAGTGTTTATTTTCATGTAGTTGTATTGACTCAGTGGTTTTTCAAGCCCCTTCAAGCTGCTTTCAAGTCCCTCCTGCTGATGGCCTGAGTCCCGTAAGAATCGATTTCGTTGTCGAAATTTTTCCCAAAGGTTTTTTTCAAGTACTGCAGAGCAGGTCAAGTGTTTGCCAAGCAAAAAAGAAAAAATAGATCGAGGGTCAAAACCTCTAAAGTAAAGAAAGGTTGGTTGAATTCGTCAGTTGGATTGGACAATTACTGGTAAATTCAAAGTTACGAATATTTTTCATTTTATATTCATGCGTTTAAACGAATAGTATTTATTCTACTCGATTAAAAACGTAGCCCGTGCATTATATATAGTATTTTGAAAACGCTTTTTATACCGACAATTTACTTGATTTTGTCGACTCAATTATATCAAAGAACTCACCTCTCGGAATAGATCAAATATAATACCGCTGTTGTTTCATTTTTTGGAAAAGGTATATCAATTTTCGGGCTCACTATCCTCCAATTAATTTTGTTATTTTGTATATTTATAATTAAAAAATTACTCAAAGGTTTCTACATGTCATTTATACCTTATACTTATGGATTTTTTTGGAAAGGGTATTTAAATTTTCGGTCTCACTATTCTCCAATTTTGTTTTTGGTATATTAATAATGAAACAATTACTCAATGATTTTTACATGTCATTTATACGTTACACTTTATGGATTTCTTTTTTTGGAAAGGATATTTAAATTTCCGGACTCACTAATCTCCAATTTTGTTTTTGGTATATTAATAATGAAACAATTACTCAAAGGTTTCTACATGTCATATATATAGGTTACACTTTACACTTCATGGATTTTTAGGTCGGCTATTAAAATAATGGAGTTCCCACACTTTATATAAAGAAACCTATTTTACTTTTGCTCTAATTTATTGTATAGGATGAACAAGATTTTTAATCGTTCCGTAGTATGAATACTACCAAAATCGTAAAATATGAAGATTTTTACAGTAATATCAACCGCTTCACAAAAAAATGTGGTTATGGAACTCTCATTGAAATGTGTTTAACTACACCTCTTTCATTTCAGCAACCTACCGATGCCATCCTTAAAGTAGACAAACAAAACGAAAGACTTTCAAAATATATATTTTAACAGTGAACTTATAAAAATATGAATAATATGTTACTCTCAATTTAAACGATGTTTCTTTAGCAGAAGAAATTTAACTAAAATGAATAAATAAGTAATTTGGCTAAGTACTGTAGTCAAACGAATTATAGCTTATGTTGGTTGGAAAGTAAAGAAATAAAGGAGCAAAAACTTGGCATCTCTTATCTATATTTAACTATTCACTTTAACTAATTAAAAATTAGGAGAAAAGGAACATAGAATCTTTTAACTCTGTCTGATAACAACGAGAGTCTAATTATTCATTTTCATCTTCCGAAGTGATTGTTTCAAAGAAAAAAAAAATGTCAAGGTTGATTTGCATAAAGCAAAATTGAGGTTACACCCCATCCAGATTCTCCCCATCCAAGCTTTTATTTTACTCCCCTCTTATACAAACGTGGGGGTGGGATGAAAATAATAGAAAGGTTGGAGGGAGAGAGAGGAATATGAGGTGCAATATTTCGACGGTTTACAAGAGGACGCGGTGGATTCACAACCCTCTCCCGGTTTTGAAAATGAGGAAAGGTTTTCAAGTGCGGCCCTACCCCCTCGAAAAAACAATAGAGGTTTTTCGGAAAATATTTTCAACCTGGTTCCCAAAACCGTGGAGTCTGGTTGTGAAACAACCGTGGGTCTTTTTTTACCTCTACCGAGGTTTTTTTTTTGTATTATTAATACAAGGGATTCTCACTCGTTTTCTCTCTGTTAAATGTCCTTCCACACACTCTTTTTGAATCGAAAGTAAAGAGAGCAAGCAGATAGAAAGACTTTACATAGGGAATCATTTGTCTCGGTGAAGAGCAGGATGGAAGAATCCATTCATCCTTCTACTAACAGACGTCTCTTCAAGCCGAAGAAGAAGGAACCTAACAGGTAGAAACAAGGAAATGAAACGCTAATAGCAAACGCTTTATCAACCACCCCTGGCTGACTTTGAGAAAATTCCCTTGGGAAGGCTGCTCTTTTGTTTTATAAAAAAAAGTAGGTTACAAGAGGTATCTAAACTATATACAGTAAAACCATATGTTTTAAAATATATTTAAATTTGTGTAAGAGGTGGTTAGAGGTGGTTAGAGGTGGTTAGAGGTGGTTAGAGACACTTCATGGATTTTTAGGTCGGCTATTAAAATAATGGAGTTCCCGCAATTTATGTAAAGAAACCTATTTTACTTTTGCTCTAATTTATTGTATAGGATGAACAAGATTTTTACAGTAATATCAACTGCTTCACAAAAAAATGTGGTTATGGAACTCTCATTGAAATGTGTTTAACTACACCTCTTTCATTTCAGCAACCTACCGATGCCATCCCTAAAGTAGACAAACAAAACGAAAGACTTTCAAAATATATATTTTAACAGTGAACTTATAAAAATATGAATAATATGTTACTCTCAATTTAAACGATGTTTCTTTAGCAGAAGAAATTTAACTAAAATGAATAAATAAGTAATTTGGCTAAGTACTGTAGTCAAACGAATTATAGCTTATGTTGGTTGGAAAGTAAAGAAATAAAGGAGCAAAAACTTGGCATCTCTTATCTATATTTAACTATTCACTTTAACTAATTAAAAATTAGGAGAAAAGGAACATAGAATCTTTTAACTCTGTCTGATAACAACGAGAGTCTAATTATTCATTTTCATCTTCCGAAGTGATTGTTTCAAAGAAAAAAAAAATGTCAAGGTTGATTTGCATAAAGCAAAATTGAGGTTACACCCCATCCAGATTCTCCCCATCCAAGCTTTTATTTTACTCCCCTCTTATACAAACGTGGGGGTGGGATGAACAATAATAGAAAGGTTGGAGGGAGAGAGAGGAATATGAGTGAGTGTGGGTTGATCTGAGTTTTATAAAAAAAAGTAGGTTACAAGAGGTATCTAAACTATATACAGTAAAACCATATGTTTTAAAATATATTTAAATTTGTGTAAATCTCTACAGTGGTATTGATAGTGAGTTAAAAATCTTTCGTATAGTTTGGCCATAGTTCTTTTGTGTTGTTGACTATCTTGTAGTGAGTTGATCTGAGTACGGAGAACTTTTTTGGAGCAGTTTGTGGATCTACCTATATAAAGCTTGCCTCAATTTATACACCTCTATACAAATAGGACAGTCAAAAATAGAAAATTTGCAAAGCGTGATGTAGTTCTGATTTTGTTATATGTTGTTCGGACCAGTTAGGGTAATGTGATCCTAAGTTTGCAGCCGTAGCGTAATAAGTGAACAACTGAAAAAAAAAATGGACTTTTTTCAGGTTTTGCTATATAACTCGTAAACTCTGCTATTCGATATTATTTGTTATTACTATTTTTAAAGTACAGTAAATTTGCAGCAGCAAAAGCCCAACTGCAGCTCTGCACATCTTAATATTTCCCGAGATTTGACTCATCAAAAATTGTGTTTTTTATTTCAAAAGAATGAAATTTTTTAGTTTTGCTCTCGTTTCGGGCCGAATATTGGCATAAAACAGCTCATCTATGAAGAAAGCCATTATAAGTGAAGTTGAAGTAAATTTAATTGGCTTTTATACGAGCACAAAACGAAGTCTGTAAGCCCAATAGTTCTGTTGCAACCAAAAAAAAGGATGATTGTATTTTATTTCTTAACCCTAAATCACTTCTAATAATAAGTTGTGCCCATTGGACGACTAGCACTAGCTCTATTACAGCGCATAACCCGCCGTTTGACGTGGATTCACCCACCTCTTTTAAGACTTGTGCATCTCTAAGCAGTCGGACACGGAATTGACAAAGTATTTCAAATTCGAAGTGGCCTATGAGTATTGTTCAACGAAGAGGGGATGCTTAAGGGGTCAAATTACTGCCAGTACGTTTGTAGTAGTGGGTGGGGGCACCAAAACAATTCAATCAGGAAAATGCTGCTAGCTACAACACCTACACATTCAAGTATAGGATGGGGGCCACAGGAGTACTAAAACCGCAGAACGATTAAGTCGCTTCGCTGGCCTTTTTGACTCCTCAAATATCATTAATGTGCTCTGGGAGAATCTGTTAGCCAACTACTCCAATAAACGACGCCAGTAAAAATGACGCCTCATTGACCAGTTGTGCTCTGCGTTTAGACTCGAGAGCATTGAAACTAAGAAAACGAAAGAAGATGCAGACTATCGACATTATCCAAAACTGTCCTCAACAAAACTCATCCTACGAGAAAGTTATTGTGGTTTGAGAGGTCTACTCGTTCTCCTCTGCGTCTTGGGCTCGACCTTTCGAAATGTTTACTTCCAGAAAAGTGGCAGAGATGAGTCGTCAAGTTTCACTCACTTGGCCCCGACGATTCTCCTCCTTCTTATAAGCAGCCCAACATAGACATAATTTCCCAGCAACTTCCTTCAGTCCCGGAATACGACCGTCATCAACCAGGACCCTCGAAAAAACAAATACGTTAAGCGCTTCCAATTATTGATTGCTAATACTTTTTAATAAGAAATGTACATTCATGGAATTACAATTTTCCATTATTAAACATGATTCTACGCATTTTTCTTTCATCGACTGCCCAAAAACTTAGATATTACAATTGGGTTAATTTTGCATAAAAGCCAATTAAATTTACTACCATTTCAATTCTCATGCCTTTGCTCGTAGGTGAGAGGTTTTATCACCTCTTTTCGTAGGTCAAAAAAAAATTTTGAAGTGTCATCTCGGAAAATATTAGACATACAGAGTTGCCTGTTGGACTTAAATTGTTGTTTAAATTTATTTACTGTAAAAATAGTAAAAAACAACTAACATTGAATTACGCATAGTTTACGAGGTATATAGCAACAACTGAAGAATGACCGATTTTTTTCAGTTTCTCGTGGATTACGCAGCTAGCACAATATATCAAATTTCCTGGGAAATTTGCTTTTTGGATAGATTGCGTATGCACAAATAGAATGTTTTGTCTTTTACCTTAACTATAAAAAATACTCAAAATAACCGTACCATTTGGCTTTTAAGGTATTGGCAAATAATCAGTGGTTGTAATCTTTATTTTAATAAACTCGGATGTTTGGACTTATTTCATCTAGAGCTTATAATATATCCTCCAACAAAATAATCGAAAAGGAGAAGAAGATTTCATGCAGTCGAGATAGAAAATGAAAATGTTGTTGAGTATATGCTAAAGTCAGGTTATAAAAGGTTGGGTTTTACTGAGATGAATGGTTTGGATTTTTCCGTAACCTACTTTTTCTGAAAAAGGCAAGAAGCCTTCTTCCCAGGGGCGTTTTCTCAAAGTCAGTAGGGGGTATTTGATAAAACGCTTCCTATTAGCGTTTCATTTCCTTGTTTCTACCTGTCTGCCTTCTCTTCTTCAGCTTGAACAGACGTGATGGTGTTAGAAGAACGGTGCTTTATTGAACAACGACGCCTAACTCTTTACCGAGACAAATGATTCTCAGGGTAATTTCATTCTCGTTCTATCTGCTTGAATATCTAAACTTAAAATGAAAGAAGTTTGCAGAATACGTGTAACAATACACAACTGAGAGTAAGGATAAAAATAAACTCTTGTATTGCTCAAATAACGCAGTGAGGTTAAAAATAAAATCATCACCTGTTTTTTAGAACCAATCTTGGTTACAAATATTTAAAAAATCTTATTATTATTTTTTTTTAATTTAATTTTTACTTCAGAGCTTACCGAAGATGAGGCATGTGATCGTTCTGATGAACGAAACATTTTTAGGTATGATGAAAGAAATCTGTTTCAGATATAAGGGACCATTTTGGTTCCGTGTCTGTCTGTCGATGGTACGTCATAATTAGCCCATTGTTGGCCCCATATAAGTTTCAATCTTATCCATTTGTGTCTCTTTTACATGGGCACAAACCTACATTTATTTACTCCTATATCTTCAAAATGGACTTAGTCCTATATCTTATCTGATGTTTATGAAATTTTGATGGTTTGTCGAAAGTATAGCCGGCAGATAGCCCCAGATTAATTTCAACTGTCTACACTCCTTACATTTTTTCTAAATATATACTTTAATTAATGTGAAAAATCAAAACAATTTTGAAAAATTTAAAAAACGGGTGTAAAATTAAATAAACTGGATAAAAATAGGTTTTAAAAGTATAAAATCATTAAATTTTACGAAATAGAACGTGAGGAAGCCATGTGCCCCAGTAATTGGCATAGTATTTTTTTTTACAAAATAGTTAAAAATCCTTCTACATTTGTTAAAACTCACTCTCAAACCTGAAAAATGTCGCACCTAATTCGCTCTTTCGTTATTGTTTTCCTCCTCAAATGTTATTTAAGAGCAGAATGTAATTAAAAGCTCGAAAGAAAATTAGATTGGAGGAAGGTGACCTCAATTTAATTTTATGCAAATGAACCTTGTTTTTTTGTGTGTGATATAATCTCTTTGTTTTGGGCAAAATTAATAATTTATTTCTCGTTATCATCAGATATAGCTGAGGAATTTATATCTCCCTTTCATTTTTTTTAATTAGCTAATTGAATTCTAAAAAATAAAAGTTTTAGTTTCATTAGGTGCTTTAACTGATTAGAAACTACTAATTAGATTATAAATATAGTAACGTTGCTTTATAATTACACTAATCATAATAAATTATAATTATCTAATTATTGCTCTTATTGGTATAAATATTACATTACACTAGCAAATGATTTTTCCCTGTTACTGTCACAAAAAGTTTTTACTTTTTCATAAGTAGAATATGTAGAGAAAGTATTGATGGTAAAAAAAATAGATTTTTATGGATTTACTCGTTTTAAGGTCCACTATAAAAAAAAGTGGTTTTTAAAAAAATGTCTGTTTTTTTTGTTGTCCTTTTTCTGTAATCTAGTCTGATGAGACGCTTGAAGTCTAAACTGCTGGACTGATTTCTATCAAATTTGACATATAGTATGTTCATAAAATTAAACCTCAAGGTGAAATCATGAAATTAATTTTAGCCCTAAATTGTGCCAAAAATGGAAAAAACTAATATTTCTCGAAAACGGCTCCGATTATTTTGATTAAAAAAGTCTAAAATTTAGACCATTTAATTACCAAGTTATCCACATAACTCGTTTTCCTAGAGTTTTTTAGATATTGATGAAATATAATCCTGATTTTGCTGAAAATCTAAAACAAATCAATCACGTGTTAAACACTTTTTAAGTATAAAATATTTAAAATTTAAACAACATATTTAAAAATAAATTGAATAAAAATCGATTATTGCAGCGTAAGGCCCCTTTTACACGGTGCGGGTTCTGCCCGCAGCTAGGTGCGGACGCGGGCCCGCATTTAAAACGTAGGAATCCCAGATATTTACGACGTTTCCAGGAGTTTTGAAAACTGTTTTGAAAATGGTTCTGGTATTCAAAACCCCATGTAAACGGTGATTTCAAAACTTTTTGAGCGCAAGGTCACAAGAGCAAATTGTTGGTTTTGTATTGAAGCATGGAAGCAAGTATTGAATTGAAAACAGAATTGAAACGTGTGCATAGGTACGATAAGCAGAGATATGATAACCTGACTTAACTATAACTAGTCTGGGAGTTTATAGTTTTCAAAATTGTAGTAAAATTTCTTCATGGAAACGTAATACTAATTTCCGATGTCTTTCTCTTTATTAATAACTTATAATTATAATGGTAGTAGACTTCAGCTACCGGAGTTACCGTAACCACTAATTCAGGCACTTTAGGAAAAGACCTCTACTCGAAGATTTAAAACTCTTAATATTATGTTCCAAAAGTGTTTATCTCAATAAACTATTCTTCAGTTTAAATTACCCAAGAAAAATAGCCCTTCCTTGCATCTTTTGACTCTTGATATCCAAAACTATGTGATAAGCTAGTTCGATATAGGGCTAGTCGTTTTCCCATGATTTATTCGGCTGTTATCAAGAAAAATAGCTTGTTTTTCACATATGGATGCATTTTGTTTTGGTGAAAAATGTTTCGGGGTTATACAATAAATTTTCTTATTGAACCGAACATGTTTAAAAGAAAAAGAAAAAATCGATGTGGTTAAAAAAAATGAAACTGTGAATAATTCTGTGTAATTCCATAGAATATCAATTTATTATAAAACATCGATCCGAGACAACTCAGACTAACTTTCTCATATACGAATTCATAATTACTTAGCCCAGTGTTTTCCATTTATTAATTTTCGATCTTTGTATTTAGATTTAATTACTATTGGACATTTTATCAAAATTTATCATAAAAATAATAATTCTTTTCGGCGGAGAATTAAACCCTTTCTCCGTCCGCGTATAAAGCTACTTTCACAGGAACTATTTTTTTCCCGAAAAACGGCTTATATCGTTAGATTCGTATTTAAATTGGCTACGTTTTAGAATTTGTTAATCAAAATCGTCGGAACCGTTTTCGAGAGATAATTTTTTTAGAGTTCTTGGGGTCGTAACCAGCCTCCAAATATGGAGATAAAATTCATTTCTTGATTTTGCCTCGGGGTATGATTTCTCTGAATATGTATACCAAAATCGGTCCAGTAGTTTAGGTTCCAGGCGTCTGCACTAAACCAATCTCATGTTTTCAAACGTAATATTTCAAATAAATTATAATCATAATGTTAGGCAAGGTTAATCACCATTAAAGGTTACTAGTGGCAGTGGCAAGTAAGGTTATAACATTCAAACTTGTTTCATCAAAATCCTTTGCAGTTCAGTACAGTTTTTGGAGGAACAGAATTACGAAAAATATTCATTAGGAATATTCATTTAGATAACATTATGGTATTATTAGGTAACTGAGTAAATAAATAATAACGCGCATCTAAGGAATAATCAATGTATTGTCTGGCCAAAAGAATAATTACAAATGTTTTTACAAAAAAATAAAATAAATAAAAACCGGTCTTACTTCATTTCTGAAGTATTTTTGTTTGCTGAATCCGAATCTGAAGTCAAAATTTCTCCTATACGAACAGTTTTCCTGAAAAAAGTGCGCATAAAGAACATTTAGTGGGGGGGGGGATATTGTATTTTAGCATATCATAGTTAATTGAAAAAATTACATACAAGTTGTGGTTTTGCCACAAATTTGCCACACATTTTTTTTATCTCCTACGCTTACATGAATGTATCTAATTTACTACCTACGTTTACATGAGTCCATTTCAAGGTCACCAAAAATCTGTACTATATCGTACTGGACACACCTTCAGTTACATAGAAACACCTTACTGTATTAAGACTTTATTAGGGCATGCGCAGTTTCATGTTTTTCTTCTGGGCAACCTTACAAATTGACCGTACTAACATAACCTTCTTTCACAGCCATCATAATTATTACGAGTCAAAATCAGTTGGTTACTAATGACGCAAGAACTGTATCCAAAAATATTATCAAATACCAACGTAATAAGGTCATGTGAACAGACGTAATTTGAAAACAATGAACTATCGTTTTCAATACACTATATAAACGTAGCTACTTTTGGCTGGTCCCCCGCCCTGTTAAATCCAATTTTTTTTTTGGTGATTGGTTCTTGAAGACAGGATAAACTCTTCTTAATCTCTTCTTTTGTTCTTAAATTAATTATGGTTTTATCAACTTCTGTAGTAATTCAAAAAATAAAACTCTAACTACTATTCTATATAATAAGTATCCGCGGCTACACTATAATAAATCTAGATCTTCTGGAGGAGAGACCATGTCAGATTAGGGATGTCAGATTAGAGATTCACAAAATCTGTTACATGTTGTATCCATGATTTTGGCAGACCTTGTTCCAATCTAATGATCGTGTTATTAGGTGTTTTAAGGGAAGTTTATATTTAAAAATACATTTTTTGTCAGTATAATCACTATACTTTCGTTTAGAATTAAGTTACAAAGGAATCATTGTTTGGATTAGCAGACAAAGATTCTGTTTTGATTTGATTGTCAGTAGTGCTACCTAGCCTTGGTCAGATTGCAGGTGATTTTACAATCAAATTATAACTTCTCATTTTCACTTTCATTATTCCATTTTAAGTTTTCCGAACTTTAGTCGTTCCAGTGGTCTTAATTTGGCGTTTGCTGAATATATACTGTATAAACAAGAGCATTATGTATTCATATCCGTGCAAATACTAACAAGTTAGACTATCTCACAGGTTAGTCGGGTAGTTTCTTGCTTATTTTATGGAATAGTTGTTGTTTCTTACTTTATTGACTACTAACTTTACTTCAACTTAGTTAGATAATAGTAATAAACTATTGTTATTACTTGTGAAGTTTACTATAGTTTTCGTATTTATCTTTTTAGTTGTGCAGAGAGGGGATTACAATTAGTTCGACGTAGTTTGGTTTTCTTAAACCCGTTTCTAAGTACATATTATATGCTTTCAGAGTAATCCGAGAGCAGGTTGTAATGTCACAGTTGATGGTAAGATCGTGAGCAGTGAAGAAAACCACATTCTGCTAAAACAAGAAGCCGGAGTAACTCGAACAGTGCTTAAAATGGAAATGAAGAGATGAAGAAAACAGTTTGCCTCATACCCGGAAACCAGTAAGAGCCAAGAAGATAAAGTCTTAAATGGGAAAATGGGTCTCCGAAATGAAGAAGAGAATACGGTTTAAATTTGAAGTAAATGACTGAAAGGAACATTGCCTAGGATTAAGGAGTGACGGAGAAGCAAGACGGAAATGTGTAATTTGAAGCGTGTGCTAATGTTCATCTTTATACCTTAAATTCAGGTTTAAACATTGTAAGCCTTTAAAGCTTTCTCGACACGCATTTCCAAAGTTTATAGTATTGTGCTGGATCCTCTAAAATTATTATTTCTTGAAGAAATAGTTAATGATGAAATTGAATTCAGTTTTATGGAGCTAATTATACATTGAAGAAACCATGGTTTAAAAGACCTTAATCTCCATATAAGCTTTAGATCAGCCTAAAGAAACGTTGGTGTAATTAAGTCACTCTGAAAATGTTAGAACATTTTAAAAATTAAATCAAGATTACTATTAGTGTTTCGACTTTTGTTTTAGAATAAACGCTTAAAACCTTTCTTACAACTAGGTCTTCAATCCCAAACATTTTCCGTTCAAGATTAATTAAATGAAGGAGTTCCCGAATATAATATTGCTGTCACATTGCTTGCAATCTGCTTCACGACTGAGACCAAGGTCAAAATCGTTTTGATCTCAGATAGTTGACACATCAACTTGATGTGTCAAGCAGCCAATCTCCCATCTTCTAATAACGTCAGATTGCACTCATCCTCTGTATACTTCCGCATTGGCAAATACAACATTTTTAAGCTATATCCATTTATAATGACATTTTTGTCTACAGTCATAGCAAGAGTGTGAGTTTCAAAAGTTTACGGAGAAACGGAAATTCCACGCAAAATAGCTCCAAGTTGAGTATAAGAAAGCTACTTTTTGGTATAAAAATATATATACCATATGCGGAACCAAAAAAAGGCTTTCTTTTCTTTATACTTGGTTTGAGTTAGGAGTGACATATTCAGCGAGACAATGCTTAAAACAGACACGCTTTTAAACATCTTCTACTTTTTCCTCCTCGCTTTTTCACAGACTACATCATTTTTTGGTGGATGCTATATTCCCGTGTGTCTTTTTATTTTTATGCATAAAAAATAAACTTGAAAAAATGTAAAAGTTGTGTAAAAAAGAGAATCCATTTTCCCTCCATCTTTTTTTTAGGTTTGAGGACAAGAGGAAGATTTCTAAAAAAAGAAAAGTAGACGAGGATAAAAATGTTAAAAAGAAGGGAAATCGTGGAAAGCCTGTTTTGTAGATGTCGCCCCAACAAAAAGTTGTACGGTGAGAGAAAAAGCCCAAGAGAAAAGAAATCATTCTAAGGGTAAAAAAAATTGCAAAATGAAAACTCTAAGTGAGAATGCGTAGGTGTTCCAACGTCAATGACAAGGTTTTGTCATTACGACTGACAACAATTAATGAAAATCCTTCGGAAAAAGTACTAAGAAAATTAATTTTGGGATTGACGTTTGCTATTATTGCTTCTGAGCTCACCGGAGGTAACAGAATTATTAAAATCATTCTGAAGAACGATTTATTTTTGAAGTCTCCGGTCTAAAATAAAGAGGAATCTACTTTTTTATTATTGCTAAATAAGAACTAAATTGCTTACCTAAAGAAAAAGTAGTTGAGGGTTTGGTTCTTGAACTTAAATACCTTATTATTAACTCCTAAATCACATGACCGACTCCAAACTTTAGGGAACTAATTTTTATAAAATCATTGTTCAAGGACTTGTGTGACAGTTTAATAATAATAATAATAATGGCCTTTTTCACCATATTTTACAAAATATTTGCTTTGTTTTTAACTAATCACGGACAATGGTGGGTCTAAATAATATTTATAATACTGTTCTCTGCCACTATAATAGTACAGTTTACTTTTATAATGTTATAATACTGTTCACTACTACTTGGTCTCATGTTGACAAAAACCTAATGTTAACTCCAAAGACTAATTGTAACATTAATTTAACATTCCAAACGCATTAACTTCAAGACACAGGTTGTTCACATTTAGATGAAAGCTAAGTTTGAAATAAAATCGTATTAACCTAGAATAAGAATAAGAGTGTCGGGATGTTCAAGAATAGAATGGAAAACGAGGTTGAACTTGAATAGGAACAGTGAGGAAGGCATCAGTCCAAAGAGAACACCGCAGCATGACTTGAATAGACAAATAGTCGGGTATATTTGAAAACAACTTGTTTCAAATAAAACAAAAAAAGTAATACAAGTGCACACAAAATCACTGCATGTCCTTATTAACAAACGTAACCAAACCTTATAATAGTATTTAGGTTATGGAAAGGTTTCGGTTTCTTAATATACATAACTCCTTGGATAAAGACCATATTATTAATCATTTGAAGAAAGTAACTTCTTTTCTGGGGAACTAAAGTCGAAACACATATAACACCAAATGTTATTTCCCAGGCAGATGATGAATGTGAAAGGAGAAACATTTACTAGATGAATTTTCTCTACGTACTAAACATAACTTGCTCGATTCTTCTACAGAGGCCTTCTCTGACCGTTCAAATAGATATGGGATTTTCAATGGGGGTTAAATCTTGATTTAACTCTCTAAATGCTAAGGCGATCAATACTCTCTTATATTACATTTATGCTGATAATTCTATTTATTTATTTTCAGTTAAATCAGATTTCTTTTCATCATTATCTCGGAAACTTGATTTTTTTCTCAGAAAATCCTTATATGGTTAGATTTTTATTAAAATGGATTACATATTAAAATAGACTGCCAATTGGTGTGGCACATAGCTTTCTCGCATCCTATCACGTACATTATTGATTTCATGCTTTCGGAAGCCAATATTGTCTAATTTGTTTCCCCCGTTTTTTTTATCTGTCAAAATTGATTTGATTTTTTACAGGAATTAAAGTATCAATTTAGCAAAATTTAAAGTATTTAGCGAGACTATGCTTTGTTTTTGTTGGGATTTCACTTCTTTTTATAAGTAATCTTTCTTTTCTTAACCTCTTGTTCTGGGTGTTCAAATCGAACCAAGTAATTATCTCGAACAATACTGTCAAATCAGTGTCAACCTCACTTATTCTTATACAAAATTCTATTAATGAGAGTAAAATAATACTTTAGTTTTGAAGTTCTCTACTAGACAGCACAAGTCATCATTTTTTTAAATTTTTTATTAATTTTGCATAGTTCGTTTTTTTAACCTTGAAAGGGGCCAGCTTTTTCCGGATTTTTTAATTTTTCCTTTATTTGTACATTAGACTCTACCTATAATACAAAATTTCAAGTTTCTAGGATTACTAGAAGTACCTTAGAATTATGATGATTCAGTCTATATATCAGTGAAAAAATAACAAAACTTTAGGCTCATATATATTGTAAACCAATATAGGTAGAGGTGTGAAATTTATATTTCTGGTTCAGTGTGCAATGAACTCTTACTCAAAATTAATTTGACATATCTAAGTATCTTTAATAAGGTAGTAGAGGGTATCCAAAATGCTTTGAGTTGGTTCCAGTAATGGATGGTACGGCTGTGCTAGACTTGGCCGGGGCACTGCCGTGTCCCCTGATGTTTTAGTTTGTACTCGATAAATATAAGGAATTACGATTTTAGATCTTTTATTATTTTTTTTTACAAATTTAGACAACAGCTGTCATATATATACAGGGTGGACCAAAAGTCTCCCCCCCCCCCACCCCCTCATAACTTTTGAACAGTTTGAGATAAATTAATGAAACTTGGGGGATCTTTACCATGCACAGGGAACTTTGTTTTCATGCAATCACCCACTAGGGGCAACCACCCACTTTGCCCCCAGACCACCCAACTTCAAAATTTCAAATTGGAGTGTATATTTTTGATAGCATATTTGGATTTTACATTGAAAAATAATAAACTTTTACTTGAAACTATTTTTTCTATCTCCAATATTTTGCCCCCTACAAGGGGGCAAAGATAGCAAAATAACCCATCCGATAATACGTTGTAAAATCCAAACGGTTAGAGATAAATTAATGAAACTTAGGGGATCTTTAGCATGTAAAGGGAAGTTTGTTTTCATGCAATCATGCAGTAGGGGCAACCTCCCATTTTTCCCCCAGACCACCTAACATCAAAATTTTAACCAGGAATGTATATTTTTGATAGCAGATTTAGGTTCTACGGTAAAAAATAAAAATATTTTACTTCAAACATTTTTTTCTATCTCCAATATTTTGCCCCCTACAGGGGGGCAAAGGTATAAAAATAGTAGATTTCAGCGCCTGGGGGCAAAATGGTGGTTGCCCCTAGTACGCGAGTAGATGATTACACACTTCCCTTCACATGGTACAGATCCCCCGAGTTCCATTACTTTATTTCAAACCTTTTAGCTTTTATAACGATCTAAGTGTTATTTTTTTACTATTTCGGAAGGGTTATTTTGCTATCTTTGCCCCCCTGTAAGGAGCAAAATATTGGAGGTAGAAAAAATAGTTTCAAGTAAAAGTTTATTATTTTTCACTGTAGAATCCAAATATGCTATCAAAAATATACACTCCAATTTGAAATTTTGAAGTTGGGTGGCCTGGAGGCAAAGTGAGTGGTTGCCCCTAGTGGGTGATTGCATGAAAACAAACTTCCCTTTGCATGGTAGATATCTCCCAAGTTTCATTAATTTATCTCAAACCGTTCAAAAGTTAAGAGGGGGGGGGAGACTTTTGGACCACCCTGTATATATATATGAATGTATTATAGCATAATACTCGTATATTTATGATTATATAATTACATTATTTTTGCGTACAAAACCTTAACCAAAAAGAAATCTACAACTATAAGACTTCAATGTATATCTATTTTTGCTTAGTTTTGAAATGTACGATTTGTAGATAGTCTCTAGAACTGCCCTACTGTAAAACTAATATCGTAATTGGTTATCTTCTCCTGACTTGGCTTAAAATTGAAAAACGAAAATTAACAATATTTCAATAAGTCATGAATTTTAATGCATTGTTTCTGTAAAACAAAAAAAAAAAAAAACCTCGTCGACTGCCTTTTTGCATTATCTTTTTTCTTTCTTTTTTTTCAGTAATTTCTGAAGTGAAAGAATCAAATGGTAATCAGACGGCGCTAAGTCAGGAGAATACGGTGGATGGCTTAAAATTTAGTAAGTAGAACAATGGGCATATAGGGGATTTGAACATTATTATTGCTAGTATTCTTGATTGCTTAATAAAAGGCATGATATAAACGTAATTTGTGAATTTCTTTTTATCCAAATCCCATTGGAATTTGGAGATTGAATTTTTGTATTGCTAGTAATGTTGATTGCTTAAGAAAAAGGCATGATATAGTCATAATTCGTGAAGTATTCTGTCAAAATCCTCATGATTTAGATTAGACTACCTGTAATTAGCTTTACCTAACAAAAGTTCGTTGTAATGATCAGATGGACGTCCAATGATCTTAAAATCATGTGATAGTCCTGCTAACAATATACTACTGGTCCGATTCGGTTTCGTATTTTTCTTAAACTGAACATTTTTATTGGAATATCCGTTTGCACGTTCCTTTCCTATTTCGTCTGCAAAAACAAACATTTGTTTTAATATTAGAACCCTAATACTATTTAACAATTTTAAAATAACTGTCAATCGATCTTTTTAATTATGAGTAGACTTATCTATGATTAACAATCCATCGTGCGCTCATTAATATTATTTATTTATTTCTGTTCTAGGGAGCGGCTGCGCATCGAACCGTATAGAAGTAAGCTGTATCAGTCTTATACTACTTCTTCTTATCAGATAGCTGGACCGCCATGTTAATATATAAAATGGGTACAAATAAATTACTATGTATTTACTAAATACCTTACCCCTTTCCCTAAATATTTTAATTTTTTTTTTTTAATTTCTTACCTTAACCCTAATCGAAAATAAAGTTCGTATTTTTACAACTTTTTTTTAAAAGATAATACACATTACGTTGATAATAAATCAATAATAAATTTGAACAGCTGATTCCAGGACTTAACTTATTCCAGGACTTAAACTTCTATATTATAATTGCGAACACATGTAGATGAAAATGGTTCTTCCAAATGTACACTCCTTCCCTTTTAATGCATTCGTTTTTATTCTTCTAGAACATTTGTCGTATTTATTTACATATTTCAGTACTAAACTTCAAGGACTTTTTTTAGTAATACCTACTTTCTTGAGCTTTCATTTATAATGCATAATGACATAGAGATATGAATCATTCTATTGGCAAGGTTTTCTGAATAGAAGGAAATCATTAGATCTTACAAATATCCTTGTCGATTAGTTAATGCATTCGATCCTTCTTGAAACATCTGATCCAACACAAGTTGGCAATCACACAGAGATGAAAAATAAAATAAGTAAAGCATAAAATCATAAAATAATCATTTGTAAATACAAAATATCTATAGCCTCGTCCAGACTGCCGAACCGAACAGAGGAAACGTGTCTAAAGTGCGCCTGCGCATCTGAGGCTGGGCATGCGCAGAGACAAATGCTCGGCTCGTTTCCTCAGTTCAGTTCGGCAGGCTGGACGAGTCTATAGTGTGCCTGCGCAGAGAAAAATGCTCGGCTCGTTTCCTCTCTTCAGTTCGGCAGTCTGGACGAGGCTTAATTGTATTATTCGTATAAATGTGTTTATGAAAATGAACAAACTAATTGCTCCAAAAGCACATTAATAATCAAGCCAATTGTGTAAAATTACTATAAAGCCTAGAGCTTTAAATCTACCTACATATTCTGGGTACGAATTATTAATTAAATTCCATTGAAATTCCATTCTCTACTCTACCAGAAACTCTGATAGATCCATAGCTATCTTTAAAAATACAGGCTATTTTTTAATTAATACTGTCCCATCTGATGTTGGATTGGAAAATACAAATATAGCTGCAATGCTCAGAGCTTATTAAAAACCAACAACTCTAATTATTATTTGAAATCATTGTCCTTTGTATTATTATGAACAAATGACGTTTCTGGTTTTCACAATCAGGTTTATTATTACTTTGACATATCCCTATACTTGTTTTACACTTTAAAGGAATATTCAATATAAAATTGTATTTTCTTTATTCCTTATTCTCAAAATCAAATGAATATCTTAAAATTCTTCTTTATATTTGTGCAAAGCTCATTAATCTTATTCATTTTAATCCCCTGATATTATTTGCTACCCTAATTCTTATTAATGGTATTCTTTTATTTTATTTTTATTTTTTTAACTCGAGACTTATTCTTCCCTTAACAAAAACGTCTTCCGTCATTTCTACGTCCCGCTGTACAAAGACCATGCCCCTCTCAAAACCGCGATTTGTAGTTATTCTTATTTATTTTATTTTTTTATATATATGTATATATACATTACTACTTGTTTTTTTATTGTGATTATAATTTAATTAAATAATTAATACTTTGGAGAAAAAAGTCCAATCCATAATTTCATAAATAAAGAAAAGGGAATGATTTATGCACCAATTTGCTAAGAGAATATAACAAGGGTAGACATTTTCTCAAGTATGTGCACACTTTTACATAGTATACTTTTGGAAAAAAGATACCATACAATAAAAGTTCATTTTAGTAATCATCTTTTCTTTTGTTCTGTTTTTCTTGCGTTAATCCTCTTTCATTTTAATTTCTGTTAGGATGAATATTCAATATAAAATTGTATTTTCTTTATTCCTTATTCTCAAAATCAAATGAATGTCTTAAAATTCATCTTTATATTTTGTATAATTTCTGTATACCTTAAGTCTAGGTTGTCCAATTTGGATTTTCAAAAATTCAATACCTGAATCATTACTGTACTTTAGTCAGTTATCATTTGTTTTGTGACTATCGTCGATGCTTGCTTAATCTGAAAATCAAAAGATTCGGTTAAATTATATCATCAGTTGAAAGTGAATGATGTATAAGAGTCCAAGTGAACTCAAGCACAAGGAAGAGAGAAATAAAAGAAGAAGAAATATATTGAATATATAGGTAAACTGCTATAAAAATTAAAAAAAGGAGTTACTGCAGCGGCTAGATTGAATTGTTTTTTAATTATTTCTCCTTTCTCTGCCAAATTACCTTAGCGCCTATCATTTTTCTTCAAATTCTTCCTCTTGAGCTTCCTTTATCTTATTGTCCAACCCAAAAATGTTTTTCTCCTATAATTATACCAGTTTGCCTATATTTTCTATCTTTTTCTTCTACCTCTTTTTCACTCTTCAATGTAGACTCCTTGAGTACACTTAAGCTCTTAAAAAAGTATCCTGTTTTGTTTAGGAGAGAGACCTTTTCCTGATTCTTATACTAGATTGCATATGTATTCTCCCTATTTCTCTTTTCTCTTTTTCACTCTTCAATGTAGATTCCTTGAGTACACTTAAGAGCTCTTAAAAACGTATCCTTTTTTGTTTTCAATACCAACCTTTTCCTACTTCTTATGCCAGATTGCCTATATATTCTACTTGTTTATTTTTCCTCAACTTCTAACCTCCTTGTAGACTCCTTGTATCCAATTGGACTTAAAATTCTGTGCATTGTTTATGATAACGTGTAGCCGAAACTGCTTCACTGATCTTTAGATGCAGCAAGTACCGACAGTAGCCGCATCTTTAATTTAATAATATCAATTATTTACCTGATGATTTATATTATTAAAATTAACATTCTAAGCAATGGATTTACTAAAGTTAAATTATTCATCTTTCATTCTTTTCTTTTAAATGAATTTCATGGATTGGGCTGTTAAATGACACAGTGTAATAACTCTTTTTAGTTTTCTATAATAAAAATTCATGAACATTTCTAATTATCTTTTTACATTTTTAATTGCAGTATAATTAGCATTTTCATACGTATGATTGTAGTTTATTTGTTAATGTTATAAAATATTTACTCTTTCAAAATTCATTAAAAAAAAAGATCATTATGAAAAGAATCAGTTTCGTGTTTTAATGATTTTTTTTTTTACTTGTACTACATCTTAATGCATTTTTAGATCTTTTTTAAGATAAAGTGATATAACATAACATGTTTAACATAACAAACAAATACGTTTTAAATCAAAAGACCAGCAAAACTAAATGCAAATTAATAATTCAAAATGTTTTTCGTGTTATAAAAATTTACAATGTTACAGATTATTTTATTTCGACTTTTTGGCTATGTTCTTCTATGGTTTCTGAGGTTATATTAACTTCTAAATCTTCAAATTTAATGAATTATGTTTGTCGTAATATATATATTTTATCGAAATTTATTTATTATTTGTTTGTTATTTTAATAAATTAAGTTTAAAAACAAATTAAATATAACTTTTCATTTACTTTATCATATTTATTTAATGATTTTTTTTATTTACTTTATGTTATACATATTAAAAATATATGAATGAAATAATAAACTATTGTATGATAATAAAGTATGTATATTATCGGTTTGGATTGTATGTAAGAATTAGATAATGAAAAAAAAATAAAGTTAGAAAAAATGAATAAATAACTGAAAATAAATAATAAAAACATAATATTAATTGGATTACAATAAGTATAAGCTTACTAAATTAAAGAATAATATGTAAAGAAAATAATACATTAGTGACTCTTTTAAGTCACTAAATTAAACATAAATGTATTTTTATTGTTTATAATTTATTAATTGTGAAGGAAGGAAACCAGTGTAACTTTTATGATGTCCAAGCTAGGGCTTGTGTATATTATGTAGCCAGGACTTTTTTGTTTATGTTAAGTGGGATTTTCTTTTCATTTTAATACCTCTAAGATCAAAATTAATTGGATTATTGTTAAAAAATGAAACATAATATGAAAACATTGTAGTTTATATTTTATTCCGACCACTTAGTATCAGTAAACTGAATATTAAATATTAGCTGGCACTTCTTTAGATTGTTACTCCCCTTATTAAAAAAACAGAGGGGATTAACAATCTAAAGAAGGTGAACGGAATGTTCTTCTTTAGCCTGTTACTCCCCTATAAAAACTAAAGTGTGATACTCCTTTGTCCAAAAGTACATTAGTCTAAGCTTCCCTTTGTCTTAATAGCTATTTAGTCAAAGTCATTTATAATCTAAAAAATCATAGGGGAGTAACAATCTAAAGAAGTACCTATTAGTTTATAAACTAACGTGCTTAACGTTGATCTCCGACATAATTTAGACCTTTTTCTTATATATACTTACTTTTTCTTGTATATATGAATATGTACTTTTTTTTCAGAATCAGAAATTATGTAGCTTTATAATGATCAAACGCAGAAATCGGAGTGTATTCAATATTAGCTAATATGCATTTTCAATAAATTGATCAATTCTTTTTTATCATTGGTGAGTTACTGAAAAATTTGTTAGAAACAACTAATTTGTACAATTAATACATAACATAAAAATATGACATCCCAATCTGTTATACTTATGTTGTCGGATCTTCCTCTACCACTAGATGTAGAGGATGATCAAAAGGATTTCTAATTTTTCTGTCCTAGCTTGTTGGAGGTATTATCCTCAATCCTCCAGGGTGGATGTGATGTCCATCCAAGCCGTCCTTCTTCCTTCAGAAGGACTTTTTTGGGCAATCTCTCCTTGTCCATTCTTTGAAGGTGCTCAAACCACCGTAACTGAGCATTTTTTACTGAGATTTGGATGAGCTGCAGTTCCAATCCTAGCCTTATAGAGGTATTTCTGATTCGGTCCCTTTGAGTCTTATCTGCAGCTTTTCATAAGTATCTCATCTCTATAGCCTGCATCCTAATTTCTTTCTTTTCCGTCCATGATTCACATCCGCATGGAACACAAAGTGATTTGTAAACATCCATCTTTGTTTTCTTGTTAATTTCCGCTTTACTTTGTAAACTTCTATTTATTGCATAGAACAGTTTGTTCCATACAACAAACTGTTCCAGTTTGTTCTGCTATCCTTGTTTCTATTTCTTCATTTTGCTTCCCATCAGCTGTTACTGTTACTCCCAGATACTTAAAATTACTGACTTGCTCAAGCTGTCCTTTATTATAAATTGCCAATTCTTTTGCTTCTCTTAAAACCACCATAATTGATTTTCATCCCTCTCTTTTCTATTTCTCTAATCCAAGTATTAAATAGCTGTTACAGTTTTGCAGAGGATTCTGCAGCCAAACTCAGGTCATCTGCAAATACCATGAATGAAATTGTCATTCACTGAATCAGCCAGTTTCCTACATTATATTCTCTTGTTAATGCTTTACGGGTTCTTAGTACTTTATCACGTCGTCCATAACCAAATAAAAAGGGCAGGGAATATAATGTCACTTTGAATTCTTAAGAACTTGAATTTGAAGTGCTGACGAAGAAGTTACGACAGTAAAATTAAATGTCTAATTCTGTTCACAAGTTGCTTCGAGATGCAACTTACCATCCAGATTACATACCATGGATCACTGCCGACTAATATGTTTTAAAGAGCATTAAAAATACACTGCCAATTAGAGTGGCACATAGCTTCCTCGCGTCCTATCGCGTATACTTTAATGATTTTAGGCTTTTAACATCCATTATTGTCTAATTTATTTAATTTCCCCCAAATAAAACCTGCTTGCCTGGTCTCGAGACCCATAGGCTCGCTGTGCTTATTGAAGAGTTAGGTCAAATAGAGAGGTGGGGGAACCAAGACAGCTCCTATTCCCTCGTCTATCTCCCTCCCCGCCTTCTCTCCATAGTAAAAACTATTAATAGTTTTAGTGATTTTGAACACTTCATAGCGGACGAGAAAAAAATTGTATTTAAAAATAAATGATTGTCTCATTGGTTAGATAAAGTTAGATTTTTTTCCCGATCTAAAAATCCAATGTTAAATTTGAAGTTCACATTTACACGAGCGTTGCGCGCGAACGCTTGAGCGGATAACTTTGTCGAACGAACTCGTCATGGGCATTGGTAAAATGAACATGTCTACCAAATTTCATCAACATTGGTCTACTTTTACTCAAGGTATCGTCACACGTTTCAGGGGACGCGGACACACAGACCGACAGACACGAGACCAAAAATGTTATCTGATATCTGAAACGGATTTCTGTCTTGGAATTTTTAGAATTGGAGTCACACAATTATTTTGTCCTCGAAAGTGAACACAATGCTTCCTTTACCTTCGGTAAACTCAGAAGCAAAATGTAGCATGTGATTAGACATATTTTTTCTACGCATTTATACCTTGCAATTCCCAAGTAACTTATACATGATTTAACCTATTGAAAGAACCGTTTAAAGGTTTACTCCACCATATTGAAACTGGATTTTCAATTTCCGTTGTACACTCTTATTCTTGTCTTATACCTTTGGAGATTTAACTGCTGTATCACTGGATTTTCAGGATTCATTGTCTGCCAAGTCGGATAAGATAAAGTAAAGAAAGAAGTAGGTTTAAGTACACTTCTATATATCTATTTAGCTCTCCCTTATTTTTCAGTAAAACCTCTCTGGCGAGATTTCTTTAAGTTTAGAGAGAAAGTATTTTAGTTTTATTAAAGTTTGCACCACTCCTCAAATTCTAAGATAAAAAGGTTGTCGAATTGTTTATCTTTAAGATAAGACTAATTGTTTATGTTGCCATAACACTAAGTTTTCTTACTGTTCTCTCTAAACTTTAGAATCACTACATATTTATAGTCCTCAAGGGGATTGATGTGCTTCTAACCCAAAACAGAAGATTTTATTACCTTTTACGAATAACTATCCGTGTAAAAGTGGTAATGCAAGCGTTTATTAGCAATTCACGATTGAAAAAAGAAAAGTGAAACACTACGAGATAATAATTCTAATGGAAGCAATGTGTTACACAGCTGCTTGGTACTTAAATACTCACAGAAATAGAACTACTTACAAAAAAGTTGTTAAAATCATGAGCACATTCCCTCTAAAAAAACCTTTTTTAGTAGTTTGAGGCGCACAGGTGAAATCTAAGGTAAGCAGTGTTGCTTCTTGAGCCTGCTTTTATTCTTTTTTCTATATCCTGCCCTAAAAACCCCTCGGATCTTTGTTTAAAATTTAAAAATCAGGTTAGAGGCTGCGAAGGGTTTCTACCAGTGCTTCAAGGGTCTGTTCTCATTTCATTGCCCTTTGAATCATTTATACAGTTTCAATCTTCTTTTTTTAAAACTTTAGTCTCTTGATCTTAAGTATAATCCTAGAAGAAAGGGGAAAAAATAAATAAAATTAAAAAGTATTACACTTCTTTTATACTCACAACTTACTACTGAAAATTAGCATATATTTCAACTTTTTCAACTTTATATTTTTTAAACAGATGTGTTATAAATACAAATTTAGATCCTACACAGAATTAATGATTCATTGTTTTAAAAATAGGCTTTCACCTTCATGTTTGCATCTATCTCATCCAATCATTTCCATTAAAGTCCATGCACTTACATAAAGTCGCATCTAAGTCAATAAAAACTGATATATTAAATAAGGCAGTTAAGATGGTTCTATTTGATTATAATTATTGATAACTACCTAGATATCGACTGTGATTTACTTTTATTTGAGGATAGCAAGGATCAGACAAAAATAAAAAATGAAAACATGTTTTTGATTTAAATTAAATTTACTGAATTGTTGGTAAATCTGATTCGTGCTATCCTCAAATTCTATTCGATCATAATAATTAGTTGGTACTTCTTTAGATTGTTATTCCCCTTTGTTTTAGAATATAGATGGATATAATTATTTATACATTCCTTTGTCTAAATAACTATAAAGACAAAGGGATGTTAAGTCCAATGTACTTTGGGACAATGGAATATCACACTTATGTTTTCATAAGGGGAGTAAAAGTGTAAAGAAGATCATTCCAATTAAAGATCACCTCTTTTAGATTGTTACTCCCTTCAGTTTTTTTATATGAGGAGTAACAGTCTGAAAAAGTGCCTCATAATAATTTGTTCTCTAATAATGACCGCAATTGAATCATCTTATTTATTGGTTTTAATTACCTATTATTTATTGATCTCAACTTACTATTTAATAATAATGGAATTCGTCAGTTCATGAAAGACAACGTATTAAAATTGGAAAAATAAACTTCAGTGTGTGTATTTGGTATTGTTATTATTGACAGTGAATCAATTAAGTGTGACTTTTTAAATTTGTTTTTAAGTTGAGACACAATATAAATCTATTCAACTAAACTACTCTTATCTTCATCATTTATATTATGGAACTAACTATAAATTATTTACGGTCAAAGATTTATATTATGGAACTAACTATAAATTATTTACGGTCAAAGATTTATATTATGGAACTAACTATAAATTATTTACGGTCAAAGATTTATATTATGGAACTAACTATAAATTATTTACGGACAAAGATTTATATTATGGAACTAACTATAAATAATTTACGGTCAAAGACTTTGCCCATAACAGTCTTCAAATAAAAATAAATCTCGACTTTAATATTCCTCTGCTATTTTTTTAATCAAATAAAATAAAATTGTATCATAACATTTTATGTTAGATCGAACCTGATTTAATTGCAGATTATCAAGAGTAGTTCAGCTTTTTCCCAAGTATTAAAATGTTTCAAGCCAGTTAAAAAACAAGCCGATAAATATTTATTTATATAGCTTTTACAACCTTCAATGATCTGAAATAGTACCAGTCACACAATTATTCCTTATAGTTTATATTTATTCGTCACAAATTGCTTTAAAATTACAATTTTTATTTTCAATAAAATACTATTTAATTACTTATTCTTTTGATTAAATAAATAAAAATAACTTGGACATAAAATTAATAAATAAATAATCGATACAAAGATAAAAAAACTATTTCTAAAACAAAAAATGAAAAAGAAAGACAATCTAAAGTTGTCTGAAAAACAAATTTAATAATAATCTAAAACTAATAATAAATAAATGAGTGTGTATAATAGTACTATATTATTGTAACCAATGACATAAATGATTATTTGATAATAATTATTTTTTCTAATCACTTTGTCATTTGAATATAATACAAGCTCAAGCAACTAATGTGTAAATAAAACAATAAAGAAATGTATGTAATTGTAAATAAATATAGATTAATATGTGTTGATAATATTTAATGTATATAATATATATATGATTCAACGTGAGATAATAATATACAAATTATAATGTGGTTTATTGTTAATATAAAATATTTGACACTGTTATTAAAAATAGCTCATACCAGACAATTATCTATAGTGCTAATGAATCAGCTGATGTAAGAGATAAAATAATATTTTTTAATTAAATGTTTTTGAAACTTTTACATTTTTTTATTATTTCATTGAAAATTGTTAAACAGAAATTGGTTTTTGCTTAATAATACAATTGTTCTTTCTGGAATCAAAGTTTAGTTTGTTAGCACTTTCAGCTGTTAGCACAAAAGTTAGTGAGGTTTAAACCTCACTAACTTTTGTGATAACAGCCTAGCTGTCTGTCCTGTAATATCCACTTATCTTTTTTTTCTTGAGTAATGTAGCTTAAAACTCCATACAGCTCGTGAATACAGGATGTAGTCTTATTCATTTATTATTTTAAGTACATACACGTGTACATACCCTCTAAGACTCGAAGATAAAGTACGTTATTTGATTTGATGTTGGTATAGACAAAATACAATCGCCAGGGAAATGAGCATGATCAGGAAGCTTAAGACTATATAGTTTTTTGTATTTTTCTTGAGATACCTAGCTCAGTCGATCATTCCTCAGGAAATACTGATGCTTATCATCCAAAGTAATTCTAACACATTCTTTCAAGTATTTAAAACACTAATGGATTCAAATAAAATATGTTCATATTATAAATGATTTTTAATTATGAGATATTTTAGGTTTAAGTTGAGACACAGATAAAAAGGCAACAAATAGAATACAAAAACCGTTTATATCGTTATATTAATTATTGAAGTAGAAATGAGAAACAGGAAGACCCTGGGAATCCAACATAGATGTATAGACAGGGAATCCAACATAGGTGCATGGACAGGGAATCCAACATAGGTGCATGGACAGGGAATCCAACACAGGTGCATGGATAGGGAATCCAACACAGGTGCATGGACAGGAAATCCAACATAGGTGCATGGATGGGGAATCCAACATAGGTGCATGGACAGGGAATCCAACATAGATGCTTGGGCAGGGAATCCAACATAGGTGGATGGATAGGGAATCCAACACAGGTGCATGCACAGGGAATCCAATATAGGTGCTGCACAGGGAATCCAATATAGATGCTTGGGCAGGGAATCCAACATAGGTGCATGGACAGGGAATCCAACGTGCCCTGCATTATAACCGATGACTTATAGACAAAGAATTACTCAGACCCTGCGCCTAATACGTGGAAATATGTTTCGATTCTCGGCTGGAGGATAAAATTTAGTTATTCCTTTGTCCCTTTTTTAAAAATAATATCAGATATTTGAATTTCTAGGCATTGATTCCTACTAATTTTCATGAAAATTTATCAAAATTAAGCAAAAACACATTGCTGATTTTTAAATTTCAATTTATTTCATTTGATTTAACGTATTTTATTTTTTATTTACATAATGTTTATTTATATGTTACTTGAAAAAGTAAAAGCTTTTTGTATAATGAAATTATTAAATGAAATATAACATATTTAAATATATATAAAATATAAAAGAAAATAGTAACATTTTTATAGTATAGTTTTTTTATAATTTATTAAAATCAATTTATTTTACCTATTGTAAATAAAAATAATTTAATAAAAAAAATAAAAAATATTTTGTAATACTGGCTGTGTATTTATTTTTAACTTATTTCTCTTTTTTGGAAAAAAATAAAACAATAATGGTAAGCCAAAGCAGTCTAATAATATGTACATAACGAAATATTAAACATAATAAATAAATTATACATGTACAAAATAATAAATATAATATGAAAAATTGTGTATTTGCCTGAAAAAACAACAAAAAAAACTTTTATGTTGTGTCATTTTTGAACATGTGTATATTGGAATAACATTTAAATAAATATATGATTTTAACGGCATAAAATAAAATAAAATATGTAATATTAATTGTGTTATTAATAAAGAAAAAATATGTGAAAATAAAAAAATATTTGATTACAATCATTTAAAGAAGCGGAAATTGAGAGAGAGAGAAAAAAATGTTATTCGTTATAAAAAGAATAAAGGTTGCAAATGTTTTATATATTCTGACGTTTTATTAATTTAATTTATTTTATTTACCTTGTCAATTATTTTTGAAACTGTGTTTCTAACTTTGGACTAATTACCAATGGCCAAACATTTTATATTCGAAGGAGGTAAGATTATCTTTTAAGTTCGAGGGAGGTAAGATTCTTTTTAAGTTCGAGGAAGGTAAGATTATCTTTTAAGTTCGAGGGAGGTAAAAATCTCTTTTAAGTTTCAGGGAGGTATGATTCCCTTTAAAGTTCGGGGGAGGTAAGAATCTCTTTTAAGTTTCAGGGAGGTAAGATTCTCTTTTAAGTTCGAGTGAGGTAAGATTCTCTTTTAAGTTCGAAGGAGGTAAAAATCTTTTTTAAGTTTGAGGTAGGTTAGATTATCCTTTAAGTTCGAGGGAGGTTAGATTCTCTTTTAAGTTCGAGGGAGGTATGATTCTCTTTTAAGTTCGAGGGAGGTAAGATTCTCTTTTAAGTTCGAGGGGGTTAAGATTCTCTTTTAAGTTCGAGGGAGGTAAGATTCTCTTTTAAGTTCGATGGTGGTAAAATTCTCTTTTTTGATCGAGGGAGGTATAGTCCTACTTCTCATATAAGATTCTCTTTTAAGATTGAAGAACCAAGAAGTTAGCACACTCGTAATTCACCTCAAACTTGTTCCAGTGTTTTGAGTTTCCGTGGTTACATTTATTTATTATTAAACATTTTATCTCTTATTTTATTCTAAATCACTTTGTTTTGACATTGTGGCCCTTTCTTTGTTTAATGATAACTTAATTGTTAATTTATTAAAATTGTTTATTTAATTAATTGTATTTAATATTTATTTTTTCTTAAAGTAATGTCTCACGATTGATTAGTACGCTGTGTGTTTAGCAACACATTCTATTTGGGCAGCATCACTATTATTTATGTAAACAAAGTGTTTCTCTCGCATAGTTAGGGAGTTTAGGACCCCTAAATTTAGAGGTAAGTTATGTTTTATATTTGCCCCGTACTATGTCAAATTTCATCGAAATCTGCCCTGTAGATTAGGACCTCCGAGTTTACACAAACACCACGCTATAGGTCGAAATTATAGAAAACCCACTTTTTTAAACTCACAACGTGTAAATCGAAGGGTTACACGTTAAAAATTGAATTTTTTTGAGCTATCAATACTTTCTTTTTAAATATACTACGTATCAAAAAGTCATAAAGTGTCACGTTTTAGGGTAATGATTAAAGGTTATAGTTTGATTAGGTCAAAAAATACTAACCCTAACCTAAAATAACCATAACATTCCATCATTTTCCCTCAAATTAAAACAATAATTTAAATAAATAAGATTAAATTTATCGAGGCACTACTGAAATCATTTTTAGGGTTTCGTTGGTAAAACCAAAAAAAGAAACCCTAAAGGCGGGTTTTCCTAGCGAGCGTATCTAATTCGCAGCGTGAACTGAATAGGGAATTTCACGTCGGTAGGAGCGTATTTCTTACCACGCTGCGCATTTCTATTTTCCTAGCGAACGTATTAATTTTTAGTTGTTTTTAAAGTTTTGTGAAGATGAGCCGTTTGGGAAGAAATAAAAAAACTAGCTTTCTTACTATTTAAAAAACATTTGGCGGGTAGGATGAAGAATTAAGAATACTGCAAAGTTACGTTAAACGTAGAAAAGGTAACGTTTGCAAAGTGTTTTTAAAACGGCAAGAGGAGGGTGCTTTCAATTATTAATATTATTATGTTATACATCTATATAACGTATATATATATATATATATATATATATATATATATATATATATATATATATATATATATATATATATATATATACGCAACTGACTCCTCATCTCAATGCAGTCAGTCTTATCACGCCCGACGTAGAACGCTGGCGTGCGTTTAATTTTAGTTTGAAGCGTTTTAATTTTCCATGCCATTTGTCAAAAAACATCAAAATTCCCCCCCCCCCCCTCCCCCCCCTATACTAATTTCATGTTTACGATACCAACGAAACCCTTTTTACGTGAGGTATCACGCACTACCAATTTATTTGCAATGTAAAAAGGAACATAGTTTTAAAAAAGTCCGAAATAAGATTAACCCCTTACCAATAAATATCATATTCGTCATCAATGAATAAATTGTGAATAAAGTGTTACAAATTAATAATAAACAATGAATAATTTTAGGTAAAATATTAGAAATATAATAAGATTGAACACAATAGACGCAGTGTAACATTTCCACTCCACTGGGGTTGTTTATTAAAAGGTTTACTGTTTAGAGGTTCTGCTCACCGCCAACTCATTGAAATTAGGGCTTAGAGTTGTTTAGAGGTGTTTTTAATTGATTCGGCTTTGAAACGATATCTACAAAGAGCTTTCTCTTGAGAATGAAATGTTTACTCCTGAAACCAACTCCTCAACACCAAAGGACATTTAAATAAATGAAATATTAATGTGGGTTTTCCAATATAAAGAGATGGGTTTTCCTTGTTGATTATGCTTTTATTAGGACACAACAAAGAATAATTAAATGATACATTTAATTTAATAAAAGCTTTTATACGGTAAATTTATTTTCGACGCATTTTTATTTTTTAATGAGTGATGCTGGGAGTCCATAATTTCAGAGACTTGGAATTTAAGAAGTTTCTGTGTTTGTCTAACAATAACTGGGGTATAATAATCGATTTGAACGAATTTAGGCACACAGGTGCATCTTATCATTTGTGACAACTGTTTTGTGGGTATAGTTTTTGGAAAATTCAAAATCAATGTTTACAAAATGGCAGCCGACTAGAAAACAAGGATTTTATTCAGCCTGGCGTGTTATCGTCAGTTTAACACATGCATCGTTGTGAAGATATTGAAAAGTAGAAAAATAATATTAACAATAACTACTTTCAGAATTTGTCAAAAGCTTTAAAGTGTTACGGAACTAATAGGTATTTATAAAACCTATTGCTTCCGAGCTTACCGAAGGTAACGGAAGCATTGTGTTCATTTTTGAGAACGAAAAACTTTTATGCCTCCGATTTTAAAAATTCCAAGACAGAAATCCGTTTCAGACATCAGGGAACATTTTTGGTCTCATGTCTGTCTGTCTGTCGGTCTGTGTGTCCGCGAATTATGAAACGTGCGACGATAACTTGAGTAAATGTCAACCGATTTTGATGAAATTTGGTAGACATGTTCATTTTATCAATGCCCAGTTCGAGTTCGTTGGACAACGTTATCCGTTCAAGCGTTCAAGAGCAACTCTCGCGTAAACGTGAACTTCAAATTTAAAATTGGAATTTTAGGTCAGGAAAAAATCTTACCTCATCAATTCAATGAGACAAACATTTTCTTCAAATACAATTTTTTAGTAAAACCAACAGCGACACCTTTATGAAGTGTTAAAGATCGCTAAAACTATTAATAGTTTTTACACAATAAACAATATAACAATAATTTTAATCTTAATATAACACTAAAGTACATGATAGGATGCGAGGAAGCTATGTGCCACACTAATTGGCAGTCTATTTTTTATTTTAGTCGCCATATTAAAAATATGAAGTGTAAAATTTCCAAAAGCTATACAGTTGTCACAAATGCTGAGATGCACCTGTGTGCCGAACTTCGTTCAAATCGGTAAATTTTTACGACAACTATCGTTAGACAAACAAACAAACACTTAAACTTTTAAAATCCCGTCTCTGAAATGAAGAACTGACTACACTCGTTCAATTACGAAATATTCGTTATTTGCCGGCAATGTCAAAACAAATATGGCCGAAATGAGAGTGTTGAAAACAAATGTAATGGTTATATGGCATAATACATATCATTTTAAAGCTATTGTTTCCTGATGGCGGATTGAAAACAAATATGCCCGATATTAGAGAAAAATTTACCTTTCTCCACACGAGATCTCTATGCACCACATCAGTAGTATTTTTAAATGTTGAGAGTTTATTTATTACGCCTAAATATTCGCAAACGCTAACATCCTGAATGTGAATGCTGGATTGACGTCTGTAGGCTTCAAAAATCTCTAAGTAGGCCCGAGTCCACTTTCTGTTTAAAACTAAGCCGACAAAATTTATCTTTTTGCTGGCTCTTGTTGTTATAATCATTAATTTAAGGACCACCCTTTGTGAGATTTAGGTGATAAAGGGGTTGACAAGTAGGAGTGAGACTTCTGTTATCACTGCTTGTACCCATGCCTTACACCTTCGCTTACCACATTTTTGCTTCCGAGCTTACCGAAGGTAACAGAAGCTATGTGATCGTTCTGAAGAACGAAAAATTTTTAGGTCTCCGATTTCAAAAATTCCAAGACAGAAATCCGTTTAGACATCAGGGAACATTTTTGGTTCTGTGTCTATCTGTCGTTCAATTTTTGCGAACCAACATATCATAAAAACTACACGTCCGATTTTAATGAAATTTAAATGGTAGGTCATAATTAGCCCATTGTTGGTCCCATATAAGTTTCAATCATCTGCGCTTATTTGTTTCTCTCCCACATGTGCACAAACATACATTTATTTACATCTATAGCTTCAAGAGTACTTATCTCATTTGTTTGAAACTTTTATAGTTTATCGAAAGTAGCCTACAGATAGCCCTAGATTAATTTGAACCGTCTACGCTCTTTAACATTTGCGAAATTGATACTTTATTTTATGTTAAACATTCAAACAAATTAGACAATAATGGCTTGTAAAAGTATAAAATCAATAAAGTACGTGATAGGATGCGAGGAAGCTATGTGCCACACCAATTGGCAGTTTACTTTCTGATTTTAAAACTGAAAAATAGGGATGGAGAAAGTAAAAGTAGCATAAAGTATTTACAACGTAATTCTCTAACTACTATTTAACTAAAGTTGAATAAAGTTAATTATAAAGCCGGATAATTAATCAATAAAATCCTCCATTTCTGCCTTCTACAAACATAAACTTTAAACGGGCAACTTGATTTACTTAACAAATGTAAGGTTAAATGGACTTAACCAGTTACCTCACCTAAATTTCCCAAGCTCTGTTTACTTTAAATTATTTTAGCCGATTTCCAAACTCTGAACCTCAAAATATCAAGCTCAAGTCTGGACATTTTGCTAGAGAAAATCTCACAACAGAATACAGGACTTACTAAAGTGCTGACCCTTATAACCTTCTTGAACAATGTAATATGTAAAAGAGGGTATACGAGTATGTAACCCTTAACTCTGTTCTTAGTTTCCTACCTCTTTAACCCCTTATAATTTTATTCCTTGTTAAAAATAAAGGAATAAATTTAATTGTACATCTATGAATAATTGCAAAAACAAAATAGCTATCTATACTTTAACTAAAAAATGTATGTACACTACATTTAGGATATAGGTGCATTCGAATTAAGCCCATACATGTTTCTTAAATATTAACATTAACTAAGGAAATACACACAGATTACACACTCAATAGAAATGACAGAAGTCTGTGAAGGATATGATTTTGCTGCTATTTTTGAAGACATCTTACAACCATGAAAGTATTAATACATGAGACAACAATTGTGTCTATGTAACTATCAGAAATTCATAATACTAATTTATGATATGAAGCGTTAGTGGAGGTCATCATTAAGGGTTGAAATAAAAAAGCCTCTCCACGTAAAAAATATTTGATAAAATTCAGAGCAGCTTTCAGCCGCTATAGGGCCATTATCAGTGCCGAATATTGAAAAATATGAATTAAAACATTGGATGATGGGAATGCAGAGAGTCGAGAGTCATACCAACCTATTAACAAGTACAAGACTCTTAAGTGTTACAAAGTGCTGAGATAATTTTGGCACTGATGATGGCCCTATGGTGGCTGAAAGCTGCTGTGAATTTTATTAAATATTTTTTACGCGGAGAGACTTTTTTATTTCAACACACAATACTAAGGTTATTGATGATGACCAAATGAAATTGCTAAAACCTTCTTTCCATTAAAATAGTCATTTGTACCAACTTATACCAAAACTTATAGTATAAATATAATGTTAGTTTATTCATCGAGTTTTGTTGTTTCAAATCTCGGTCGATAGCATGCCGATAACTAAAATGTTTTTAGATTTAATATGGTGTATAATCTCAATTTCATTTGGTCAAGTATTGTATTAAGTTGATAAGTATGTATCGAATATTTTCATTAGACGATTTCCTTGTTCTTAGAACAGTTTATGCAGCTCTTTATAATATAAAATCATTAAATATTTCCATACTTATAATAATTATAAATAGAGCAAACAAAATTAAATTTGGCCAAACACTCTAAGATTGTTTGTAAAGCTGATCTTAGGATAAGAGTAAATTCCTAATCAGCTTAAACACTTTGGCCCTTATAAATTTTAATACATTAAAGAAACATTGAAACCAGGACACAATGTATTCGAGTTGTTATATAAAACTAAATATTTACTGTTTGTTTTGTTTAAACTTCCAAGAACTAACTTGGTTGAAAGTAAAGCTTTGTATATTTTAAACTTAACTTCCAAGGACGGTTCTCGACATCCTAAGTCTTCTCGTTCTGGAAAGTTCGCCGGTAAATATTGTGTAACAAACATTAGTTAACACTGCTTTAAGTTATGCTGATGTTGAGATTGAGAAAAGGAACATGCATGTGAAGATTTTATTTTTAACATATTAGTTTTGTATTTAATGACATATAAAGTTTTATCACTAATACTTATAAGTTTGAAAATTTACAGATTAACTTGTTAATAAGGAACATGTCATTCATTAGATCGATTTAAATGATAAAGGAAAGTTTTCCAAGACGCTACTCCAGCAATAGACGAGCGATAGTCAATGAGTCAAGTCAGACAATGAGCGATTGTCAATGAGTCAAGTCAGACAATGAGCGATAGTCAATGAGTCAAGTCAGACAATGAGCGATAGTCAATGAGTCAAGTCAGACAATGAGCGATAGTCACCCAGCGAGGACTCCTCTCTTCTGGCTGAGCGAAGAGTCGCTCAGCTAGAAAAATGGTAACATGCAAACTCAGAAAAAGGAGTCAACAGCGATAGTCGCTGGACCACCATCGCTTGAGCGTCTATCGCTGGAGTCGCGTCTAGGAAAATAAAGCTTAAGATGTGATTAAATTAAGCATCTTGATACTATAAAAAAAATGGCTAAGAGAATGTCTTTTAAAGAATTGGGAGAAGTGCTCATTTGATCCAGCTCTAAAGTGAAAAAAGTCAGTTCATTCGTTCTCCCAGATGGTTGGAGTTTAAATAACACTTCAAATCCCTATTCTCTATAATAAGAAGGTAAGCTTACCAAAGATATCGAAAGCATTGTGATTATTCTAAAGAACGAAATTGTTTTGTCTTCTATTTCAACAATGTCTAGATATACTCGTAAATCCGTTTCAGATGCCAGAGAACATTTTGCTTCTGTGCTTTCTGAACGTAACGGAAGCATTGTGATCGTTCTGGAGAACGATGGATTAATACTTTCATTCATCTAAAAAGAAATAAATAATAATAACAATTATGAACCTTTAAAAATAGGGAGGGGGATTCAATTAACATTTTTTTATGCCTTATATTTAAAAAAATCCAAGGCAGAAATCCGTTTAAAGAGTGTTTTCAATCTCGTGTCTGTCCCTCTATTGATCAAAATAAATGCCATCTTTAGTTCTGTAGGTCCATAATTAACCCATTCTTGGTCCTTTATAAGTTTTAACCTTCTGCGCCCTTTGGTTCCTCTTCCACATGCACATGCGTACAAAGTTTTTTATCAACACCTCTGGACAGTTTGTCCAATGTAACTCACAGATGATCCTATGATAATTTTAAACATCTGCGTTCATTAAATTCTGCTAAATTAGTAGTACCATTCATGTAAAAAAACAATTTTGAACCTTCAAAACTAGAGCTTAAAGTTCTAGTTCTAATAATATAAATAATATTACGTTGATATACCAATTCTATGTATTGAAAAGTCGTCTACCTCCGTGGTGCAATGGTTAGCACTTATACCTTCTGAATTAGAGGTCTGTGGATCGAGACTCGTCAAGAGAAAGATTTTTTTAAAGGTAAATTTACTGCTGACTTAAGCCAGAACTTGATAGGATACCCAAGGAAATAGTGTGCCACACTAATAGGCAGACTATCTTTAAAAGTGCTCATCTCATTTTGAAGGCATTTGGATGGTTTGTTGAAAGTACCCCACAGATGGTCCTATATTAATTTGAACCATAAATGCAAATATAATATTCCTTAAACATAAGTGTGGCCATTTTAAATCAAATTATAATTATTATTAACACCGGGAGATAGAGAAAAATAGACTCCTGCGCCGGGACTCGAACCACGGGCCTCTATATTTCCAGTATAGTGCTCTTGCCACAAGTGTGACCTCACTGGGAATCAAAACCGATCTACCATTCGTACGACAATAGAACGCGAGGCAGTTATGTGGTACACACAGACTATTTTTCAATTTTTTATGTTCTATATTTTTATTTTAGAATTAACTAAGGTAAATATGGTTTCTTCTTGTCTATGTATAAAACTTTATGATGCGTTCATACAATAGATACCCTTAAGGCAAATAACCGGTTTAAATTTTCTGTTAAATAATTTATTTTTGTAAAAACTTAACATTTTATTTTCCTCACGTCCTGAATTTTTTCCCTCTTTTTATGATGGAAATGTTGAAGGTTTTTTGTTTGCTTTCTTTTTTCATTTATATATTGGATTGGCTATTTTATTATTTTTTTTTTTTCCTATTTACCAAACTAGTAAATTTTATATTTTTTCATATTCCGCTATTTCAGGTCCGTGATTTTATTACTTTTCTCTTTTTAGAGTGATTGGAAATATAAAATAGGTAATAAATTAAATCAGTTAAATAATGTAATGTTTTGGGTGTTCAATTGAGCTTAAAAGAGTTTAACTTGTCCCTCTATCAACGCTTTAATCCTTTGTTTGCAACCAAATTTAACTTTTTAGAAAATAAAGTAGCTTAAAAACACACAAGTAAGTGTAGCTTGTAGAATCAGAAAGAACATTGCTTCTATGCTAAATTTGTTTTAACTTTGTTTTCTTTGATAAAAATAATAGTCTCTAACTAATTGCTTTCAATTAAGATATTTTTAAATAGTCTGCCAATTAGAGTGGCCTATTATTGGACGAATGGTCACTGGTCATATGAGTATAAGACCCCACAGTTAGACCTGTTTCAATTCTCAGTTGGGCTATATTTATTTGTATTTAATTGACCGAGCGAAGCGAGGTCTGTATTTTAACTTTTTCTTCCCCGCTCTTGCCCAGGTACTGGACCGTTTTGCATTTCGTTTGAAAATGTTTGTTACGCGCTTACGACCAAACGCTTATTTAATGAATTTCATTTTTACATTTTATATATATAGTTAAGATTATTTGTTATTGTTGTAAGTCTTTCTGCGTATTTATCTTATTTTACTTCCACTTGCCTCTAAATCGTGTTACCTAAATTGACTCCTGGCTACCTAGCAAGCTGAAACTTGCTTAGATTATTTATTTCTGACGACCATACCATAATCACTTAATAGTTAATTAATTAATTAACTATTTATTGATAAGTTAATAATTTTGTTGGTTAATCTGTCTCCTAATCTTGTAAACTATATGTAACCAACTCTCCGACTATTCTATTCTATCACGTTCCCAAAGCCTTGATAACTAATAATGTTTACAAAGTTTGAAGGAATGCTTGCAAGCGACGTATATAAAGGATTTTTATTTTTGGACGTCGCGAGGTCTACTGTTCACAGAACTACTAGTATTAAATGTACGTATTGAAATTAATGTGGACCCATCTACAAACTTCTAGCAAATTTCTACCAAACAAACAAATTTCATCACAGTCCGATGAGCAATTTTAAAGATACACCTGTTAATAATAAAAAATAAGAGCACATGCTGGAGAAAAAATTATGGGCCCATAAAGGATGAAATTAGTATGAGACGGCGGGCCAACTGTCCCCTAATATCCAAATTTCATCAAAATTAGATAAGTACTTTTTTACATATAGTGGTTCGCAAAAATGTTAGTGGACAGACTGGCAGACAGGCACGAAAGTAAACATTTTTCCTGATGTCTGAAACAAAGTTTTATTTAGAAATGTTTGAATTCGGAGACATAAAAAGTTTAGTTCTTTTGAATAATCACTATCTTTCCTTTAACTTCGGTAAGCTGGAAAGAAATAATAAGTAATATTTACAAAGCATTTTCTGTGTATTGTTGTTGTTTCGTTTTTTATATTACTATTGTTCCTCACTTAATTTTAGAAAAAGTAAAAAGTTTTTTTGTATTATTTTTTTACTGTTAGAATAGATACAGTGCTTTTCGTTTGTACTTTGTCTGTGTTACAATACTTGAGGGTATTTTGTTTGTTTTAAAAAAAAGTAATTCAAGAGAAAGCTTGTTATTTTACATTATCCATCCTCCTACGAACAAATACATCTACAAAAAAACATAGATAAATAGTAAGAGATGTTAAAGGTAGACTGTGTTAGGGTAAGACTAATGGCTAAGGTTTAAAAAACTGTCTGGCAGCAATGTTTAATGTTTACTTTCAGCAATATTTATAGCTCTCTGTGCCAGACTCAATATCATGTTGACTTCAAACCATGCTATAAGCACAAACACACTTATACAAATCCTTCCTAAACTCACTATTATAGTCACACAAAACATTTATATATATATATATATATATATATATATATATATATATATATATATATTTGTGAGTGTGGGAGGGGGGTATTGTTTGTGTGCATGTATTTGCCCTTTACCCTCATGTTAAATACACATATATTATGGTCGTGGTGTAAAGAAAGATTTATTTTCCTATTATAATCCCTTAGAAGGAAAAACAAGAAGTTTTCTGAAGTTTTTCGATAAGAAATTCCAAGACTTAGCTTAAGTAAAAAGATTAAAAGTAAATAAAATATATATGTATACCATATATGTGTATGTATATATATATATATATATATATATATATATATATATTAGTAGTAGTACAATAGTTTGTATGGTAGATAAAATGTATATAAAATAACCATTAACAGAAATATTTATAAAGATACGTTGTACGGTTGTGGCTATAATAAGAAAATCACTTAGTGGATTTTCAAACGTGAGATTTAGGAAAGCGGTAAGTTAGTAAAATGATAGAATAATAACAAAGAGAAGACCGTGAAAACAATAAGAGAAATATAAGTTATAATTTGACAGTAAATAAGTAGGATATATAAATATAGTAATAAGGTATTAACAAAGAGAAAAGAAAGCGAAAACATTGTATGACACTTATCGATGTAGATTACAATGATGCTTAATTAGTAATATCATCATTTACATCTTTAAGTATGTAAAGTAATAAGTCAGAGAAGAACATGAAAACAAGTAACAAATAAACAGCAATTACATTGCAATATTTTCCTTAACTTAAGCTATTTATAAATTTTTCCTCCCTATTCTCAAATTGATAAAGTGAGTAAAAAGTAATCTTAGAGAATTGGGGGAGCTTTGTTTTACGGTTTCTAAAAGTATCAGACCTAAATATTTACTCTATAGTGACACTGCTTTTTGTTTAATTAATTACAAGAAAAAAAAAAAAACTTTCTTACTTATGTTTTTCTGACAGTTTTATAAGACAATATCGTACACACATAGCAGCTACATGCAGCCGGAATATAGTTTCATCAATTAATTTAAACATTCCTGAAAATTCTTTAATTATGGGAGCGAAAAGTTGGAGCAACAACTGTCAAGAGACCCCCCCTCCCTCCTCCTCCCTAAAAAGGTGGTTGCACACTGGGCGATGTTTATCACAGCCGCGCTCGATTGCGTCCGCGACAAACGTTAGAAACCAGCCGAAGAGTTACCCATCTAGTACTAGTAGTAGGACCTTACTAATAAATCATTATGAGGCGGGACCTAGGAACCCATCGATCTTAGACTGAAATTATTTGTGTATTTGGTGCTAAATAGTAGACAACGTTTAGTTTGTTACTGTTGAAAATTCGTTGGGCCTTGTTTTAAAAAAAGTAATACTGTGTAGGGTAATTTCACAGAAACCAGTCTAAATTCTATTTTATATTTTACAATGAAATTATCATATCTAATCTTCCAATTTTAATTTGAATGTGCAGTGCAATTTAGATTTTTTTTAAAAAAAGACAACCTTGTTTGGAACTTAATATTTCAGATAGGCGGATTGTTTAAGTTGTTATGTTCATACATTGATTAGTATAAGGTGCAAATTGGGGTTTAAACTCAAAATTGTGTGATAAATGCTTATCAATCCAATCAAAACAGAATAGATTACGTCGGCCAGGAATGACACGAAACTTGCAATGTTGTATCTATAATGCATTTGAGGTTTACAAAATACAATTTCTAGTATATATTTCCCGCTGGAGATGTCTCAAAAAGGGTATAATATAACTGGTATAGGGACACGGAAGATCTGGCTGAGGTTACAACTTGCAAATATAAATATATATGGAGGCAACCAAAAGCTTTTCCTTTACACAGGAAGCCTTAAGGAACCAACGCAATAAGAATATGTTTCTACCAACAATACGTACATGCTGGTATAAAAAAATATATACAGGGGTCACCGAAGGGGGGGTGAAAGGAAAAAGACGAACCCCCGAAAACATTTGGGACAGACCAAGTAAGAAAAACTCTTACATTATGTAGTGACCCCTCTCAAGAACATATTCACCATGCTTAAAACCCTCAAGGAGTTTAGGATAAGGAGGAGAAGGAAAAAGAAAAATGATATGAAATCCTGACAAATTCTAGAGGACGAGTTAGGGTGGAGGACACGTGGAAAAGACACGTGAGTAGGATGAAGACTGAGGGTGCTATCCATCAAGAAGGATGACCCTGTACCTCACTTCACTACTCTATATGAAGAGGATCCTTTGTTAAATAATCATGTTGATAAAATATGAGCATAAAGAAACAACTGGACTCTAGCAGTAAGTATAATATATTACATGGAGTAACCATGGCTACATACATCCCTTGGATCAGTCTCACTAGAAATGACATCGCACCCAGAACAACACATACCTTACCAAAATACTGTCATTAATAATATAAAAAAAAATTCTCTATTCAGAACCTTATTTGTAGTTTTACATTTTTTTTTTTATTTACGTATTATAATGCCCAAAATTTCTCCGTTTATCTGACTAACCTTACTAGATTAAACAAAAACCCATTCGCTAAATAAAATATAACTTTTTAAATATAATTGATTCGTTACAAACATATCGAAAGTGATGGTTGAGGTAGCGTATCTGGGGCATCACGTATAGAAATAGAAAAACTGACAAATATGAGACACATATAATTAAGAGCCCGCGGGAGAGAGTTGTGTTGTGACTTGTGACCTTCTATCCAGAGATAGCGCTGATTTTAACAAGTTTTTTTCCAACTCTTTGTTTATTTTGGGAGGGAAATGAACCACCCACATTACCCCTCCTTATTTTGACATAACGTTGGTCATTGCTTTTTTTTAAGATAGATAAAAAAACAGAAATGTATAAATATATTACGTCACTTTACTACACCCCCCCCCCCCCTCCCCCCCGTTTGCCACTGGCCAGGAGAAGTTATTTTTATGATAAATTTTGATGAAATGTTCAATAATAATTAAATGTACATACGAAAACTAATAAATAGAAAACACTGGGCTATGTAATTATGAACTCGTATATGAGAAAGTTTCTCTCAGTTGTCTCGGACCGATTTTTTCATAATCTGTTTCTATTAAAAAAATTAAAAATTAAAGTTGCTGTAATTAATTTAAAAATACGTTCAATTAACTTTGTATTGATAATAATTTTTACAATTTGTACAAACTGGTTCAGACATACGTAATCTAATAGGATATTGTCTCAGCTTTAATTTATATAAACCATTTTTCGCTTCCGAGCTAACGGAAGCTATGTGATCGTTCTGAAGAGTGAAAGAATTTTAGGTCTCTGATTTCAAAAACTCCAAGACAGAAATCTGTTTCAGACATCAGGGAACATTTTTGGTTCCGTGTCTGTCTGTCGGTCTGTCGTTCAATTTTTGCGAATCAACATATCTTAAAAACTACACGTCCGATTTTAATTAAATTTGGATGGTAGGTCATAATTAGCGCACTGTTGGTCCCATATAAATTTATACTTTAATTTATGTAATAAATCAAAACAATTTTGACTGATTAAAAAATGGGGAAACAAACAAATTAGACAATAATGGTTTGTAAAAGCATAAAATCAATAAGTGGGATAGGGTGCGAGGAAGCTATGTGCCACACCAATTGGCAGTCTATTTTATAAGTTGCATTTAAATAGCAAAAATTAAAAAATGTCTAAAACGGATTTCTGTTCAGAAATTTTTGAATTCAGAGATATACAAAAATTCGTTCTTCAGAATGATGACAATGCTTTCGTTACCTTCGGAACTCCTCGTTAAACCTACTTACCTACCGCTACCTTCGTTAAACTCGGAAGCAAACATAATGTGACTATAAATATAACTTCAAATTAATAAATTTTTCAAGTTGTAGTTTTCAATTCATGAGTAGTGGGGTCTAAAAGGAATTAATTGCCTTTCTATTGCGATATTCCTTTCCTTAGATTATTTTCAAGCTGTTTGGCTTGACAAATAACAAAAAAAATGTATTAAGAGAAAACTTATGAAATAAAGAAGTATCCATAATTGATGCATTTTTAATCAATCTACAGAAAAGATTTTAATTATATGTGTCAGTTATATTCATTTCTACACATGATGCCCCAGATACGGTACCTCAACCCATACATATTCAAAAAAATCACACTCGGAGGCGAAATCGAAAAATGAATTTTAGCTCCAAATTTGGAGTCACTACCCTCAAAAACTCTTCTTTAATATTAATTAAAAAATTCTAAAATGTATTCCATTTAATTAAGAATCTAAAGATATAAGCCTTATTACCGGTTCGTTTCCCCGCCTATAATAAATGTTGATAAAATGTTCAATAATAATTAAATTCTCCTAGGAAAACTCAAAAACTAATAAACAGAAAACACTGCGCTAAGTAATTATGAACTTGTATAAGAGATAGTTTCTCTGAGTTGTCTCGGACCGATTTCTTTTGATCTGTTCCTTTCAATTTAACAACTTCTGGCCTGGCACTATTTCGGTAAAGTCAATAGTTTTTCTTTTAATACACACACACACACACACACACACACACATATATATATATATATATATATATATATATATATATATATATATATATATATATATATATATATATATATATATATATAATAATAAGATCAACTCACGTATGTACGGGAAATGTTGGAACAAGGGTTCTTTTACGGGTGGGGAATTCACTCAGGACTCAGGATGGCTGTAAACCTTTAAAAATGGTTGAATTAACCACATAAAACACAATAATAATATAAATTTACAAAATAAGAAATATGAATAAAACTATTTCATATTGTTTCGATTACGCGATGTTGAAACACATTATATAAACAATACTAAATTCGTTTTTTTTTTTATTTAAGCTCATAACAACCATTTAAAACATATGCTATTCCAAACATTTTTACAATCGATTATAGAATTAAGGGAATATTGTTATAATTAGATTATTACTCATAAATACCATTATTTATATATTATTAGGACAATGTATATTATTAGGACAACTTTTATTAACTACAGTGTGATAATCCTTTGTCCCAATGCTCATTAGACTATATATCCCTTTGTCATAATAGTTATTTAGACAGAGGAAATATACAGGAAAGTTTATTTACCTTAGTCTACTTACCTATTAAGACAAAGGGATATTTAATCCAATGTGCTTTAGAACGAAGGAATATTACACATGTATATATACAAAAAAAAAATTGTGTATTCGTTTGTCAGAAGGTATATAAGATTAAATGCGATGTTTAAATTTTAGGAGCTCGGACTCTACCGCTAAAAGTAGACTGATGACTTTTTGAATCCTGCCTCTTGTGTCGATCGATATATCACAAGCACATCGCCCAATATATCGATAGTACATTTTATCCACATTGTTTATAATGGCCGCGGACAATTTTTACGAGTTTAATTAAACAATGTTTGTTTTTTAATAATAAAACATTTATTTATGGCGATTTTCGTGTGGTTTTGTTGTTTCGTGTGCATCCAATTTCAAGGTTTTTAGCTGTTCTGAGTGAATTTCCCACCAGCGAAACCCCCTAATTCCAACATTTCCCGTATGAAGGTGGATATTTTATATATATTTAAAAATAACTATTGACTTTACCTAAATAGCGCCAAGTCGAAAGTTGTTAAATTGTAAAAAGGAACAGATTAAAAAGAATCTAAGTCAATCGGACAAATAGAAATACGAGGGTATTCAAGTGCATATTTACCTAATTATTTTGTATAATTGGTATTGAGAATATAGAAAGCATGGAGTAGAGTACTATACCATGAATTTAAGAAATGAGAAAGAATTGAATGCAATTCTTAATGAACCAGTGCGTTGGAATAAAAGGGTCGACTAGAAACCATTCTATTAGAAACTTAGTCAAACACAGGTATTCTTCTTAAACATTGTCTTTGCTATAATCATCGACTTTTGCTCACTTAAAAGAATTAGAAATAGTTGTTTTATAAATATAATTAAAATGTTATGAAATCTAAATTTGGATTCCCGGTAGCTTATTGCTACTATATTATGAGCATCCTAAAGTTAATTGCCTTGCCAAATTAATAACTTAATTAATTTTAAATATCGCTATATTGCAATTGTTTTGATAAATTCTGACAGTAAAATGTAATGATAAAACTCTATATAGTATATAACCAATTTATAACCGTAATCATATTATAAACAGTTAGATTAAATAAGTTTAAAAAAAATCGGGAAAAATTATAGTAATAAAAAAAAAAAAAAAAAAATAGATCATTAAGAAACTTGACGGTGCTGAACTTTACCACTTGCTGTGATCATGCCTTACATTTTCCTCAACACTGTTGCAGATATAACTAATTTTAACGTAAGATTTAAATTTACCATTAAAGATTGTATTAATTTTATTTTGACATTTTGACAGATAATCTTTATCAAGCCCCATTTACAGGGTGATAGTTCATGTGATACTTGCTGTCGTTGCATAAACCAACACGTTTATACAGCGTGATAGACACTGTCACACTGTCCTGACAGCACTATCCCACTGTCATGTTTACAATGTTAGAATAGTTGAGAATATTCTTACAGCAGTCGCAAGAACTATCATGCATATTATTACGTGAAAACGGATTTAGAAGGCAATAGTTCGATAGCACACTCATGTTTTTTTACATAATATTTTGTTGTTTTTATACCTGAAAACGTGTTACACTCATATCTTTCAATTTATTTGGCTTCTTCTTCGTTTCATTTTGATTTCCACAATGACAGCAGCTACCGCAACCCAATGATAGCAGTAATATCAAGGTGAATGATGTGATAGTTCTATCACTGTTACAACGAGGCTTAAAACAAGGATATGTTTACACTTAATGATTATACTATACTCGTATTAGAAACTGGTCAGGATATGGATGTGTTTTACGGAGTTGCGATAAACCATTTTTTGTAGATTTCAGAGGATGGATTAGGACTATTTATTTTATCACTGGGATGCAATATTGTATTTTGTTAACACAAAAGCATAGCTTGGCGGATAAAAATAAAACGATTTTATGGGTAATCTAATTGGCTCATGTCAAGGTGAATACAACATGACAATGACATCTACATTGATTACAATGTAGTTTGCCATTACCAAAATTTAAAAAATTAAGATTTGGAAAAATAGTAATGGGAATTGAGATTAAACCTAATCCTAATACTGTAGTCAATGTAATTATCAACTGCTATGGGAGTAGATTGAAGAATCTCGCATTTTACTTTTTAACATTTGAAAATATGTATTTAGTTACTGACGAAGGAATAGGACACAGAATTAGCATAGCTCGGCTAAGCTTCAATCGATCTAAAATTGAATCCAAGAAATAAATTATGTTACAGCTCGATTACCGTATTTTTGTCTAATAGTCAATAGATTTTTCGTATTGTTTTTAGATATTGATTGCTTCAACTGGTAGAATTCAGCAAAAACTGAATCTGTCATCTTTAGATTCCGTCAAGCCTTTCTTAAATTATTAACTTAACTACTTGTGATAAATCGTTTACTGACATTTATTAGAGTATAACATATTATACCCATTCTGAAATTTGAACCATCAGCAGCTACATCGATATACCTACTATGATGCTAACTTCTCGGCTTTATTGATCGCCGAATCACATGACATGTTCTTTTCTCAATATAAAATTTATAAACATTTCTCTTTTTTAGGTTCCAACACCAATTATTGTATCAGGAGATTACTTAACTGGACAAAATAACATAAAAACGAAATGCGACAAAATTATATCACACGATATTGGGTAAGTTTGTTGATGTAACGTATCTGGGGTCACTGTGTCTGCGAGTCCAGAATTCAGTGGAAACGATGCAAGTTAGTGTCATGCAGAAGTGGTTTCCTTATCAAAGTTTTAGGACTTTCTTAGAACAACATGTATTTTCCTGAAAATGCTCTCATTACTTGGTGTAAGACGTTTTGACCTATACCCATCTAGAAGAGGTCGCCACCGGAAAACCTAGAACTTTTTTATTACAAGTTAGAATGATCTGAAAACCATGACATCCATTCTTGGTAAAAAGTGACATTCTCATACCTTTTCATAACAGCTTTTTGTTTTCAAAATCAGCTCAGTAAGATAACTAAACGTGTAAGCAATACAAAATGTCAATAATTATATTAATAAGAAAACTGTAGATTGACACGAAGTAATGCAATGAAATTGTTAATAGGCGATTCCTGAGTCATAGCATAATTTAAAATAGCTTTTTTAGCCCAGTACAAATAGACAGAAAAAGGGCCTAAAGGGGGGAAAAATTAAATACTAAACTTTCTTTACGCCATCGTTTAGAAGGTGTTTAGGGAAGCATTTTCCATATCATCATATCGAGTGCCACCGCTTGCTTCCCCCACCACCCCCTATTTTAGACCCAAATTTGGCCTATTCACTGTAACGCCAATATCTCCAGAACAAAGAGTGATAACGATGTGCGGTGTTTTTTAAAGTCTTCTATACACTGTCCTCTTTAATTTGATACCCGTATCAATATGCTTTTTGCAGTAAAAATGTACCAAAAATTAATAAAATATGGTAAAAAATCGACATTTCTTTTTTCTACTCTGAACAATTTTGATAATAACTTTTTTCCACGGGGTCGGCACTAAAAATGTGGTGAAATAAAACGTGTAGCTTATTTTATTACCTATAATTCGAATATAATTTCGACATTTCTTTTTTCAACTCTGACCTATAGGTCACCTATAATAGGTCACCTAGGACCTATATTACCTAGGACCTATAGGACCTAGGACCTATAGGTCTTGGGTAATATAGGACCTTAGACCACAACCATCACCACAACCACAACCATCACCACAACCACAACCATCACCACAACCACAACCTCAACCACAACCACAACCTTAACCATCACCATAACCACAACAAATACCACAACCACAACCATCACCACAACCACACCACAACCACAACCAATACCACAACCACACCAAAACCACAACCATCACCACAAAAACAACCACAACCATCAACATAACCACAACAAATACCATCACCACAACCACAACCATCACCATAACCACAACAAATACCATCACCACAACCATCACCACAACCTCAACCATAACTACAGCCACAACCATCACCACAACCACAACCATCACTACAACCACAACCACAACCACAACCTTCACCACAACCACAACAAATACAATAACCAAAACCACAACCACACCCACCACCACAATCATTCCACAACCACAACCACAACAACTACCATCACCATAACCACAAAAAATACAATAACCGCAACCACAAGAAATACCACAACCACAACTATCACCACAACCACAACCACCACCACAACCACAACAACAACCACAGCCAAAACCACAACCACAACCACAACAAATACTACAACCATAACCACAAAATACTAAAACCACCATCCTAGGACCTAGGACCTATAGGTCTTGGGTAATATAGGACCTTAGACCACAACCATCACCAAAACCACAACCACAACCATCACCACAACCACAACTATCACCACAACCACAACTATCACCACAACCACAACCATCACCACAACCACAACAACAACCACAGACCTAGGACCTAAGGTCTAGGGCCTTGGACCTAGCACCTAGGACCTTCGACCTTGGACCTAGGACCTAGGACCTATAGGTCTAAGGACCTATATTTCCTAGGACCTATAGGACCTACAACCTAGGACTATAGGACCTAGGACCTATAGGACCAAGGATTTATAGGACCTAGGTCCTATAGGACCTAGGATTTATAGGACCTAGGTCCTATAGGTCTAAGTTCCTATATTACCTAGGACCTATAGGACCTACGACCTAGGACCTATATGACCTACGACCTAGGACCCATGGGTCTTAGGTCCTAGGACCTACAGGACCTTAAGGACCTAATGGTTGTGGTTGTGAACCACAACCACAACCACAACCACAACAAATCTAAGGTCCTAGGACCTACAGGACCTTAAGGACCTAATGGTTGTGGTTGTGAACCACAACCACAACCACACCAAATACCACAACCACAACAAATACCACAACCACAACCACACCACAACCACAACCATAACCACAACTACAACAAATACCACAACCACAACAAATACCACAACCACAACCACAACAACAACCACAACCACAACCACTACCACAACAAATACCACAACCACAACAAATACAAATACCACAACCACACCACAACCACAACCACAACCACAACAAATACCACAACCACAACAAATACCACAACCACAACCACAACCACAACCACAACAAATACCACAACCACAACCACAACAAATACCACAACCACAACCACAACAAATACTACAACCACAACAAATACCACACCACAACCACAACCACACCAAATACCACAACCACAACAAATACCACAACCACAACCACACCACAACCACAACCATAACCACAACCACAACAAATACCACAACAACAAATACCACAACCAATACCACAACCACAACAAATCCCACAACCAATACCACAACCACAACAAATCCCACAACCACAACAAATACCACAACCACAACCACAACAACAACCATAACCACAACCACAACCACAACAAATACCACAACCACAACAAATACCACAACCACAACAAATACAAATACCACAACCACACCACCACCGCAACCACAACCACAACCACAACAAATACCACAACCACAACAAATACCACAACCACAACCACAACAAATACCACAACCACAACCACAACAACAACAACAACCACAACCACACCAAATACCACAACCACAACAAATACCACAACCACAACCACACCACAACCACAACCATAACCACAACCTCAACAAATACCACAACAACAAATACCACAGCCAATACCACAACCACAACAAATCCCACAACCACAACAAATACCACAACCACAACAAATACCACAACCACAACAAATACCACAACCACAACCACACCACAACCACAACAACAACCATAACCACAACCACAACCTCAACAAATACCACAACCACAACAAATACCACAACCACAACAAATACCACAACCACAACAAATACCACAACCACAACAAATACAAATACCACAACCACACCACCACCGCAACCACAACCACAACCACAACAAATACCACAACCACAACAAATACCACAACCACAACCACAACAACAACAACAACCACAACCACACCACAACCACAACCACAACTACAACAACAACAACAACCACAACCACAACAACAACAACAACCACACCACAACCACATCCACAACCACAACCACACCACAACCACAACCACACCACAACCACAACCACAACCACAACCACAACCACAACCACAACCACAACCACAACCACAACCACAACCACAACCACAACCACACCACAACCACAACCACAACCACAACCACAACCACAACCACAACCACAACCACAATTACAACCACACCACAACCACAACCACAACCACACCACAACCACAACCACAACCACAACCACAACCACAACCACAACCACAACCACAACCACAACCACAACCACAACCACAACCACAACCACAACCACAACCACAACCACAACCACAACCACACCACAACCACAACCACAACCACAACCACAACCACAACCACAACCACAACCACAACCACAACCACAACCACAACCACAACCACAACCACAACCACAACCACAACCACAACCACAACCACAACCACAACCACAACCACACCACAACCACAACCACAACCACAACCACAACCACAACCACAACCACTACACCTCACCTTTACATATACCTACTTCTACACCTACACCTACTCCTACACCTACCCTTACACACCCACCTACCCCTACACCTACACTCATAAACGAGTTTATAACACATAGCCCAGCATTTTGTATTTACTAGTTTTTGTAGGTAAATATTATTATTATTGAAGTATCCGTATCAGTATCCCTATCAGTATCCGACGACATGACTATATGAACGACGACATAATGACAACATGATGACGACATGACGACATGACGACATTATTACGACATTATGACGACACTATGACGACACGATGAAGACACCATGATGACGATGACGACACGACTAGGACTAGGACAATATGACGACATGACGACGACATTATGACGACATTATGACGACATTATGACGACATGACTATATGAACGACGACATAATGAAAACATGATGACGACATGACGACATGACTATATGAACGACGACATGATGAAAACACGACATTATAACGACATTATGACGACATTATGACGACACTATGACGACACTATGACGACATTATGACGACACTATGACGACACTATAAAGACACGATGATGACAACACGATGAGGACATTATGACGACATTATGCCGACATTATGACGACACTATGACGACATTATGACGACATGACTATATGAACGACGACATAATGAAAACATGATGACGACATGACTATATGAACGACGACATGATGAAAACACGACATTATGACGACATTATGACGACACGATGACGACATTATGACGACACTATGACGGCACTATAAAGACACGATGATGACAACACGACGAGGACATTATGACGACATGACGCCGAAATTATGACGACATTATGACGACAATATGACGACACTATGACGACACTATGACGACATTATAACGACATTATGACGACATTATGACGGCACTATGACGACATTATGACGACACTATGACGGCACTATAAAGACACGATGATGACAACACGACGAGGACATTATGACGACATGACGCCGAAATTATGACGACATTATGACGACAATATGACGACACTATGACGACATTATAACGACATTATGACGACATTATGACGGCACTATGACGACATTATGACGACATGACTATATGAACGACGACATTATGACGACAGATGTCATCATAGTGTCGCCATAGTGTCGTCATAGTGTCGTCATAGTGTCGTCATAGTGTCGTCATAGTGCCGTCATAGTGTCGTCACAGTGTCGTCACAGTGTCGTCACAGTGTCGTCACAGTGTCGTCACAGTGTCGTCATAGTGTCGTCACAGTGTCGTCACAGTGTCGTCATAGTGTCGTCACAGTGTCGTCATATTGTCGTCATAGTGTCGTCATAGTGTCGTCACAGTGTCGTCATAGTGTCGTCATAGTGTCGTCATAGTGTCGTCATAGTGTCGTCATAGTGTCGTCATAGTGTCGTCATAGTGTCGTCATAGTGTCGTTATAGTGTCGTCATAGTGTCGTCACAGTGTCGTCATAGTGTCGTCATAGTGTCGTCATGTCGTCATAATGTTGTAATCATGTCGTCATAATGTCGTCATAATGTCGGCGTCATGTCGTCATAATGTCGGCGTCATGTCGTCATAATGTCGTCGTCATGTCGTCATAATGTCCTCGTCGTGTCTTTATCGTCATTATCGTGTCATCATCGTGTCGTCATCACGGCGGCATCGTTTCGTCATCATGTCATCATAACGTCAAAAACAACCACAACCATCAACATAACCACAACAAATACCATCACCACAACCACAACCATCACCATAACCACAACAAATACCATCACCACAACCATCACCACAACCTCAACCATAACTACAGCCACAACCATCACCACAACCACAACCATCACTACAACCACAACCACAACCACAACCTTCACCACAACCACAACAAATACAATAACCAAAACCACAACCACACCCACCACCACAATCATTCCACAACCACAACCACAACAACTACCATCACCATAACCACAAAAAATACAATAACCGCAACCACAAGAAATACCACAACCACAACTATCACCACAACCACAACCACCACCACAACCACAACAACAACCACAGCCAAAACCACAACCACAACCACAACAAATACTACAACCATAACCACAAAATACTAAAACCACCATCCTAGGACCTAGGACCTATAGGTCTTGGGTAATATAGGACCTTAGACCACAACCATCACCAAAACCACAACCACAACCATCACCACAACCACAACTATCACCACAACCACAACTATCACCACAACCACAACCATCACCACAACCACAACCATCACCACAACCACAACAACAACCACAGACCTAGGACCTAAGGTCTAGGGCCTTGGACCTAGCACCTAGGACCTTCGACCTTGGACCTAGGACCTAGGACCTATAGGTCTAAGGACCTATATTTCCTAGGACCTATAGGACCTACAACCTAGGACTATAGGACCTAGGACCTATAGGACCAAGGATTTATAGGACCTAGGTCCTATAGGACCTAGGATTTATAGGACCTAGGTCCTATAGGTCTAAGTTCCTATATTACCTAGGACCTATAGGACCTACGACCTAGGACCTATATGACCTACGACCTAGGACCCATGGGTCTTAGGTCCTAGGACCTACAGGACCTTAAGGACCTAATGGTTGTGGTTGTGAACCACAAGTTTTTGTAGGTAAATATTATTATTATTGAAGTATCCGTATCAGTATCCCTATCAGTATCCGACGACATGACTATATGAACGACGACATAATGACAACATGATGACGACATGACGACATGACGACATTATTACGACATTATGACGACACTATGACGACACGATGAAGACACCATGATGACGATGACGACACGACTAGGACTAGGACAATATGACGACATGACGACGACATTATGACGACATTATGACGACATGACTATATGAACGACGACATAATGAAAACATGATGACGACATGACGACATGACTATATGAACGACGACATGATGAAAACACGACATTATAACGACATTATGACGACATTATGACGACACTATGACGACATTATGACGACACTATGACGACACTATAAAGACACGATGATGACAACACGATGAGGACATTATGACGACATTATGCCGACATTATGACGACACTATGACGACATTATGACGACATGACTATATGAACGACGACATAATGAAAACATGATGACGACATGACGACATGACTATATGAACGACGACATGATGAAAACACGACATTATGACGACATTATGACGACACGATGACGACATTATGACGACACTATGACGGCACTATAAAGACACGATGATGACAACACGACGAGGACATTATGACGACATGACGCCGAAATTATGACGACATTATGACGACAATATGACGACACTATGACGACACTATGACGACATTATAACGACATTATGACGACATTATGACGGCACTATGACGACATTATGACGACACTATGACGGCACTATAAAGACACGATGATGACAACACGACGAGGACATTATGACGACATGACGCCGAAATTATGACGACATTATGACGACAATATGACGACACTATGACGACATTATGACGACATTATGACGGCACTATGACGACATTATGACGACATGACTATATGAACGACGACATTATGACGACAGATGTCATCATAGTGTCGCCATAGTGTCGTCATAGTGTCGTCATAGTGTCGTCATAGTGTCGTCATAGTGCCGTCATAGTGTCGTCACAGTGTCGTCACAGTGTCGTCACAGTGTCGTCACAGTGTCGTCATAGTGTCGTCACAGTGTCGTCATAGTGTCGTCACAGTGTCGTCATAGTGTCGTCATATTGTCGTCATAGTGTCGTCATAGTGTCGTCACAGTGTCGTCATAGTGTCGTCATAGTGTCGTCATAGTGTCGTCATAGTGTCGTCATAGTGTTGTAATCATGTCGTCATAATGTCGTCATAATGTCGGCGTCATGTCGTCATAATGTCGGCGTCATGTCGTCATAATGTCGGCGTCATGTCGTCATAATGTCGTCGTCATGTCGTCATAATGTCCTCGTCGTGTCTTTATCGTCATTATCGTGTCATCATCGTGTCGTCATCACGGCGGCATCGTTTCGTCATCATGTCATCATAACGTCAAAAACAACCACAACCATCAACATAACCACAACAAATACCATCACCACAACCACAACCATCACCATAACCACAACAAATACCATCACCACAACCATCACCACAACCTCAACCATAACTACAGCCACAACCATCACCACAACCACAACCATCACTACAACCACAACCACAACCACAACCTTCACCACAACCACAACAAATACAATAACCAAAACCACAACCACACCCACCACCACAATCATTCCACAACCACAACCACAACAACTACCATCACCATAACCACAAAAAATACAATAACCGCAACCACAAGAAATACCACAACCACAACTATCACCACAACCACAACCACCACCACAACCACAACAACAACCACAGCCAAAACCACAACCACAACCACAACAAATACTACAACCATAACCACAAAATACTAAAACCACCATCCTAGGACCTAGGACCTATAGGTCTTGGGTAATATAGGACCTTAGACCACAACCATCACCAAAACCACAACCACAACCATCACCACAACCACAACTATCACCACAACCACAACTATCACCACAACCACAACCATCACCACAACCACAACCATCACCACAACCACAACAACAACCACAGACCTAGGACCTAAGGTCTAGGGCCTTGGACCTAGCACCTAGGACCTTCGACCTTGGACCTAGGACCTAGGACCTATAGGTCTAAGGACCTATATTTCCTAGGACCTATAGGACCTACAACCTAGGACTATAGGACCTAGGACCTATAGGACCAAGGATTTATAGGACCTAGGTCCTATAGGACCTAGGATTTATAGGACCTAGGTCCTATAGGTCTAAGTTCCTATATTACCTAGGACCTATAGGACCTACGACCTAGGACCTATATGACCTACGACCTAGGACCCATGGGTCTTAGGTCCTAGGACCTACAGGACCTTAAGGACCTAATGGTTGTGGTTGTGAACCACAAGTTTTTGTAGGTAAATATTATTATTATTGAAGTATCCGTATCAGTATCCCTATCAGTATCCGACGACATGACTATATGAACGACGACATAATGACAACATGATGACGACATGACGACATGACGACATTATTACGACATTATGACGACACTATGACGACACGATGAAGACACCATGATGACGATGACGACACGACTAGGACTAGGACAATATGACGACATGACGACGACATTATGACGACATTATGACGACATGACTATATGAACGACGACATAATGAAAACATGATGACGACATGACGACATGACTATATGAACGACGACATGATGAAAACACGACATTATAACGACATTATGACGACATTATGACGACACTATGACGACATTATGACGACACTATGACGACATTATGACGACACTATGACGACACTATAAAGACACGATGATGACAACACGATGAGGACATTATGACGACATTATGCCGACATTATGACGACACTATGACGACATTATGACGACATGACTATATGAACGACGACATAATGAAAACATGATGACGACATGACGACATGACTATATGAACGACGACATGATGAAAACACGACATTATGACGACATTATGACGACACGATGACGACATTATGACGACACTATGACGGCACTATAAAGACACGATGATGACAACACGACGAGGACATTATGACGACATGACGCCGAAATTATGACGACATTATGACGACAATATGACGACACTATGACGACACTATGACGACATTATAACGACATTATGACGACATTATGACGGCACTATGACGACATTATGACGACACTATGACGGCACTATAAAGACACGATGATGACAACACGACGAGGACATTATGACGACATGACGCCGAAATTATGACGACATTATGACGACAATATGACGACACTATGACGACATTATGACGACATTATGACGGCACTATGACGACATTATGACGACATGACTATATGAACGACGACATTATGACGACAGATGTCATCATAGTGTCGCCATAGTGTCGTCATAGTGTCGTCATAGTGTCGTCATAGTGTCGTCATAGTGTCGTCATAGTGTCGTCATAGTGCCGTCATAGTGTCGTCACAGTGTCGTCACAGTGTCGTCACAGTGTCGTCACAGTGTCGTCATAGTGTCGTCACAGTGTCGTCATAGTGTCGTCACAGTGTCGTCATAGTGTCGTCATATTGTCGTCATAGTGTCGTCATAGTGTCTTCACAGTATCGTCATAGTGTCGTCATAGTGTCGTCATAGTGTCGTCATAGTGTCGTCATAGTGTCGTCATAGTGTCGTTATAGTGTCGTCATAGTGTCGTCACAGTGTCGTCATAGTGTCGTCATAGTGTCGTCATGTCGTCATAATGTTGTAATCATGTCGTCATAATGTCGTCATAATGTCGGCGTCATGTCGTCATAATGTCGGCGTCATGTCGTCATAATGTCGTCGTCATGTCGTCATAATGTCCTCGTCGTGTCTTTATCGTCATTATCGTGTCATCATCGTGTCGTCATCACGGCGGCATCGTGTCGTCATCATGTCATCATAACGTCATCATGTAATCGTCATCATCGTGTCGTCATCATGTCGTCGTCGTCGTCGTCGTTATCTCTGATTCAGATTCAGATTCAGATTTCGATTCTGATTTAGATTCAGAATTTGATTCCGATTCCTATTCAGATTCAGATTCCGATTCAGATTCAGATTCTGATTCCTATTCAGAATAAGATTCCTATTCCTATTCAGATTCCAATTCCGATTCCGATTCCTAGTCCGATTCAGATTCCGATTCCCATTCTTATTCGGTTACAGATTTAGATTCAGATTCAGATTCAGATTCAGATGGATACTACGGGATACTGATACCCCACTGAGATACTGATGGATACCACGGGAGACATACAGATACTGTTACGGGATACTGATACGGATACTTATATGAATACTGATACGGATACTGATACAGATACTGATACAGGTACTACGGGATATTTATACGGATACTGATATGGGATACTGATACGGATACTGGTACTAATACGGATACTGATACTGATACGACATACTGATACGGATACTGATACTGATACTACGGGATACTGATACGGATACTAATACGGGAAACTGATACGGATACTAATACGGGAAACTGATACGGGATACTGATACGGATACAACAGGATACTGATAGGGATACTGCGGGTGCTGATACGGATACTGATACGGATACTGGATACTGATACGAGATACTGATACTGATACGGGATACTGACATTGATTCGGATACTGATACTGACAGGGCCGGCGCAAGGGCGCAGGCGCCGGCGAAGCCGGCAGATTTCTTATACATTTTTTGTTTAGCAATCTTTTGCAAGTAGCTTAAACTAAAAATTTAAAAAAAGTGAAATAAATAAATATAATATTATATTTATTATAATATTATATTAAATTAAAATAACGGGAAGCAGTAAGAAATAATTGCAGCAGAAATATTAGTATGAACTGTAAACGGAACCGCAAAATCATTCTGTGTTTTTGAGTTTTAAATAAAAAAAATAAATCGGAGGGGTGTGTAGTAAGGGAGATAAGAGGGATGAAAATGCAGATATGGAAATAAGTGACAGAGTAAAAGTTGAGAAATAAGTGAGAAGGTAATAGAACAGTAGAACTTCTACCAGGTAGAAAGTGATAAAAACACTATGTCTAAAAACACTAGGGGACACCTGGAATTCTTATCTACCTTAGATAATCATCTAAAGATAAGATTAAATCAAAGCTTATTAAAATCTTTTTTACATACTACATTTTTAATTTGTTGTCAGTTTTATTTAATTAGCCCTCCCGCTCGTTAATATCGTAAAATCTTTATTCTATTCTTCTACATTTTTCTATTTTTCGTAATTTTTTTTAAGTGGACCACTTTATGGGTATTAAATTAAAGAGGACAGTGTATAGAAGACTTTAAAAAACACCGCACATCGTTATCACTCTTTGTTCCGGAGATATTGGCGTTACAGTGAATAAGCCATGGGTCTTCAATAGGGGGTGGTGTTTCATTATTTGTATTATTTCTTTTTTTTCTATTAATTATTTTTTAAATTAATTTAATTTTAATTTTTTTTTTTATGAGGAATAAACGCTCACAAGCTGTCAAAATCGAGTTGGTAGAGAGAGATTCAAGACTCTACTTGAAGCCCTTAAGCAGCTCGCCAATAGCTAGAGTAGTAGCTTGTAGTTGTGGTGATGGTTGTGGTGATGGTTGTGGTTGTGTTGATGGTTGTGGTTGTGGTGATGGTTGTGGCTGTAATGTTGTATTTTTGTGGTTGTGGTATTTGTTGTGGTTGTGGTATTTAGAGTCTATGGAGGATTTGTTGTGGTTGTGGTTGTGGTTTTGGCTGTAATTGTTGTTGTGGTTGTGGTTGTGGTTGTGGTTGTGGTTGTGGTATTTGTTGTGGTTGTGGTTGTAGTTGTGGTTGTGGTTGTGGTTGTGGTTGTGGTATTTGTTGTGGTTGTAGTGGTGGACCTACGACCTAGGACCTATATGACCTACGACCTACGACCCATAGGTCTTAGGACCTAAAACCTATAGGTCCTATTACCCAATACCTATAGGTCCTAGGACCTAAAGGACCTATAGGACCTAGAGGACCAAAAGGACCTACAGCACCTTAAGGACCTAATGGTTGTGGTATTTGTTGTGGTTGTGGTATTTGTTGTGGTTGTGGTATTTGTTGTGGTTTTGGTTGTGGTTGTTGTTGTGGTTGTGGTTGTGGTTGTTGTAGTGGTTGTGGTTGTGGTTGGGGTTGTGGTTGTGGTTGTGGTTGTGGTATTTGTTGTGGTTGTGGTTGTGGTTGTTATATTTGTTGTGTATTTGACCCCGTGGAAAAAAGTTATTATCAAAATTGTTCAGAGTAGAAAAAAGAAATGTCGATTTTTTACCATATTTTATAACTTTTGGTACACTTTGACTACGAAAAGCAAATTGATATGGGTATTAAATTAAAGAGGACAGTGTATAGAAGACTTTAAAAAACACCGCACATCGTTATCACTCTTTGTTCCGGAGATATTGGCGTTACAGTGAATAGGCCAAGTTTGGGTCTTCAATAGGGGGTGGTGTTTCATTATTTGTATTATTTCTTTTTTTTTCTATTAATTTTTTTTTAATGAGGAATAAACGCTAACAAGCTGTCAAAATCGAGTTGGTAGAGAGAGATTCAAGACTCTACTTGAAGCCCTTAAGCAGTTCGCCAATAGCTAGAGTAGTAGCTTGTAGTTGTGGTGATAGTTGTGTGATGGTTGTGGTTGTGGTATTTGTTGTGGTTGTGGTTGTGGTTATGGTTGTTGTTGTGGTTGTGGTGTGGTTGTGGTTGTGGTATTTGTTGTGGTTGTGGTATTTGTTGTGGTTGTGGTATTGGTTGTGGTATTTTTTGTTGTGGTTGTGGTTATGGTTGTGGTTGTGGTGTGGTTGTGGTTGTGGTATTTGGTGTGGTTGTGGTTGTGGTGTGGTATTTGTTGTGGTTGTAGTATTTGTTGTGGTTGTGGTTGTGGTATTTGTTGTGGTTGTGGTTGTGGTATTTGTTGTGGTTATGGTTGTGGTTGTGGTTGTGGTATTTGTTGTGGTTGTGGTATTTGTTGTGGTTGTGGTTGTGGTTGTGGTGTGGTTGTGGTATTTGTATTTGTTGTGGTTGTGGTATTTGTTGTGGTAGTGGTTGTGGTTGTGGTTGTTGTTGTGGTTGTGGTTGTGGTATTTGTTGTGGTTGTGGTATTTGTTGTAGTTGTGGTTATGGTTCTGGTTGTGGTGTGGTTGTGGTTGTGGTATTTGTTGTGGTTGTGGTATTTGGTGTGGTTGTGGTTTTTGTTGTTGTTGTGGTTGTGGTTTTTGTTGTTGTTGTGGTTGTGGTTGTGGTATTTGTTGTGGTTGTGGTATTTGTTGTGGTTGTGGTTGTGGTTGCGGTGGTGGTGTGGTTGTGGTATTTGTATTTGTTGTGGTTGTGGTATTTGTTGTGGTTGTGGTATTTGTTGTGGTTGTGGTATTTGTTGTGGTTGTGGTATTTGTTGTGGTTGTGGTTGTGGTTATGGTTGTTGTTGTGGTTGTGGTTATGGTTGTTGTTGTGGTTGTGGTTGTGGTGTGGTTGTGGTTGTGGTATTTGTTGTGGTTGTGGTATTTGTTGTGGTTGTGGTATTTGTTGTGGTTGTGGGATTTGTTGTGGTTGTGGTATTGGTTGTGGTATTTGTTGTTGTGGTATTTGTTGTGGTTGTGGTTATGGTTGTGGTTGTGGTGTGGTTGTGGTTGTGGTATTTGTTGTGGTTGTGGTATTTGGTGTGGTTGTGGTTGTGGTGTGGTATTTGTTGTGGTTGTAGTATTTGTTGTGGTTGTGGTTGTGGTATTTGTTGTGGTTGTGGTTGTGGTTGTGGTATTTGTTGTGGTTGTGGTTGTGGTTGTGGTGTGGTTGTGGTATTTGTATTTGTTGTGGTTGTGGTATTTGTTGTGGTAGTGGTTGTGGTTGTGGTTGTTGTTGTGGTTGTGGTTGTGGTATTTGTTGTGGTTGTGGTATTTGTTGTATTTGTGGTTATGGTTGTGGTTGTGGTGTGGTTGTGGTTGTGGTATTTGTTGTGGTTGTGGTATTTGGTGTGGTTGTGGTTGTTGTTATTGTTGTGGTTGTGGTTGTGGTATTTGTTGTGGTTGTGGTATTTGTTGTGGTTGTGCTTGTGGTTGCGGTGGTGGTGTGGATGTGGTATTTGTATTTGTTGTGGTTGTGGTATTTGTTGTGGTTGTGGTTTTTGTTGTGGTTGTGGTATTTGTTGTGGTTGTGGTATTTGTTGTGGTTGTGGTATTTGTTGTGGTTGTGGTATTTGTTGTGGTTGTGGTATTTGTTGTGGTTGTGGTATTTGTTGTGGTTGTGGTATTTGTTGTGGTTGTGGTTGTGGTTATGGTTGTTGTTGTGGTTGTGGTGTGGTTGTGGTTGTGGTATTTGTTGTGGTTGTGGTATTTGTTGTGGTTGTGGGATTTGTTGTGGTTGTGGTATTGGTTGTGGTATTTGTTGTGGTTGTGGTTATGGTTGTGGTTGTGGTGTGGTTGTGGTTGTGGTATTTGTTGTGGTTGTGGTATTTGGTGTGGTGGTGGTTGTGGTGTGGTATTTGTTGTGGTTGTAGTATTTGTTGTGGTTGTGGTTGTGGTATTTGTTGTGGTTGTGGTTGTGGTATTTGTTGTGGTTGTGGTTGTGGTTGTGGTTGTGGTTGTGGTATTTGTTGTGGTTGTGGTATTTGTTGTGGTAGTGGTTGTGGTTGTGGTTGTTGTTGTGGTTGTGGTTGTGGTATTTGTTGTGGTTGTGGTATTTGTTGTGGTTGTGGATGTGGTATTTGTTGTGGTTGTGGCTGTGGTATTTGTTGTGGTTGTGGCTGTGGTTGTGGTTGTGGTATTTGTTGTGGTTGTGGTTGTAGTATTTGTTGTGGTATTTGTTGTGGTATTTGTTGTGGTATTTGTTGTGGTTGTGGTTGTTGTTGTGGTTGTGGTTGTTGTTGTGGTTGTGGTTGTTGTTGTGGTTGTGTTTGTTGTTGTGGTTGTGGTTGTTGTTGTGGTATTTGTTGTGGTTGTGGTTGTGGTATTTGTTGTGTATTTGACCCCGTGGAAAAAAGTTATTATCAAAATTGTTCAGAGTAGAAAAAAGAAATGTCGATTTTTTACCATATTTTATAACTTTTGGTACACTTTGACTACGAAAAGCAAATTGATATGGGTATTAAATTAAAGAGGACAGTGTATAGAAGACTTTAGAAAACACCGCACATCGTTATCACTCTTTGTTCCGGAGATATTGGCGTTACAGTGAATAGGCCAAATTTGGGTCTTCAATAGGGGGTGGTGTTTCATGATTTGTATTATTTCTTTTTTTTCTATTAATTATTTTTTTAATTTTTTTTTAATTTTTTTTTTTTTATGAGGAATAAACGCTCACAAGCTGTCAAAATCGAGTTGGTAGAGAGAGATTCAAGACTCCACTTGAAGCCCTTAAGCAGCTCGCCAATAGCTAGAGTAGTAGCTTGTAGTTGTGGTGATAGTTGTGTGATGGTTGTGGTTGTGGTGATAGTTGTGTGATGGTTGTGGTTGTGGTGATGGTTGTGGTTGTGGTGATGGTTGTGGTTGTAATGTTGTATTTTTGTGGTTGTGGTATTTGTTGTAGTTGTGGTTGTGGTATTTTATGTGGTTGTGGTTGTGGTATTTGTTGTGGTTGTGGTTGTGGTATTTGTGGTGGTTGTGGTATTTGTTGTGGTTGTGGTATTTGTTGTAGTTGTGGTTGTGGTATTTGTTGTGGTTGTAGATGTGGAATTTGTTGTGGTTGTGGCTGTGGTTGTGGTTGTGGTATTTGTTGTGGTTGTGGTATTTGTTGTAGTTGTGGTTGTTGTATTTGTTGTGGTATTTGTTGTGGTTGTGGTTGTTGTTGTGGTTGTTGTTGTGGTTGTGGTTGTGGTTGTAATGTTGTATTTTTGTGGTTGTGGTATTTGTTGTAGTTGTGGTTGTGGTATTTTTGTGGTTGTGGTTGTGGTATTTGTTGTGGTTGTGGTTTTTGTTGTGGTTGTGGTATTTGTTCTGGTTGTGGTATTTGTTGTGGTTGTGGTTGTGGTATTTGTGGTGGTTGTGGTTGTGGTTGTGGTTGTGGTTGTGGTTGTGGTTGTGGTTGTTGTTGTTGTTGTAGTTGTGGTTGTGGTGTGGTTGTGGTTGTTGTTGTTGTGGTTGTGGTTGTGGTATTTGTTGTGGTTGTGGTATTTGTTGTGGTTGTGGTTGTGGTTGCGGTGGTGGTGTGGTTGTGGTATTTGTATTTGTTGTGGTTGTGGTATTTGTTGTGGTTGTGGTATTTGTTGTGGTTGTGGTATTTGTTGTGGTTGTGGTATTTGTTGTGGTTGTGGTATTTGTTGTGGTTGTGGTATTTGTTGTGGTTGTGGTTGTGGTTATGGTTGTTGTTGTGGTTGTGGTGTGGTTGTGGTTGTGGTATTTGTTGTGGTTGTGGGATTTGTTGTGGTTGTGGTATTGGTTGTGGTATTTGTTGTTGTGGTATTTGTTGTGGTTGTGGTTATGGTTGTGGTTGTGGTGTGGTTGTGGTTGTGGTATTTGTTGTGGTTGTGGTATTTGGTGTGGTTGTGGTTGTGGTGTGGTATTTGTTGTGGTTGTAGTATTTGTTGTGGTTGTGGTTGTGGTATTTGTTGTGGTTGTGGTTGTGGTATTTGTTGTGGTTGTGGTTGTGGTATTTGTTGTGGTTGTGGTTGTGGTATTTGTTGTGGTTGTGGTTGTGGTATTTGTTGTGGTTGTGGTATTTGTTGTGGTTGTGGTTGTGGTTGTGGTGTGGTTGTGGTATTTGTATTTGTTGTGGTTGTGGTATTTGTTGTGGTAGTGGTTGTGGTTGTGGTTGTTGTTGTGGTTGTGGTTGTGGTATTTGTTGTGGTTGTGGTATTTGTTGTGGTTGTGGTTGTAGTATTTGTTGTGGTATTTGTTGTGGTATTTGTTGTGGTTGTGGTTGTTGTTGTGGTTGTGGTTGTTGTTGTGGTTGTGGTTGTGGTTGTTGTTGTGGTTGTGTTTGTTGTTGTGGTTGTGGTTGTTGTTGTGGTATTTGTTGTGGTTGTGGTTGTGGTTGTGGTATTTGTTGTGTATTTGACCCCGTGGAAAAAAGTTATTATCAAAATTGTTCAGAGTAGAAAAAAGAAATGTCGATTTTTTACCATATTTTATAACTTTTGGTACACTTTGACTACGAAAAGCAAATTGATATGGGTATTAAATTAAAGAGGACAGTGTATAGAAGACTTTAGAAAACACCGCACATCGTTATCACTCTTTGTTCCGGAGATATTGGCGTTACAGTGAATAGGCCAAATTTGGGTCTTCAATAGGGGGTGGTGTTTCATGATTTGTATTATTTCTTTTTTTTCTATTAATTATTTTTTAAATTATTTTTTAATTTTTTTTTTTTATGAGGAATAAACGCTCACAAGCTGTCAAAATCGAGTTGGTAGAGAGAGATTCAAGACTCTACTTGAAGCCCTTAAGCAGCTCGCCAATAGCTAGAGTAGTAGCTTGTAGTTGTGGTGATAGTTGTGTGATGGTTGTGGTTGTGGTGATATTTGTGTGATGGTTGTGGTTGTGGTGATGGTTGTGGTTGTGGTGATGGTTGTGGTTGTGGTGATGGTTGTGGTTGTAATGTTGTATTTTTGTGGTTGTGGTATTTGTTGTAGTTGTGGTTGTGGTATTTTATGTGGTTGTGGTTGTGGTATTTGTTGTGGTTGTGGTTGTGGTATTTGTGGTGGTTGTGGTATTTGTTGTGGTTGTGGTATTTGTTGTAGTTGTGGTTGTGGTATTTGTTGTGGTTGTGGATGTGGAATTTGTTGTGGTTGTGGCTGTGGTTGTGGTTGTGGTATTTGTTGTGGTTGTGGTATTTGTTGTAGTTGTGGTTGTTGTATTTGTTGTGGTATTTGTTGTGGTTGTGGTTGTTGTTGTGGTTGTTGTTGTGGTTGTGGTTGTAATGTTGTATTTTTGTGGTTGTGGTTTTTGTTGTAGTTATGGTTGTGGTATTTTTGTGGTTGTGGTTGTGGTATTTGTTGTGGTTGTGGTTGTGGTTTTTGTTGTGGTTGTGGTATTTGTTCTGGTTGTGGTATTTGTTGTGGTTGTGGTTGTGGTATTTGTGGTGGTTGTGGTTGTGGTTGTTGTTGTTGTTGTAGTTGTGGTTGTGGTGTGGTTGTGGTTGTTGTTGTTGTGGTTGTGGTTGTGGTATTTGTTGTGGTTGTGGTATTTGTTGTGGTTGTGGTTGTGGTTGCGGTGGTGGTGTGGTTGTGGTATTTGTATTTGTTGTGGTTGTGGTATTTGTTGTGGTTGTGGTATTTGTTGTGGTTGTGGTATTTGTTGTGGTTGTGGTATTTGTTGTGGTTGTGGTTGTGGTTATGGTTGTTGTTGTGGTTGTGGTGTGGTTGTGGTTGTGGTATTTGTTGTGGTTGTGGGATTTGTTGTGGTTGTGGTATTGGTTGTGGTATTTGTTGTTGTGGTATTTGTTGTGGTTGTGGTTATGGTTGTGGTTGTGGTGTGGTTGTGGTTGTGGTATTTGTTGTGGTTGTGGTATTTGGTGTGGTTGTGGTTGTGGTGTGGTATTTGTTGTGGTTGTAGTATTTGTTGTGGTTGTGGTTGTGGTATTTGTTGTGGCGTTACAGTGAATAGGCCAAATTTGGGTCTTCAATAGGGGGTGGTGTTTCATGATTTGTATTATTTCTTTTTTTTCTATTAATTATTTTTTAAATTATTTTTTAATTTTTTTTTTTTTATGAGGAATAAACGCTCACAAGCTGTCAAAATCGAGTTGGTAGAGAGAGATTCAAGACTCCACTTGAAGCCCTTAAGCAGCTCGCCAATAGCTAGAGTAGTAGCTTGTAGTTGTGGTGATAGTTGTGTGATGGTTGTGGTTGTGGTGATAGTTGTGTGATGGTTGTGGTTGTGGTGATGGTTGTGGTTGTGGTGATGGTTGTGGTTGTAATGTTGTATTTTTGTGGTTGTGGTATTTGTTGTAGTTGTGGTTGTGGTATTTTATGTGGTTGTGGTTGTGGTATTTGTTGTGGTTGTGGTTGTGGTATTTGTGGTGGTTGTGGTATTTGTTGTGGTTGTGGTATTTGTTGTAGTTGTGGTTGTGGTATTTGTTGTGGTTATAGATGTGGAATTTGTTGTGGTTGTGGCTGTGGTTGTGGTTGTGGTATTTGTTGTGGTTGTGGTATTTGTTGTAGTTGTGGTTGTTGTATTTGTTGTGGTATTTGTTGTGGTTGTGGTTGTTGTTGTGGTTGTTGTTGTGGTTGTGGTTGTGGTTGTAATGTTGTATTTTTGTGGTTGTGGTATTTGTTGTAGTTGTGGTTGTGGTATTTTTGTGGTTGTGGTTGTGGTATTTGTTGTGGTTGTGGTTTTTGTTGTGGTTGTGGTATTTGTTCTGGTTGTGGTATTTGTTGTGGTTGTGGTTGTGGTATTTGTGGTGGTTGTGGTTGTGGTTGTGGTTGTGGTTGTTGTTGTTGTTGTAGTTGTGGTTGTGGTGTGGTTGTGGTTGTTGTTGTTGTGGTTGTGGTATTTGTTGTGGTTGTGGTATTTGTTGTGGTTGTGGTTGTGGTTGCGGTGGTGGTGTGGTTGTGGTATTTGTATTTGTTGTGGTTGTGGTATTTGTTGTGGTTGTGGTATTTGTTGTGGTTGTGGTATTTGTTGTGGTTGTGGTATTTGTTGTGGTTGTGGTATTTGTTGTGGTTGTGGTTGTGGTTATGGTTGTTGTTGTGGTTGTGGTGTGGTTGTGGTTGTGGTATTTGTTGTGGTTGTGGGATTTGTTGTGGTTGTGGTATTGGTTGTGGTATTTGTTGTTGTGGTATTTGTTGTGGTTGTGGTTATGGTTGTGGTTGTGGTGTGGTTGTGGTTGTGGTATTTGTTGTGGTTGTGGTATTTGGTGTGGTTGTGGTTGTGGTGTGGTATTTGTTGTGGTTGTAGTATTTGTTGTGGTTGTGGTTGTGGTATTTGTTGTGGTTGTGGTTGTGGTATTTGTTGTGGTTGTGGTTGTGGTATTTGTTGTGGTTGTGGTTGTGGTATTTGTTGTGGTTGTGGTTGTGGTATTTGTTGTGGTTGTGGTATTTGTTGTGGTTGTGGTTGTGGTTGTGGTGTGGTTGTGGTATTTGTATTTGTTGTGGTTGTGGTATTTGTTGTGGTAGTGGTTGTGGTTGTGGTTGTTGTTGTGGTTGTGGTTGTGGTATTTGTTGTGGTTGTGGTATTTGTTGTAGTTGTGGTTGTGGTATTTGTTGTGGTTGTGGATGTGGTATTTGTTGTGGTTGTGGCTGTGGTTGTGGTTGTGGTATTTGTTGTGGTTGTGGTATTTGTTGTGGTTGTGGTTGTAGTATTTGTTGTGGTATTTGTTGTGGTATTTGTTGTGGTTGTGGTTGTTGTTGTGGTTGTGGTTGTTGTTGTGGTTGTGGTTGTGGTTGTTGTTGTGGTTGTGTTTGTTGTTGTGGTTGTGGTTGTTGTTGTGGTATTTGTTGTGGTTGTGGTTGTGGTTGTGGTATTTGTTGTGTATTTGACCCCGTGGAAAAAAGTTATTATCAAAATTGTTCAGAGTAGAAAAAAGAAATGTCGATTTTTTACCATATTTTATAACTTTTGGTACACTTTGACTACGAAAAGCAAATTGATATGGGTATTAAATTAAAGAGGACAGTGTATAGAAGACTTTAGAAAACACCGCACATCGTTATCACTCTTTGTTCCGGAGATATTGGCGTTACAGTGAATAGGCCAAATTTGGGTCTTTAATAGGGGGTGGTGTTTCATGATTTGTATTATTTCTTTTTTTTCTATTAATTATTTTTTAAATTATTTTTTAATTTTTTTTTTTTATGAGGAATAAACGCTCACAAGCTGTCAAAATCGAGTTGGTAGAGAGAGATTCAAGACTCTACTTGAAGCCCTTAAGCAGCTCGCCAATAGCTAGAGTAGTAGCTTGTAGTTGTGGTGATAGTTGTGTGATGGTTGTGGTTGTGGTGATAGTTGTGTGATGGTTGTGGTTGTGGTGATGGTTGTGGTTGTGGTGATGGTTGTGGTTGTGGTGATGGTTGTGGTTGTAATGTTGTATTTTTGTGGTTGTGGTATTTGTTGTAGTTGTGGTTGTGGTATTTTATGTGGTTGTGGTTGTGGTATTTGTTGTGGTTGTGGTTGTGGTATTTGTGGTGGTTGTGGTATTTGTTGTGGTTGTGGTATTTGTTGTAGTTGTGGTTGTGGTATTTGTTGTGGTTGTGGATGTGGAATTTGTTGTGGTTGTGGCTGTGGTTGTGGTTGTGGTATTTGTTGTGGTTGTGGTATTTGTTGTAGTTGTGGTTGTTGTATTTGTTGTGGTATTTGTTGTGGTTGTGGTTGTTGTTGTGGTTGTTGTTGTGGTTGTGGTTGTGGTTGTAATGTTGTATTTTTGTGGTTGTGGTTTTTGTTGTAGTTGTGGTTGTGGTATTTTTGTGGTTGTGGTTGTGGTATTTGTTGTGGTTGTGGTTGTGGTTTTTGTTGTGGTTGTGGTATTTGTTCTGGTTGTGGTATTTGTTGTGGTTGTGGTTGTGGTATTTGTGGTGGTTGTGGTTGTGGTTGTTGTTGTTGTTGTAGTTGTGGTTGTGGTGTGGTTGTGGTTGTTGTTGTTGTGGTTGTGGTTGTGGTATTTGTTGTGGTTGTGGTATTTGTTGTGGTTGTGGTTGTGGTTGCGGTGGTGGTGTGGTTGTGGTATTTGTATTTGTTGTGGTTGTGGTATTTGTTGTGGTTGTGGTATTTGTTGTGGTTGTGGTATTTGTTGTGGTTGTGGTATTTGTTGTGGTTGTGGTTGTGGTTATGGTTGTTGTTGTGGTTGTGGTGTGGTTGTGGTTGTGGTATTTGTTGTGGTTGTGGGATTTGTTGTGGTTGTGGTATTGGTTGTGGTATTTGTTGTTGTGGTATTTGTTGTGGTTGTGGTTATGGTTGTGGTTGTGGTGTGGTTGTGGTTGTGGTATTTGTTGTGGTTGTGGTATTTGGTGTGGTTGTGGTTGTGGTGTGGTATTTGTTGTGGTTGTAGTATTTGTTGTGGTTGTGGTTGTGGTATTTGTTGTGGTTGTGGTTGTGGTATTTGTTGTGGTTGTGGTTGTGGTTGTGGTTGTGGTTGTGGTTGTGGTTGTGGTATTTGTTGTGGTTGTGGTATTTGTTGTGGTTGTGGTTGTGGTTGTGGTGTGGTTGTGGTATTTGTATTTGTTGTGGTTGTGGTATTTGTTGTGGTAGTGGTTGTGGTTGTGGTTGTTGTTGTGGTTGTGGTTGTGGTATTTGTTGTGGTTGTGGTATTTGTTGTAGTTGTGGTTGTGGTATTTGTTGTGGTTGTGGATGTGGTATTTGTTGTGGTTGTGGCTGTGGTTGTGGTTGTGGTATTTGTTGTGGTTGTGGTATTTGTTGTGGTTGTGGTTGTAGTATTTGTTGTGGTATTTGTTGTGGTATTTGTTGTGGTTGTGGTTGTTGTTGTGGTTGTGGTTGTTGTTGTGGTTGTGGTTGTGGTTGTTGTTGTGGTTGTGTTTGTTGTTGTGGTTGTGGTTGTTGTTGTGGTATTTGTTGTGGTTGTGGTTGTGGTTGTGGTATTTGTTGTGTATTTGACCCCGTGGAAAAAAGTTATTATCAAAATTGTTCAGAGTACAAAAAAGAAATGTCGATTTTTTACCATATTTTATAACTTTTGGTACACTTTGACTACGAAAAGCAAATTGATATGGGTATTAAATTAAAGAGGACAGTGTATAGAAGACTTTAGAAAACACCGCACATCGTTATCACTCTTTGTTCCGGAGATATTGGCGTTACAGTGAATAGGCCAAATTTGGGTCTTCAATAGGGGGTGGTGTTTCATGATTTGTATTATTTCTTTTTTTTCTATTAATTATTTTTTAAATTATTTTTTAATTTTTTTTTTTTTATGAGGAATAAGCGCTCACAAGCTGTCAAAATCGAGTTAGTAGAGAGAGATTCAAGACTCTACTTGAAGCCCTTAAGCAGCTCGCGAATAGCTAGAGTAGTAGCTTGTAGTTGTGGTGATAGTTGTGTGATGGTTGTGGTTGTGGTGATAGTTGTGTGATGGTTGTGGTTGTGGTGATGGTTGTGGTTGTGGGGATGGTTGTGCTTGTGGTGATGGTTGTGGTTGTAATGTTGTATTTTTGTGGTTGTGGTATTTGTTGTAGTTGTGGTTGTGGTATTTTATGTGGTTGTGGTTGTGGTATTTGTTGTGGTTGTGGTTGTGGTATTTGTGGTGGTTGTGGTATTTGGTGTGGTTGTGGTATTTGTTGTAGTTGTGGTTGTGGTATTTGTTGTGGTTGTGGATGTGGAATTTGTTGTGGTTGTGGCTGTGGTTGTGGTTGTGGTATTTGTTGTGGTTGTGGTATTTGTTGTAGTTGTGGTTGTTGTATTTGTTGTGGTATTTGTTGTGGTTGTGGTTGTTGTTGTGGTTGTTGTGGTTGTGGTTGTGGTTGTAATGTTGTATTTTTGTGGTTGTGGTTTTTGTTGTAGTTGTGGTTGTGGTATTTTTGTGGTTGTGGTTGTGGTATTTGTTGTGGTTGTGGTTGTGGTTTTTGTTGTGGTTGTGGTATTTGTTCTGGTTGTGGTATTTGTTGTGGTTGTGGTTGTGGTATTTGTGGTGGTTGTGGTTGTGGTTGTTGTTGTTGTTGTAGTTGTGGTTGTGGTGTGGTTGTGGTTGTTGTTGTTGTGGTTGTGGTTGTGGTATTTGTTGTGGTTGTGGTATTTGTTGTGGTTGTGGTTGTGGTTGCGGTGGTGGTGTGGTTGTGGTATTTGTATTTGTTGTGGTTGTGGTATTTGTTGTGGTTGTGGTATTTGTTGTGGTTGTGGTATTTGTTGTGGTTGTGGTTGTGGTTATGGTTGTTGTTGTGGTTGTGGTGTGGTTGTGGTTGTGGTATTTGTTGTGGTTGTGGGATTTGTTGTGGTTGTGGTATTGGTTGTGGTATTTGTTGTTGTGGTATTTGTTGTGGTTGTGGTTATGGTTGTGGTTGTGGTGTGGTTGTGGTTGTGGTATTTGTTGTGGTTGTGGTATTTGGTGTGGTTGTGGTTGTGGTGTGGTATTTGTTGTGGTTGTAGTATTTGTTGTGGTTGTGGTTGTGGTATTTGTTGTGGTTGTGGTTGTGGTATTTGTTGTGGTTGTGGTTGTGGTTGTGGTTGTGGTTGTGGTTGTGGTTGTGGTATTTGTTGTGGTTGTGGTATTTGTTGTGGTTGTGGTTGTGGTTGTGGTGTGGTTGTGGTATTTGTATTTGTTGTGGTTGTGGTATTTGTTGTGGTAGTGGTTGTGGTTGTGGTTGTTGTTGTGGTTGTGGTTGTGGTATTTGTTGTGGTTGTGGTATTTGTTGTAGTTGTGGTTGTGGTATTTGTTGTGGTTGTGGATGTGGTATTTGTTGTGGTTGTGGCTGTGGTTGTGGTTGTGGTATTTGTTGTGGTTGTGGTATTTGTTGTGGTTGTGGTTGTAGTATTTGTTGTGGTATTTGTTGTGGTATTTGTTGTGGTTGTGGTTGTTGTTGTGGTTGTGGTTGTTGTTGTGGTTGTGGTTGTGGTTGTTGTTGTGGTTGTTTTTGTTGTTGTGGTTGTGGTTGTTGTTGTGGTATTTGTTGTGGTTGTGGTTGTGGTTGTGGTATTTGTTGTGTATTTGACCCCGTGGAAAAAAGTTATTATCAAAATTGTTCAGAGTACAAAAAAGAAATGTCGATTTTTTACCATATTTTATAACTTTTGGTACACTTTGACTACGAAAAGCAAATTGATATGGGTATTAAATTAAAGAGGACAGTGTATAGAAGACTTTAGAAAACACCGCACATCGTTATCACTCTTTGTTCCGGAGATATTGGCGTTACAGTGAATAGGCCAAATTTGGGTCTTCAATAGGGGGTGGTGGGGGAAGCAAGCGGTGGCACTCGATATGATAATATGGAAAATGCTTCCCTAAACCCCTTCTAAACGATGGTGTAAAGAAAGTTTAGTATTTAATTTTTCCCCCCTTTTTTGCTTATTTGTACTGGCCTATTTGACGACAATTTCGTTTTATAAAATTTACGTTTCGTCGTTTAAACTTCTTATTATTTTTTTCTTCTAGTAAACTCTGTGAAATTTCATTGTATTATTTTTTCTTACTAGTTGAAAGAATCTTTATTATATTCACTCTCAAAATCTGTATTCTCATTTTTTCATTTTTTATTGATTTAAAAAATCAGATATCAAAACACTATATTTTTGTTTTAGAATCTGTATTACAAAATCCGCTTTAACATTTTTATTTATTACAGTATCCGCAATTTTACTCCACTAACATCTTATTACCCTAAACCATAAAAAATATAAATTAAATTCTTTTGAAATAAACTAACACTTACTTAAATATTTTTATGATTGATTTGAATGTTTTATTAAGTGTTATATTACTACCTACTTATTTCTCGTTTTATTTTATAAATTTCTTTTTGTAGATGTTCAGCCTATTTGCTGACCGTATCGTTAGTCGAACTGCTCGATGTTCTTGAAAGAGAAGGTTTCAAGACGGTTAAAGTAAATCGAAGCGGGAACCACAACGTTTGGATACTTCATAAGGATAGAAACTCAGATAGATTAATACAAATTAACAATATCAAAAATCAAGTAAGACATTTTTGTTAATATATTATAATTTTATATTTGGAAAGATTCATTTAGATAACTATTTAGATAAGTTACTATATCTATTTGAAGACCGACAAATCAAAACAAACGTTTATTTTTATTGGAATAAATATGGTTGCCTTAGCGTAGCAATAACAAATAATTTCGAGGTGAATCGTCGCCGACGGGACGCTACTTGATTATATAAATGATAAAAAAAATTTAATGTTGCACTTGACGTGAAAGATTAATGATTTACAGTTCGCCGACTACATTTTAGTTTAGAACTTTTCTTTTAGCGTTATAAACAAATATTATCGAAATCATTGAGATAGAAATGGGCTAGTAAGGAATATACTCGGTGATCTCTACTCAATTTAATTTTTTAATTTTTTTTAATTTTGTATTTTATTTCGTGAAAACATTGAGACAAAGCCTCTTTGCTTGTGACCGGATGGAATTTAAAAATTAATTGTAAAACACTGTTTGGTTGTTCGAGTTTTTTGTATTGGTCATCATGTCTTGGCTCTCTCTCTTCCTCTTTCTCTGTTGTTAAATATTCTATTATATTTTTATTTCAGACCGTTCAGATAAGCAAAGAAAACTTAATGATTGAAGAAAACAGTTCGAGTTGTTCATTTGGAAAATTCGATAAATATAACTTGAGCCAATTCTACAAGCCGAGTATGAAATCCGAAAAATCTCAGACACCAGCTCGTTTAAGTTTGTTAGGAGGTGGTGATTTCACGAACGTCTACAGCGTTTACAGTCAGTGTGACGATGAACAATCTAGAATGGTGAACGAGGTTGTAATTGCACATAACCAAAAAAATACCAACCACGAAAAACCTGTAAAATTACAAAAAGATTTTCAAAATCAGATGAATTTAAACGATATTGTTAACTCAGTCGATATCGGTTGCCAATTTAGTGCAAGCAATACTATATTGAAAACAGATAAATATTATGATTTTAAGAAAATCGATAAAACCATTTACGATATTAATATCGATAAAAAGAAAAATTCAAATTTTACAATTTCAGATAAAAATTATCCAGAAACAACTGTAGCGAAAGATAACTATGAAATAATGGTAGAAAGAAATGGCGATATATTTTTGAATGTTAAATCAGAAACAACTCTAACCACAGTCAATAATAAAATTGTTTCAAATTCGATTGTCGATAAAGCCGATAGTTTTTTAAACATTGGTTTAAACGGCCTGGCAGGCAATTCCAAAGAAAACATTTCTGATGAGAATCACGATATACTGGTTAAACTAGAAAAACGTTTTAAAACAGAGCATGAATATTTTTCGAATGTTCGTATAAAAAAATCAAAGAAGAAGGAGAAATGTCTAAAAAAGTCAATTGATAACATTAAAAAATCAAATTCTAATAGTGGAACGTTGTTAGTTAATTTCGAAGATGATTTTGAAGAATGTGGAAGGAATACAAACGATATAGATAATGACATAAAAGATAATCAAAGTAAAAATAAATTATTGTTAAATAATTTAAGTTTTAAAGATACTATAAATTACTGTAATAAAATTGATATCTTGGATAAAATATCAAATTTGACTCTAGCGCAATCCTCCGAATCTTTAAATTTTTACGATGCGCTCGATACAAGTTCAGCCATATCTACACAAGATAGTTTTAAAAGTATTATAAATGAAGAATATCGTTTTAACGGTATCAAAAGAATCGATGCTAAGGTAAAGACAAAAAATATCGAAAGTAATAAACTATTTCGTAATACCGTTAGTACATATGATATTAATAAGTTCAACAAAGATAAAATTGTTAATAGTTCGAAACAATTTCATGTTACCTATAATCATAGTAATAAGGAAAGTTTGAAGAAAGCTAAGTATACCGATAAAATCAGCTATAATAAATGTTTCGTTGAGAAAGTAGACAAATTAGAGAAAATCAGTAATTTAAAAAATAGTCATGAAAGTATTGCATTTGACGAACGTAAAACAATCGATTGCTCAAAAAATTACTTACATTTGGATAGTTCTGTAAAATCCGGTAAAACTGCCAAGAAAGCGAATCCTGCTATTGATTATTTAACTCCTGATAATAAGCGTGATATTTTCAAAGAGAAAATGCAGATGACCTTAAGCAAACAACAATGTGATTTTAAAAGTCGGTTAAATCAGCGTGCTGAAAGTTTACCAATTAATCAAAAACAACATAAGTTTTTTTCCACTGCTCGACAGAAAAGTGCTCTAGGGCGGTTGAATGAACCTATTAGAAATTCAAAGGATATTAGGGAATTAAAAGCAACAAATATATTTAATAGGAGTTTAATACATAATTTTGTTACTAAGGAGAGAGTTTCAGCTGTTTCAAAATTTCAACCCAATCGCAATCTGAGATTTGGAAATTACAAGATGAAAAATTATCTATATGGCTCAGACCAAATATGATTACTCGATGAGTGATAAATATTATAAAAGAAAAATAAAGAATATAAATCGACTTTATATTTATTTATTATTTATATAAATTGTAGAATAAATTAAAAATTGTGACACATAGCTGATTTTGTTGAGTTTAAAAAGCTGATTGCAAATTTAGTTTTCCTTGTTGGCCCCAGCTCTAATACGACTGCTGCATACAATATTAGGAAACAACATTATTTTAAATAACATTCCTGGGTTGACAGAAAAGAATGAAATGGTGTTTCGGAGTCAATTCTTTAAGCCCAGGAAAATGAACCATGTTTTGCCATTTTTTAATAATTTTCTTCAATTGTAAAGAAATTATAACTTATGCAAATTATTAGAAAAATAAATAGTGGCTGACCACAAGTGACACATTTTTGGCGGCATGTCCCAAGGGCAAAAAAATTATCCTATGGAAATTATCTGAAACAGGGCTTTATTCTTTTTCCTGTTTTGAGGAAAAAGAGTTCCTGCTTTGATGTTTCTGGGCCGAGAGATAAGAAGAAAATTAATGGGGTCCTACAAAACATACGTCTTTTGCTGAGCTTTAAAATTTCTTTGATGATAATAATTTAAACTATTATGCTTAAAAATTAAGTAACGCTGCTTCCGAGCCAAACACATGTATAAACGAATACCGTAGAAACAGAATTTGGTTTGCTGTTTTCTCAGCGACTATTGGTCCTTGAGAAAAGTCGAATGTGTCGTTTTGTAGCAAATAATTTTTTGTTGTATCCAATGTCCTCAATCTTTAAGTATACTTACTTTATAAGATCTTTTTTGCCCGAAATTATAGCATTGCTGTGAATATAATAGCAATATCAACAATTGACTTTAACGTGAGTAACGTTGTTTTTTCTTTATTCTTGCTAAAATAAATTGGCATTACAAACCTTCTTCGTCTCGTTTAGTTTGTCTCGATATAAATTAGCACATTTAAATCATAGTTGAATTAAATATTAGTTTCAAATCTCCTAGTAATGTATTCTTGAGAGAGGATATTAATAAAACAACATGCCAAGTTGAATCACAGCCAATAAGCAAGTTGTGTAGATCAGGTGACTAGAAAGAGGCACCTGATAGTTTAAAACTCGTTTTATGTGTCATTTAATAAAAAAAAAAAAAAAACTGATCTATGCAATAAAAAATATAATTCAATCATATTGAGGTTACAAGATAGTTTTACAATTAGATATTATTAATGAAATCTAGAGATTTATTGAAGGTATGTCCTGGACAGCAAATTTTAAGGCGCTAACATTGACCAAGCAACAGCATTCATCTAGGTCTCACCCCTGTTAGGGGCATGAGTTTAAATGCAATAAGAATATCATCAAAAAAAGTGGCTATACGATTCATTTTTTTCCTATTAAAATACTGAATAAGAATGGTCTTATGGTATACTTTAAAGAAAAAAATATTCTATCTATACACACATTCCTTACTTCTTTCGAGTCAAGCTCTTTTGGTTGACGACCTTCAAAAACAAGTCTTCTTATTTCAAAGAATTATTTAAATTCTAAAGATTTGATTTCTTATTCTTAAAACGTGGAACAAACTTTATACATGCAAAGTAAATTTAAATCATTTATAACTATATAAGAACAACATAATTTAGAATTTTATAATAATAGAAGAATTATTTAACATAATTTTATATAAAAGTATATTATAAAGGGTGTCCCAAAATTAACGCATATTTTGAATTAAATAGATACACACAGTTTTTAGTCTTTAGATTGTTATTTTTTTATTGAATCATAAAATACACAGGATAGGGTTATTTATAGAATATCACATTGGGCAAATGGCCTCCACTGCTTTGCTGGCACATATGCACTCTTTTGTCTAAATTTTCCATGACCATCTTGCATAAATGTGGCTGAATTTAGTTGATGCAGTGTTTAATTTCTTCCTGTAATGCATGTGTGGTTGTAGGCTTATTGACATAGACCTTTAACTTCAAATAACCCCATATAAAGAAATCTAATGGTGTTAAATCACACGATCTAGGGGGTTAAATTAAATAAATACATTAAATAAATTAAATTAAATTAAATAAATGTATCGGGTTAAATCACGATCAGTAACAAAAACACGTAGCTGTATCGTGTAACGCTCCATTTTTACTAACCCTAAACTCTCAGTTGTCAAATTGTTTTTTTTTCAGGATTGCCAACAATTTACTGCACAAATAGCGGCAAATTTAAATCTTGCGTTAATTTTGGCACACCCTTTATAAAAGAAATAATTTTGTGCAAGATAACGAAATGTTTGAATTTTATTGATCCAAATGATATTGAGTCATCAAACAAAAAAACGTGAAATCCCATAACATGTGGCCTATGGTGGTAATGTACAACTAATTTTAGTTCTGCTAAGACCGTTAACTCTGACTGTTAGAGTGTTAACTCTGACTGTAAGACTGTTAACTCTGACTGTAAGACTGTTAACTCTGACTGTAAGACTGTTAACTCTGACTGTAAGACTGTTGAATCTGACTGTTAGACTGATAACTCTGACTGTTAGACTGTAAGACTGTTAACTCTGACTGTAAGGCTGTTAAATCTTATTATTAGACTGTAATACTGTTAACTCTTACTGTTAGACTGTTAACTCTGACTGTAAGACTGTTAACTCTGACTGTAAGACTGTTAACTCTGACTGTAAGACTGTTAACTCTGACTGTTAGACTGATAACTCTGACTGTTAGACTGTAAGACTGTTAACTCTGAACTAAGGCTGTTAAATCTTATTATTAGACTGTAATACTGTTAACTCTTACTGTTAGACTGTTAACGCACGAATATTAGAATATCTTTTTAATTGAATTAATTCAAAATTGTTGATGCAAGTCCTTTTTCCATCAAGCGATAATTAATATATTATTGATATTATAGAGATGCATTTAAAAAAGGCAAAACAAGTTTTTGGTTACAACACAGTTTTACCTTTTAGGGACACCTACCCGCATCTTCTAAACAATATTCTACTTGTTCTTCCAAAGTCACATTTCAATATCATACTCCATTACAATTATTATGCAGCTATCTCATCTTAATATCATTTAAGTATTTGTATTCGAATTAATGCTGGTATTTAAATTTAGAATTTGTTTCCCCACTCTGCTGGATATCGAAAGACCGAGCCTCCTCGTTCTTTTATATTATCCCCACTTCCAACAGCAAAAACTAATCCGACCGCTTTCTTGATTATCATGTGACAAGAACACACTACTTCAATCTATACAAGTCATTTACATTCTCACACACAAACACATATTCATTACAGACCAATACTCTAACACAGTTGCATTGTTACTCTAGATCTAACACACACGAATGAATAACTAAGATTTCTGGTTTACCGCCACTACGTTCCTCAGCTTTATCACCTGATCCAAACCATCCTCCCCTCTTGCATATTATTAAATGGTTTTTAGTTTTATTTAGTTCTTAGTTCAGTATCAATGATACTGTCACCGGATAGCACAAACATTTATCTGTAGATAATTTGTTTATCAAAAGTTAAATTCGAAAGTGATGTTTTAGATCTTTTTTTTTTATCTATTCTGTTTGGTTTAAAAAATAAACGTTTCTCTCCAACATAATTTTATAAATCAATAATTTAACTGGTTTATTTATTTATTTTCAGTTGCCAGTAAAAGTAGAATCAAATAATCGATCTTATGTATTACATATAAACAGAATTATTATTAAATATTTATTAAATTAATTTTTGTTATCAATATTTCTTCATCAATGGCGACAAAAGAAAAGGTAAGAATTAGTTTTTATTTTTATGTAGGAAAACTCTTTTGAAACGAAGTTCCTTATGGCACGTTCTGGAGCCCGGGAGTGAATCCGAAATAAACGACCGTCACAAAACCAAGCGTCACGAAATCTACCGATGACGATAACTTCAGTAAAAGATGACCGAGTTAGTTGAAATTTGGTACACTTGTTCATTTTACCAATGCCCAGGCTGAGTTCGTTGGACAACGTTATCCGCCCAAGCGTTCACGCGCAACGCTCGCGTAAACGCAAGCTTCAAATTTAAAATTGGAATTTTAGGACGGGAAAAAATTCTAACTTCATCTATTTAATGAGACAAACAACTTTTTTAAATAATTTGTTTTAGTAAAACGAACACCGACACTGCTATGAAGTGATAAGGATCGCTAAATTTATTAAAGCGGATCTAAACGTTTAAAATAAAGAAACAAATATCTTACATTCTAACGTACAAGCATACGTTTTTGAGTAGGGAAGAGATATATTTTATAATATTTTAAATTAGTAGGCCCAGGGCCGTCCCTAGGGGTTTAGGCGCCCGGGTCAAAAGCACATGTGGCGCCCCCCTTTATTACCAAATTCACCTATAGTATTTTAAGACGGGGGCCTGGCGACGCCCCCTAGACGTGGCGCCCGGGTCAGCTTGACCCGGTTGACCCCCCCTAGGGACGGCCCTGAGTAGGCCTGGTAGGTAGAAAACAGTCCTATTTCCTACCAACTACATACATACTCTTTAAGTATAAACTCATCATGATTAACTTTTTTCTCAATATTTTATACATACCTATGTATTTTAAGATGCTTGCTTTAATGATACAAATAATGCTTTTATTTGCCTTAATTCCGCTAGGTACAAACCGTTATTTACTTATAATTTTGTGTCTTTTCTAACTCCACCATGTATAAGTAGTTAGCAACGTATACGTACTTAGCAGTGTGATTTTATAATCTACCTACATTTAATGAAAATGCCACACGTATTATATTTTTTTTTATTATGTGCGTCTGGATCTGTCCGTGAGAGATTTGGAATGAAACCTTCGTTTGGGCATCTGACTACAAATTGGCTAACTAATTATGAAATTTTAATAGAAACTGCTCCTCGCAGATACCCCACACTAGGAGAGTAACAGCGGGATTAACAAACCCTCTCTAGATGCCCTAAACTGAGTGCGAAACAACGTGATTAAAAATTCTTTACAAACTCTAGGTTAATTACAAAAATTAATTCAACTCGGCTATTTTAGTCTGAATTTCTTGAGATTAAAGTAATTTTATTACGGTGAGCAAATCACAAAAGCAGTTGCAATTACTTTAACAATAAGACTGTAAGAAGAATAATAATGTTTCTAGAGATACATTGTCTGAGTTATATAATACTTTACCTGTAATACATATATGTTAAGCTGAGTGGTCTACTGTCATGTCTGTAGGTATACAAGTATCATAATAAATAGTAGTACATATTTCGCTTTCTTTTTTATTATTTTTGCATTATTGCCAGTTTGTCAATGATTGTCTGCGCTTTAATAATGAAAGCTTTTTTTTACCGATATAGCAACAACATATGTGTTCTCTGATGATACAAACTATAACACTAGATTATTTATACTCGTAATATTCACTAATATATTTATACCTCACTATTACATACTATACAACTACATCACTTTATTGTTAAGTAGTCCTTTAATTTGAGTTCATATATACAAAGTTGTACATATACCAATTTAAAAAAAAAGCATTCTATAATTGTAACTAATTTGATTTATTCTTCTATCAGAAAAAAAAATGTAAAAGAACTAATTTTCTTTATTTCCATAATAAAAAAAATTAACATTCTACTGTATAATAGAAGTTGAACAAAATTTAATGACTAAAATGTTTAATATATTTAAAAACTAGACTTTTAATGGTTCAAAATAACTATATATAATTTGTTTAAGTAAAGTGTTGGTTCTTTATCCTAATTCAAACGATCCTTGGGAGAAAGGGTGGTAATATGATTTTATTTTCGGGTAAAATATCCCTCTTGAAAACGATATTATACTTTTAATGTGTTTAAAGCTATTTTCCTCCATTTTTATTAAGGGGGCTAAATATTAAGGGGGTTTGGAAAGCAAGTAGAGAGTGGTTTTTGTGAAATAACGAGGTACGTGATGTGAACACAAGTGTTTTCATGTAGGGTTTGTTTTTAGTTTAGCTTGGCAACACTGGTTTATCAGTCATTAGTTGTTTGAAGGCGGGAAAGCGTTAGCGAAACTGTCATATAAACCCACCCTCACTTACATATTTGTGTTTTATAAACAAGAGAAATCAATTTCGACGCCAAATAATCTCTAACTATTCTAGGAAGGTCAATATTGTAAAGTCGTGGCATGGAATAACTAATAAATAAATAGTAATTGATATATTTGTTGAAAAACATGTCACATAACTAGGTATTACTAGCTAATATAAAGTAAGCAAATGCGCTCGTAATATTGAGGCATAATTTGTTATGAATCATAAAAATAAGAAAAATTAACGTATTTTAAGATCGTTAATTTGGTTTTGTTACTTTTTATTATAGAGAATTAAGGTACGTTTTCCTAGACGCGACTCCAGTGATAGACGCTGAGCGAAAGTCGCCCAGGGACTATCGTGGAGGAAAATTTGGATGTTAAGAGTCGCTCAGCTAGGAAAACGGTAACATGCGAACTCAGAAGATTCACGGACATGCGAAGTCCTCAGTGATAATCGCTGAGCGACTATCGCTTGTGCGTCTATCGTTGGAGTCACGTCTAGGAAAATAAAGCTTTACAGTCGTTTAACTAATTGACGTTTAATTCACACTTGTAACTTTTAACCCTATAAACATGTTCAAGTAAGTAAAATAGTCTGCCAATTAATTAGTGTGGCACATAGCTTCCTCGCATCCTATCACGTACTTTACTTACGTTTTGCTTTTACGGTTTATTATTGTATAATTTATTTACTTTGTTCCCCCCTTTTAAAGGCTCTACACACGACCCGACACGACCAAACTCCTCTCTTTATGGGGAGTTTGGTCGTGTCAATCGAGGGTGGGGAGCTCCCGACGGTCGGGCGGTAGGTCGTCTCGTTCGACCAACCACCCGACCGTCGGGTAGGCCGTGTGTAGGCTTGTCGGCGGACTAAAACTGCCGGACCCGACGGTCGGGTGGTTGGTCGTACGAGACGACCTACCGCCCGACCGTCGGGTCCGGCAGTTTTAGTCCGCCGACAAGCCTACACACGCTCCAACTATCGTCGGGCCAACCCCGTTCGCCCTGACGCGACGGTTGGGTGGTCGTGTGTAGGGCCTTTTAGGAATAACCTGTCAAAAGTATAATTTATTATAAGAATAGTAGTATCAATTGAGCAATATTTTATGTGCGCAGACGGTTGAAATTAATATGAGACCATTTGTGGGCTACTTTGGACAAACCATCCAAGGATTTTTAAAGATTTGTTTTCTTTAAAAAAAGTGTTTATGCGCATGTGGAAAAGAAAACAATATGTGCAGAAGGTTGAAACTATTACAATAGTATCTTCAAAAGTACTCATTTAATTTTTATGAAATTTGGATGATTGTTCGGAAGTAGCTCGAAGATAGCAACCAGATTAATTTCAGCCGTCTGCGCTCTTTAACTTTTGCTAAATTGGTACTTTAATTCATGTAATAAATCAAAACAATTTTGAGATTTAAAAAACGGGGGAAACAGTTAAATAAATTAGACATTATTGGGTTGTAAAAGCATAACATCAATAAAATTCGTAATAGGATGCGAGGAAGCTATATTCCTCACTAATTGGCAAACTGTTTTACATGAATTAAAGCATCAATTTAGCAAAATTTAAAAAGCGCAGACGGTTGATATTAATCTTGGGCTATCTGCGGGCTACTTTCGACAAACCATTCAAATTTTATAACAATCTGATGAGTACTTTTTAAATGTTTGTGTATGAGTGTGTGAAAGAGAAACAAATGGAGTCGGAAGGTTGATACTTAAATGGGACTAATTATGACCTACCAACCAAATTTCATCAAAATCGAAACAGTAGATTTTAGATAAGTTTGTTCCCAAAAATGTTGGACAGACAGCCACGAGACCAGTTGTTTTGGTGAATGGAAGCAATGTGTGCAAAAATTAAATGAATACAGAAGAATCGGTGGGCTAACTTTGACGTATCATTCCAAATTTCATCAAAATCAGTCAAGTAGATTTTAAAATATGGGCGTTCTCAAAATAGTTGTCGTCTTGATGGAGTAATATGAGACAACAAATTTTCCCATTTGTTAAATTTTGAATTTGGAGTTATAAAAAAGTCATTCTTCAAAATGGCAATTATTTTAATGTTATATAATAATCCTAGATTAGTTTTATATTTTACTGTGGCACAATTTTAAACTTTTAATACTGAAATATATATTTTTTTTAATTAGGATTGCACGACCAGTTATAACGTTTCTGCTAATGATCTTATGCAAATTTTACGTATTATATGTTACTAGAATTTGAATCCGGTACCTTTTAAGCCATAGGCTCTAGCCACCATACCATGTGGGTATCCACAGAGTGAGTTGGTTTCCACTGCAAATTAACATATATGTAGTGGGGACATTGTAATGAGCAAGCTAACCGACCCAAATTGCCTTTATCAAGATAAACTACGAATCGATATGCCACAAACTGGTGGTAAACCTAATAATAGATCACATGCTGACATATAAACACAGGGCTTTTGTTAAAGAAACAATGGATTATAATATGTTATTTGGACCATCTCAAAATAAAATAATTATCATAAAATGTCCATTCACTCTGACAACTTAATTTATTCATAATCCTTTAAAAAACTAGATTCGTACCAGTATTATGCCCTCTCTTAGTCAATTAAATCAAATAAAAGGCCCCTTGGTGCGTATCAAAATTTGGGTTTTTGACGGTAGATATTACCCAGTTAGTATATTTCCTTACCCCAACTTGATTTAGAAAAGACAGTCATAAAATATCACTAATTTAACTTTTTGTATTTTGTGGTATTTTCCAGAGTGTCTACCAGTATCAGACTGGGTTTGGTAATGAGTTCGCCTCAGAAGATCCCAGGTGTCCAGGTTCATTACCCAAAGCCCAGAACAACCCGCAAAGATGTCCCTACGGCTTATACGCTGAACAACTCTCAGGCACAGCCTTTACCGGTAAATAACCTTCTCTCTTCCCTAACTATAAGCTCGTCTGAACCCAGCTGAGACCCGGTTAAGAAAAAAGGATGATGCAACTACCACTTCCTTGTTTGTTATTGATACAAATTAGAACAAATACTAGAGTACGAAACCAAAGTATAGAAAGGACTTCATTAAAATATTATGGTAATGTAAGGCCACAGTTTAAACATTTCAGCATCATGTCTGTATTATAATTTATTCTATATTTAAAGTCTTATCTGATCTAATCTCTGAAAGAGTATATATCTTTGGAATCAAATTTGAATTGTTGAATCTATTACATTACAGAGAATTCGATTCAAATGTGAATTTATGCGCATAAATCTAACTCTTGCATGCCAACAATGCCACTGCAGCATCCTAGTAAAAGAGAAATGAAATTACATTGCCTAGTCCTGCTGATTTTTGAATTTAAAGAAGGATACTCCTGTAAAGTCTACTAGAAAATGTTTTAACAATTTAATCTTCTAAATGTAAAAAATAATATAATATCTTTATATTTTTCAGTTTCTTTTGTTTACTTTCGAATATTATTTCTGATATGCTTTTACGTAGAATATTCTTTACAATGTGCTCTTTGCAAAATTTGTTTTTTAGCTCCAAGATCTGAAAACCAAAGATCGTGGCTGTATAGGATAAGACCGTCAGTCCTTCATGAACCCTTCAAAAGGATCGATAGAGGAAGTTTCTCAAACGATTGGAATGACAATGCCCCCAACCCTAATCAGGTAATGTTGAGCATAATCGCAATTTTAAATTTTCACTTATTAACTTATCAATTAAACAAGACTTCATTTAGAGGAATTCATTATTTTAATCATAGCATCAGCTTGAATGAAAATGCAACTTAGAGACAGGTTTTATAAATAGCTCTTTGAACTTATCTAGCGAGCATTTTTGGAGAAGTGACTTTTACTGGTAATTTTACTATGACAATATTATTTTCAATGAATTTATGGTTTTCATTCTTATTTTTCTTAGTGTAACTTCTTTTATGTTTACAGATGCGATGGAAGCCATTCCACATTGAAGCAAAGAAGACTGACTGGATCGAAGGTTTGAAAACTGTTTGTGGAGCTGGTGATGCCAGAACAAGAAATGGATGTGCTGTTCATATTTATACGTGTAACACCAGCATGGATCGCAAGGCTTTCTACAATTCCGATGGAGATTTACTTATTGGTAAGACGGTGAAACTTTTCAAAATTATCTAATCACTTAGGAGGATGAACAGTAGTGATATGGGAAGGAAAAATAATTCTATGATCGATGCACTAATCCAAATTTCAACCACTAATCTTTAGTTGTCTGATCAATAATAAATAAATATGCATTCGTATCAATTAGAAAATAATAATAATCAGGCCGGTATCACACTCATCGCCGTCACGCTCTCATTGTATGCTATACATTTCGGTCATCGCCGACACATAAAACACTTTTGTGTTATACTTTAATAAAATCTCCAGGGCCATGTAGCAAGTGCGTTTCTTAAGATTACTTTTAAGACTTTACTTGAACCGAAAACCAATACTGAAATCACATGCAGGACACAAATGAACCGACATGAATAGCCGCTATAAATTACTTTATCGCCCTCCACTTGTAAACAGCCCTGGGGCCTGTAAAATTGCATGCTTTATCTTTACAGGGCCGCTAGTAGTTCGAGAAGCGGCCGCATCCTGGCCGGGCCGCGTCGTGCAGGAAGCGCTAGTAGTTCTTAGCGTCAGCTGTTCAATTAGTAACAATCAATATTTTTATAACTGCGGTTTGTTTTGGTACTGATGTAACCTTAATATGCATTTATTGTTTTGAAGATTACGTTTGCATGTTTAGTAATTAGTTTACATGTGGTGGGCGATAAAATAGTGTACGCACCACGAAAAATAAGCGACATGACAGGCCTCGGGCGTTAAACGCACTCGTTTCAAACTTCGCCCTCGGCCTGTAATAACGCCCTTACTGCTCTAGGTACATAAATAGCTATTAAAGACTTCTTGACTCTAGATCTAAACTTACTTTAAACAGCATTCTAAATATCTTTATTACTATTACAAAAATTATTTGAACGTACGGTCTTGACCTGTGGTGATCCACTAAGCCGTCTGAATTCTACTAAATCCAATCCCTCCTGTCAATAATTTACCCTAACATCACCAACGCACTATCCTATATTATAAACCAACATATCCATATCCAAACTTATAAACCACAATACCCAAAATGTTCCTTCCACCCATAATATTGAATCCTTTTAACATGGATATGATTTTGAGCTGGGGGACAGAATAAATTTCCGTTTAGCAAAAAAGACATGAAATATGTATGTAAGTTTATTAGGAATAAAATTCTAAGGGTTATGGCGTTTGTCCGGTGCATATCGGAACAGTAGAACAGTAGTTGTAGTTGTGGGGGGGGGGGGGGGGACGGGTCGCAACTGGGGCGCGCGAGCGGCTGCTGGAGCGGTAACGAAAAGTGAAGAGAGTGAGACGTGGGGCAGGTAGCCGAACGGGAGGGGAGGGGTGCGTAAGGGGGGGGGGGAGAGATTACCGAGAGCGGGCAGACTCAATTGAACAACTCCTATATCCTCCTAACTCCCTGTTACACGTGTAACGTTTTTGGTAACGCTTTTCGAGTTTATTTGCCATAGCCAAGACACGAAAATGTCAAAATGTGCGCACTTACTATGAAATTCGGATATAACAGGAGGTTGCTCGGTTTCATTTTTTAGTTTTAGTACTATATTTTGCCAGTAGAAGCCATGACAACCGACTTCAGAGTGTGAGGTGTAAAGGTTGCACTCTACTCAATACCCAATAACATATCCGTGATTCAATGTTCTCCAATGAAGTGGAGAAAATTTAAACACTGTCTTACCTCTGATTTTATCTATATATCAACAATATAGGTTATAAACATCGTATAAATGTATTTTTGTTTTCAAATTATGTTTGACTTTTTAGTTTAAATAAATAAATGACTATATACCTATATTTTTTTTTACTACACGTTTTCCGTCTATAATATCTATAAACTATATTATATTACAATATATTTTATTACAATCTATAAACTTACGAGTGACACTATTGATATAATTTACGATACTATTTTTTTTTTTTTATTTTTTTTTTTTTAATTGTTTATTTTATTTCCTTTTTCTTTTTTGCGCAGTTCCACAGCAAGGAGCATTAGAAATCAAAACAGAATTTGGACGGATGAGAGTAGAACCAAATGAAATTTGTGTTATCCAGGTATCAATTTCAATTTTTTTTATCTTTAACAAAGAGTAGTTTGCGCATACAAAACGTATTATTCAGTTATATAGTAATGTATTACGTTCCGCATTTGTTGGTATATTATAACTTTTAAGTGCATTTAGGTCATTCTAAAGTAATGGACTTTAACCACTGTAAAACAGTTAATAAAACACTTTGAATTCGAATACAGCGATGAGTCAATTCTCTGGCAGGATTAAGCTTCAAATAACAAGTAACTAACTTTCTTTAGTATGTAGGCCACTCTTGTCAGTTCAATTCAGTTTGTTTATTGTACTTTAAAAGAAATATTTTAATTTAGCCCTGATTTGGTTTCACTAATTCGTTATAAGCAGTACCCTGGTACTTTAAAATATTTAAATGATGATTAAATACATATTCTCTCTCTCTCTCAATGAGGCTACAACTTGTCTCAGAAAAACATATGAATACACGTTCATCATATGAACACGAAAAACATTTTACCTATATATAAGATACTTCGATTTTAAAGGGGAAAGTTTTTAGAATTCCATATACCATGTTTTATTTGATAATAAAAAATAAGATTTTATATATATACTATTTCAGATTTTACATAAATTATCCCTATTCGTATGTTTTATGTTACAGCAAGGAATACGTTTCAGCGTGGAAGTTGAAAGTCCCAGCAGAGGTTACATGTTGGAAGTCTTTGGAAATCATTTTCAGCTTCCTAATCTAGGACCTATTGGTAATTAGGTTAAAAATTGTTTAATTTTATATGCTCTCGAATAGAGAAGAGAGGTTATTCGTTTTTATACCAATAATTAAGTAAAATATGCAGTGTCTATTTGGATAAATTTGAAACAACATATTTCCAGTTTTTTAATGTCAATATCATAAAAAGTATATGAAACAAGACATTTCAAACCTATTTCAGGGATCATTCTCAAGGTATTGCTTTCGATGAAGGTCATCAGTAACAAAATGAACAGTTGCTAATGATTCACATCTTGAGCAACTTCTATGAAAATATTTTTCATATTTTTTTACACAAATTGTCTGTCATAATAACATAAATTTCATTTTACTTGGAGAGACATTGTTATGTTATTCCTTCTATGAGAATGGTCGCTGTAATGTGTTTAAAGATTTAATTCTTTCTTTTATTCTTGTTAAACTTTGTTTTCGGAAGCCTTCGCTACGGAATACCTTCCCTAAAAACGTATCTAACCAAAAGAGAATTTAAAAATCACAGGGAAGTACTTCCATCCAAGTACTTTTTAGGATATCGTAGATTATTAAGCATATACGTTATTATATTATGACAGAATATTTTTTTATTTACCCATCATGCTCTATATTAAAATAACAAAATATAAATAAATTTAGGTGGAAGGCCCCAAAAATCGAGAAAAAAAATTAAAAGGTCCCTGCTTCGATCCCCCGAGGAGTCACAGCGTCTTTTATCGGTAGTGACAACAAAGTAAATTAAATGTTTGGGGAAATTTTCATCTTCTTATAATAAGATATTTGCATGAATTATTTCACAATCTTAGGACTAGCCGTTATAGGGTGGTTGGGGGGGGGGGGGGATTTATTGTGTATATTTTAACTCATAAAATCAATAAGGAATGCAACAAAATTTAAAAAAAAATAGATATATATTTGTAACCTTCTCTTCAGGAGGTTTCATTTCATACCCCACTCAAGATTTAAAAATTTGGGTGCAGTGCCATGCGCATCCACAAAATTTGCAGTTCATAAGAAAGTAGGGCTTTCTTTCAGAAAATTTGCATTGGCCCATAGTAAGATATTAGCATTAATTATTTCAAAATTTTATCCGTCATAGGGGGGATGAGGGAGAGGATCTAATAAGGAATGCAAAATTTAAAAAAAAAGTATATATATATATATATTTGTAACCTACTCTTCAGGAGGTTTCATTTGATACCCCACTCAAAAATTTAAAAAAAATAAACAGGTTAAGTGTGTGCTAGTCAGCACACAGCGAGAGGGTCCGTAGGCAACACTGTATTGTCTAAGTAGTACCTATTAATGGTGTTTTTTAAAATGCTAAAAAGCCTACTTTGAACTATCTTATAGGTCTGATATTCTCAAAACACATAAACAAACTTCTGATAAAGTATTTTTTGCCACTGAACCGGACTAAAAACATATAAATACATAGAAAAGAGCATAGTTATAAAAAAGAAGTATTTCTCCAATAAAAGAAAATACAATTTTTTTCGTAATTTCCTAAAAGTGGTATCTTTACTTTTGGTCGAAGAATGTTAAGGAATTTTTTCAGATTTTTTGCACTTTACATAAGCGAGATAGAAGAGGGGGACACTTTTCACACCCCACTTCAAACTCACCTACGCTCGTCTGCAAAGTGTATAACCAAAAATTATATATTTTTGGTAATCTGCTCAACGTATCCTTTCCTATGATACTCACGGTTTTCAAAAAATATATATTTTTTAATCCTTAAGTTTTTTTACCCTAATTTTATAAAAAAAATTTTTTTGTTATGTCGCTATATTTTTAAAATGTGTGGGAAGGTACTATACACATATATGCCAAATTTCAAAGTGATCGGATGAAAGGTGTAGCCGTGAGAGCAGGTGACAGACGGACGGATAGACAGACACACGCAGAAAAATATAAGGGTCCTTGGTTTTGCCTACGGACCCTAAAAATTGAGTGTACCACACTTTTACGAATTGCGCATATTAAATTTTTATCTTCTCTATATTTTTCTTATGTGTGGGTCAAAAAGTTACACCAGTATTTCAAATTTCAACTTTTTACCTTAAACGGTTCGGAAGATATGAACCAAATTATGACGGACGGACAGACGCACCAACCTCAGCATAAGGGTTTCGAGAAAGTTCTACAAAACCCTAAAAAAGGATCAGTCATATCAAGAAGTTAAGTTCGTCGTTTCTAGGTTATATATCACATCCTTTACCTTTATACAATGTACAGGAAAGCAAACATTATTACCTGAACACAATTACTCGAAAAATCCTTTTTAAAACCCAATACAGGATAAGATATCTGGAAGGTAAAGATAACCTTACCTTCCTAACTCACTATGGATGACAACACATCCACCCTTTTCAATACTGTTCTTTCTATATTGATTTAAATTAATATTTAAAGAAGTGAGGAAAAAGTATGTTTTATTTGAAGAACTGTTAGTTTTCGAGGGTAAGTAGTGTCAAGCAGTTCTAACAGGTAGACAAAGGAAAGCATTCTAGAATATCAAGTAGATCCGTCCTTGACCGACAACTTACGACTCCAAAAGAACCTTTCACACGCACCTGCTATACACTTTACTATTCCAACTTTCAACAATCAGCTCCTCCCTAAAAAGATTTATTTGTTTTTCCCTGAGGTTTTTCCCAACCAGTAAACATTTATTTGTAAAAGAAACAAAAATTGAAAATTGACGTTTAAGTTTATCAATATTTCTTTATCATAACTGAATATAATTAATTTTGTTATACTTATTAAAGAATATTAATGATAAACTCTTTACTTTTTAAAGAAGGTGATAGTCAATGCTAGATTTTTAACGTTTCCTGTTTGAATTTTATCCAATAAATTTCAAATTTTTACTCAATAAATATTTTAAGATCTCAAACTATTTCTAAAATCAAGAGAACACCTTTTTTACTCCACTATTCCAAAAACAGACGGTGGATACAAAATTTACCTTGACTTGAAATAACCTGCAGCATGTGGTTCTTGGATTAAAACTGGATTTTATTGTAATTATCTCTATTCTGAGGACTAAAGTAAGATAGTAAAGATAGAAGGAAAAGTTTCTCCATGTAAAATAATTATTCAAATAAATCAAAGCAGCTTTCGGCCCCTATAAGGCCATTTTAAGTGCCGAAAAAGATGGAAGACCCTTGTGTCTGGTGTCTTGTGCCAGTGTCTGGCTTTGAATGACTCATCCCACCCTATGAGCTCTTTTGGTTGATTTAAGTTTCCACCTTTTTCGGCACTGTAAATGGCCTTATAGAGGCCGAAAGCTGCTTTGATTTATAAATAAATATTTTACGTGGAAAGACTTTTCCTTCTACCTTTAATGATGACCCCAACTCATGTTTCATATCCTATATAAAGTATAAGATGTATTATAAATCTGCTCGAAATAAACTTTAGTACACATAATCCACTGATTAAATTAATGACTTTACAGGAGCTAATGGACTGGCGAATCCACGAGATTTCCTTACACCGGTTGCCTGGTACGAAGATAGTGACCAACCCTGGGTTATCGTATCTAAGTTCCAGGGCGAACTGTTCAAAGCGAATCAAACTCATAGTCCGTTCGACGTTGTGGCCTGGCACGGAAACTACGCTCCTTACAAGTACTGTTTAGCAGACTTCATGCCCATCAACTCTGTCCAGTATGATCACTGCGTAAGATAATATTTTGAATACATATTAACAGTCTACATAATAACAGTTGAAATAACTTTTCTTAACATATAGATAGTTCTTTCACAGGTACTACTATATCCTTTACCAATTTTCCCATAAATACTTATTTTATTCCTTATTTATTACATAGTTAATGTTTATAAATAAAGTATACCCTTGCTTTTTGCTTTCTTTGTGTTCGAAATGAGAATAATAAAAACCATTTTACCTGCAAAGGGCACTCTATATTTGAGATCTAAGGGTTATATCTATTAAAAAGCTAATATTTAAACATATTAGTACCTATATTACATATATAACCCCACTGTTTTATTTCCCATCATTCATTCTCGCACAATTTTGGGATTTCAATAGGTTACAACAGTTTCAAATGGGACTAATGAACTATAAACGACTATATTAGACTAAATTAGAGAGAAATAAAATCTTATAGTACTTTGTGGATATATAGTGCATTAATTCTGATTGTTCTGCCATTTTTGCAGGATCCTTCAATATTTACTGTTCTAACGTGTCCATCTCTCCAGCCTGGTACAGCTATAGCAGATTTTGTCATATTTCCGCCAAGATGGTCTGTTACTGAGAATACCTTCAGGCCTCCCTATTATCATAGTCAGTATTATTAACTGTTTCAGTTACGGCAATATTGATTGTATGAATTAGCCGTACTATTATAAATTGTTTAAATGAAAAATAAAATTAAATTAGAGTAATCGATTGAACGTATTTGGAGATTAAATGTGCAAAGAAGGCCAAATTGTTGCTAATATAGAATATATATTCACGTTTGTTTTCAAGCCGTGCCGTGTACAATAAGAATTCTTGTCCATGAAATTTATTTATAAACGAATAATAAAAAATGTATAACAAACGTAAATGACGATGAATATTTAATATCCAAACAATATAAGTTAAGTGAGACGTTGTTAGCTACCTCCCATCGACAACATTCTGTTGGATATTCAGCTCATAATAATACACCCGTGGACTTGAGTTCATCAAATAATATTGGAGAAGTAATAAATATTAAGAATTAGCTAATATCAAAAGTTTGTTATATTAAGATACTAAAAACGCAATTCTTATATGTTGTTCTTGTTTTAATCTTAACATCTAATAATATTTTAATAGAATTAAACTATTTTATGCTAAACAACTAAATCAAAGCCTGTGGATACAATGGGTCAATGACTTATTTCGTTTAAATTTCAAAGGATTTAAAAATCAAAGTGCGTTTAAAAATTTCAGTACGAAATTATTTTGGCAAGAGATTCAGGGCACTCTTGTCTGGAACCAAACCAACTCACAACACCAACATACCTTGTTGTTATTTCCTAGAGAGGTGAGATTAGATGACCCTCTTCGATAAACAATTCTATCGATTTTATTCGTCCTTTTAACTAGTGATGGTGCATAAAGAACTTGCGTAGAGCAATTTGCATTTTTATTTATTTCGGCCATACTTATTACGGCTACCGTTATAAGGCCATACTTGTTGTAAGGCTACCAGGAATAATATTTGAGGAAAAATTCACGTATTCTTAAACTACCCGAAAAGAGCTGTAACAAGACATGTAGCATGCAATATAAACATAGATTTTTTAGACCTAACGCCCTTAGGTCCTCCATATTTTTTTTAAAAAATTTCAGTTTTGAAACAATAGTTAGATGTTCTTGTCATAATTTTCATGCCTTTGAAACAATGTATACACGTCATGCTGTCTAAAAACTCTTTTTTTGTCCGCCATATTGGATACTATCTAGAAAATATTAAGTGTTAAATTTCCAAAAACAATACAGTTGTCACAAATGATGAGGGTGCTCTTTTGTGCCAAATTTTGTTCATAACGGGTAATTTTTACGCCAGTAATCGTTAGTCAAACAAACACGCACGCTAAAACTTTTAAAATCCCAAGTCTTTGAAATCTGAAATGTTGAATTCACAATGCTTGTTCAACTAGCCGTTATTGGCGATTGAGGCATTACAGCTTTGGAGGAGTCTGGTGGAGAGCTTAGGGATTAAGACCGAAATCAAATCACTGTATAAATTCAATACCACATTTTCTATAAATAGAGAAGGGATGCTGTAAATGAAGGAAAATGTTACTAATATTTGATTGGTTGTTTTGACTAAGAATTTGTGATACTACTTCATAATTATGACTTGAGAGGTTAATAGAAGGTAACACAACAATATTGTCACCACAATTTTATATTGTGTATATTAAAGTTAACATAGTAAGAGTAATATCTCTATTCAGTTTTTAGTAGATATTTAGTATATTTTACTCTTACTATGTTAACACTGAAGATGATATAAAATATCGAAACGCGTATGTTAATTATTAATATAAATTTGTGGTGGCAATATTGTTGTGTTACTTTCAATTAACTCCTCTAGCCATAATTCATAATATGTAATTCAATAAATTTATGAATTTAAGACCATACCTTTAACTAATACCTGATTCAATTTATAACATACCTAAATTTGTAATGGTGATTAAGAAAAATGATTTCTACTTTAGTTATTTTAAGTATATATATATATATCTTTTTTGATATTTCAGGAAACTGTATGAGTGAGTTCATGGGTTTAATTCTTGGTTCTTACGAAGCCAAAGAGGACGGATTCTCAGCTGGAGGAGGTTCGCTTCATTCAATGATGACACCGCATGGACCTGATAAGCAATGCTTTGATATGGCCAGTAATGCTGTTCTAAAACCTTCCAGAGTTGCTGATAATACTATGGTAACATATCAATTAAAACAGCTCTCAGGAATGTTCCCTAATAGTCCAGGAGAAAAAGTGTGTGTGTGTACAAAAAAGCTAGAATTTTTTTTTTTATAAGTTTATCATTTGGTCCCTTTTAAGAATATGTGGGTCAACTAGGTTCTTCGGCTGGAATGGCTTAGCTATAGGCCTTTGAGAAAAACAGATCGGTGGAGAGCGGCCATATCCCGCTCATTATGATCGAAAATGTGATATTTATAATCCTGAGTACTAACTTAGTTAGTAGACCAAAAATCAAGTTGATGTTGATGTAGGTGGTCTTTTTGATTTGGAAAATAAATATTTGACTCACTAACCTATTAAGTGACAAACTAACGTCAACTTTATTTTTGGTCTACTAACTAAGTTTGTACTCAGGATCATGGAAATCAAATTGTCCACCATAAAAGGCGGGACATGGCCGCTCTCCATCGGTTTTTTTTAAAAAAATACCTATTGCCAAGCTATGTCCCGCAAGCGAACTTAGCCGACCACATATTCTTAAAAGGCACCAATTAATTTGTTGGACGAAGTTCCTTATGGCACGTTCTGGAGCCCGGGAGTGAATCCGAAAAAAACGACGGTCAAAAAAGCACCGTCACAAAACCAAGTGCCACGAAATCTACCGATGGCAAAAACTTGGGTAAAAGATAACCGAGTTTGTTGAAATTTGGTACACATGTTCATTTTACCAATGCCCAGGCTGAGTTCGTGGGACAACGTTATCCGCCCAAGCGTTAACGCGCAACGCTCGCGTAAACGTCAGCTTAAAATTTAAAATTGAAATTTTAGGGCGGAAAAAATTCTAACTTAATCTATTTAATGAGACAAACAACTTTTTTAGTACAACGAACACCGACACTGCTATGAAGTGATAAAGATCACTAAATTTATTAAAGCGGACCAAAACGTTTAAAATAAAGAAAACAATGTTTTACCGGTATCTTACGTTCTAACATAACGATTTTAATAAAACTTCTTACACATCGTCTAAAGTCTAAAGTACAATTAAAACAGGCATGTAAAATTTCAACCTGATACAAGCAGACGTTTTTGAGTGGGGAAGAGATATATTTTATAATATTTTAAATTAGTTGGCCGGGTAGGTAGAAAAAAGTTATATTTCCTACCAACTACAAATATACTCTTTAACTATAAACTCATCATGATTAGATTAACTTTTTTCTCAATATTCAATACATATTTATTACTTTTAATTTTGTCTCTTTTCTAACTCCGCCATGTACAAGTAGTTAGCAACGTATACGTACTTAGCAGTGTGATTTTATAATTTATATTTAATGAAAATTGTAAGGAACTTCGTTCCTAAAAATAATAATAAGTTCTTGATTTAAGTCGAAAATATCTAATTAAACTAAGGTTCGACAAAGGTAAATTCATATTAAGACTTGAACTTTTTAAGCTAAGCTCTGACCTTTCCTAACTTTTGAATGTGAGATATGCCCTACTTTATTCAAAACGAATGGAATTTTTTAAACTTTATCCTTATATTTAGTTCCCCTCGAGATATTTGCAATGATTCAGGTCCGTTAAGCATTTTGAATAATATTGAGATTTAGAAGAAAACGAGATTCACTTGAATTTATGTAAGGTTAGTATTGAAGTCTTTACTCCAGAGTATAATCCAGGTAGTTCCAGGTTTTGAGAGGAACTATAAAGATATTTAACTTGGGAGTTATCAGCTAAACCCGTTAGAAAAAAAACTCGAATCCTATTGTTTTTGAAGTGAACTACTCCAGGTAAACAGAACACATGCTCCGTGGAAAGTTTATAAACAATAAGTTCGCTGGGAAATGTGTGGTTTTTTAATTACATTAACTAACCTTAACCCTCATTATTATTGAGATAGTAAAGAACAAACCGCTACAATGAACCAATACGAAGTACGACCAAAAGTAAACGAATAGTTCTATTATTTCAATTGAATTAACTAAAAATCGATTTTATCAAGTTAAAATAAATTAGTTAGTCAAACTCCATTCCGAAGATTGAATTAAACGTGTTTTAGTTGTTTATTAAAATAGAGGGGTTTTAAGGACATCTTTAATTTAATACAATGGTTTTGTTTTAACTAGATATATTACCTAGCTACACCAACCTCGGCATGTTTCTACCCTAAAACACCTCTCTCCCTTAAGAGATAAGCACAATAATTTATTAACTTAAAATAATTGTGTTTAGAAGTCCACATTTTAGTACATTTTATAGCTATAGATAGTTGGATATTCGAGGTGATATTGCCTCAAGAAACTTAGCAGAAGTATAAAGGCCTCGCATTAAGACCAGTGGAACACTTTTTTTTCTCAATTTCACTTTTTATTATAAATTTTGCAAAACCTTTCTAGGAGAAGCCCAGTATATGAAGATAACGCACAAGATAAAAATAATTCGTAGAACAAACATTCGTGTCTTACGCAGAAGACTAAGGAAACTTGGATTGTCTTAAAAAAGCTGTGACTTACTCGTAAAAAGACAAAGCCAAAATTATATGTTTTAACGTGTTATTTTATGTAAAAATGTATATCTTAATAATACCTTTAGGTATAGTGATAAGACAAAGGGTGACCCGCGATAAAATGTCATAAAGAAACTGGATTCAATGGGTCAAACGCAACAAAAAATTGAAGTAAGCACATGCCAATTTCTCAATAGTTCTAGAGATATCTTTTTTTTTTTTTTTTTTTTTTTTTTTTTTTTTTCAAAGTGCTTCCTATAAATTTCCAAATATGTTTATAAGAACTTAAGCTAAGATACAATTTTAAAGATCATAAAAAAATTGAAAAAAAAAATCTTGCTTAGTGAGGCATTTTCATGTCTTCGCTCCGCGTAAGCTACCGACATGAAATGTCGCCAGGTTCGCTTCGCTTTATTCATTTTTATTTATTAATTTTTTTTTATTTTGACAGTGTAGAGTGTTTTGGCGGTTTTGGTGTCGCTATAGTGAACCGCTTTTTTGTGTCTTTTTTGGTAACGCTTTTCGAGTTTGTTTATGTACCAAAGTAAAGACATTTTTGATGAAAATTTCGATTTTTATAATTTTAACACAAAATTCCAAGCATTCTACTCTTTTTGAGGTATTTTGGAAGTGTGGCGATTTCAGAAAAAACTACTGCTTTCCATAAGCTTTCGAATGGTACAATTGAAGTTACGGACTAATTTATGAATTGTGGTGAATTGATTGTTACCTGGCGGGAAATTATTCGGACAGGATGTCTACCAATTCTTGTACAAATGCAAAATAGGTGTTATCGAACGAAAACAAAACACTTCGGGTTCTAAAAGTTTCTACAGACATCGCTTCTTACCATAAAAAACCTTGTAGCTAATCGCAAATCTTGTAGATAATCGAATCAGACTACTTCTAGTTATCTACATCAAAATCCTTTAGGAATTAGAGCGTTGATGGTTGATGGAGATCATCGTAATGGTTTGACTAATAAAGTAACAGGGACGTAGAACTTTGAAAAAAATCACTAAAAATTAGGGGTATGTTGTACAGAGCTGGGATTGGTATCATTCAACAAAAAAATTTATTTTCTACAAGGTTTGCTTTAAGGTGTATTTGGTAAGAAGCGTATTTTGAGAATTTTAACAATAATCTTCCAAAAATTATGTTTTTTGCGAATATCTCGTAAACGAAGACTGTTCCAGCTGCATGTTTATAGGAACTAATGTTTTGAGCGTCAAATTTCCAATAAGAACCCGAAGTGTTGTAAGAATGTCCCTAGTTGAGATCCTGTCCGAATAATTTCCCGCCCGCGGTTTCATTCAATCCACCATAATTCATAAACTGTTTGTAGGCCTTAAACTTTAATTATACCATTCGAAATCTTATGAAAAGCAGAAGTTTTTCCTGAATTTATTACACTTCTAACATCCCTCAATTAAGAGAAAAAAGCTCTGACATTTTTTGGTCCAATTTTAAAAAATCGAAATTTTTAAATGTAACAGGACTTAAAAGATGCTTACCAGCTATTACTTTGAAAATAAATGAGTGATTCTGAAAGTTTAATTTCTGCTCCTAAAAATTGTGTCAGCTCAATTTCTCTATCTCATTAAGTTGTTTGGATAAACTTTTCGTGAAGCACTTTGAAAAAAAAATAAAATAAAATAAAAACGATACCTCGAGAACTATTGAGAAACGGGCATATGCTTACTCGAAATTATACTCAACATTTTATCGCGGGTCACCCTGTATAAATGATCATTTTTTTTATAAAGCTCTGCAGTTTAATGCCTTAGGGCCCTACATTTCTGAATTTCAATTTTGTAAAAATAAACAAAACAAAACTCTAAAAAATGAAAATCGAAATTAAATAGTTTGTAGTCAACTGTTATCTAAACTCTCTACAAATTGAAACATCTTTTTCTTTCTCTCTTTCACTTTAAAATTTATATTATTGGAAAAAGCTTGCTGGTGAATATTACTTATACAGTTTAAGCAACAAGATAGTAGATAAAGGTTACAGAGGCGCACTAGGTGCAATAGCCAATTGCATCCAATTCCTTTGGGAAACATATCTAAAGCTAGACGCTAGTGTAAGGTTTGTATTGAAACTCCCTCGAGATCTGACACTACTGTACTGTTTCTACTATTTTCTATTTTCTGTTTAAATAAGAAACTATAGTTTTAGTTTACTATCTGATCACTTATTGTTCTCGTCTTATCACTTAAATATATCTATGCCTACTCTTATGTTCAAATGTTTAAAACAATGTCATATACATAGATAACTTTTAGTTAAGAATAAAAAGGAAACATTTCTACAAAGTCTTAAAAAGTGTAAATAGAAAAAGTTAGTGTATTGAAAACATGGCTTTCTCGCTCCAATTTATTTATTTATGTAGTGGAAACAATATTTTACGAAGGAAAATGACAATCTAAGTAATTTATCCAGGTTTATTTATTTGCTTTTATAACTAAATAGTTATAACAAATTCTATTGTAGTCCGATATGTAGTTCAGAATTCTGCAGATTCTGGCAAAAAAGAATGAAAATGTACACTTACTTATTGGCAACAATGTGTTTTGGCTAAACATTTAATGTGATATTTCCATCAAGTGTAAAATCACCGAATGACCCTTAAAATTCCCATGCCATGTTAAATAAATATCTTTTAAAGCTACGCTTCTGCAAGTAATTTGTCCCTTCTAAATGTTACTTGTTCATTGAAAATTTTTGTTGTAAAATCATACGGGTAGAAAATGCACGTATGGTAATAATGAAGTCAATATGAAAACGTACTTTTTGATGTAAATAGACTAACTGGACGTTAAGGCAGTCAATGGCTTCTAGCCTTTACTTAATTTACAGTTACATTACCTGTTTGAATTGGAAATCATTTGACAATTCCGTTGTGTTGTAATTACCATGGGATTTCACGGTTGTAGTCCTGTTAATAATAATAATTATGCAGATACTTGATTCTGGACTTAATACTGAACTTTACTATGGTAATAAGGACTGGAGCTGAAAGCTTCAAGCTGGTTATAAAGTCAATAGTTACTCCGATGTAAACAGTAGGCCGGTGTCCTTTGGTATACCTATGTGTACTGTGGCCGGACCTTTGAAAACCCAACTGTTGGGCCCTATAATCTAAAGTTTAGATATTTGATTTCCTATTCCAAGGGAGTGGACCTACAGCATTGCAAAGGACTTAGTCCCTCAGAACTCTAAATCCAGCATTATCTGCATAACTTTACTTCAAGCGAAATCAGCCATCAAATAGAAATATAATTTTGAAATCAAAAGGGGGATACGACTTGACGCATCAAGGTTAGAGCATAGGGGACAGGATGGTAAACGACTTTGAGATAAAATTGATAATGAAATAAACAGTGATTATTTCTACCTAGATTTTAAGAAACTTATTCAAAGTTAATAAAGATCAATGAGCATATTGGATGAGGTTATTGTCAAAAAACTAATATGGCGAATATTTTATGGAGGCATTGTCCGACCAGTGAAGTGAATGCAAAAGTATATTGCCACATGTAGTACGTGGAACACAGAATATGTCAAGAAAACGTTCATTAAAAGTGAAATCCTGACTAATTCAACGAAGTGCAAACGAAAAATCAGGTAAAAGAATGTGCCAATTATAAAGGGTACATTTGTCGGTAATTGCAATACAACTACTCTCTAAAACAACGTAGCAAATCGTCTTTTACTTTCGTCCATTTTCACAATAATCATTTGGCACGATAAAAAGGTAAATGTTTCTTGTCGGATGAGACTAAAACGAAAACGAGGACGAGAAATCTTCATTTTTTTCTGTTGTACTGAGTGAAACATCGTTATTAACCGATGTCTAGCGGACGGAGTCACAGAGAGTGGTGATTGCAACGGTGGATTGAAAGCGTCGTCGTACGCCTGGTCCGTAATGCCGGCCTAATGAGCCGATGAAAGAGGAGTTATATGTTTAGATAGTCTCAAACTAGACAGAGATAATTCGAATATTACCCTCCCGTTATTCTAAAACAGTACTAGATCTCGATTCGAATCATATTACAATAGAATTCGATTCATTTAAATGCTTCGACTGCTCCTGGAATAGAAATCTGAACTATCCCGATTAGGACCAGAGTAAAGCTTGTAAATATAGTCTATTTAAATACCAAAAAGACGGTCGTTTTAACCACAATTTAAACGTAATTATGTCTATGCGAAAATTTGTCTAACTTATCTTTAGACAATTAAAATCGTTATTTTATATATATTTGTGATATGTATAAAAATGTTAATTATTGGGTACAGAAAATCGTAAAAATAAATAAATAAAACAAGCCGCAATTGTCGGTTTCATCAGCACAATGCTACGCCTTAACAACAATTTAGTATAATGGAAGAAAACAAAAGTGAAATGTGTCTACAATAGGTCACGAAATAAGTGACAGTTGAAGAATTTTCTTCGTTTTCAGTGTCTTACCTAGTTAACAATTTATTTGAAACGGTAATGACAACTCATCTAACTAAATCAAAAATATTCAAATGCTATATAACCTTTTTACATTTAGATATATTCTCTTATAAATCAAAATGGTCGTTTTGTTTATAAAATTAATAGCTAGTACGGTAAATAACTTCTGAGGTTGGGGAGGAAGGGCATATGATTCATGACCTGAAGACTAAACTAACAATGCGATTACCTACGATTTATAATTCAAATATATTGTACATGTCATATAAAATTGCCAAAATTCATAAATAGTATATTATATAGTATATTTGGACATTGATAGACTACTAAATTATGACACAGAATTGTGAGATAGTAGCATTTTTGTAGGTGAAGGCACTCTTCTTGGAATGAGAGAAATAAACTTAGGTGGTAGAAATATTTTATATATTTCTAATTTTAATAAACAAACCCTAAATTTTTTATTATTGTCGGACAATTGCTTTTAAGCTGGATTAAATTATTTAGTAAATCATTGGAAAGAAAGTGTCAATGAAATAAAATGTAAGAAAAGATACAAGAGGCAACGTTTGAGAGGTATTGGCACTCTAAGGATGTGAAAAAACGAAGATCGAAGAAGTAGAATCAAGGTTGAAAAGATTGGGCTAAAAAATAAATTAAAAAATCGGTCTGAGACAACTCGGACAAACTTTCTCATATACGAGTTCATAATTACTTATATGTTATATCCTGTTTTCATAGGAACATTTAATTATCATAGAACATTACATTAAGATTTATCATATAATATAAATAGCTTCTCCTCGGCGGGAAATCGAACCTGGCCTCTCTCCGTCCACGTTTAAAGCTATTTTCTCTGGACTAGATTTTTCCCGGGAAACCGGCTTATATCGTTAGATTCGTATTTAAATGACTACAGCAGGGGTGCCCAACCTACGGCCCGCGGGCCGTAGGTTGGGCCGATTTTGTGTGGCCCGCCGCCGTGTTGCCATAAAAACGAAGAATTTACAAGCATTCAGAGAATCTAAAATATATTAATTTCCTAATGCCGAACAGCCCAGCTGATTTTGCCCAGCAACATTGGAGAATGGGGAAAACGGAGATCCTTGCCCAATGAAGATTTCAAAAACTAAAAAATGTGTTGCTCGTACCATGTTCTCAGTGTTTGGCTCGACCTATATAGGACCCCCCCCCCCCCGGTACACCACCGGCCCCCGGCCCGCCTTCCCTTTAAATGTTGACAATGTGGCCCCTGATTAAAAAAGGTTGGGCACCCCTGGACTACAGTTTAGAATTTTCTAATCGAAATCGTCCGAACCTTTTTCGGGAAATATTGTTTTTCATATTTTGTCTGAGTTTTTGGAGGGTACCGCCCCCAAATTCGGAGCTAAATATCATTTCTCGATTTCGCCTTGGGGTGATGATTTTTCTAAGCATGTATGCCAAATTTCGTTATAATCGGCCCAGTAGTTGTTTCCACGAGTAGCTCCACGCGTCTATACAGATAGACGACGGACAGACATTTTTTTAAAATCACCTTTTTTGGACTCAGAGGACTTTCAAACGTGTTAATCCATCAAAATCGAATTTTGAATCACAATACATTCTCTTTATATGAGAAAGTAAAATGGAATTATTTTATATAGCGTATAAAAATGTTGCGTGATACCTAGAATTTAGAAGAGCAGGAAAACCCCCAAAAAATTATTGTTTCTTTTTTTAACAAATGGATACTCTTGTTTAATAACTAACTAACTATGTGGATTGGCAGCCCTTGAAGGGCCTAGGCCTACGAAATTTTATAAATATAACTTCAAAAAAGCCCAGTTTCTAGTCTTTCGTCGATTTTAAACTCAATAGAAATCTATGGGAATTATTCCGGTCTCGTAAATTTGGACCGACTTTAGTTTAAATTAGTCCAACTATAATTGTATTGAGGGTGCTCATTTAGCTCAAAAGGACAGTTCTATCTGATTGGTTAAGCAAAGGTAGTTATTTTGGCTCGGAGAGTAGCGCTAGCCATAGCCAATATATAGACAGTTAAAACTGTTCAGATGCTAAAACAGATGTCCTAGCCAATTTGATTTTGTATTTAGTTCGTTTGAAGGGCCATCCATCTATTACGAGAGCAATTAATTACTCATAGCTAACAAATACACGCATGTAGATAGCATAGGTGGGCACTTATAGCGGACTGGTTACTCTGTCTTAAACTGTATGATTTATCAACAAAGCTAATTCGGAAATTTTTCTTGACTTTTAATCTAATTAAAATTATTTTTTCTACCTTTTTTACTTTCTCGTATAAAGAGAAAATATTGTGACGGCGCGAAAATTCGAGATTTTTATAGATTTACACGTTTTGTGGTCCCCTGAGTCTAATAAAGTGGTTTTTAAAAAATGTTTGTCTGTCGTCTGTGGAGATGCGTGGAGCCTAAACTACTGGGCCTATTTTGACGAAATTTGGCATACATGTTCAGAAATAACCCCGAGGCAAAATCGAAAAATGAATTTTAGCTTTAAATTTGGAGGCGCTACCCCCTAAAAACTCTGAAAAGAACGTGACATAAATAATTTATCGCAAACGGTTCCGACGATTTTTGTAAAACAAAATCTAAAATATAGTCCAATTAAATATGTGTATCTAACGATATAAGCCATTTTCCCGGGAAAAATCTAGTTCCTGTGAAAATAGTTTTAAACGCGGACGGAGAGAGGCTGGTTTCGATTCCCCGCCGAGGAGAAGTTAATATTATGAAAAATTGTTTTTTCTTAAGATACATTTTTATATAACGTTCAATAATAATTAAGTTTACCTACGAAAAAACTCAAAAAATAATAAATGGAAAACACGGGCTAAGTAATTATAAACTCGGATATGAGAAAGTTTGTCTGAGTTGTCTCGGACCGATTTTTTTTTAAATCTTAATTTATCTATCTTAATGAATTGTTATTTTAAAGCAATTTATCAAATATTCTTTATTTGGGACAGAAATTTCTCTGAAAATTCCCCCCCCCCCCCAAAAAAAAAAAATGTGGTAGGAACGAATTTATTCCCTTTCATTATCATTTAAGCATATATTTCATGTACCTAAAGTTTTACTATTGTTTCTATTAAGGCTTTCATGTTTGAGAGTTCGCTGAGCCTGACAGTGACTAAGTGGGGAGAGCATGAATGTCAAGTACTGGACAAGGACTATTACAAATGCTGGCAGAGTCTTGACAAGCACTTCAAACAACTTAAAATGTAAACACAGTGGACGCAGTGTTAAAGAAATATATTTTTAAAAATCTGGTGAGATAGCAAACTAAGCAAAGAAAAAAATGTTAATTCTAAAAAGTTTAGAAGTTTAGGTTTTTTTAAACTGTTAAGGCCCCCTTACACGGTCAAAATGTTTGCGCAAACATTTGGACCCTGTATGGGGCTGTTTGATATTTGCGCAAACATGATGTTTGACGTGTATGGCCTAAGTTTGCCCGACATCAGGTTTGCGCAAAATGTTTGATCGTGTATGGGGGGCCTTTAAAGAATCATAAACAATTATTGGATGAATGCATTTAGGGCACAAAGCAGAAAAAACAACATGGTAGTATTAATTAGCTGTAAAAATAATAAAAATATAATTATGTTTCAATTTCATATTAAGTTTATAATTTTCTAATTACTTAAAATTTATTTAAATGGGCAATTTATTAGTAATTTTTTTTTTATTGTAATGTGTGCATTATTGCTTAAAATTTATTATAGTTAAGTTGTATTTTAATTATTTTATTAGCGAAGAAATGTCTTGTTTTAAGTACATTATAATAGTTTCATTGCTTTAAGAATTAAATTTTTGTGTCTTTTTTATATATATTTATATATATATGTATTTGTGTTTTATTGATAAAGGAAAAGTTATGATGTTGCATCAAATTTTGTCTTTAAATTTGTAATTTGTTTATGATATTATAAATAAACTGAAATTTAATGATTTTTATTTCTATTTTAGTCCCTAAATATCATTAGTGAATAAGCAGTTTAAAATCACACGTTAAAAAGTAGTTATTAGCTTCCAAATGCATTGGAAACATTAAGTTTGTAATTTTGAAAATCTGCGTTTGTGGGCTACGTGAAATCACATTTTTTTATGAACGCTCCCTTTAAAGTAATTGTTTTTGGTCTAAATGATACTGTATTCAAAGCCAATTAGCTGTAAAATTAATAATAATATAATTATATTTCATTTCATATTAAGTTTATAATGTTCTAATTACTTTAAATCCATTTAAATGGGCAATGTATTAGTAGCATGTATGGGTACAGTTCACGTTTCTTCCACGTAGGCACAGTTGACGAGCATGTTTCTTTGGCATTAGTTCATCTTACTTATGTTCCGAGATTTTATAGGGTTTGGCCCACAAACTAAATGTATATTTCAAAATACAAATGGTATTGATTTTGCACTCTTTAATTCGTTTGTAAGATAGAAATAAAACTTGTAAATTGAAGATTTTAAAGGATCTTCCGGTTTGTATCGAGAAGGAACTTTGTTATAACATGAAAACTTAAGCTCTAATTATTTTTTATTACAGCTGCTTTTTTTTCGAGGACTTTAATTTTTTTTTCCTCTTCGACTTGTTCTTTTGGAGAACAGGATTTTTTTTTCTTGCTTGCTTAGCTAAGCCAAGTGTTTAGCTTCTTTGAAGAGCAAGCGGCGCGGCAAGGAGAAGGCCGAAGAGGACGTGTGGATATCCTAAAACCAGGGCTGACCCGGCCCCCATCCCTGACCTGGCCCAGTGAGAAGATGTGGGGCGATGGGGCCCGGGCTCTCCCACCATGATCGCCACCGATCTACCCCGTCAAGCCTAGGTGGGGGAGAGATCACAGCTAACCCTACGCCACTGAAAGGCAAAGGATAGACAAGCAGCGCAGTGGCTGTGCACCTTGCTTCTTTCTTTATACCCCGTCGTCTTTAGCACCGTACTTCCGCATCATCTTCTCAATCAGGTGGAATCTTACGACTCAGACATCCTTAACTTCTTCTGAAACTCAGTCAAGGACACGTCAGGAATATGCACGTGAGTACCTTAATTCAATTTTACCTGTAGAACATTTACTTAAACAAAAAACATGAACTACTTGACAATCAATTGGAGATGTTTATTAAGAATTAATATAATTTATCAGTGATGGCTTATTTATTAGATATTGATTACGATTACTTTTATTGTATACATTAATAATTTATTAAAAATGTGTAAATTATTTATTATTGGATTATCAGATTAATTGATGATTTAATATATTTTTTCTACTCTACTTTAATCACATATTTTAGTTCTCCCTAAAAATAATATCTGACCCTTTACTTTCTTCCTTTGTGTCTTTAGGATTATTATTATTTATTATAATAAAATAAAAGCTGATACATTTGCTTTCTATATTTATTTATAAGATACTATTTTGTCTCTCACAAAGGACACAAAGGAAAAAAAGTATAAATACATTAAAGGGGACACACAAAAAAAATATCTGCCCACAGTTTTGAAAATAAAGAATGGTTTATGAATAACAAAACATTTTAGGAAAGCAAACTTCCCTTTGAACTAATTAATAAAAATGTTTTTCTCCACATAAATTCGTTAGATGTATTAGATTATTTAAATAATCCAATATTTCAAATTACAAATATCAAAATGGGCGGCAACACAGCACTGTTATAAAAAAGATTATCTTATATACTTACAAAATTACCCTCATGAGTAATTAATCAATTACGACATATGCATTATTTTGATGCATATCTTTTCAAAATTATATTAATTATAAGTAATGTTATTAGTGGTGATCATAATGTAATGCAGTAAATTAAGTAAGTATTGGTGATTTTTTAATTCAGAGTAATTAGTATCTGCCGAAATCTTGCTATAAATATTTAAATTCTAATTGAGATTTCATGTTAATGGCCTCTGGTTTTAAATAATACGACAGTATTTAGTATATCAGTGATCATAGGACCAAAGTTATTAATAACTAAAATAAATAAATATAAATTTCAGATTTCATTATCACCATTTATAATATCATCTAAATACATATTATAGCAACGTTCGTCGATTGCGTTTTTCTCCAATGTGTGATAACAAATCATTATGAAAGAGTTGTAGTTAAATAACTAAACAACGTCTTCACACAAAAAGTTTTATTTGAAACCATTGACCGGTTTCGGCTGTTCTAAAACAGCCTTCTTCAGATAATCTACATTCAAAGTAACAGACATAAACTTAAGTTGTAATGAAAGGTAACATAGATTGTAAAACAATTAAAACAGTTATTAAATTAACAATAAGTGAAAAAAAAGAAGGTTATTAAATATAATGCAAAATGCCTAGAGGTTACTGGTTGTTTTACAACCTAATGTTACCTTTCTTCATACCTTAAGTTTAAGTTAGTTACTTTGTTTGTAAATTATCTGAAAAAGGCTGCTTTAGAACAGCCGAAACCGGTCAACTGTTTCAATTTTAATTTTTTGTGTGAAGAAATTTGTTATTGAACTACACTTCATTCATTATAGCAACGTGTTGAGATAAAAATATCATTTAAGTTATAGTTATCACACCAGGTAAAGCATTAACAACAATAAAAGAGCATCAAATTCTTACAGTTATAAAATGTCAGCTGGAGCTTAAGAGCCGTTAATTATTTGAAGTATGAAATATCAATGGTAAAATCTTAAATTATATTGTTTTAATATCCAAAGCTATAAATATTAAAATGCATTATTCATAGCAGAAATATGAGCTATAACATTTAAGTATATGTATCAAAATTTCTACAGCTATAAACATTACATGCATAGCATGAAATATCATCTAAAACATTTAAGTACATACTATATATATCTACCAATTTGAATCTATAAACATTAAACGTAACATGTTTATGTCTTTTATACTAGTATCATTGATAACGATGTTGACCGTAGATTAAATTTAATCTTTAAATATTAGATCTTGCTTATGAATAATTTAATAATCTATGCAACTTTATTATTCTTTCTTTTTTATATTAACACCTTATCATTCGGGCACTTCTTTAGATTGTTACTCCCCTTAGAAAAAATGCGCAGAGGGGAATAACAATCTAAATACTCTGCCTTGACTCTGACCTGACTGTTACTCCCCTTAAAAAATAGAAGTGTGATATTCCTTTGTCCCAAAGCACTTTGGATTAAACATCCCTTTGTCTTGATAGTTATTTAGTCAAAGTCATTTATATTCTTAAAAAAACATTGGGGAGTAACTATCTGAAGAACTATCATCATTCGAACTCCTGCATTACTTTAGTGGTTGTAGGTGTGGTCTACGGTCTACATGTGGCACAAACAAAAGTAATAAGCAAATTAAAAAAAAAAAAAAAGATAATAAAACCGGAGAATATATAAAGGAAGTAAGAGAAAGCTACCGCAAAATGAGAAAAAAATCATTTCTAGTATGGTACTATACTGTTCTGGTTATAAAATATAGATAAGAAGTATTGATAATGACAATTTCTAACAGCGGTTGGTGGTTTGTCTTCATTTAAAATGTTTATTTCTCACTGCTTGGTAAACTTAAGTAGCATTGTCGTTTACATCGCCACACTCATATCCTCTTTTGACATCCAACTTCTATGTTGCGCTTAATTTTTAATGAATTGTTTATCTATATTATAATAATCTATTAGTATAAGTTTATCTATATAATCTATATAAAATAATATCTATATAATATATAATAAAATTAAATTTTTGTCTACATATTGATTAGAATAGGAAAATTATTGGATACTTTTTTCATTTTATACATTACAAATACCAAAACCGTATATCGCCAATATCTCTTACAAAAAGTTTCTCGATTGTATCGATGTCTATACTCTTTTAAACTAATAATATACTCTTTGAATTGGTTTGAATGATTATTTTACTATTATTTGATGTAAGTATCATGTGGGAGGACGAAGAAGTCTTTTGATAAATTTATTCGTCAACAGGATTTCTTTCAAATTAGCATTTCTTTGAGGATTTAATTAAACCGTATTAGAGATCTAATTCGTGAAAGGCTTTGCTCGCTGATACGTGAAAATTCAATGTGAAGATAGACTTGAATCAATATCACATAAAACGTAACAAAGACTTAAAATTATTAAGTTTAAATTTTACATTCCATAATTATTGTTTCGAAGCGCTTAACCGTATTATTACATATAAACAGGTCAAGTGTGTGCTAGTCAGCACACAGCGAGGGTCCATAGGCCACACTGTATTTTGTTGTTTTACACTGTAAAGTGTATAAACAGTGTTTTTTTTAAAATGCTAAAGAGCTTACTTTGAACTAACCTAAGGGTCTGATATTTGTCAAAACACACTCTGATAAAGTATTTTTTGCGACTGAACCGGACTACAACCATATAAGTACATCGAAAAGACCATAATTATAAAGAAAACGTATTTTGACAATAAAAAATAAAATATTTTTTTTCGAAATTTTCAAAAAGTGGTATCTTTACTTTTGGTCGAAGAATGTTCAGGAATTTTTTCAGATTTTTTGCACTTCACATAAGCGAGATAGAGGGGGGGGGGGCACGTTTCACACCCACTTAAAACTTGCCTACGCTCGCCCTATCAAAGTTATAACCAAAGAATTATATATTTTTGTAATCAGCTCGACGTACCCTTTCATATGATACCCCTCACGGTGTCGAAAAAAAATTAAAAAAATTTAACCCTTACGTTTTTTTTTTTTTAACCCTTACGCCCTAATTTTTTATATTTTTAAAATATGTGGGTAGGTGCAAGACACATACATGCAAAATTTCAAAGATCGGTCGAAAGGTGTAGCTGTGAGAGCAGGCGACCGGACGGACGGACAGACACACGCAGGAAAATATAAGGGTCCTTGGTTTTGCCTACGGACCCTAAAAAAGAACATTATACGTATGTTTATTGTACTCTCAAGATCTACTCTACTTATTTCAATGTATACCTATAAATTTTACAATGTTACTTTAATGCTTTGGAAACTATAAGATTTTCAAATTAAATAAACAAAAAGGCATTAGGTCATTTAAGAGAATGTAATTTTTATATTGAGGAGTTATCTGGTTCAATTCCTATATGAGCCACTTGAATTGTTGAACTTAATTGTTTCACTTTTCATTAAAAGTTAAACAATTCACGAAGTAAAAATATAAATTTTTAGTGGCTCATATAAGAATTGAACCAAATAACTCCTTAATATCAAAATGGTATTGTCTTCTAATATCAAAATGGTATTGTCTTCTAATTGAAAAATTATGGATTTGATTCATTTTAAACCCTATACATATATTTTAAAAGCCGAAGAATTAATCAAATGATATTGTTTTGGTTTTAAGAAATGTACTGATTTCCTATTTTAACCTTCACATTAAATAACTCACTTAAAGTGTCGAGACAAAATATTTCAGAGATTTTTAGCGTAGGGAAATTCACGAATTCACTTTACGGATTTTCTTAAAGATAGATTCTTCATATTATTCTAGGTTATTTACTAGGGTAGTAAAGTTAATGTCTTGGCCTCTTAAACGTAAACGAATACTGGTTGAGGTCCTGAAATCCTGACAAGGCCTGTTATATGAAAATAAATGCTCACTTCACAAAAAATAGATTATCAATATTTTCCAATCTCCTCTCATATGAATGTGAAATTGTATTTATTTTATTTATTTATGTGAGAATAAATTTTAAATAATTTACAATAAAAACATTAATTATTCTATTAGTTTAAAATCGTAAGATGCGCAAATAGTTCATCTTCGTGTAAATTAGGATTCTATTTCTAAAACAATACCTTAAATCAATATTTAAATTGAATAGATTACATAAGTAGGTTAAATAGACAAAACTAATTAAGGGATTTATATAAGTAGATCACATGCTTTTTTTTCTATGGAAAATATAACAGGAGAACAAGTTCATATTTAGAAAGTTAATTTACCGTTTTGTTTAATGTTTATACAGAGTTTTGTTTATTTTCATTTACTTGCTTCGACTACAATACATTAAGTTTTACTATAAAGAAAATACAGATGTGAGAATGTGGGACTTGAAAGCGATATGATGTAAGGAACTATCCAGTGATAGAACTTACTGAATAATTAAGAGAGAATTTATTTTTTTAGAAATCACTTGTCTCTTGAGGTTTCTCGGAGGATTGTCAGGAATGGTCGGAAAGGGAATCATGGAAGGGCTATCTGGAAATGTTTAATTCTACTTTGTGGTCATTATGAAAGATGAAATTGTATACACAATAAAGGTAGGGCCAGCTATTTTTCTTCTTTTTCTCTATTGAAGAGGTTGGATACGACAGGAATTGAAAGGCTTGGTGCAACTTCAGACAGTCTAAAGAGAATTGTCAGGAATGGACCGGGAAAACAGACTGTGGAATAGTGGATTGGAATGGTCGGAAAGGGAATCATGGAAGGGTTGGCATCTGAAAATGGCTAATTCATGAATAAAAGGTACTTTGATGTCATTATGATGGATGAAATTGTGTATAACAAAAGGAAGCCCCTGCAATTTTTCTTAGGACCAGAAACTATTGGATTGAAGAGATTGGGGACTGTGGACTAGTGGATTGGAATGGTCTAAAAGGGAATCATGGAAGGGTTTGTATCAGGAAATGGCTAATTTACAGACAAAAGGTACTTTGAAGTTATTATGAAGAATTAAATTGTATGTACACAAAAAAGGGAGCGCAAGCTATTTTTCTTAGGACCGTAAAAAATTGGATTAAAGAGATTGGATACAATAGGAATTGAAAGGCTTGGTGCAACTCCATAGTTATTATTCCATTATTTAGACAATTTAGGTTCACTATTCATTATTTTTCAAAGGAAAAAAATCTATTTATTTTATGAACTGTTAAAAAAATTTGTTCAATTTATTTGTCTTTCGATTCAATATTCACAACAATACCGATAAATTTTGTTCTTTTCCTTTCATTTAATATGAGTAAATTTCTTTGTAATAAGTAAAATATTTACTTATTAAGTAGGTTTAGCCATTCAGCAGTGGAGTTATTTAAGAAAAAAATATGTCTTTTTACCAAAAGTAACTTTATTGTACACAACCTGCAAATGGTTCAATCACAAATGTTTATATACAATGAAAGTGAATTATTACGAAATATCTTATACTTAACTAGTTAATTTGCTTTAATGTTTACTGACCTGTAATCCGAATTTAAAAGTTTTAATTTATGCAAAAAATTCCCTACAGTGAAATTTTTTTTCATAAAATCATTAAACATATTTTCTGAGAATATTATTTATAAGAGATATTATAAAGCTTCCATAATCTTATTATTTTAGATTAAGTCAAATTTATTCTTCGAACCTAATATAAAACAACATTAACAATATTCTAATGCATACATAGTTGTCTTTCTCAGACCTTTGACTTTTACCTGATTATAATTTTTATTGGTCTCATCCTTTTTTTTTTTCTTCTTCTTTTTATATAAAATAACGTTTAATAAGTGAAATTTGCTTCGGTTCCACGAGTCTTGAAATAAAATACGATGTTTCTAAAACGATTTGACGTCTCTTTTAAAAATGGTTTTTTTGAAGCTTTACTAGATGATTAACCATTTGAGGTTATTTTTCTTTTTTCTTAAAAAATGAATCTTGTTATAAAGGTGAATTTACATAATTTTGCAATATATAGACTAGAAGAACTCTGTAACTTTTACTTAATTATAATATTACTGTGATGCACGTAATTTGTGAATGCATTACAGTAATATTTGATTTGATTAAATGTTAAAATTTCTCTTCGCTTACAAACAAACATAATAATTTGTCATACTACAGACATTTCTTGCAAGCATTTTCTTCTTAAATGTGTATATATATATATATATATATATATATATATATATATATATATATATATATATATATATATATATATATATATATATATATATATATATATATATAATACAAAAATTTTAAATCTTTTTACTTTTAAAGACAGTTTATCTCATTATTCATGCTTAGCTAAGAAATTTTATGTCTTGCATTAATTATTTATGGTAGAATTAATTTTACTTTCTTTACTTGTGATATCTAAAATGTTCATTAATTGTTCTTTTGTGGTTTCTTTACAAGTTCATGCTTTGCTTTTTTTGGAATTGAGTATTTTAAGTATATATGATTCATACATGAAAAGGCCTTCCTATACAACAATATATCGGATATTCTAATTAGTAGACATTTATGTTAATGTAAAAGTTAATTTTTTTTATCTCGAATCTTACTGACACCATTGTCGTAGATTTATATTTAGTTATTAAAACTTTCAAAAGTTATTGATTTTATAATATAAGCTAATATACATTATATGTTATTGATAAAACATAAAGTAATTAATGATTAAAGCATTAAGACTTTAAAACGTCGATTGAACTATAATTTTACTAGCTATGAGTTTTTATCTCTTGTTACTTAAGACTTTCAAAATTGTATTTAACTTATATCTTAATGTATACTTCTTACATATCAGATTTTTACAACTAGAAATATATATTTTTTTTTCTTTTTCAATTCTTCTATTTACCCCTCTTTCAGCCATTGATTTTACTTAATGGTCATTTATTTTTCTCTTATTTGTTTTTTCTAATTTTATTTTCAAGATTCCATCGCCTACAACCATTCCAGTTTTCAATTTACTGTTGAATTTTATATATATTCGTTTAAGGTAAATTTTAAACGAATCTTCAATCTATAAACTGAAAGCATATAAAATAAGTTGATTAAAAGAAATATATATTTTTAAAAACAAGCTTTTATTCGTATTCTTCTCAGCAAACCCTTTCATTTGATATCCATATCATGGGCGTTCTTAAAAAATAACTAGTCCACCATCTTGGGCTGTCCGCCATATTGGATTTAGAATGACATTACTTAGCTAACCATGCATTGTCATCCAAACTAAACGTCTAAGCGAAATTTTAATATAATCGGTTGACGATAACTGCTTTAAAATTCAGTTGCAAGATTTGACCCGAACATACATTGCAAGTAAAATAAAAGCTTTTAAAATAATCAAGTAATTAAAAAATACGTATTATATTTTACTTATTGTCTCTATAAATCCAAGAAATATACCTTTTTGTATTTTTTAGACTCGTGCAAGATTAATATAGGGTTCTTTGATCCATAAGGCAATATCCTTGATGAATGCTTAATCTCTACTTTAAAAAAAGATATACAGCTTTTTAACAAAATAATATGCACAATCGCTAGAAAATAAGGATGAATGAGATACAAAAAACTTTGCAAACTGCCGTCCCATTTCACTTGCTCGACTGTCTAGGGAAAGTTATAGAAATTTGCGTTGAGAAAAGATAGGCTCAATTCGTCTAGTTGAACAATTTATTCACGAACAGAATTATGACTATAGTAAGAATGCCAGTACAATTCCCGCCACTATCATTACTTAACATTTGCTTCAATATCTGAAAAGGAAAGTCTAATCCACCGTCTCCGACTTTTCCAAAGCTTTTGAATATGTACGAACAACAAATCTTTCTCCTATGGTTGCAGTGAAACAGAAATGAGTATTATTCTAAAAGTGTTAAGAATAGATTAAGATTGTAATACATAGGATAGCAGTATGTAAAATTGTGGAAATAAGTTTAGAAAACCGATCAGAATTGTAGAAACAATCAATGGGGTAGAACCTAGTTGACCTTTGAAATTATGTTGAAATATTTACTGTTTTTAAATTTTCTTATTTATATATATTTTACATTGTATATGTTCATTTACATTTTATAATTAATTTTTTTTAAATCTATTATCAGTTTAGTTCCAAATTAACTTATCACTTTTGTCCAAGAAAATTAACACACAGCTTCTACACTTTGCAATTTATAACCGTTTTAAATTGAACCTATATAAATCCAAGTCGATTCAAACAATCAGATTAGCCTATTGCAAGGGTATTAGATCCGGTTAAAGTGATGAGCAGAGTTGAATACATCAAATCTGGGTTAAGAGAACAAAAAAAAATAAAAGAACGGGGAATAAAACATTTTTAAAAAACGTAAAAAAAAAATGGACAAAAATATTCAACGACATATCCCCTCCCAAAAAAAATACTTTCAATACAGGAGCTTTTATTTCACGGATAAAAAAAATCTCTAAATGGAATAATTGATGATGGGAATAAAGAATTGCCATTAAATTAGTCGAACAGAGAGTCTGAAAAAAAAAATGATGGAAATAAAATGGAAAGTATTACAGAAATGGTTTGAAGGAGAAAAAATATTCGGTGGGTCCCGCATAGAGAGTGATATTTACAGGAAAGACGAATATTGAAATATTGAAAAGGATTTAATCACTGACAGCTATATTAATGTCTAAATAATTGTTTTATACCATGTATGTAGCAGCAGTTTCTATAAATAACTCTAATTACCTGGCGGAATAATACTTTCTAGTAAACTGTCATTTAGTTCCTTTATAGATTTATAATTAATAAATTGATCAAACATTATTCTCCTAAAGGGTTTTGTAGATAACCATTGTCTACACATTTTTCATAGACAGTGTTTACCTAATTCTATATAATAGGTCAGTGGCAACGGGCTTAATTTTATATTTAGAAAAAAAAGTAAAATTAAGTATATTAATTTAGACTAGTTATTATAGATAGGTTAGATTATCTATTTAACTACCAACAAATCAAAACAATTTTTTTTTTATTGGAATAAATGTGGTTGCCTTAGCTTGGCAATAATAAATTAATCATTTCTAGATGAGTCGTTGGGACCTCAGAGCAAGGAAGGGGTAGAGGGAACAATCCGATTTGAAAAGTGGTTCATTATTCTCTACCCCGATACTAAACCTCCCAAGCGAGCTCAATCTGAACTAAAGTGATCACGTATTCACTGGTCCTTGTTCTTCCGTCCCTACAGACGTTTGTCAACAAATCAGTTGCATTTAAGATTAACTTATATACAAAATTCTAGCTTTATGTTAGACAGGCACTTCTTCACACACTGTCTCATCGTCACATGAGACCAATCCCAGCTCTGTAAAACAAAATCCTGATTTAAAATTCTTCGAGATTAGAGTGATGTTAGTGGTCATCTTAATTAAGTGATGAGTGATGACTAAATGAAAGGGGATTTGAAATATTACTGCAAGATATGCCCCCCCCCCCCCACCCCCCTCCTTTGTGACGTGGATTTCGCCGGAAAACAAAGTTATTCATTTTGATGGAAAAGCTGGAATTGATCTCATTCGACGCAAATTGGATGTTATACAACATTTGCTTCTAGGAATATTATAGTGAGAATTCGTAGTTAATTGGAATTTTTAGGATTGACGTCAAAAAATAACTATTTTATGTTTTTTTCTGAATAGCTCTTTCGAGAAAAGTGGTGCTGTTTCGTTAGGAAACACCCTATAGTAAATATGCATGTGTGTGACGTGTGAAGGGTGAGGGTAGAACGTGAGTATGCGTTTATTATAATATTCACATTAAATAATTAAAATTGGACTTTTAAAGAGAACTTTCGTTTAACTTTGAGTTCAAGCATACTAATTTTGTGCAGGTGGGCGAGCATACTTTGTACGTTAAAGTTGTTATTCAAACATATTCCATGTGTTATTAGCTAATGAGCTTTTAGGGTAGTTACACACTTCGCCACCCGGGCCCACCTGGTTGATGCCACTTGCTCCCGCTGCCTGACTTGCGCCACCCACTTATATAAGGGATGCAGTCAGCCCTTTATTTGATTTCCCCTATATTTGATTGAAGGAGTGGGGGCTGAGTGGCAGGGACTTGGGTGGCATCGTGTGACAGGCTCAATTGAAAACAATGGGTTGACCGGGTGGCGCCACCTGTGGGTGGCGGCTAGACCGTCGGACGGTCGACCGTGTAGTGCCACCCGGCAGGTGGCGCCACCTCGTGTGACAGGTTCCATCTATTCTCATTGACGACCGGGCAGTGCCACCCAGGTGGCGCTACCCGGGTGGCGAAGTGTGTCACCCCCCTTAAACTCTTAAGATTTCTATACTTTCATCAGGTGTACCACCATCCTTTCTGACACATTCTTAAATTGTTCTCAAAAGTTTTACTTATTCCGTGTGAGCGTACTTTATAAATGTAACGTAGAAACAGTTAGTTCTGAGCAACCGGGCCGATCAATTCATATTGCACCTCAACATTGTGCGTTCCCGGGTAATAATTGGATGGAGCATTCATAGATTCGGCATATACTATAACTATAAATATCATTGGTCAAAATCTTTCATTCAGAAAGATTCAGGAAGAAACAAGGAATAAAACATATGAATTAGAAGGTTTTTGATTATATGAGAAGGACCTGCTACTGTATAAAAGCACCAACAATAATCCCATTGTGTCGACGGTTATTAATGTACCCTCATCACAAAGGAATAATCCAATAATTATGGAAATTATAATATAAAAAGGAAGAGATACACTAATTCTTTTAATAGTACCTACTTACATTTCTCATTAATATCTCTACTAACAACTGTAATTGGAAAAATTAGTTATAATCCGTTAGATTATTTAATAACTAAAGGGGTATCTAACTTTCAATAATAATACAAGTGATAGTACCGATATGGAATGCAACTTAATGAATAGTCGTAATTACTTAATTCTCAAGCCATAAAAACAAAATATAAAATACCAGGTTGTTTTGACCAATTTTATTAAGCCATTTGCCAACATAAAATTATCACGATATATTTGCCATCCATTATGTCATATGAAATTGTTTTGCATATAACAATGCAAGGGATAATTAATTTCATCTTTTGAAAGATAATTACTCCAAAAACTTGTGAAATGATTAATTTCATCCCTTGAACTTAAGGGATAGTCACTAGAGAGATGAAAGTGCCGTAAAAATCGTAAAATTATCATGCCCCAAATGTTATTCCAGTGATTTCATTAATACAGCCTTTAAATAATGTAAAATAAACTGGGAGGCTTTTGTTTTTTATTTGCTAGTTCTTTTACGTCACGATCACATCATTAGGTTATTACAGGATGGGAGATATCTTTATTTATCTATTCGATGATATCATCAGTATAAAACATGATTCACCTTTCTGGGATTTGAACTCACCACAATGTCAATATGTACCTAGATTTCAGGCGAGTTGCAATATTACCTTATTTTTATACCCGGTTTCTTATTGTTCCATATTAGTTTTTTTTTACATCGAAAAGTAAATTGAATTGCAACATAAAGAAGGCCGGGTCGACGGTTTAAACAGATAAAAGGGCTATTTTAAGGATGGTAACATGTTACTCTATACAGGTGACAGTGTAATTACATTGATTTTCTTCTGGAAACTGATCCTAGGTTCAATTCGACCTCCATTAAAATTAACCCTGACCGTTGTTTAAACCGGTGTTTTCAGCGCTACTAGGACTTGGTGTAAATAATTTCCTCCTATCACTCTCCATGTTTTAGTGAATCATGAAAAGCACTTTCGCTAAGCTTAAATAAATAAGTGATAAAAGAACCATTTGCAAGTATTAAATTTTATATCTTTTTGTACTATGAAATCTTATACATTCTTAAAAAGGTCTTTCAAAAAATAATAAATATTTCTCAATAAAATAAAAATAACCACTGAAGTACATAAAAACAATAACAAATTCATCTCGTAAATTGGTAAATTGCCGTGTCGCCTTTGAGTTGTATTATAAAAGCAATTTTTATATTCAGTTCTTAATTTTGTCTTTTTTATTACATTCAATTTTTTCTTAGATAGTAAGTACTGTGTAGTATTTTTCAATATATGTATATTCATTTAGGAGTTACATTTAAGAATGGAGAAACTCTCCATTCTTTCTGATCCTTTTCCAGGTTGCTTATCTACCTGCATTTCTCGTCTCTTCGCCCCACACTATACTTACCCTTCCTTAACACCTTTTTCACTTTCTAGGATACTTACTTACATTTTCTTTGTCCATCTGCTGTTCATTTTCCTGACAATGACCCTCAATCCCATTTTCATTTTAAAATAGTCCTAACCGTGTCATGTAGCTTCATCTCGTTCCTTATCCATGCATAATTATTTCTATCTTTCCTTGATACCTTTCCATATCTTTGTGTCACTCTCAATTTTCTTATTATAAGTTCCTTGAAATTCCACTTTTTCCAGTAGTCATAATATGCCTTTATGAATATTGTCCACGTAAATATTCCACGTAAATATTCTATTTAAACCCATTTAGCCCTTGAGTATGATCTTTAATAAAATGTATAATCGTTTAGTTATTCTTTGGATCACTTCCTTATCCCTAAGATTGCATGAAGAAAACTAGCTTAACATAAGTAACAGTTTAAAGCTAAACTATTTAGCAAACTAGAACAATAGGTGCAATTTAAAACGAAAAACGTAGTTTTAAAACTTTCCGAGGAGAAGATAGATGAGGGAGATGAAATTCTGGTTTTAAACCATCTATTCTATCATACTTGCAAATGCTATAAGTGCGGGTAGCATTATCTCAGGTATTTACATTACATTCTTTGCAAATTAAAGTTTACTAACCGATTTCCTTATTTATAAATACATGATTTGCTAATAGAAGAAATAATTATAAAAATTAATTTCAATCTAAATCAAACTGCTCTTCTGAGTGCAATGTAATCGTTTCTTATATTCCCTTTAATGACTAGAAGTGGTTAGACGTTGTTGAAAATGATGAGAGGTGGTTTATTTATCAAATTCTTCGTACTTAGCCTCCGTTTTCTGTACAGCCGACATTAGTCTTAAAATCATAATATTACATTAAGTAAAAACTAATATAAATGGTTAAATTCACATGCCTAAAATAACAAATTTTTATTTGCCAATTGAAAAATATATATATACTTTTAATAGGTAAATTTATTTTACAGGGAACCCTGTTGTTGTACAGTCTTCTATTTCTGATTCATCCACTGCTTACACCATCAGTAAGTAACTAACTCATCATGCGCTTCTTTAATACTTATATAAATATATCATTTTAAAATGTAATTACTATACGTAAAAGTCATCCGTGTTTTTCAGTAAATCTCTTTTACATATTTTCAAAATATGAGACTAAGATTATGAAAAGTAAAGTGCAATTTTACTTGACTTTACTTTAAAAATATATTCTTTATGCAAAACTCTGATGTGACAGTAAGATTGTAAGAAATATAATGCATTCATATTTCACATTTTATGTTATTTCTTTTCATGTCTGCATCTAATTTCAGTGATTTTGATGTCAATCATTGCTGAGAAATTGTTTTCACTGTTAAACTCGATTTCACTTTCATTATTATGGAATGGTATTGACATTGAAAAAATAGTTGCGAAATCGTAATCCGTAAAATTACATCTATGATTACTAGTCTTAGACATCAATTTTATATCTTACTAATTCCTTGTAGATCGTATGAATTAATTATATTCAAAGCTATTAATTCTTCGCTGACCACTTTTCTGCACCACATAATAATATAGTCTTAGGCATTGATTGTAGTCTTTCGCTAGTACTTACTATATGATTTGCGTACATAGTATGACCTCAAAACATTAACTATAATTTATATTATAGCTGAGTCGCGTGAAGATACTGATTTGTAAACATAGGAAATAACTTCCCCCTTCTTTACTGTAACCATCTCTACACTGATTTATTATGAAGGAAGCAATTTTCTTTATTTATTTGATTTTTTTTTTTTTTTTTACTAATTAATGTAATTGTTCGCCTAATTTTAGGTGGGTGAAGAAGGAGTTGAACCCGCAGTAGGAGAAGCCAAAGAGAATAAGGAAGGAGGTGGTGATCAAGTAGCAGCAGAGACGGGGGGAGGATATCATGGACCGCCGCCTCCCATACCTCATGGACCTCCACCACCGCTTCCCCATGGACCACCTCCACCTTTAGTGCAGCACGGTCCACCCAGCCCACTGCCCTGGCCACCGGCAAAGGCACCTGATTTACCCGCTATCCTCTCTCTCGACGTCAAGTGTGAAAAGAACGCTATGAAGGTCTACTTGAGCTTCGACAAACCTTTCTACGGAGTCGTCTTCAGTAAAGGTCATTTTGGTAATGCTAACTGTGTACATTTACCCCCTGGTATAGGAAGAGCACAAGCCCACTTCGAAATCGGCGTTCACACATGTGGCACAGCGGGTAACGCAGAGAACGGTTTTTACGGATTTGGTTCAGAATCGGGTTCCGGTACTTATTTCGAAAATGTTGTGGTAATTCAATATGATCCACAAGTACAGGAAGTGTGGGATCAAGCTAGAAAGCTTAGGTGCACTTGGCACGACCAATACGAGAAATCGGTAACGTTTAGACCGTTCCCTGTAGACACGTTGGATGTTGTAAGGGCCGATTTCGCCGGTGATAATGTGGGCTGCTGGATGCAAATACAAGTCGGTAGAGGGCCTTGGGCATCTGAAGTTTCAGGTTTGGTCAAAATCGGTCAAACTATGACTATGGTTTTAGCTATAAAAGATGACGACACTAAGTTTGATATGTTAGTAAGAAATTGTGTAGCCCACGACGGTAAACGCGCACCTATACAATTAGTCGATCATAACGGGTGCGTCGTCAGACATAAACTGATGTCGAGATTCACTAAAATTAAAAACTTCGGGTCCTCGGCCAGTGTATTGTCTTACGCCCATTTCCAAGCTTTTAAATTCCCCGATTCTATGGAAGTTCATTTCCAATGTACAATTCAAATCTGTCGATACCAGTGTCCGGACCAATGTTCAGACGCGCCACTAGAGGGTCTCCGGGACGACAGAAGATACAAAAGAGAAGTGGGTTCGGAAGTGGGTCTCAACCGGATCATCAAGGTGGTCTCGGCCGGCGACCTCACTTTCCTCTTGGACAATTCCTCGGCTCCCACCATCGTGTTCCCAGGAGACGAACTCCGTCCTGACGACGGAGTCATCTGCATGACCACGCCGGGTTTCACGATAACTCTGTTCCTTCTCTTAGGCGTCCTCACCGCGTCCTGCATCGTATCCGCCTTTCTTTGTTGTCGACTGAAATCGAAAGTTAAGTGCTAAAAGAAGTCGGCGGCGGAGAGTAGCGAAGGAAACACCGTTCCTTACTCTCCCCGCGATGCACCTTCTATCCGTCCCTCGTCATGTCAGTTCCTTCTTTCTTCGTGGCCATTCCTTTTCCCTTTTTTTCACTATTTTTACTTTCCGAGACATCTGGACGCAAAGCTAGGGAAAGGAAAGTGATCCCGCATTCCCAAGTCATAAAATGAAGATGAAGCATGAGAAATTTATATTAAAGCTGCGTCATGGTCTGATTAGCTTAAAAATTTGACCCAAATATTTACATAAAATACACCTTAAAAATTTACACACATATTATTAATTTTCTTAAACGTATCTTCAAAATATATAGTTGCTAAAACCGATGGACCAACATGAATATTTCCATTATGCAGCCAAGTTTAAAAATCATTATTTCCTTTCTATATAGACATATTAAATATTCATCTATTACTTCTCTAACATTGACTGTTTAAAAATAAAGGCGGATCCAAATTTTAATGTTTTTTATATAGATTTAAATTATCTATATACATTACAAAGATGTATATATTAATAAAAAAAAATTGCGCTTATATATTATTATAGGCGAGGTTACCATGACCTCGACATAAAAGATTTTTTAATAAAATTACTAAATTTACATTATTGTAGGGTGAATTCATTTCTTTGTAAAATCTTGCATGTCCTGGTCATTAAATAACTATGGCACAGAAATTACTTTTATACTCTACTCCACCCTAATTCACTTGTGCATTATAAATATATAGCGTTTACCACTAACAATAACAGCGTTTTGAAAGTTATCATGGCGTCTATTCAATTTTTCCTCTCGGTTACTTAATATTTTCCGAAGTTTTAAAACTTTCATTTTATCGCTTCCCTAAGTTACAATGACTTTTTATTACGCACCGTTATTCATGGCGGCAATGTAACAAGTTCAAAGAGTGCATTTATTTATATAGTTCAACAAACTTTTTAATTCAACCCCGATCCAAACTTTTCGATAAAATAATAAAACGAGATGTAAAAAAAACGAGATCAAGAAAAAAATAGTAAAAATAATGATTTTTTTCTTTTTAGTCATATAAAAATGTAGTAAAAAAAGGTGAGTATGAATAGTAAAAGTATTTTTTTCCATTTCACCTTGTTTTGGAAAGAATTTTTGTCGATCTAAATTATTATTTAAATGTTGATTTTTTATCGTCAAGCGCCTTATATGTACACATGTATATATTATGAAGGATGCGCCAGTGGAAGAAGAAAGAGATTAAAATGATAATGACCTTGTATAGAGTATAGAGGGTTCCGGAGTGTAGTAGAGGTGTACCCCACCCCGTAATATTGTAATAGGTAGGGTAAAGCTATTCAGGTCAGCCGCGGAACCTGACGGGGCAGGGAGAAGGCGTATTTAGATCGGCCCGTTAGGAAGGCGAAGGGGCCGCGCCTCAGACTCTCACCTTCTGCCCATAGAACTTAGTTTCATCTCAGGGGCTTCGTTCTAACATCTCCTTCTCACCCGTGCCGATTCCTCCTTCCCGCTCGCCACTTAAAATGTTTTTTACTCGCTCTTTCTTCGCCACTTCCCAAGCCTTGTGTTTAGTTTCCGAAGGCCTACTTCCTTGAAAAGCGAAGACGTACAACTACTTTTTTTTGTATAAGACTCCCCAAACTCTTGACCGAGAAAAAGAAGGATAAAAAGGGAATCATTAAGATAAAATGCTCCGACAAATTAACTTGTTTATTGCAAGGATTTAGTCACTAAAAGTATTATAATATGAAATTCATAGACGATAAATGGATTAAGAAAATATGACCACGCAAGTGTAAATGACTGAGACTGACCAAATAAGAATAGTATCATATTGTCCTAGTGAAGACTAATTTATACTACACAAACGTCTCATCTAGCTTATAAATAACCCACACGTAGTCATAATTAGATCTGTTAATTTTGATTACAATCACTTATCGTTATAATGACATTTCAACAAGGTTAGGTAGGATCAACGTCCAACCTTGACTCATCATATTAAACTTATACGGCAAAGCCTTTTCCTCAAGACTCTTTTTGACAATTGACGACAGGACTAGACTACACGAAATAAGTTCCAATAAGAACTAAATTTCAAATGGTAACTAAAAGTATCTGAGTAACCTTCACACTAAATACTGCGGCGTATAATATTGCCTTCTCTCGTATGCATAATAGCCTATTTTCGCACTAACTTTCGACGAGATTATGAAGTTCTTATCTCTATTCAGCCAAAACATTGGTTACCTTGTTACTAAAGTCCCATAACATGAATGTATGCTATATTCCATCCGAGAAGGCATAGGGTTAAGGGAAAACTTAACCAGAAAAAGGGACAAACTAAAGGACTCATATTTAGGTCGAGCATAATAACTAAATTGGGCACACCGAATCTCGCTCTATTCAAGTCAATATGACAATTACAGAAGTTTCTTTTATCGCCGTAACAAACTAAAGTTTCGTCCCCCTCTACAATATACGTCCAAAATCCACTTTCACTAATAACCATATACCTCTTTTTGTATGAAAAAAGTTTGTTATATATCTCAATTATTCTCTCCTTAATTAAAACTAATTTTTTAATACTATCTAACTTCTAATTGAATAAAAAATGTATAACACTTTACAACGATCCAAATGAAGCTTAAATGAAACTGCTATTTTGAAATGTTAATTTAGTCTGTAATTGCTTCACTGTATATTTGCGATCAACCATTACTACTTTAAATATAAAAGGATTTTTTTTCAATGAATTTTGAGTTAGACAAAACACAAAAAAATCAATTAAGAAATTAAAAATTTCTTCATGCTAATACTAGACCGTAATTTCAATCTCAACTTCTTTATTGATCGTAACACCGGAGATGTATGCCTCTTTTTCAAAACCATCAGGCAATTATCCCAAAATAAATATTTTAAAGATAAGAAAAATATACCCAAGAGAAGAAATTGTGAACATTGTAGAGGGTGAAGGAGAAAAATAAATACAAACTTGAAACAAAATTCCGACAGTTCCTTAAGAAATACCTATAATATTTATCTCTAAGAACTAAAAAAACAAAACAGCAATATTGAATGAAATTGGATACTTATATTTATTCACTGTTTATTCAAACAATTTAAGTCAACAGAATCTTATAAAAAGTTAATTTAATTATAACAAGTATAAAGATTTTATTGTAACTTGGATATCTATTTTTATTTGAAATATAAGGCAGAATAAATACATAGTGCAGAATAAATATTTAGTTCGATTGCCAATGAGATGAGGGATATATGCAAGATATTCCGAGAATTTGAATCTCAGATTATTAATTGTTAGCATTGTACTCATGTCACATTAATGTAAATACTAATTAATCACGTGGAAATCGGAATGTAAAAAATCTACGGGAAATTCTACTCCAAGAATCAAATGGTGTTGATTGTTGATCATGAATGAGTAGGTTGTTATATGTGTTAAAGGAGAAAGGTGTATCATGCGAGGTACAGGTGTAAGCATCTTCATTGACTAGTCGCCGGGACATGGAGTAACAATAGGATTTAGTTGTGGGCGTTATGTAGGAAGTTTATTCACGGCCAAGTTTACCAGCGGATAACTTATAGACTCCAGGACAAAGGACTTTAAGAAAAAGGAAACATCCTGGCCTTGACCTGGTAAAATGCATTCGAGTGCAACAGGTGTAGAGCGCGGGATTCACCTAACGGGCCGGTCCCACTGCCCCACAGAATTCAACTTCAAAGCATCCTCTCAATTTTTTATTTTATTTTGTAACCTCTCGAAGGTTTTTTCTCAAAACATAGATGATAAAGTGGCAGTTCTCCCTTAGGGTGAAAAATTCCAGTTTATTAAAATGCTAATGACGATACAAAAAAAGAAGGGTACGGAAAAAAGAGATCAAAAAGATGTGCTAGGATTCGAAAAACGATTAATCAGAACATTTTTTGCCCTATAGAAGAGACGGGTAATAATCAAAACCTACGTTCCAAAAAAGAACTTACAAAAGTGTGCCAGTCCACTTTAAATTCTTTTCTCTTTTAGACAAGCCCACCCTAAAATACTTCCGTATGTTTTCTATGATAGAACATATATAATTTCGTCGAGGATAACAGGCTTATAATGGTATAAGTGTTTAATAGCTTGCATACTAACCTTTTTTGGAGGGCTCGCTAAACTAAAAATAAAAATTATCAACGTAAAAAAAAAATAGGTTTAACAAAATTGAAGCTTCCGAATAAAGAAGCGAAGAAATCGGTAAATGCAATTTATCCATAATTGAGTGTGAACTGATATTTAAAATATATGAGGCGCCATTTCAACAAATTATTTTAATAATGCCTTTTGCTTTAGATAAATATTTTAAAACAACGGTGGTTCTTCGATTATACAGACAATTTATACTTATTGAGCAATTACAATTTATTGGACAATTAGGAACCCTCCAAATCTCTCATCTGTAAACGAGTAGAGACCAATCTAGTGAAGAGTCTTAATTGTTCTCTCTTGAGCCGTGGCTATATTATTTAAACCGAGATAACTGGCCGGGTTGAAATAGAGAATTCAAAATTATGATCCTGTCTAATATAGATCATAAGTTGCTTTTACAGTCAGTTGTGACTAAAAGAAAAGAGAAGATTCTACGACGAGTATCTAAAGTCCTTCTTAATCCAGGAACAGCTTGCAACTTTGGAGATCATATTTCATAGTAATTTGAAGAAGTATAGTAACAATCACAAGCATTTAAGTTTTTAACAGTCACAAAATAAAATAATAAGCGTTACATGTATCAAAAAAAGGATCAACGAAGTGTATTAGCACTTACCTAAAATTACTGTTTCCAAAATGATCACATGAGAAGATGTGAATGGTGGGTAATCCCACCGTTTTATACTAATCTAATTTTGTGCTGATTGGTAAGTGAAAGAAGCAACCTAAAAATGTTAAACTTGTGAATTTGATCTGTAAAAGAAAATTCGTTTCGACTGAACTGCCAAAAATTAAAGCTATTTTATGTGCCTACCAAACGACTTGGTGGTTAATTCTTAAACAAACGCACGCTTCATTATAATTTACTAAAAATCATTTGTTTCTCCACAAAAGCTTTATATATTACCATAATAATCTCATTAGAGCTTCATCTAAAGATCGTAACGGAATATAAAACATTATCAGCTGATCACGTAAAGATAAGGGGTTGACTTCATTTTTTAAATGATTTAAAAATTGCATGCAAATGAACTGAATGTTGTCGTAATATTCAAAATTGTAAGCAGATGATTGCCACGAAAAAAAAAAATTTTTAATCAGATCATCATTTACAATCTTGATAAATTTCTTTCGAGAGGAATTCTGAAGGGAGACTTTATAAAAAATATTTTTGACCTAGATTTATTTAAATCCTTTTTTATCGAAGGCTATAGGCTTTATCGAAGGCTGTATCATCTTTTTTACGAAGCTTCTTTAAAAAGATTAATTACAATTGATTTTGAACTATTAAGGTGAAAATTATTGTATGGAATTTACTTGCCGAATACCATTGAGAAAAAGAAAACAAGTAACATATTTCTTTTTGTCGGAGTATTTTGAAAGGAAGATGCGGACAGATAGAAAGGCACAAGAGAGGGAAAGGGACCGAACGGAAAATGGTCGAGTCCAGCCTGCGATGAAACAGGGTGAGGTGGGAGAACCCACCCAGAGACCCTGACCCCTAAAAAACTTACAAATGAGGTCTTTATGAAGTCAGCTCCAAGGGTTCCGGAGTCCCAGACAGAACTTCACCTGCCGTCATCGACTCTCACCTCTCTTAAAGCCTTTCTTCATTTCTCCTTACAAAACATTCCAAGGCATCTAGACGCCGGTACAGTACGCAGGTGGGCTCGGCGTTGCTACAACACACCCAAATTTTTATGAACATTCACTAACCACTTCGCTTGATTTGACCATCCCAATTCATTCTAAAATTCGCTCAATAGAACTAATTATGATGCTGTTAGTGGAGGATACCTCTTAATTGCATATGACTTTTACTCAGACGAGAGCTGAAGTAAGCAATAAACTAAAAATGAAGGCGCTTAAAAAATTTTACTGATCGTTCACATACGTGCTATGGTGTTATATAATTATGTCTTGAAGTACGCAGTAGATGGGGCCGATTAAGCTCCTATCATAATCTCACGGCATGATATAAGATGACATTAGCAATAATTTTTGAATTTTTCATTAATTTTGGTCTCATAAGATTTTACGTTGAAAAACTTAAACCATCAACGTTTAAAACCACGATTACGTTACTTTTGCACCACAAATTAATTTTTATGCCAACAGATCTCTAAAAAAGCTTGCATTTTAATTTGACTAGTGACTCTGAAAGCGTAACTAGCTTCAAATCAAATTTAAATTAATAATAAAAAAGAAAAAGTGTAAATAGTGGCATGAGTTGTTTTGAGTTTAAAATAACTAGTTAGCACAGATGGGCTACGTTGTAGATAACGCAGCCTGTTCAATTTTATATTAGGTGGATGTTGGAAAGTGAAGATAAAAGAAACAGTCTCAAAAATGTATGAAAGAATAACTTCGTTTTGTATTTTTTGAAAAGAAAACAGACTGAAGAATAGTCTTTTATTATTTTTTACAGCCGATTGTTGGTAAACATATGTTTGGTTCATACTAAATCAAATATTTCCAATTCGTCGACTAACATTTATTAAACAATTTCAATCCTCTTGTGGAATTACAATGTTTTAGTTATACGTTAAAAATACTTAATATACTAGTAACATAATACAAAAATAGTTGACGGATGAAGGTCAACAGAATCATCCAACCATGCAAGACAAGAAGTCCGTTTAAAAATAACTATTTGCATTAAAATTGCATTTTATATAAGTAAAAAACTATACAAAGATTTACTTAGTGGTTTTTTCAATTAAAAGAAAAGACGTACGATGAGTATGTAGTATTCTTCGTAATACTTAATACTGTTCATTTGAACCTTTAAAACAATGATACTCAAAACATAAGATTAAATTTCTTGGGATATTCACCTCTCACGTTGCAACTCTCAGCTATTCCACAGATCAAACCCAATGACCTAAATGAAGGTATTCTCTTTCTCTTTGACTAGAATAACGATGAGTTAAGTTTTTGAACAAACAAACAAGCGCTTGACACAAATTCACAGCATAGCTACCTTCTAACAATCCAACTCTTCCTTCAATAGGGTTTTAGCATCTTAGTGACAACTTTACCATTACGGTACCTATTTAAAGAACTAGAGAGTAAATCTAAACAGTGACAGCTGAAGAAACAGTTATTTAGTCCAATCATTAGAGTCTATCATACCACTTAATAAAACATTAACATATAACCCGACAAACTGAGCAGATATCTCCAACAACTCTTAACTTATCCAGTTATTTGCCATGAACAAATCCTATGCAAACTTTTTATAACATAAGATCTAACTATTTACCGGATTGTAATATGACTTAACTGGGACATAAATCGACTGACAGCATAATGCAATTTGACGGACCCATAAGACAAATCTTTGCTGTCTACAAACCTCTAGAGTCAGGCTCCTAAATGTATTACTGTAAGTGAAGTGATTACACGCATAATTGTCTGACAATGATAAGAGTTAAGATTAACAGATAATAATGTCACAAGGTTCTACAGCAATTAAACTGCATAATTAATTACAATAATAACTAGATTACCAAGCTAGAATTTAATGCAACTTTACACCAGAGTGATGACTAAACTTATATACACATGACCTTCTTTAACAATTATGTATATTTAAATCAGACATATAACGAACAAAAGAACATCTGAAAGATAGAATAGAAAAATAGAAACGGTAGAACGGACAAATCCACTCCAGTGTCTATATGCCAACATGTTTCCTGCAATCCACAACTCTAACGACCTAATCATGTAATTATACAAATACTTCATAAACTCGAAATTTATGACTATTAATGCATTTAAATTTAAAAAAGGAGGAGAAACAGATAATAAAGTAGATATTTAAGAAAGAAAGTTGTTATTTGCGACATTTGTTGCGATTACAGTCCAACGAAATAAATATGAATGAACAACAGAACATATGGACAGTAGTTAAGTCATAACTTTAAGTCCTCTTTCTTTACTTGTGACTTTAAGTCACTTGCGCACTTCGAATCACATACGCTGTACATTGACAATAAGTGATCACAAATGGTAGCAACCTATTTACAAAGCTATTAAGATTACGAGGATTTTGACTAGCGATAACATAGGCAAATTTGACATAGATAACTTTTAAAATAAGAATATTTTGACCTATGACAACAGGACGAGACAACAAACAACAGGTATAAATTTGATCAATTAAAACTGACAACACAAAATACACACATGAACTCAAAAAAACAAACTTATTTACGATAATACTCCTAACAATTTTTAATGATGTCATACGGAGAACTAGAACACAAGTATATTTAAATATCGACCATAGCGATTAAGTACAGCTACATTAACTAAAAACATACTAATCATAGTAACTCACTGTTAAAAAATGAACAATGTAAAAAATAAATCTGATAAACATTGAACAGAAACCGGACATAACATTAAGAACAAGTACTATTCAGTAATATTGACAGAACAGCTAACTTAACAGATCACAGTATTGTTTACTTCAAGAAGTAAAAAATTATAGTAAAGATAACCTCACGAAAGAATAGCCTAACGAATATAGTGAAAACCCTTACAAATATAGTTATCAGATCTCTTAAAACTGACTGAAAACATATAGAAACACAGAACACAAAAAACAGACATAACTAGCGCGGACAAACGAGCAGAACCGATTTTCTTTTAACGATTATGTACAAAATAACCCTAATTACGGACTGCAGTGTGATTTTTTTTTAATATCTAGGTATAACATTTGACAAAATTACAGACCGAACTCGTGCAACTACAGACAGAAGTGCTATAAAAATACGAATAAAGTACCAAATTAGTCAGCCAATTAGTGTGGTCCATAGCTTCCTCACGTCCTAATATTTTGTTCTAAGGAATTAATTCCTAGTGGGATAACATTCATTTTCTTTCAAAATGTGCGGAAACAGTTGAAAATCTATGGGCAACTTTGGACAAGTACTCTTAAAGATATAATAGTTAACAAAAATAAGTTTGTACGTATGCTAAAGGAAGACCCAAAAGATTGGAATTAATATAAAATGATAACCTACCATCCAAATTTCGTCAAAATTGGATGAATAGTTTTTAAGATATGGTTGTTCGCAAAAATGACGATAGTAACGCACATGAGATCAAAAATGTTCCCTCGAGTTTGAAACAAATTTCTAGAATTGTTTTAACATAGAGACAAAAGTTTTGTTCTCCAGTTTCATCACAATGCTTTCGTTATCTTCGGTAAGCTTGGAAGTAAAACTGAACAAAACATAGGCTACTATCCAATACAGCAGGCTACCAAATAATGTACCAGGGGACTGGTATTAATAGATTTTACACAACAGTTATAACGTATCAGTTAAATTTTATTATCCCAAAAACGCAGAAAGGACACAACTAGACCTCGTAAAATCTAATAGAGACTTACAATGGGACAGTTTAACGCAATAACAATAAATCACTGAATAAATTAATCAAGAACAATACACTACGATTACAGGTGAATACATTGGAACGACTCAATATCTAACTACAGACAACTGATTGTATAGCCAAAGACAAAAACAAAGATACACTTACATTAAACTATATATAACATTACCATGTTAACTAGCGGCTACATACTTTCACTAATTGAACTAAAAACCAAAGATTCATCGATAAATGACAAGTATATAACACAAAAATCACATTATTTCACAGAATTACTAATTCATACCATAAACTTCTTGACAGCAAAAACAATGAACCACAGATTAAATTAGTCATTAAAAATATTTCTACAAAAATGTAACTACAAATAACTGTTATTAAAAAGCGACTAAATATTACGGACAATAACAGTGACAATTTGACTAATACTATACTAAAACTTGCTACTTGATACTAAATACAAATACCTTGACTTATCAATTTAATTTCGAGCATAAAGACAAAAATTATGGACAATACCAGAGATAATTTGACTAATATATGTACGATACTAAAACTTGCTACTTGAGATTTAATACAAATACCTTGACTTATCAATTTAATTTCGAGCATAAAGACAAAAATTATGGACAATACCAGAGATAATTTGACTAATATGTACGATACTAGAACTTGCTACTTGATATTTAATACAAATACCTTGACTTATCAATTAAATTTCGAGCATAAAGACAAAAATTATGGACAATACCAGAGATAATTTTACTAATATGTACGATACTAGAACTTGCTACTTGATATTTAATACAAATACCTTGACTTATCAATTAAATTTCGAGCATAAAGACAAAAATTATGGACAATACCAGAGATAATTTTACTAATATGTACGATACTAAAACTTGCTACTTGAGATTTAATACAAATACCTTGACTTATCAATTTAATTTCGAGCATAAAGACAAATATTATGGACAATACCAGAGATAATTTTAATAATACGATACCAAAACTAGCTACTTGAGACTCAATACAAATACCTTGACATCAATTTAATTTCGAGCATTAAGACAAAAATTATGGACAATACCAGAGATAATTTGACTAATATGTACGATACTAAAACTTGCTACTTGAGACTTAATACAAATACCTTGACTTATCAATTTAATTTCGAGTGTAAAGACAAAAATAATAGACAATACCAGACATAATTTGACAAATACTATACTAAAACTTGCTACTTGAGACTTATTACAAATACCATGACTTATCAATTTATTTTGACCATAAATACAAAACTTATTGACAGTACCAGAGATAATTTGACAAATACTATACTAAAACTTGCTACTTGAGATTTGATACAAATACCTTGACTTATCAATTTAATTTCGAGCATAAAGACAAATATTATGGACAATACCAGAGATAATTTTAATAATACGATACCAAAACTTGCTACTTGAGACTTAATACAAATACCTTGACATCAATTTAATTTCGAGCATTAAGACAAAAATTATGGACACTTCCAGAGATAATTTGACTAATATGTACGATACTAAAACTTGCTACTTGAGACTTAATACAAATACCTTGACTTCAGGGCCGCTGAGAGGATTTGCGGGCCCCTGGGCAAGTTAGCACCTGGGCCCCTTTGAACAAATAAGGGGGGGGGGGGGTCCGGGGGTCCTCCCCCGGAAAAAATTTTAAAATTTAATTACCAAAATATGAGTTTTAAAGATTTCTGAGGGAAACTTTGTCCTTAGAGGAAAAGATGTTTGGTGGGGACAAATTTTGGTGTTAAACTAAGATGGGCTAAAAAAAACCCAAATAATTGAGTAGTTTTGTAGCAGGTATCATTAAAAAACCTTCTTTTACACTTTATAAAATACATTATATAAAATAAAACATAATATAAATTGTGTTGCTAAAATAGTGAGATTAAGAAAAAACAAATCAAAATTATTAAGTTACGCATCTTCTTTTTATACAAAAGTTGCATGTTGCATTACTAGGAAAAAATATTAATATCAATATGCCAATTAGATTTGTCTGTCAGTTTCTCTCCTATAAATCAACATCGACCATATTGAATAAGATAAAAATCTAAGTACATAACTAAAATGAAACAGTAAAGTTCAAACTTCCATACTTATGACACATTTGGAATAATTTTATGTTCTTCACAATTAGTGATGAACTTAGCATCTGAGCCCCTTTGAACAAATAACGCCGGGGGGTCCGGGGGTCCTCCCCCGGAAAAATTTTTAAAATTTAAGAGCAAAAGGATGAGTTTTAAGAATTTCTGAGGGCAAGTTTGTCCTAAAAAAAAGATGTTTGGTGGGGACGAATTTCAAATACATATGTACTGCTGGTTAAGTTTGTATTTGTGTCTGTTTAATTTCCATTGCGTGAATCAACTTTGCCTCACAAACTTAGCTAGGTCATTAGGGGCCGTCGCAAAAAAAAAAAAAATCTTAAAGAAAATAACAAAAAAACATTTGCGTTCAGAACTGAATGGTGTCCCCTTACAATAGTATAGAAGTATAATTCCAAGTTAGATTTTATTATGCTCTCAAGGGGCCTCTACCGAAATTGGTACAAAGATAGTAGTTTCATGTTTTTTTTTTAGATTTGTGGGCCCCTTGGCTCCGGGGCCCACCCTCAATTCGGGCCTATTATAGTTATGCCACTAATCACAATATCCATCTTGCCTTTTTAGTTGTTAAAAATCCAGAGCCGCCACTGGAAACCCGGGGCTCAAGGGGGCCCGAGCCTGTACCTCCCAAACTTAGCTAGGGCATAGGGGCCCCACGTCAAAAAAAATTGATGAGAAAAGAAAAGAAAGAACCATTTGCATTCAGAACTGAATGGGGACCCCTTTACAAGAGTAGAAGTATAATTTTAAGTTAAATTTTATTATGCTCTAAAGGGGCCTCTACCGACATTGGTACAAATATAATAATTTCATGTTTTATTTGGATTTGGGGGCCCTTGGTACCGGGGTCCGCCCGCGATTCGGGCCCATAGTTATGCCACTAATTACAATATCCATCTTGCCTTTTTTTATTGTAAAAAACCAGAGCCGTCCCCCGGAGGCCCGGGCCCCCTAGAGACCCGGGCCCCTGGGTATTTGCCCCCCTTGCCCCCCCCCCCCCCCCCCCTGTCGGCGGCCCTGCTTGACTTATCAATTTAATTTCGAGTGTAAAGACAAAAATAATACACAATCTAATGCGAAACTAAAACTCACTATTTGAGAACTAATAAAAATACCTTATATGCAAACTTACTCTAACTGAAAACTAACATAACTTATGAACCTAATTTCGAGCATAAATTAAAGAGAAATAAATACAAATAAAGAGCGATAATTTGACTTATACTATTATACAATACTTACCAAATGAGTTCAATTTAAATAACTATGTCAAACGGACTTTAATTAAAAACATGCATGAATAAGAGCTCGAATTAAGAGGCATACATCTAACTTCGAGCATAAAGACAAAAAATACGAACTAATTTTACTAATGATAATTTGACTAATATTTTATTACATCTAATACATTAGGCTGTAACTAATACACTACTACTGTTATTTAAAATATGTGACGTCATATTGCTGTCTATTGACTGGCGAATAGACTTACTATACAAAAAAAATATTATGACCCTTACTTACGCCTTTTTTACGTCTTTTTTACGTCTACAAGCTGACTAAATACGATAAACTAGCAAAAACAAAAATATACATTAGCTTGACTTTATATTAAATAGAATAAATACAAGACAACAAAGATTTAAAACTATTTTACAAAGTACGAACTAATTTTTAGATCGAACATGTGACAACACATTAAAATTGTCAGATAACTCAGAGATAGTGAAATATGATTTTTTTTAAAAGTGATATTTAAAAAAAAAATGTTTTACTGCAAGAGCATAAACATGAAATTTTAATTCATTGTTTCATGTTTCATATTAAAAAATACGCAATGACGACATACTCTAAAAACGTGCTAATTAACTTGAAACCATCATGAATTTAAACAACAAATTACGGAAGATCTACCAGGAAAGATAACTTCTTTCTTTTTTATAATATTTTTTTTATTTTTTTTTTTTTTATTATAATTAAAAATGTATTAGAGGAACAAGTAATCAAGATTTGCCTTCTTTTTTTTAAAAAAAAAGTTATATCATTTAATTTTTTTATTTTCTCATATCACGTATTAATCTTGATAGTCTATAATTAATTTTGCATATATATATATATATATATATATATATATATATATATATATATATATATATATATATATATATATATATATATATATATATATATATACAAACTAACATTAAGAATGTAGTTCAATTTATAAATTGTATGTATACACACCGCCGTAGATTCAGAGTACATAGATTAAAAAAAAGAGGAAGAAATAATGAAATAAAATTACATAGTTATTATATTTTTTCGGAAACAAGTTGTTTTTCTTCTTTGATTAAAAGCTTCCGGACGCAGAACAAAATGGAATAGAACGAAGAAAAGGTTGTACCTGTTCCTTCTTTCTCTTTTTCGTTATTAGCAGATGTGGACTTGTTAAAAAAAATGGAAATCTAGGTTAGTCCCAGTTTTTTTAGGAGTTGTTTATAATGTTAGGATTTTTAAAAAAAAAAAAAATTAAAACTAGCAAGATATTAAATGAAAATTACATGATTATTGGCTAATTGCAGTCAAGATATATATTTTTTTTAATTGAATGATACCATTTTTTTTTCGAAAGAATATTAATACTGCATATTAACTGTATCAACTACGAGCAGTTAAGTCCGTGGCAACAGGCTTAATTTTAAATTTTTTAAAAAAAATAAAATTAAGTAAAAGAATTTAGATATCTGTTTAGATAAGTTATTACATCTATTTGAAGACCAACAAATGAAAACAAACATTTATTTTTATTGGAAAAAATGTGGTTGCCTTAGCCTAGTAATAACAAATTATTTCGAGGTGCGTCGTCGTGACTACTCGATCATATAAATAATGATAACCCCGCAATAAAACAATAATACAATAACACACACAAACACATAATTAACCAATACAGCAACGCACAACACAATAACACATGTAATACACATATGTGTGTGTGTAATTTGTTGCATTACATATTTAATACAATAATTAACCCACTTTTGCAGTAACGGATTTTGTGATCGCTTATCGCTTGTTTAACTTTTCCTGCTCATAAATAAATTTTATTTTTGTATTAGTTACACTAAAAATAATGAAATTTGTTTGGTTTGTTTAGTAAAGTTATTAAAAATGAACGTTTAGAAGTATTCGGAAAAAGTTACTAATCTCAAACATTTTTTGTCTGATTACATTATATTACATATTACATATTATCATAAAATAATTAAAGAACTTTTCACAGTCCTTCCTTGTCAATAATCAATAATTGGTTATTAACATATCGTGTATAATAAATAATAACACAAAGATGGGCTTGGCAGAAAAGTCCTAATCATTTGTATAATTGAGTAGTGTCCCGACGGCGACGAATCACCACGAAATGATTTGTTTATGCTAAGCTAAGGCAACCACATTTATTCCAATAAAAATAAATGCTTGTTTTGATTTGTTGGTCTTCTAAAAGATTTAATAACTTACCTAAATTAATTTACTTAATTTTAATTTTTTTCGAAATATAAAATTGAGCCCGTTGCCACGGTCATAACGGCTCGTTGTATTATATTAAAAATATACAACTTTATATTGCCACAGGAAAATAAAGAAGAATAAAAAAAACTGAACATAATTAGCCAAGTAAATAACTTTAAAATACCGGATAAAATAATTCAAATATTTTGTTTTATTAAATGAAATTTAATTAATTATCATATTATTAAAATATTGTTATAATAGAGAGTAGAGAGAAAAATTAAATAAATTTTTAAATCTAAAGTTTATCATTTAAATATGAAGAATAACAACTAAAAATTATAATTTTCGCTAATTTTGTTTTTATAAGTAATATCTTGAGAGGACTGGAAAATTATTCTAAATAATCTATTAAAAAGCGTTAATTATTCATAACAGCATCTAGTAATTAGATTAGCAAAATCTTGAAATATATTATATAAGTCATACACAATTTTATCACAAAAACTTTATCGATTGATTGTAAAAAGAATAAAATAACGTAAAATAGTTATCATTTGGTATATGGTATTCTTTCATTCGTATTCTTTCATTCTTAAGTAGATTTTCTATAATTCTCATGTTTTCTCTTAACTGTGGTAAATAGAGAAAGCAAAAATAAACAAATTATCACCTTGTTTTCTTAAATGAGTCATGTCACTCTGAGAAACTTAAAATAATAGATCTATCCACTTCAGAACTCTTGATATAACACAATAGTGCAAAGGGTATATAACAAGAGACTAATCTCCCCAAAACTCGGCCGAAAATATTCACTTTAGCCAAAACTTCCAAAAACTTCTTTGATATTACACATTAGTGCAAAGAGTATATTATAACAAGAGACTAATCTCCCCAAAACTCGGCCGATAATATAAAATTTAGCCAAAACTTCCTATGTGCCCTATTACTTATTTTCTAAATTACCATAAACCTCTTCTCGATCAAAAATATTGATATCTTTTAATTTTATTTTGTTTTACTGAAAATAACGTTTCCTTCGCATTATATATTTCAAAGTAACTTCTCATTTGCCCATTTCTTTTACGTTATCTTTTGACTGATTATTGTGCCAAATTTGAAACTTCCTAAAAATTTGCCTAATTTGTATCAATAAAACAATATTGTGCCTAAAAGAAACAAAAAAAGCTCATCGAATTTGAAAAAGATACATATTTGTATATAACAAATACTCAAGGAATATTATTAATTAATATATATATATATATATATATATATATATATATATATATTATACAATTTATTTTATATACTTTAAAATTGTTTAATTTTATGTTGTAAATGTGTTTTTTTTTAAAAATTGTAAAAAAGAAAAAAAAAATTGTAACACCTTAACCTTTAATTTTTATATATATTTTTAAGTTAATTTTAAATTTAAAAAACTAAAATATACTAAAGGTAATTTTTTATTTAATTTCATAAGAATAATAATAGCTATATATATTATATATATATTATGTATTAAGTATAACAATGAATGTGTAAAATATTAAACTAAAGAAATCTCATAGAGTAAAGAAGTTTTCTAGAAGTGGTTTTTCTGGATGATGCATCAGAAAAACCGTTTAAAGAATTTGAGCTTGGGCTCTTAATGAATTAATCGTTTAAATTCTAGTAGCCCTTCTACATTTACATAAGGTTCTCGGCTTCTGAGTTTATAAAAAGCATGACCTAAAGATCTTTTGGTTAACAATATGCTCTTATCAACTCATAACAAAGCAGGATATTAAATTGCCTACGTGAAACCCAAGTTGCAGAAGTAGAGTTATCTTTCAATTAAACAAGAAGTAAAGACATGAGTTCTATGTATACCCCTGATGTTGCAAGCAAAAACTAGGAGTACGGTAATAATCTTTGGTGGTGTTTCTATAATTTTTGCTACTACCTTAGATCTTAAACTGTAGAGTTTAACCAAAATAAATTCTTCTGAAGAGTTCAAAGAACATTTCTCTGTCATGAGCTCAATGTACCCCTAACGTAATCTAGATAATTTCTATCTTAGATTATCATGGTTATAGGGTTAGATCTGTCCAAGAAACCACAAATCTTTAAAACTACATAATAAATGTTTAAAAGAGTATTAATAATAATAGTCTTAACTTTTACTCTATGATATAAATTTTGACTTTAATAATGTCAATATTAATATAACTAAAAAATAAGTAATGAAACAGCTAAAGCCAAACAGCTATTACTGTAAATATTTTGTTAGAGCTAACTTTAATACGAGTGTAACAATAAAAAAAAAAAAAAAAAAATCCCACCTGATAGAATCTGAACTCAGATCAGAACTTGAATTTTCAAGATGTATTTAGAAAACAAAGCAATTCCTTAATTTAAGGTGATATTGCTAAGGAATTTTAGGTATTTAGATTCTAGAGATTAGGTCAACCCCTAGAACCTAATTCCATAACACCTGTTATAATAGTCTATAAAAATTATAACAGTTTGTTATTTCAAGATACTAATTTTGATACAAGAAAAAAAAAAATTGAATGCAATAACAGAAGAACCATCTAGGTCATAATTATTATCATATTTTTTTAATTCTAGAAAAATTTCTATGGAATCCAAAAAATAAGATTTTGGCTCAAATCTGAGAAGTGGAATTTTTTCATGATTTTTGGTTTAATTAGACCTAAAACAAAGTTATTCAAATAACAATATTGTTAAAATGCAAATTAATGCTATAATCTTTACACTTGTTTTCTTTTGTAAATAGTTTATTTATGTTTTAGTTTTATTATATTTGTCTAACAATATTAATTTTATAAAACTAACTTTAATTTTTTTTTTATTTTTAGTACCTGAAATCTTCTTATTTATTTTTTATTTTTTTTTGTTCTTTGCAATGTGTATTGATTAATATATTCAATATACAATGCACTCACAAACCTCGGAAGTAGCCAACGAATTTAATTAAGATGATAAAAATATATTTATAATTCTTAAATAAATATATATTATTATATTAAGTATAGTTTTAATACCTCTAATTTATTTCCTTTTCTTAGAGTATAAATAATTTTATTCATTATATATGAATATTAAAAAATATGATAAATTATTTATTTAACATGAATTTTCATTAAAATATTTCAATTTAAATGTAACTTTGCTCAAAAATTTATTCAGCCATTTTTTTATAACTTAATTCTATTGTGCTTCATTTTATTATTAAGTATTTTATTTTTGTTTTATCTATACGTTAAATGATATTTTCAAATTGGAAATTTGCTAGAAGAGCCAAAAATTGAACAAAATGTTTACTATTTTTTTAATTACTTTAAACACCCAATAATGTTAAATTAATAATTCATTCGATTAAAATTAAAGCAACCGATTTATTATTATTACTTTGATCAATGTATAAAATTTTCAAAAAGGGAGTGCGCCATAGTTAATGGTGAAAATATGGAGAAAGTGCTGGATAAAAACTTAGAGTACGCATGATCAGAGAAGATTAGTATATCAATAATATTAAAAACTTAAATAACAAAATTAATTACAGAATTATATGTAACGATAGGTCACTATCAGTTCACTTATGTCAAGAAATCAGTCACAATCCACTTGTGACAAGAAATTAGTCACTATCTGTTCATGTATGACATGGCATTGGTCGCTCATAGAACATTGTTACGCCCAATAAGAGAAGTTTGAAACGAGTAAAATAAATATTTGATCTTAATAGTTCGTAATTAAATTTAAATTTACTCTTGAATTACATTCAGCACAAAATCTATAAAAGTTCAGTTGAAAACACCCAACTTAATAATATTAATATTGTTTTTATCATAACTTGAATTTTTTAATTGTCTATATTGGATATATAATTTATTCATTTTAATATTTATAGTAAACAAATGTTCAACCAAATTAATCATACATATATATTTTTTATAAATTTAATCATTTAAAAAAATATAATGTATTAGTTGTTTATTAATAGTTTAACAAATTTGTTTTTATTTTTAAAGTAACCTTTTATTGATAACCACCTTAATTTAATAAATCTAGATCTTCCGCAGGAGACTGCATTAGAGATTTTGTGAATCCCGGTAAACTGTCAGTTTGTAATTAACTGAGTCATTTGCAACTGACAGTAAGTTGCTAATGACTCTCATCATGAACAACCCCCCTGAGAATGATCCCTGTAATGGGTTTAAAATGTTGGGATTCACAAAATCTCTCTTGCAGTCTCCACCAGAAGATCTAGATTTATTAGACTCTGTCCGCAGAAACCTGTGCTAATTAGAACCCACCTTAATTTGTTTATTAATACAATAATTAAAGAAAAGTCATACTTTATATAGTGTTTTTTTGTGAAATAAAATTTGTAATAACAATTGACATGTGCGCTCATAGGAAACATATGCCATTAAATAAAACAATATTAAGACAAAAAGTCAATATTGGGCTCAACTTGGAAAAAAGTCATGTGCCATTATTTTGCTTGTTTTAATGACAAATTTTAAGCAACATTAATTGAATCTTTTTTAGCACATTATAAGAAATATTTGACTTTTTAATAATATAAAAATAATTATCAAGTATTTAAATATTTTAAAAAGTGGCAAAAGCAAAAAAAAACTATAATGTTACACTCAAAGCCAAGAATGTAAAATCCAGCAGAATTTTTCTGACAGAGTCTTCGCATAATTGTAAGAAATTTGTCTAATTAGGCTTTTAAGAAATGATTACTTAAGCTTCCATAATAATATCATAATATAAATGCTAATTATTTATATATTTTATTAGTTGTTTTTCTAGTCACTTTTATATTTCTTCTTAAACTTCTTCGATCATTTTCAACCCATATGTATAATTAACATTTTTTAAAAGTTTTTTCTTTATTTTTATAAATCAAGAATGCTTAAAAAAATTATAATAAATACATGTAAATAGTTTTACTTATTGTTATTTTATTAAAATTAGGATTATTTTTTTTTTATAACCCTTTCTTTCATTTCTCTATATTAATATAATTTATTATTTTATGACCATATCTCTTCATTTGTTTTACCTCTGTTTTGTGTACATACAATTTACATTTTATTTATTTATTGCTAAGTGTATTTATCTTTTGAGTAAATTATTGTTCATAATATCTCTCAATAATTAATAATTAATTATTTTCTGTTTATTTGTATTTCAAAGTTTTTGGTAGTATTCATACTACGGAAAGATTAAATTTTACTTTAAATCAAATTATAATTATCAATAATAACGGGAGACATACAGAGAAAAATAGACCCCCGCACCGGGACTTGAACCACTAGGAAGGACCCGTGGTTCAAGTCCCGGTACGGGGGTCTATGTTTCTCTGTATGTCTCCTGTAGTTATTGATAATTATAATTTGATTTAAAGTAAAAATTATTTGTATTTGTAATTTATTTATTTTTAAATCTTAACACTTCATAAATTTACTATACACTTTATAATTGCATTATTTATTATCAATTTTACTTATTTCTTGTTATTTATTATTGATTTGATTTATCTCTGCCATTTATTGACAATTTGATCTATCTCTTTGGTATTTATTGATCATTTGATTATCCCTTTGCCATTTATTGACAATATGTTTAATAATGTCATTGTCAATCTCCTCCCTTCATTATGTTATTGTATTTTTTATCTTCAATTATTTACCGTCATTATATGACTGTATACTTATATATCTTTGAATTGTTGTTGATTGATACAATTTTGACCCTTTGATATTTATATATATATATATTTTTTTTATCTCACCTTGTTACTGTTATTAATGGTTTATTTACCTAATTCCTTTATTTAATAATACATTCGCTTTTTCTCTCTTATATTCTGTTATTCATTGTCATTTAAAATTATCAATTATCCTTTTATAATATTATTTTCTTACCTTATCTTTTTATTATTTATTATTTACTAAACTTATTATCTTTTGTTATTTTGTTATACTTTATTTTCAATCCTATTTATTATACTAATTAAATGAGTATATCTTTACATAATAAAAAAAGATAAATTTTGAAAGATAAATTTAATTATTTAAACTATCATTGATTAATATTTTTGCATATTATTTTATAATTTAATTTCATCAGCTTTTTTTTTATCAATTTTAATTTATATATAAATAACTGATTTTAATCAACTTTAATTCATAATATCCATTCTTATCACCTCATATAAAAATCAGAACCTCAACCATTCTACTTTGTTAGAAGGGCAATGGCTAACACAGCAAAGAGTAAATTATTCTTGAAATTGCAGATGTAAAATAGCCCAATTTGAGGGTAGAATATACTATAAATTGCAATATATTTAATATAATATATATAAAACCTATGACAAAAGAATATATTAAACAAAAGAATTATCATTTAATAAAATACCAAAGTTAGTTTAATTATGGAAACCATATATTTTTAAACAAAAAAAAAAAAAAACTTTTTATAAGAGGTGATAAAGTTATAAATAATTTAAATTTAAGATTTTTTTTTTAAAATAAATAAAAAACTTATGGGCTCAATAAAAAAAATTGTCATATTGTATCTATAAGATTTGTAATTGTAGATTGATAATTAATTACTGTTAATTATAAATGTATCTCTTTTCATGAGAACTATAACTTTTATCTATTAAAGGTTTTATTTATTTTAAATTATTGATTGTTTTAAAATTAATATTTATTTTACAATATATTATTTTTTTGTTGTCGGATGAAATTATGGGAGGATATTTATTAAGACAGGATTGTAGTGCCTGAACAGTGTATTGTTTCTTGACAAATGTATTTTATAAAGAATAAAATAAAAAGAAAATAAAAGAGGAAATTATATTTATTATAATTAAGAATGATTTTATTGAGATATATTTTTATTTTGTTTGTGACCAACATCAGAAAGACATTTCATTGAGGTCTCGAAAGATGAGAATAATAAACTGTAAATGGAGAGGGGGAGGGGAGAGAACCATTGACACATTTACATATTCCCCAGTATGTACCAGCTTGGCTGAATCAGCTTAAGAGTTCAGCAGTTGAACAAAATTTGTTTACACGGTTAGAAGAACACTCCTGAATAGAAGAAAATGGCATTTGAAGTTAAAGCCATGGACATAGCCAGTGGCGTAACTAGACCATTGGGGGCCCCACCCGCAAGAAATTTTTGGGGGCCCCTCGCCAAAGAAAATCGATGAGCAAAAAAAAAAAACTCTTCCATTTAGGATTGGGGGCCCCCTCGACGTTGGTACAAGGATAGTATTTCTAGTTATTTCTGGATTAGGCCCCCCCCGCAATGCGGGCCCGCGCTGGCCCATAGTTACACCACTGGACATAGCTAACTTGTTATCTTAATAAGCCAGGATATAATAATATTGCCACTTCTTTAGATTGTTACTCCTCTTATAAAATAACAGAGGGGAGAAACAATCTAAATAAGGTGTACGGTGTGTTCTTCTTTAGGCTGTTACTCCCCTTATCAAAACAGGAGTGGGATATTCCTTTGTCCCTAAGTACATTGGACTAAATCAACCCTCTTTCTTAATAGTTATTTAGTCTGTCATTTTTATTCTAACAATCTAAAGAAGTACAACATTTTTAAAAATAAAATTTCAGTTCATCAGCGTGAGTAAAATCCAGAAAATGTAAGTTTCATCATGATACTTATTACTAAGATAATTTTCTGATGGGTTTCACAAAATGTTTAGGCTTTTAATAAGCAGCATAATAGTGTGACCGACATGCATGCAGATAGAACTCTTTTTAATTGAGAATTCAAAGGCTGTTGTCTGTTCATACAGGTGGAATTGGAATTAAGTGTTAACTGAGAGATAATCAAATAATTTAATGGAACATTGTCTGCTACAACTCCTCATTTGTGTTGATCCCGCTCATGGCCTTGATCAAAATACCTTTAAAAAGATAAAGAGGTGAATACCTTTAACTATTTAAAGTAAGCAAATCATACCAGCTGAACTTCACGTTCTAATAAACTGATACATCTCAATAAATTATCCTTAGTTCAAAAACAAAAAAAACCCTTTTCCTTTACCTTGTTTCCATAACTTAAGGACCAACAATATACAGCAAAGATGAACATTTCTATTTATTCCTCAGTGAAAGGTACAAAAGAGGGAGCCAAGGAAAAAAAGTAAATATGAAAGTGTTTATTTGTACATACTTCAAGAAAGTATGTTTTAAAGTTATCATTAAGCATGTTTTAAGTTTAACTTATTTGCTGTGTGGTGCAGATAAAGAAATTTGGTTGGAAATATGATAGCACTAAAGATGACCTTTTGCGGTTTAAAACTGACCATATACAATAAAATAACTCTTTGTAGAGGGGCATTTTTTTGATTCACAATCAAATTATTCTACCTATCAACCTTCTAGCCTAAAACACAGCAATTTTATTTTTAACTGATTATTTTGCAAAACCAATTATCAGACAAAACTTACCATCATTAGAGCCAGGAAAAACAAAGAGGGAGGTAGATGCTAAAATAATGTGGTGTAGAAGACAGAGTTTAAAATACAGGGTGGCCACTATAAACTGGCTCACCCAGTTATCACTTTTATTTTTGAAGATAGAGAAAAAATGTAAATGGTAACTCACCTTGGATTTTCGCGTAGTTTTATAATATGATTTCAAAAAATATTTTTATCTTTTAGTTTCGGCGGTATCTCTCTCAACTTTGTAATTTTAAATGGCAACCTATATTTTTTTATATTTTTTTCTTAAATTAGATTGCTTTAGAAGAAAAATGAGCCTTGAACCAACTAAATCGGTTGAGAATTGACAGAGATATTCAGTTTTCAATGTAACAGAAATGTTATCTAAGTATGTAAAATACTAAATCTAAAAAAAAAAAAAATATCTTAATTCAGTTTATTTCACTTTGTTTTTCACTTATTTAGGTTAGATGAATGCATTTACTGATCAAAAGTAAAACCTTTATTCCAATCTATTCAGGAACATCGTTAGTATGACCTCTTTTGATCAGTGTGTTGACAATCTTCCTTTTCTCTAAAGTTTCGGAATGGAATAGAAAAAAGGTTTGACTTTTGATCAGTAAATGCATTCAACTAACCTAAATAAGTGAAATAAAAAGAATTAAGATCATTTTGTTTAATTTGAGTTTTTTTTTATTGCAGTATTTTACATACTTAGATAGCATTTTTGTTTCATTGAAAACAGAATATCTCTGTCAATTCCCAACCGATTTTGTTGGTTCAAGATTCATTTTTCTTCTAAAACAATCTATTTTAAGAAAAAAATATAAAAAATATAGGTTACCATTTAAAATTACAAAGTTGATAGAGATACTGCCGAAACTAATAGATCAAAATATTTTTAGTTCAGTTTCAGATTGTGATACTCTAATTTAAAATTAATTATATAAATTTAGTATCTTTAATACGATAATAGATGGGGGTCCAAAATGTCTTGAGTTGGTTCCATTAAAGGATGGTACAGCTGTGCTCGACTTGGCCGGGGCACCGCCATGCCCCTAGATAAATAATTATATTTAATTAATGCTAGTCTAAATAGCCATGTTAAATAGAACTTTTTTTAAAAAAAAAATAAATAAATAAATAACTACAAAATAAGTATTTAAATTATTATTATTCATACAAATAAATTATTCAATAAAAAAAAAAATCTTGTCAACAACACAATACATAAAAATATTCTATAACATTTTACTAACTTATTAATACGAAACTCAAATAAATATATAAAATATCTATATAACTTGCTTTAATAAAAAAAAATCCACACAATAAATTTGATAAAACAAATAAAATATAAAAATAATAAATCACGATTAGTATTAAAGCTAACTTATAAGAAGAATGTAGTAACAATAATTAAGGCATAAAAAATATAGCTTGAATTTTAAAGATACATCTTCCAAATTGTTTTAAAATAAATTAATATAGTTTCTTTAATATTATTTTAAATGTAACAAAAAAACTATATCTAAATATAAATGGGGAGTAAAGATGCACAAAAGTTAATACTCTAGTTTTAGTGCTGCCTTTTCAACTCTAGATGATAATGTGCTAAGTGCAATTTTTTAAAAAAAATATTGAGGAATGTTTCTGATTGGAATGCTTTATTACATTTATACTTTACACTAATTTAATTTGAATTACCATTTATTATTATTTCAATAGAAATGTTTCTAATATTCAATTTAATAAGTATAGCAGCAGTGTTAAATAAAAAAATAAAAATTAAGAGTCTACAAGATTTAGGGTTTAACTTGGAAGCCATTTTCTCACCCATAATATTGAAAATAAAGATCCTTTACAAATATTTTTAGCTTTGAGGTAAGACAGTACACTGCCTGAGCTTTCTTAGGCCCCGTTCACACAGGCATCTTTTGGATGCTAGGCACTGCATCCTCAGGTATTAGCATCACAACATCCTTACACCGTCACGTCTGAACCATTGCCAGCTATACGCTTGCAAAGACGCTTGTGTAAACGGGGCCTTGTAGTTGAATGTTATCATTTTTTAGTAGCACAAGCCAAAAAATAGAGCATATGCATTTAAAAAACATATATCATAAATAAAAATCTATGTAATAACAACATGAACATAAAATAAAAAAAAAATTGTAAAATCTATTGATATCACCATTTTAGTAATTGATAAGATAAAAAGTTTGTCATTTTTTTTATTCTAAACATAATTATATTTAACTTATAAGTCATAATTAATTTAAGTGATAAAATTGGTAGGACGGATTAACATTAAAGCTAACTTACAGGAAGACTTAGTTTACACGGGTTAAGTACTTGACAAAAATGGAGGATTTAGCTGATTACTTGTCTCGTCTAATCAAACAATTTAGAGTTTATGGATCAGTTAAAAGCATAAAAATATAGAATAATCAATATTTAAAACAAAAACAATAAAACAAATTATAAACTATAAACTATCAAATGTTATTATCATTTTTTTTCTATTTAAAAACTAATCAAGCACCAAATAAACAGAAAAAATCTTATTTTTATAAAAAAAAAAAAAGTATAAAGAGATTAGATAAGAAAATATGTGATGTCAGATTTTGTTAATAAAGGAGCTATTCTACAGTATATCAAGTCCTTAAGATTTGCATGTTGTACAGAAATATTTAATTTAGTTGGAATCATGAAGTTACAAGCAATATAAAAATGTGTAAATCTATCATCTACCCATACAAAAGTTTTATCAATTCTGTCAAAAATTCAACACAAATAGATGTAATATATTTCGACGAAGTACATACATAGGAGTTAGTAACTTAAGTGTAACATTTAATTACTATTGACTTTTGAACTGAGTCATAATAAATCAGCATATCTGAGTCATATAAATCAGCACACAAGAAGGGTGTGAAAAATAATTTTTGTATTTTTTTTTTTTTTTTTTTTTTCTTGACGAAAAGTATTGTAAAATAACCCCTTTAAGTGCAATAGTAAAAAAAAACAAATAATAATTATAAAAATAATAATAATAATAATAATAATAACCATTTATTGCAAATATTAATGCAAGTCAGCACATTGCTGTGGTTGCCTTTAGGCTAAGTTCGTTTTATTTATTTATTTATTTTAAATGTAAATAGATTATTAAATGAATAAATATATATATATATATATATATATATATATATATATATATATATATATATATATATATATATATATATATATATATATATATATATATATATTTAAATCAAATATGTTAAAACATTTTAGGACGGATATATTTAAAGCTTATATTATATTTAATAAAAAATATTAGTCAGAAATCATAATTAGTTTTCCATATATAATAAAATTGGACCTAAATTGCAATCCTAAAAAAAAAAAAAATCATTAAAAATATTACATCAGCAAACACATAACTAACTAATGTCAAACGAAAGTAATTTCACTTCTTATTTCAAACAATTTCTTCTTTTTTTTTATTTCTTAATCACAAACAGATTTTTGTTAAATTATCCTAACTGTTATTACAGATAGTATGAGGAAGCTTTAGAGCAAAATAGTGTTTTCAATTTGTAAAGGTTTGTTTCATTTATGCAAATGAAATTCATTAATTCCTTTAAGGTATTTCAATTCTTGCAACAAGATAGGTATAATATTAACTTGAATAATTCCAACAAGAATATTAAATAGGAGTAATAGAATTTCTCGAATGTGAATAGGTTTCTCCTTAAGAATTAGTATAATAATTTCCTTTAAGGTTTAATTAACAATTATGATAAACGGTTAAAAGGAGTAACATTATTAATTTACAGGTGGTTTAACTTTCAATTTATATTTGAGAGAATATATTGAAGAGTAGTAGAGAGCTACTGCATTAAAAAAAAAATTATATAGTGAAATTAATCACAGTTAGTATTTTGAACAATTTAAAAATTTAGAAGTACAAATTAATTTTGACTGCTTCCAAGAATTACTATAAGGATATGGAGTCAAAACATGTCGAAAGGTTGAGTTAGTAATTAAACATTAAAGCTAGCGCAATTCTTATAATAAAGACACACACATAATAAGACACATTTCTTATAACTAAAACTAATTTAGACAACTTTAATACTGCTGAGATTCAAATCTTGACAAACAAAAAGGTGAGTTATCGGCTTTAACAGCTAGCATTCAATTAATCATAAGAAAAATTAGATAACATCATTTTTAAAAGGTACTAATAAACATTGAGTTCAAGTCTTTGACTTGACAAACAATCGTTATTGGCCTTAACAGCTAACATTGTATATTTCAAGGAAAGCTAAATGAGGCTGATTTCAAAAGGTTCTGAGATTCGACATAATACATTTAACAACAAGATGTTGTTGGCCTTAAAAGCTACGCCATAAGGAAAACCAATTTTAAACAGATTTAAAAACATCCTTCTAAGCATTGAGATTTATGAATAAATATTTAAAAAATTAGTGTTTTAATATCATTAATCAGTGCTTAATATAGGTAGGAGAAAGCAACCTTAAAAGTGTATTCTATAATCTACCTCTTTGCAAATATGATAGCTTTAATTTATCTTCCTTTATAGCTTTGGATGGTTGGATACAAAATTTAAAGACAATGTCAGTTTTGGTGAGAGATTTGTTTGCACGAACTCTCCCTAAACTCTTTTATCACTATGTACACTTAAATAAGCTAAATGGCAGTGTCATAATAGTGGCAGTCTAAATGAAGGTTATAGATAAAAGTAGATTGATATAAACCAGTAAATTTTAAGCTTAGTCTCTAAACTTAGCCTTGACAAACGAAGGTAAAGGCATAATGTAAAGAAGTAAATCAGCAATAGCGAATATAGCAGGGAAGGCAAGTGAAAGTGTAAGATTCAAATCAATGGTGTTAGGAGTTGGGCGATGTGCGAAATGAATTGAGTTATCGGTATAGCGACAACCCCCTGATGTCAGGGTACAGTTGTTAAGAGGTTCACCAAGTAGGCAACGGCTGAGTGCAGCACTAGCATAGTGAACCTGGCTACCATAGGAAGTAAATAGTAACCACTCTGGCAATCCAGTATACGATCTAGAAAAATTAAAAACAAATTAAGTACAAGTAAATTATAAAAGAAGGGAATGAAGCTGCAGACAGGGCCGTCCCTAGGGGGGGTCAACCGGGTCAAGCTGACCCGGGCGCCCCGTCTAGGGGGGCGCCACCAGGCCCCCGTCTTAAACTACTAGGTGCCTAGGTGCATTTACCAATAAAGGGGGGGGGGGGGGCGCCACAGTTGCCTTTGACCCGGGCGCCTAAACCCCTAGGGACGGCCCTGGCTGCAGACAAAGCAGCATGTCAGGCTATCAATCTGACTTGATGACCAAATCTGCTCAGATACAGCAGGTATTAAGGATTCGTGGAAGAGTGAATAGGTGAAACAAACAACACAGCTGAGTGAAGTCTTGCCCCAACTAAAGCCCATTAATTGCCCAGCTGCTCTAAGTAGGAGGGATATTAGAACCCTACAAAGAGTGGCAACAGAACACAGCCGCCTCACCCACAGCTACCTGCTTGAAGGTGGTCAAGACATAGATCTCCTCAATACCAAAATATTCCCCTCACCATGGATCACATCATCACAGTGTATAACAGCTAGGTAAGACAGAACCATGGAACTTACCCCAAATATTTAATTCCCCTATTCAAATAAAAAAATCTCAGACTTTTTAATAAGAGCCAATATCTAAAACCTAATATAAGAAAGAAAAATATATATGCATAATTCTGTTTTAGTCTTTCTATCTAGTTAATTACAAAATAAATAAAGGAGTAAGATATGGATAAATGAAATAAATAAACAATTGAAGCACATACATACTTGTATAATGAAGATATAAGGAAGTAGGAAACAAAATGGATTAATAATGAAATGAATAAAGGAAAATGGAATAACCACAGAAATTATAATTAATAATCCAACTTAAAAAGTTAAAAGTAGTTAGAAGAAAGTAATAACTGATAAAAACAAACCTGAGAACTCCAGAAGAGAGAGTTACAAATATAACTGTTACGTAGAGACTGGCTAGAAGAGATGTAAAAGAACTCCTTATAACCATCATAAGTGCAAGAGTCTGATACTCGGAAAGTAGGTAGCAACCCAACAGAACTGAAGCAAAAGTCAGGTAATCACCTTCTGGAATATCTGCAGATCTGAAAAAAAAAAAAAAAAAAAGGTATTGGTTATTTCTGGTAGTCTACAGAGTAAAATTTACAGGTAAAAACAACGGGCTAATTATGACCTATCATCCAAATTTCATTCAAATCGGACGATTAGTTTTCAAGATAGATTAGTTCTCAAAAATTGAGCGACAGACCATGAAACCAAAAATGTTACTGATGTCTGAAATGGAATTCTGTCTTGGAACTTTTGAAATTGGAGACAAAAAATGTTCATTCTTTGGAAAGATCACATAGCTACTTCTTCACATAAGCTAGAGAAAAAAACTTATTACCAATGAAGAAATTATGATAATTATTCATTCTACACTGAATATTAACTAGCTAAAAATTACTTTGACTCTTTGAGTTTTATTCACTATCAGCAAATTCAACGAAGTAATCTAAAGAGCTCCGAGAGATTAAATAAAGGTAAAACAGGATCTAACAACTTTTCAAAGCTTCACTGTACATTTTCATCACTGTTTCATGTTATTGCACCATTAGAGCTCAAAAGGAATTATTTTGTATACAGACAATGAACAAGTATTTTTTCTTTCTTAATTCTTCACTCTCTTTATGGTAAACTATTTAATTTCTTCTTGCATTGAGTAATTAATAATTTAAAGTTATTTAATAATTATAACAATAATCCTGTATTTTTTATTTACTTACTGGAAGAGTATTCGAGACCCAGCAGCTACTGTCAGCAAAGTAAATGGTAAAGAGAATAAGAAGTAGCATAACAAGAATAGTGGTCCACTATAGAGTCCTTCCTGAGCTTCCTGGTAGTAACGAGTCCTAAATGAGCAAACTAGAAACACACATAACTAATTAATAAAAGAGAATAAAAAAAATAAAAAATCAAACAACATCTAAAAACAAAAATAACAGAGGTAAGTTTAGTGGGTTGCTAGAAAACTGTGCAACAGTGTATCATTTTTAGCCAGTACAAACAATCACGATGAGGACAATGTGTCCAGTGGGGATATAAATACATAATAAATAAACATTTTACTAAACTGTGCACTATTTTATAATTTATTTTACTAGATTATCGGCACAATGTAAACGGGACAAGAGTATCAGCCACTTTAAAGCACTAGGTGGGATGCTACTACACTTCTATGATGACGATGCAGAAAAGTTAGAGTGTTTTAACCACGCAGCTTCGCCGATCCCCTTTAAACTCTTTACACGTTTTTTTTTGCAATTAATAATAAAAAAAACATTAGGTAATATACATAAGGTAATGGAAAATTATCTCACATTTAAAACAGTTGCTATCTCCCCCCTGTTACAGCAGTTCATGACTCAATTTCTTCTTTCTTAAATATTGTTTGTACTAGTGCCATAAAAATACTCTTCTAAATTCTAGATTGGAGAAGCGACAGCTACTTAAAGATCAATGCAGCTAATGACAATTGCATTGACCTCTAAAAGCTCTTACAATTCTACTACTAACTACACAAAAGTACAGTTGACCAAAGAAGGACTGGATAGAATTTTCTCATCCAACCTATTACAGATATGCCCAACTCTTCAAGACTAAGAGAGAATGAGAGCTGATGTCTCATCAGCATTGCTCTTTTCTATTTAAGAAATGAACTTCTAGGCTCACTAATTCAAACAAATAAGTCATATTATGGAATAGTTCAATATTAAAATGAAATTAATCAAATATACATACAAGTGTAGGCAGTAGTGATTGCAGGCATCATGTAAGCACCCATTAAACTATACAGCAACAGACCATAGCGATTCGTTTCCATATGACTCCAATTCTAACAAAAACATAATTCATAATATAAAAGTAAAAGAGGAAAATCAAATGAAGAGATAATAATTTATACATAAGATAGAGTTAAATACTAAAAAAAAAAAAAAAAAAAAAAAAAAAATTACAAAATGAATTAAATACAATAACAATGATAGCAGGTGCAATTTATGGTGAATTTAAATTCAGACTATAAGACCAAGTTGGCACTTCTTTAGCCTGTTACTCCCCTTATAAAAACAGAAGAGTGATATTCCTTTGTCCCAAAGTACATTGGACTAAACATCACTTTGTCTTAATAGTTATTACGTTAAAGTCATTTATATTCTAAAAAAAAAAAACATAGGGGAGTAACAATCTAAAGAAGTAACACTAAGTGAGTATTAGAGATGTGGTTATGAGATATAGAACTAAGGCAGTGGTAAAACAGAGGAACTTTACACAGGCAGAGGAAAATAAGGTAGATATTTTGGTAAATTGAAACATAGCTTGTTATAGAATGGCTTAATAAGTAGAAAGGATAAAGTAAAAAAAAGTTCAAACTCTTTTTTCCAAGATATCAACAAAAAATCCTTTCTGACTCCATTAGACACGTTATTGCTTTCAAGGGAAGTTTCTTAATAAATAGAATTAAAAAGTATTAATTTTTTAAACCCATTTTTGACACCCAAAGTTATTTATTTAAGAGACTTGTGTACAAAGATTTTCACAAGGACCTCACTTTGTCACAGTAATTTTCAACGTATAAAGGTCCCACTTATCCAAGTTCAAGAATACAAGTTGTACACCACAAAAAAAATTACAAAGGAGTCACTTAAAGAAATGGCACTTAAAAAAAAACCCTTTGACTTCCTTAAAACGTGAATGTATATGTATATTAAATAATTTGTTTTGTAGTCCAATAAATATTTAATAAGATGTTAAATTTAATCTAATTACACATTAGAAACTAAAAATAAGTTAGAGGGCATCAGGCTAAGGTTTTTTTTAAAGGTTGTGATTATGCAAGGTACTACAACCTTTCTCCTAATTATTATTAACACCATAAAAATTAAAACTTTAACTATTAAAACTAATCCTTGGGGCATTAAAAAAAGGGTAAAATACAAGCATAATTACAATGTAATTAAAAAGTTTAACAAGTTAAATCATTTTTAAATGGAAAAAAAGTAAATGATCGTTTCTAATTTTATACCAATTAGGTAATTCTAGCCATAATTCTTTATATAAAATTATAAGAGCAGCTGTACTTTAACAAAGGTAGTTTACCAGTGTGTTTTTTGGACCTTGCAGTATTTATTTATTTTTATTTTATTTAAATTTACATTTCATAGCTCTTTTCTTACAATTTTGGTAACTGCAAAAGGAATAGCTTGAGTGCAGACCATATAAGCTGCAGTATAAGATCAAAATATTTTACAAAAAAAAAAATCAAACACTATTAAAATTTAAAGGACAAAATAAGGCAAAGTTTACTAATTACATTTTAAAACTAACAAACCATTTCCCCTTAAATGATCTTTGGTAGAAAATTCATAATATGAAAAATTACAAGCATAATTCTAAGATCTAGAGTATTTATAATTGGATTTAAAATATTTTCACACATCTTTCCTCTTAGAAATAAAATTTCTGGAAGATGTAAGCCATAGCACATGAAATAAATGTAGGAAGAACATAATTTTTGTAAGAGGATAATTTATAAAAATAAATATTATTATTTGGAATATATTATTTGGTATTTGGTTTTTGGGAGCAGATATGCCGCAGTGATTAGTATGGCAGTCTGGGGATCAAAACAAAAGGAGTCGGGTTCTGTTTTGAATTAAATGGATAGAAAATCACTTAGGCATGTGCAGTAAATCCTTTTCAAAATGAGCTAAGAATAGACATCAGGTAAGCCTGACTATGAACAACATTCTTCTTAAATCTTGTTAAGTACAAATAATTTATAATTAAGACAATAGACCATGATCAAATAAAAAGATTTAAAAAATTCAAATGTACAAAAGTCAGAGATAAAATTAATTTCTTGATTATTTTTATTAGCAATTATTTGAGAACCCTTTTTCTTTTTATTTATTTATTATTTTGTTTTAATAAAAAACTATATAAATTTTTTGGTTTAAAGAAAAAAAATTGCTTATTACTTCTTCAACATGCCACCTAGGGCACCTTTAGGCTGGAATTTTTCAATTTAATTTGTCTGTTATTAAAAGTTTAATACATAATCCTTAGTTGTTTTATACTCTATACAAGAGAAAAAATAAAAAAATTTGGGTACTTGGTACCTTGGAACTTTTCTTCACATAGGAGACCACTAAAGTTGACTCTCCTGCTCATTATCATTTTTCAAAAAAGAATTATAAATTATTTTCACTTATTTTATATACTTTATTTAATTATTTGAATTTTGTTGGTATTTTGACAGATGTAAACAAACTTAAGTATCGCACTATTAATAATTATGTTCGATAATAACTTTTAAACTAATAAATGGAAGTTCATCGGGTTTTTTTTATATTTGTTCCTTATTTTTTACTGGTTCCAATGATATGCTATATGTCAAAAAGGTAATTAAACTTTTGGTATTATTAACCCTCAAAGTTTCAAAATTCGAAAAACGATAACTTCAAAGTGGCGGCCAATATCAAAATGAAATTTAGTGGGTTTGTTTTTCATACAGAGAGGTACATTCATGCCAAATTTCAACTCAATCAGACCACTTTTCAAATTTTTTAAAACTGGGTTTAAGATGGCGGAAAATGTTGATTTTCCGGGCAGCACAACTACGTTTAAGGACTGATTTTTGTACCAAGTTTCAACTCTCTAGCTTAAAAACTGAGGGAGTTATGCGTGACACAGACAGACTGACATCCAGCTCAAATCGTCTTAAAAACACCCAAAACGGATAATTCCATTGAAATCTCGGTTTCGGATTTTTTGGGTGAAAACAATACTTTTCCTATATATACCTTCGGAGAAGGTGAGGAAAAGTAAAATAAACTGTCACTTTTTAAAATTAACACTTGTAATCCTTATGAATTTAAAAAACAACCATACAGTAGAACCTCAATTAACCGTCAGGCATGGGACCAGAGCCTAGACGGATAATTGAAGACAGTTAAGCGAAAAAGGGGGGTATTGTTAATTTATTAAAAAACGAATTGTTATTTTATTAACAAATAGATGTTTATTTTAATAAATAATAAATTTACATACTTTTTTGATGGAAGAAGTCTGTTAATTTTTTTTTGTTTTAACATACTTCGAGCTTTTTTAGCTGCCGAAAGTATGGGAGTAACGAGTCGAAGGTCAAAGAAAGTGGGGTGCGCAATGGGGTGTGGCCTGACGGTTAAGCGAGAAAGACGGTAAATCGGGAGACAGATAATCGAGGTTCTACTGTATTAACAATTTTTAAGAAATAAAACTAATTTATTTTAACTGTATTAAATTGATTTATTTAACTGTACAAATCACTGAGAGACGTAATTTCTTATTTTATCCACAGGATATGACATTTCTGAACATGTATGCAAAGAGAAGTCTTTCAATGAAATTCCCTGAATTTTCGCCTGACCCAAAATTCAGCATCCAAATCTGTTTTGTTCAGTATTTGTCAACTATCGCTTAAAAAACATATTTTTAAGACTATCTTTTATTTGATTTATTATAAAAACTACTGTACTTTCATTGCAACGGATAACCCTTAGCCCCTATTAGTTCATTAAAATGAGGATCCATTTTATTTTATGTATGTGAGAAAGTAAAAAAACGCTTTTTTGATTTTAGTGATATTAAGCTAATATTATTAATTGTTTTGATTTTTAAAAAGTGTAAATTTTAACACCTTGATTTGTTTACATTTAAAACAAAGCATTTGCATGGGAGTTGTAAAATTTCGTAGTCTTTTACTTATATTAAAGCACAGTGACAAATATTTTTTCATATTATAAAGCATTTTGTGGAATTCAATAAGTTCTGCTGACAGTGAACATTAAATTTGGGGTCCATTTTATTGGTGCAGCCTTAAGCTTACCTTATTCCCTAAAAACTCACAATGAAAAAAAATATATATATATTGTATCTATTTCAATTGAAATTAACTGTTGTTAACTCACATTAGAATACAGATAGACAAGAAAGATAATGAAGCAGTAAGAAGGGAAGAGTGCCAGTCTAAGCAGAAGATGATAGATACCAAATGGTGTGATGTTAACCGTAGCTGCAAACATTCTCCTGTAATCAGTAAATATAAAATATTAAGGTATAATTCACATTGATTAGTAACTTGATACATATACACAGGGCTCGATTTGAGGCGGAAAGCGGGGGAACGGCGTTCCGGGACCTCTCTCTCTGATAAATAAAAAATAAACTTATTGGCACTAAGATTTTTTTAAAATCCTTAGTTAAAATTTTGTTTGTCAGTGAATGACTACAAATTTGATTAAGGACATCATGTATTAAACTGACACCATAGTATTACCCTAGACTAGCTCACAATTTATTAACAAAGGTTTTTTTTTTAATGGCAGGGATTGTATTAAATAAGTACTGTGTAGAGACGCTGTGCCGAAACTCGCCCGGGGCGAGTGAGACAGGGAATGTTTTGTTGATTTAATTATTTGTTATAAACCTAAGTACCTATTTATTTATTGAGAGTATTATAACAACACGTGACATACTAATCAAGAAATTGTTTATAAAAAATGCTACTTAAAATGATATAAGTTTTCACACAAAACCCTCCTGATTGCAGTGGTTTATGTCTAAAACTGCTTAAAATGCTGTTTTTGAACGCTTATTGATACTTTAATTTATGTAGAAAATTAAAACAAGTTTGACAGATTAAAATAAAAAAAAGGTGGGGGAACAATTAAACAAATTTGACAATAATGGCTAGTAAAAGCATAAAAACAATAAAGTACATGATAGGATGCGAGCAAGCTATGTGCCACACCAATTGGCAGTCTATTAATTTCTAAGACTATAAGAAACAAATGAATCAGTGAAATAAATTGTTATCAAAAGGCTAGAGTTCTTGCCAAATGAACGGAAATTCCACTAAAATAGGGGGTAGAGCACCAAATATCACTTTTCGGTTCGCGTTTGACACCCATGAACTCAATATTAGCTTATCAGATTCTTTTTCTCAATCATCCTACCTATCAGCTTGCCCATGTACCCGTTATTGTTTGCTATAACCGAAATAGCCCTATTCTCCTTGTCATAAGCATTATAGTCCCAATGCCAAGTCAATAAATGGAAAATCAATAAGTTAAATATAGCCAACTTGTAGCCACAGGGGTGGCAAGACTTTGAAGGCATAACCACATCTAAGGCAGTAGGCTTATGATAGATGTCATATCTCAAAGTGTCCAACGTTCTAATAACACTGAGGTCAAGAAAAATTTAACTATTTATGTACTACAATTTCTATGATGAACTCAATAATTTGACTCATGCGAATAGAACACGAGTGTTAATTGTTTTTTATAGCATTATTCAATCATTAAATATTATTATAAATATTGTATTTTATAAATAAAATCGGTATTTGCATTGTTTTAATATGTGTTGAAATAGTGGAAATTGATAATCTAAAAACTTTAAAATTGAACTTTTCTGACATTAAACATTAAAAAATAAAAATAATAAGAAACATATATTGTCCCTAGGGACAAGGAAACTTACTTGTACAGGGTAAAACTTGTTGAAATAAATGAAGGTGGCCTGGGTGGAGGGGATAGAGGAGGACGGGGTGGACCTCCTCCACTTCCTATATAAGCAGCTCCTCCCTCACACTTAAACTTTTCCACTAATTCTACAATCTGAGAATTACTCTCCAGGAATCTCTCACGGCTCCTCCTGTCCACAGTACTGAGACACACTGTAACAAAAAGTAGTAATATACAAATACTTGCATACAAAAGCTCAGATAAGTAAAGGTAACTTCAAGAATAATAATGATTTAAAACTCCATGGCAATACGAAATCACAAGGATTGGTTTAGGATGAAGAGCCTTTAATAAGCACAGAATTATATGTAGATCAGAGGTTTGATATAAAAGAGAAATTCAGGTTATGGAAGAATACATTAAAGCCAGTTATGGTATAAGACTGCAAGATATGGAGTCTTAATAAAGTTGATATAAATAGATTAAGGATAGGAGTGAGAAGGATGGCAAGGAGCATGCTGAAGATAACAAGAAGGGACAAGATGATTAACAGATGGATAAAGGAAAATACTAACATAGGAGAGATAGCTAAAGATGCAATACAAACACTTTTTATACCAGGGTGTCTACTAGGTTCTCAATATGAAATTCCCGACTTCTTCCCGACTTTTCCCGACCATTTTCTTTAAAAATCCCTATTGAAAATTCAATTTTCTAATTATAACTGATAATAATTTATATTTTTTAAAAATTTTGAGTGGGGTATCAAATGAAAGCTGCTGAAGACAGTGGCGTAGCTAGGACATTAGGGGCCCCCCGCCAAAATAAAATTGACGAGAAAAAAAAAATGATTTGCCTTCAGAATTGAATGAACCCCCCGCAATGCGGGCCCAAAGTTACGCCACTGGCTGAAGATTTTATTCATTATATACATGCGTTTTTAAATTTTGCATTTTTTATTGGTTTTATAAGTCAAAATATACCCAAAAAATGCCCCCCTCCCAACCTCTATATAATACTAATTACTTTTATAATTTTTCATTTACATACTTAATTTATTAAAATGAAAGTAAATTGAATTGAATATTTAATAAATTTCCGGAAAAATGAACGATGAAAATTTCCTGAAAAAATATAATTTATCTTGTCATTATTACTGATAAAAAACATTGTGATTTGTGACCCCCCGGGGGGATCAAAACTTGAAGTCAAAGAAAAAAATTGGCCCGAGAAAACTCAGACAAATTTTCTCATATATGAGTTCATAATTATTTAGCCGTGTTTTCCATTTATTAGTTTTTGTATGTACATTTAATTATTATTGAACATTTCATCAAAATTTATCATAAAAATAACTTCTCCCGGGCGGGGAATCGAACCCGGGATCTCTCCATCCGTGTTTTAAGCAATTTTCTAAGGAACTAGATTTTTCACGGGAAAACGGCTTATATCGTTAGATTCGTATTTAAATGGACTATATTTTAGAATTTTTTTTTTTCACGTTTTACAGAGTTTTTGGGGGTAGCACCCCCAAATTAAGAGCTAAAATTCATTTCTTGATTTCACCTCGGAGTTTGATTTTTCTGAACATGTATGTCAAATTTTGTCAAAATTGGCCCAGTAGTTTAGGTTTGATCGTCTGCGCAGACGACAGACATTTATTAAAAACCACTTTTTTGGACTTAGGGAACCTCAAAACGTGAAAATCCATTAAAATCTCAAAATCAAATTTTCGCCCCACCAAAATACTTTCTCTTGCTCTAAGTAAGTAAAAAATCGTAATTACGGTATGCTTAATCAACTACAAAACCCTAAAAGTACTAGGACGCAAGTACTTCCCTGTGATTTTTGTTAATACTGTGTTTATGATTTTAATCGTATTTATAATGCTGTAATTAATAAATGTTTAAATCAAATACATAGAACTATCATATTATTGCGTGTATTTTTTAAATAATTTAATTAAATATGACATGTTCTGAAAAATGCTCTTATTTATCTTATCAATTAAATCTTCTACAGCACTAAATGCACTAAACGAATATATCGTCGTTCTAGAGAAACATGTCGTAAGTGCAATTTTTTTGTAAATTTGAGTTAGTTAGACACATGGGTAGATATAAAAAAGTACGTTCTATCCAATGCTACAACGTCCGTTTTGAAATTGCTACTTTTAACCGATAAAAAGAGCTAAAAAGTCGTTGTGGATCTGCCACGGGTTTTAGAGATAACGTTACATAGTTCAGTTTCGTGTTTGCTTTGAAAGAAAGTACATACTACCCATTTTATTACAAAAGTGCAAAAACGACATAATTGTACTTCAAGATAGTTTTTTTTGTAACATTTTTGTAACAGTAATGATATTGTTACCATAAAATACAAGCTAACAATAAATATAATTTAAAGGTAGGTACATAATTTTGTGATTTTTTTTTTTTTTAAGAAACTCACAGATACCGTATTAGTTGCAATGGCAAGAAGAGACATAGCATTATCATCAAGAGAACATTATTATTCTTTTACAAAAATTGTATTATTAGTCCAGTCATTTTAGGATTTCTGTTCAAAAAAAAAATGGAGCTGCAATTTTTTTTTTTTGATCTCTTCATTTTGACGTTCTGAAAAACGTATGGAAAATCGGCAACGAGATCGTGGTCGCGTTTATTTATATATTCAATTTTTTGTGAAAATCTCGCTTCCTAAATGGCTTCGACAAAAATCAAGATGGTTATCAAAATTGCCCACAAAAAATTTCTCATCCTTATTTTACGTACAATGGTCGGTTTACAGATTATAGGGCGAAGAATATCAATGAATATTTATTATTCGTCGCCGGCACTACTTTTTACGTATTTTTACGAATATCTCGCTTCCTATGGCTCGGAGACAAATGAAGGAGATTATCAAAAAGGAAGATTATTAAATTTCCCACAAAAAAGTGCTCATTCATTTTATTACGTACAACAAACTGTTTAGTAAAACCCTAGCTTACCATAACTTGTGTAGTGTTTGTGTTTGACCGACTCTTTTACGTATTTTGGTGATATCTCACTTCCTCTGGGCTCTGATAGGCCATGAGGATCAGATCAAAATTGAAGATTATAAAATTTCACACCAGAAACGTTGAGTTTATTTTTTACGTACAACAAACCGTTTTGGATAATAAAGTGCTCTGAAGTTTCCGCACTAGGCGTAACAACGACCGATAACTTTGGCTATTCCTATTCCCCGTGGGAGCTCCACGGTGGTAAACGTTATTTTAGAGCTATGAGTGAAATTTCAAGTTTGTTTGGACGTAGTTTGAAAATACATATTCGTGCTCCCAGTATTTTAATATTTTAGGAAGGTAAGTGTGACAATCGCAATGCAGTCCTCTAGAAACTTCGGAGCACTTTATTATCCAAAACGGTTCGTTGTACGTAAAAAATTAACACGTTTTTGATGTGAAATTTAGATATGATCCTCAATTGGCCTATCAGAGCCAGAGGAAGTGAGATATTCACCAAAATACGTAAAAAGTCGGTCAAAAATAAACACGAATACGCTAGTTATAGTAAGCTATTTTTTTGCTAAACCGTTTGTTGTACAGTTGTACGTAAAAAATGAACTAGCCCTATTTTGTGGGAAATTTAATAATCTTGCTGTTTGTTTGATCTTCGCCTTTATTTGTCTCCGAGCCATAGGAGTGAGATATTCGTAAAAACACGTAAAAAGTGGTGCAGTGACGGATACTAAATATTCATAGATATTCTTCGCCCTATAATCCGTAAACCGTCCATTGTTTGTAAAATATGAATGAGACTTTTTATGGAAAATTTTGTTATCTTTAATTTTGATAACCACCTTGATTCTTGACTGGCGTAGGAGCAAGATATTCACAAAAAACAAATTTGATGATTTTTGCCCTTGAAAATCTATCTATAACTCATATATTTTTATGAAGTCTTATGACCGAAGAAACCCTTTTAGTAACTTGCTGGCAAGTACTTGACGGGATTTTTTAATAAAATTGAAGAAATCGTAGTTTGTTTTTCTGTTCTCTTAAAAAAATAATAAAGCACTTACGTCAATATTTCACTTAAACGGCGATATATAAAGTAATAAACAAAAACAAGATGAACTTTCAAAAAATGTGTTTTTAAAGTCGGAAAAAATGATCACGAATGATCTACAGATACAGAACTGAACTTATATTTTTATTTTTATTTTATTCGAAATTAAGGGAGGGGTAGAAAAGATAAGAGCTGTAAAAGAGTCAGAGGTTAACTTGCAAAGGAAGGTATGACAAAGGGAAAGAAGTAAGGGGGAGAATGGGGTTGAGAGAGAAAGAGAAATAGGTATAGCAATGACAATTGATAGAGATGGAAGTAGATATAAGTATAAGAACAGACTTCCCTTATCTAGTACAACTAAAGGCCAGATTAGATAAGATAACTATCTTAATATAAAAAAAAGGTTTCACCTCGATCATCCAAGATTTTAGATAATTATTTCTACACAAATAAAACGCCAACACTTATTATATGACTTTTTTTTTTTTTTTAAATCTTTCGTGGAAAAAAATGACATTTTTTAAAATAAACCATAAAATAATTTTAATATAATTGTTATTACAAAGGCCAGTTTTTTTAATTGTACTGTCATTTTTCCCGACCAAACAACGGAATCCCCGACTTATTCCCGACTTTCCCCGACCTCCCAAAAATCCCGACTTTTTCCCGACTTTTCCCGACTGGTAGACACCCTGTATACTTTTTGGTGGATTCGAACTTTTTAGGATAGATAATAATTGAACATTAACATTTCAAATACGGCTATATTTCGACATTTCACGGTCATCTTCAGGCCTAAAAACATCGAAATAATTCTGTACAAATTATATTTAATAACATACACTGCAATAAGAAGAAAGTGGTAATGGGGGCATATAGGAAGAACCAATGATGAAAGATGGAAAAAAAAGTTATGGAAGATACCCTGTGAGTTTATCAAAAAAAAAAGAGGAAGATCAAAGACAGGATAGGTTAAGGAAATGAGAGCATGTTAATGTAGCATTAAAGTTATTAGAATGGTGAAGGAGGGGTGAAGTATACTGCAAAGAATGGTTACACAAGATTAGGGGGAAAAAAGCATGAGAAGATTTAAGAGTTAAAAAAGTACAATACTTGTAGTATTTATGTAAACCCTTAAGTGAGCATCAAATATCAAATGGCCAATGGTAATTGAACCTGAGTGAAAATCGGAAGTTACTAAATCGGAAGGTACTAATCTTAACTAGGGGCCCTTAAAGAATAATAGTTAAGGCAAAATGAACGTCACACCCTTTGAGGCTCATTTTTCACAGGAATTCTAATATGCATTACTAACTTCTTAATAAAAATTTTAAATGTCCTTTTACTTCATTGTTCAACACATATACAGCCAGTTTCATAAAACCATTTTAACTATATTTTATAGACCTAATTATAACGTTTCGGTTCTTTTAAAATTTTGTTTCTTTCCTTCACATTTGGTTTCTGAGGCTTGAGAATAAATCTGCAAAACTCTCTTCAATAGCAACTTTAATTCATTTATTTTCCCATAGAAATCTCTAAGTATTTCAGATTATTTCTAGTCAGTTCATTTTTAGTAATATGTTAAAAGCCAAAAAAATGTGATGTACAAAAATTTAATATCCTCAACTGTGTTTTTCTATAGTGTGATAGTGATACAACATAAACAGGAGTAGTTCTATAACCAAACAATGTCTTCACATAAAATGATGTCATTTTGTGTGAAGACATAATTTGATTATTGAACTAAACCTCTTTTATAAAAATTTAATGTTTAATAAAACAGCTTGTCATTAATAAAATTAAGATTTTTTTCTGAGAAAAATTATTTAAAAGCTATTACCATTTTGAGGTATTAATTAAAATTCAAGAAAGGACCACTTAATTATATTTTGACATAAAATAATACTTCATCAATCGCCAAAATTGATAAATATCCCCCATAAATACTTACAATAATACATAAGCGGATTTTCCATCCTGGGACAAGGGAAGCCAATGGAAGTGAAGTAGTCCAACATTAATCTAGTAGGTCCAGCATAGAGTATATCTCCGAGGCAGAGGAACGTAGCTCTATCTAGAAATGGAAACACATCGGATCGAGGCTTCTCCATAGTTACCACTACACACCTTCCTCGTCTCCTGCACATAAAATATGATCTTTAATTAAGCATGATTAGTGACACACAACACCATAACTAAACCACTGAGGTTCAGAAAGTTTGGCTATGAACCCACTATAGGAGTCATTTACATGGAAGATGAGTACTGTTTGCTTATATTGAAAAAACTCAAAGAGCAAAAGTGATTACTATTAGTGAGATTACTAAAAGTGATTAGTATTAAGGAGACAACAATATTCAGAATTTATTCTTCCGTTGATCCCTTATTATTCTACTTCTCAGTCTTCTTAGTCTTTAGGGATGAATTAAAAAAAACAACAATATTACTAGTTTCTTTTACACTTTTTAATTGTGGCTAGCTTTCGCCCATACCTGGGCATCTTCAGGCCTTATCAATGTAATAAGTTCCATAATTGAATTCAGAGTTTTTTCTAAATAGTTTGGGAGTGAATAACTATCACAACACATTTTTATTAGTTACTAGAGTACCTACCTTGGTTAACAGTGACAAGAAAGAGCAGATGTGAGAAACTATGATTTAGCCACTTGGCTTAACTCTAATATTACGATGAAAATTACACATAAAAGAAGGAATAAACCATTTATTAATTGGTAAACAAATTTTTTAGCTGTCCGAGAAAGTTTTTCCAAGAAGCTGGATTTGATCACAGGACATTTTTAGCATGGCAGCACACCAAAGTTTATTTAAATCTGCCAAAAGTTATTTGAATAAATTAAATAAGGACTAATTAAATTTGAATTCACACTTCCTTTATTAATATAATTTTGGACTTGAAATATTAAAAAAAAAAACCCAATTTCAGACAAGGAATCTTTCAGAAATTAAAGGCATAGCAGAAACACTAGCCCATAAATTGAGAAGTAAAGAAGACTAACAAAGTAATAGATAATAGATAATCTAATTGATTAATATAATTAATTTAAGAGGAAAATAATGAGTGAAAAAAAAATTGCATACAAATACACACCTTGCATAAGAGGAAAGCATGGATATAATAAGGTAAGTAGATAACGGGTCCAATCCAACTGTTGGCTCGTCCAGCAATAAAACAACTGAAACAATACATTAAATATATTAATAAACAAGGCTAGCTCATCTAAACGTAGTGATTGGTTTATCCAGAAATCAATGGCATTCTACCAAAAACATGATTTCACAACTCTTCTCAAAATAAAAGAAACCACACCAAAATGTTTCTTGTGAGCAGGTTTTCAAAACTCAGTTCGTTGAAGCAAAGGTTAAATTTCATTAAAATAAAAAACACAAGAATCTAGTATACTATCTCAGGGTTAGTCACGAAAATTTAGATGCAACTTAAATATTTTACTTAAAGCTTTATAATATTTTAAAATTTAAAGTAGTCAGTTTAATGCTACTTTAGTATCACAGAAAATTGGTTTTTAAGAAATGTCTGTCTGTCATCTATGCAAACAATTAGAAGTCCCCATTCACTTAATTTAGTACAATTAGCACTATTTAAATTCCAATTAAACCAAATAAATTGCTTTTTTCCAATGATAATAGTTCACAAATATCAATAGCAATGGGGGCTAACACAAGAAATAAATACATATATAAAATGGAGATTTGGATTGTCTTCGATTTGTAGACTGTTCTTGTGGTATGTTTAGTAGCTATCCAATTGCCTAATGGAGTTTGGAGAATACCAAACAACTGTTCCCTCTAGCAACTGGACCCAGGCTGTGGACATGTCCATTTTTTTACAAGAAATTAATTTGATCTATAAGCAATATAATTTCATTATTTAGAGCACACCAAATAATACTTATCTTCAGCAAGTATCTCTTTACAATTTACGAACAGTATTAATTCTCATTAAAGAATGTGATCTGCTTGAATAATATTTTATAGTTAATAATTTAGTTTACCTGGCTCCTTAATCAGTTGAACTCCGATGGCGAGCCTTCTGAACTCACTAACATCCAGGCTAGAGACACTGTGTTGTCCCACTTGGTTTAAAGCCAGGTCTACCAGCATCTGCCTCACCTTTGAACTGCATGTGAACTTAGAGCACTGAAATGCAAATAAAGTGTGGAAAATAATAATACAATCGCAAAAGTAAATAAATAAATAAAGTTATTAGATTAATAACTGATATTCAATTTACAGTTGGCTTATTACAAATAAGAAAACGATATCAGCCTGCGAACTTCCTAAAGAATATATTTTTGATGAGATTACCCCTCTTATTTATTTTTTATTTATATTTTTTAATTCTATAACCTCAGACTCAAGATTTTTCCCAGGAAAATCACATCATTTTATAGGTATCTATATAGACCTTTTTCTCTTTAAAAATAATGTCAAACCACTTTTGAGAAAAACATTATATTTATGATTTTTGGTAGACAGACAAAGTAATCCTAAATTTGATATGCTTATCAGTTCAGTAGTTAAGCTCCACTGTTCTGCATAAAAGACGATTATATATATATATATATATATATATATATATATATATATATATATAAACTTAATGACTCAAAACTATTTCATTATATTTTAAAAAATGTTTCTAATTTTTTTGCTTTTCCTTTACTTTGTTGAATATTAAAATAATCTCCCTATGGATACTACATTTTAATTTTAGACATACATTTTTAGCTCAAGCAGTCAACATGATAATCTCCTGACAAACTTGTCTTCTAAAAAAATCAGTCTAATTCAATGATGGTTAAAACCTCTCAAAATAGATAGCCCAAAACCTTTTCAATGATATAATTTGTCCGGAACACGGTAAACTAGACCGGCAACGCACGAGGTGTCATGTTTTTGTTTATAAATGTTTTGATGTCAGTTTCCTTTTTGTAACAATGAAGTGAATCCAAGTAAATATAATTTTGTGTCGAGTTTAACAGTTTTATTCATTTCACGTTTGTAATAAGATACCGGTAGTAATTAGAAGGGCAGTAAGCGGGTAGCGAGCTGTTCCTAACATTTAGTGGCGCAGTCGGTACGGACGTATATAAAGTATTTTTTTTTTTCAAGACTGCCGGTAAGTGAAAATTTCATTTTTTTTCGATGAACTCGAAGTTATTGTTTGAACAATGAAATCGTGGTATTACTTTAGTATAACTAGCTATTTAGTTTTCTTTTTGAAGCTAGTTAAGTGAAGCTACGATTGCTTGAATGAAAACTTTTGTGAGTATAAGAATTTCGTATTTTATTATTATGGAATACACCGTAAAAGAAATTGTTTTTATTTTGCTATTTGACATTATTATTTATTTATTTTTTATGAAGTGTTTTGATTTTGTGATAAACTATTAAATTTATTACGTAATTTTCGAAATAGTTTACAAAACTCTGAATTGAACACTTATTATTTGAATTTCCGTTGAATATCTCTCCCCAACATGACTCAAGAGGCAAAAGATAAACTACGTTTGAAGAGAAGCACAGTACGGCAAGGTTTCTCTCGCCTGTACAATTGTCTGGGGGAAGAGCTTAAGAAGAGTCCCCTAGATATTGAGGTCATTAGTTCTAAGTTTACTAATCTAGAGTCCAAAGCTAGGGCATTAGGTGAATATGATGATCAAATGCTTGATTTATTAGTCGATATAAACGTTAGTGAGGCCGAGTTGTTTAAAGAGGAGGAGGGGGCAGATAAGTATAAAAATGAGTTCTTACTTATTCAGTATCGTGTTAATAAAGTTTTAAATAATTCTAACGAGCATAATAGTGGCACGAATTCTGTAAATAGTAATCGGTGTAAATATAAGTTACCTAAGATTGAGTGGCAGCGTTTTAGTGGGGATTTGACGGATTGGCTTAAATTCTGGAGCCAATTTAAAAAGGTTGCCGAGGACGAGGAACTGGATGACAGTGATAAATTCCAGTATTTGATTCAAGCAACTCAAACAGGGTCTAGGGCTCGTGACGTTGTAAATAGTTTTCCACCAACTGGTGCAAATTATAAGAAAGCTATAGAATGCTTAAAGAACCGGTTTGGACGGGAAGACCTTTTAATAGAGGTTTATGTGAGAGAGCTGTTGCGGATGATATTAGATAAAGCTCTTAGGCGTGAATCATGTAAGCTAGCGACTCTTTATGACAAACTAGAGGCTAACTTAAGAGCTTTGGAAACGTTTGGCGTCACAACCGAGAAGTGTGCAGCTATGCTGTACCCGCTTGTTGAGTCCGCCCTCCCCGAAGATCTTCTCAGGGCTTGGCAGAGAAGTTCTTTCTGGACTCAATCTGAGAAAACAACTGTTCCTGGTCAAGGTCGACTGCAAACATTAATGGCGTTCCTTCGCCGAGAAGTGGAAGGCGAGGAAAGAATTAGTTTGGCAGTTGCGGGTTTTGGCATGGAAGTTGTTTCTGCTTGTGAAAAGAAGCCTAATAAGAAGAGTAGTCCTCGGTCATATGATCACGGTCCTACTAGTACTAGTGTTCCTACGAACTCAGCCCTTCTCACGACCAATAGTATTAAACAGAAAAGCCAAAATGAAGGAATTCCAAAGGTAACTTGTCCATTTTGTTCAAAATTTGATGATCATGAACCTTTGGCGTGTCCAGTTTCTAAGAAGCTAAGTATTGAGGAAAAGCGGAACAGATTAAGATCTTATGGATACTGTTTTCGGTGCGTACGACGTAACCACCTGGCTTCAAATTGCAGAGTGCGAGTTGTTTGTGAGGCGTGCAGAGGACATCATGTAGAAATAATGTGTCTTAAAAAATCGAAGGAGCACATTGCGTCAGGTAATGCTGTGCAGAAAAATTGTAATAGCTCCATGACTTTAGCGAGTGTTGCAGCACCTAGCACGGTAGTTTTACAAACATTGAAGGTGTTGGTTCATGGGCCCAAAGGGAAGAGGCTTGCTAGAGCAATCTTAGACACTGGTTCGCAGCGGTCTTATATTTTGGAGGCTACTGCTCAAGAGTTGAGTCTGCCTAGTCATGGTCAAGAACAGCTTGCGCATGTGGTTTTTGGAGGACATCAATCCCAGAAGCAGACCCATTTTTCTTATATAGTCACTCTACAGCATGCTACGAGAGAGCATGTGGTCATGGTTCCTGTGTTGAGTCAGCCAAAGATTTGTAATAGAGTAGCTCCACTACCTTCTGGTCCTTGGATGGAGGAAATATTATCTTTAGGAGTAGAATTAAGTGATGTTGGTGGACCTATTGATGAAATAGAACTATTGCTCGGGGCTGACATATTTGGTTCGTTGCTGACAGGTAAAATTAAAAAAATGGAATCAGGCTTGACGGTTATTGAGACCATCTTAGGTTGGACAGTTTTAGGGAGTATTCAATCTGCTAGAGAGACTGTAGTTAATGAACTTATGACTTCTCTCCTATGTAATGCGTCGATAGCAGAATTGTGGAAACTGGACATCCTAGGAATAGAAGAACCCAATTCTAAAGTTAGTCGAAGAGATCTAGAAGCTGAAGTGTTGCAACATTTTGAGGATACAGTGAAGTTAGATGAAGAGGGTCGCTATGAGGTGGCTCTGCCTTGGATTAAAGATCAGTGTCTCCTTCCCTCTAACTATGATGTGGCCAAGAAGAGATTAGAATCCACCACTAAGAAGTTGCAGCAAAATGGACACTTCCTTATATATGATCAGGTCTTTAGAGAGTGGTTAGCAGAAGGATTGGTAGAAGAGGTTCCTGTTGATGAGATTAAAAGGCCAAGATTACACTATTTGCCACACCGAGCTGTAATTAAGGAGAACAGTTTAACAACTAAGGTCAGACCGGTGTTCGACGCCTCAGCAAAAACAAAGGGGTGGCCTGCTTTGAATGATTGTCTTGAAAAGGGACCAAATCTAGTGGGTCTTATACCTGATATTCTTTTATCCTTCCGGTCCAACAGAGTTGGAGTCTCTTCAGACATCCGGAAAGCGTTCCAACAGATAAGTGTATCAGAACCTGAACGTGATTTTCTGAGGTTCTTATGGTGGGAGGTAAAGGACGGCGAACCGGTGAGCCTCAAAACATTTAGACACCGGAGGGTTGTTTTTGGCGTTACATCTAGCCCTTTTCATTTGCAGGCAGTCATCCAGCATCACCTCAGAAAGTACCTCCTTTCAGAAGAAGAGAAAGAGCTAGCTGATGAAAAGACACGTCAGCTTAACGCCGTGGCAGTTGTTTTGACCTCCTGTTTTTATGTGGACAACTGTTTGACCAGTGTTAATACCACTGACGAGTTAAAAGAATTTTATAACCTTTCAAGAGAAATCCTAGAGGCTGGTGGGTTTGACCTTAGGTGTTGGGAGTTGACGGAGCCGAATGAGTTCTTAAAGAGTGTAGACGATCACCAGTCGCAGGTCCTTGGTTTAAGGTGGGACAGAAAAGAAGACTGCTTAAGCGTTTGTGTTCCAAAAATAGAGAATCTAGCTACATCATCAACAAAACGAGCTATTTTATCCTTGGCACATCAAATATTCGATCCCATTGGTATGGTTTGTTCTGCAGTGTTGACATTGAAAATACTTTTGAGAGATGTGTTCAAATCAGATTCTGGATGGGATTCGGAAGTAAGTGAGGAAGTAAAGGTGAGCTTAGGCAAATGGAAGGAGGAGCTGGCTTATTTAGAAAAAATTAAGATTCCTCGTTGGATTACTTTTTGTCCCTTTGTAAATAGTGTACATGATGTAAATAGTTTTCATGAGATCCACACCTTTGTGGATGCTAGTATGAATGCCTATGCCGCTGTAACCTTTCTGAGAACAAACATTGGTGGAAAGGTATACGTTCGATTTCTCATGGCAAAATCTCGTTTAGCACCCCTGAAGGGAATGACAATTCCCCGTTTAGAACTGATGGCAGCTGTTGTGGGAACCCGTTTAGCTAAGACAGTCGCGAATTCATTGAACCTTGAGCTAACGCAGGTTTTCTGGACTGATTCATCCACCGTTCTGGCATGGATTCAGCGAGCTGAGAATTGGAACGTGTTTGTTGCCAACAGAGTGAATGAGATTCGTCAGTTATCAAGGGCTGAGGAATGGCGCCATATTTCTGGAAATAAGAACCCTGCGGACCTTCCATCTAGAGGCTGCACTCCGAAGAAACTAGCGGAATCTCATTGGTGGGAGGGTCCTTGCTGGTTAAGAGAGACACAAGAAGCATGGCCAGTGCCTTCAGTTTGCTATGATGAAGAAGCTGTTTTGGGTGAGCGAAGAAAATCCGTAGAACCTGCTAGGAACAGTGCCATGTTAACTAATTTGTTGTCATGTGAATGGTGTGGAGATGAAGTAGGAAGTAAATGTTGTAAATATAAGGGTAGACCTTGGTACTATAGAAAATTTTCAAAATTTTACCAGATTGTTAGATTAATTGCTTATGTAACCAGATTTGTAAATAATTGTAGAGTTTCTAGTGCATCGAGAGCTAAAGGAGTGTTAAGCACTTTTGAATTAGAACACGCTGAGGGGAAGGTTTGGGCTCTAGTTCAGTCCGAAACCTTAACTGTAAATGATCCAAAAATTAGGCACTTACGGCCCTTTGTTGACCCTGCAGGTTTAATTAGAATTAAGTCTCAAATAGTAGAAAGATTTTGGGTAATTGGTGGTCGCAATCAATTAGGTCTGTTCTTCCGAGAAGTGCTCTTTTTACTTGTAGGGTTGTCCGAGCTGCTCACTTGGAACTAGTGACCTCATTATCTACTGAGGGATTTCTGTTGGCGTTTCGCAGATTTATTTGCAGGCGAGGGAGACCAAAGAGAGTTTATTCCGACCATGGAACTGATGAAGTTGATGCCAAAGGTTTGAACAAGTGCTTTAAGTATTTACATACGTTGCGCCAAGACTTTGAGGACGCGTTTTAGAACTGCATATTTGGGAGCACTCGTGAATTGCATGTGGGAGAAGTTGTTTCAATTGGTGTCGATTATAAGAAGCGAGACGTCCGAGTGAGAGGAGCTAATAACATGAACTATCGACAGCTCATTCAGAAACTGTATCCCCTAGTAGTAAGTTTCAAATACGAGGAATTACCGCGGACGATGGCTTGAGGAAGTTGGATCCTCAAGGTGGGAGTGTTGTCCGGAACACGGTAAACTAGACCGGCAACGCACGAGGTGTCATGTTTTTGTTTATAAATGTTTTGATGTCAGTTTCCTTTTTGTAACAATGAAGTGAATCCAAGTAAATATAATTTTGTGTCGAGTTTAACAGTTTTATTCATTTCACGTTTGTAATAAGATACCGGTAGTAATTAGAAGGGCAGTAAGCGGGTAGCGAGCTGTTCCTAACATAATTCTTGACATTCAAATTTCTCTAAAAAATATGTCTTTGAAAAAATTTAAACATCAATTATTGCTGCCAGCATCTTGTTCAATTGAAGCGAGTTTCTGACAATTAACAAAATATGCATCTTGTCTGTCTGTCTGTTTGTTTGTAAGTAATGTTTACGTGTCCTGCGATAACTTGAGTAAAAGATTGGCAAATTTAGTTGAAATTTGGTATAGATGTTCCTTTTACCAATGCTCAGGCTAAGTTCGTTGATCAGCAAGCATTCGCATGCAACGCTCGCGTAAATGTGGGCTTCAAATTTAAAATTGGAATTTTAGGACAGGAAAAGATTTTACCTTTACCTAAATGAAAATACAAACATTTTTTTTTAAATACGTTCTTTTGGAAAAATAACAGTGGCATGAATTGATTAAGATTACTAAATCCTTAATATCAAATCTAACATCTGGTAAGAGAAAACAATTTTTATACAAATATATTACTTTTTAACATATCAATTTCAATAAAACACATCATGTATCGTCTAATGTACTATTAACACAGGCATGTCCAATTTAAACTTGATACAAGCAAAAGGTTTTGCTTAATGAAGAAATAATTTTATCATATTAATTAAAAAGGAGCTTTAGCCATAATTAAAGAAGATTATGTAGGAGCAAAGTTGAGTGGGGTGCCACCTGGCAATACCCTCTACTCCAATCATCCTCTTAAACTATCAACTCAAACTAAACTCTAAATGAAACTATTATTATTCAATATTTATTGCATAATGCTCGCTTCAATCATATGCAATGTTATTTAGATATTTAATGACAGATAAGCTCAAACAATAATAAAAGCTTACATTCTCAGCGGATGCTAGATTAGCGGCATAATAGAGACTCTGCTGACAAGTCAGAGAAGGAATGAGATCGGTGCGGTGGGTTACATAAGCACAACTTTTCTGGAACACACTCAGTGTTAAGGGAGCTCCATTAAATAGAATATGGCCCCTTGTAGGACCATGAGCTCTCCTTGAGATGACATCTAGCAGAGCACGCTTTCCACTGCCTGTAACACCAAATTAAATTACAATTGTATTCTTTTTAGTAAATAAAAGTACTAAGATTTTGAGACCTGTCTAACAAAACATAATCATTATAAAAGAGAGTTTGATATATCACATCTGAGCATGGCACTAGATATATTGGGTTTGGGACGTAGATATATTGGGGTTATTTGGCAAAAGTGTTATCCACAAGGCTAAACTAATCTTTACATTAATATTAAACATATTTAATAAAGCAATCAGATAAAGATTTAATCAAAACTACCTCAGAATCACTGTAAATTGCGATAAAGTAACCGAAAATAATCAACAAATGATTCCTTACCCATTTTCTACAAGAGTATGTAAGTACTTAAAAGAAAAACAATACTAACATTTATAAACAATAAATTGGTTACCTTTTGATCCAAGTACAGCTAAAACCTCTCCAGCTTTAACTTCCAAAGAGATATCTTTGAGAATTAGGCCAGTTTCTGTAGTTCCGAACAATCTTTGTAACCATGAACTAGGCTCAACCTTAAACAAATATTAACACATGTATTAAACATGTCTCAAAGAATTATGATGTTAAAGAATTTAAAAAACAAATGATGATGTTTTAAATGTAATATTTTTATATTTTACCTGGCCAGAATGAAATATATTTCTCAGTTCAAGAATAGTATCACTTGCCACCATCATGACAGTTTAATTATGAATTATATCATTTAAAAAACATACAAATAATTTAAACTTAATAATAAAAAATAACTTTTTAAATTTAAAAACCACAGGTATACTCGAAATAATAAGTAATTAAGTACACGGGAAAAGTTTACAGTTACAGTTATCACATTCTTTTGTTCACAATAAAAATTCATACTTCCGTTCACTTCCGATATTTCACAGCGTTTTCGATTTTACAACAACCTGTTGCTTCATTCCATTCCATAGAATTTATTGATAGACTATAGATAGACACCTGTTGGGAGCGTTGTCTAAAAATTGAAACAATAAAAAAAGAAAATTTGTAATAAAAAAAAAGTGTGATAGTAAAATAATAATAATTATGAATCCCTACTTGTTTATTTTTATGTGCAGTACGAAATTGGTAATCAATTCAAAAATTCTAAACACTGACCATTTTCTTATTATATACACTTTTAATTGGACAAGGAGTTGTACAGCACATAATTGTGAAATTAAATATATTATATAAAAAGGTCTACACATATTTGTGAACCATAATTGATATATTCTTGCGAATAAACTTTTGTGGGGAAACGACGTACATATTTTGTATCTATTTCATCTATAAACTTCTACTTCTAGTCTGGAACATAGATAAACTATAGAAAAATCCGCCAATAAATACAAGCAAGAAAAAGAGGAAGAATTGAAGAATAAAATTACTGTTATCCCCGTAGGGATGTAAACAAAAAAAATTGAAGGCTATTTTTTGTTATAATGTTAATTTAGTTAATTCGTTCATGTTTTATTTGATAAATTTTTAGTTTTTTTTTTTTTTTATAAATATGACTCGTTGCGGTAGTTCTTTACACCGCCAAACTAAAGGTATTTTTCTTAGTTTATTCCTCGGTATTGTGTTCAGCTACGTACTATCTCCCTATTTAAACAATGATTGTTTCTCATCTCTTGATAAAGACAGCTTAATTAATTTACGCGATAGTCTAAACGGTGATACTTTTAAAGGTGACGAATACGAGACTAAAATAAATTTCGCCGGAAAACCATTAAAAGCTAAGAAAACTCCACAGAATCTCGTAAGGCCTCGCTATTATTCTTCTGAGTTGGGTATCAGAGATAAAGTCCTCGTAGGAGTTCTAACTAAAGGAGATACTGTTAATAACTTAGCTGTTGCTATCAATCAAACTTCCACTCATATTGTGGATAAAATTTTATTTTTTATTGATGCGGACGAAGCCTCAAAAGCAAATGTTCTTTCATTGAAGTTGCAAGGCATCGTTGGATTTATAGACACCAAAGAAATATTGAAACCATTTCACGTTATGAAATACTTGATTGAGAATTATATAGATGACTACGATTATTTCTTCTTGATTCGAGATAGGGCTTATATCAACTCTCGAATGCTTACCAGAATATTGAGTAAGATCAGTGTGAGCTACAATGTACATGCAGGAGGACTAAAAGCTGGTGAAGACTCCAATTTCTGCAGCTTAGGTATTTATAGATAACACAATTATTATTGATTAATTATATTTTCCTTATAATTAACGGTTTCAACCTTCCTTACAATTTGTGGCTAATCTACAGACTCTGGATGTCAACTCTGTTTGTTTGAAACCTTCCTTATCAAGAGAGATGATAGGGAGGTGTGTACACATAAGGTAGGTGTGTACACATACCTATATTCATAGGTCTTGGTATCAATCAAAACCAAATGTGTTGTAAGTATCAGTCCATTAAATTATGACTCATACGATTTAAGGTGGGTTTATAGCCTGCGTTTTATACGCGCTTCAGGCTGTCTTAACATGACACGAGAAAAGTTGGTTTCAAGCCAACTTTATCACTCAAAACTAACCTTTCCGTCCTCTTCCCTCTTGTTTATATTTTTGATTTCATTTTTTGAGTCATCCATTTACATAGTAAATACTAAATACACACTTCTTTTTTGTTTTGCAACCATCCTTTGAGAAAATTAATATAGTATTTTAATAGTAAATTCGGCTTTGTTTATAACCTGAACGGAACACTGCGCAAGTGCAAAAGGAAGGAAGGGTGGGGGAAAACATTTAGTGACGCCTCTCTGGCTTCCTGAATGTATTATTTATTATCTATGTAGCACAAATGCATGCTATGAACCCACCTTTACACTTTATACGTTACGAGATGTGACTTTTGACAGCATGGTAAAATCGAAAAATTGGGGTGGGGAACCCAATGAGAGGTCAGGATTTTGAATTATAGTTGGTTGGGCTAAGCAGGCAAACAATAGTACATTACGCGTCTAGTGCGGAAAGTAGCATTTTGCATTCGAGTGTGCAGTTTGCACCCGAGCGATAGCGAGGATAGTTAAACCACACAAGCAAAGCAAAATGCTGTTTTTGCATGAGTTGCGTACCGTATTTTATCTACGATTGTTGGATTTTAATAATAAATACAGAAAAACATTAATTCATTAGATGTATTTTGTGCCAAATTAATTATTTCAGGAGGCGGATTATTCTCCTCATTTTTGTCATAATCACTTAAATCACTCATTGTTTTTCACTAAAAACTCTATATAAGCAAACAGCAAATTAGTTTTGTTAAATGTAAACAAACTCGCTAATCGTGCGTTAAGGTGAAGAATTCTTCTTTTTTACCGCAGTAAGGCGGAAAAAATAGGAATTATGAGACGTGCATGGGCAATGAATACATGTACGTAAAGAAAGAATCACTTTCTACGCATCTAACCAGAGATATAATGTTTATATTTTGCATCAATCGTAGATAAAAATCTTTACACATTTTTAAATTTTATATTGTAGTTAATAACAATTGTAATGTAGTATATATATGGAGTAATTGTACTAATGTGACTATGAGATGTAACAACACCTTTATAACTGTCTAGGCCTTAATAAATTTAAGAGTTTTAACATCTATTAACTTAAGTTACAGAATCGCTCTCCTGATGTATTAGATGTTTAAACCCCTTCTCCAGTCTGCACTGAAAAATAATTTATTTAATTATTAAAAAAAGTATTTAATATTTTTCTTCATCCAAATTGTTAATGATTAATGAAGTTAACATAACAAAGCAGTGTGTGTTTTAAAATGTTACCATGTGAGCTAGTTCATAATTTTTAATTCTTGTAGATGGAGGGCTGCTTCTGAGTAACTCTATAGTAAAGAGTATTGGTGGTTCAATGGATTGGTGTGTTAAGAATGCCTTCTCTGATAACGATGAAGATAATTTGGGTAGATGTATACTTCATGCTTCTAAACTACCATGTACTCAATCCATACAGGTAAACAAAACACACTTTTAGTAGGTATACTATAGCTTATTTAACATTCTAGATGGAGTAAAGCTTTATTTTATTCTTCTTAATAGAATATTTGCATGTTTTTGTTTTTATGAATATATAATGAAGATTAATATTCTCCTGTTAAGGTGTCATGACCGATAGTGTCTTAGATGTAAACTAAGATAATACCTATATGTAGGTTTCTCTGAACAAACTTAAATATGTTTAATTGATATAGTCTTGGTTCATAATTATTCTTCATTAGAGTACAAATTCATGTTTCGAGCCAGTTTGTAGTCATATTCTTGTATGACTGCTCTCTTCTAATGTTTTGTTATTCTAAAAAAAAATATATATATATACAACATTTAGAATGGTGTTTATTCATTCAGCTATAACTGTGCTGTGCAGATCCACTTAAAATAAACATCTTCCTTGAGTTGAGCTATGGAAAGGGGCAGAATTGATGATTTTTCGTTCCTTGATGCACTTCTTGTTGATCTTCTCTGCCATTTTATAACTATAGCAGCTTTTATTTAGTTTGGGGAGTTAATAAATGGTGCTTTTCTCGATAGTTAAGGATTTTCACGAGGTAGTTGGTGTTAGTTTTTAATTCTAATTTGTTGCTTTCCATGGCTCTAAACAAACTTATATATAAATATGAAAATCTATTAAAAATTAAAGTATTATAGTAACTAAAATACAATTGAACCAGTTTTGTTTTGTTCAGTAGCATCTGTCTTCTACAAATATTTTTACTTACTTAAGTTAGCTTAATAATTAATAATTTTATTTTCATGAATTACTCTTGTTTTTTTAGGGTAACTTGTTTGAGAGTTTAGTTCTACCAAATGAAAATCAGCTTGACTTTGTATCTCAACCTCTACAGGAAGCAGTAACTTATTCTATGATTAAGGACCATAATGTTATGTACCGATTGCACTATCAGCTGTCCAAGGTAAATAAAACCAATTGTTGTAGCTTATTATAAATTTGTTCAACTCAAGATAGACAATGGGTACTATGCACTGGCACTTGTCTACTCTATTTAGAATATATTTAGTGACTTAGTGTTGTATTATTGTTTAGAAGAGGCTGGTTGAAACTAAAAGAATGATCGAATCTCTTCGTAGCATTATGGATGGAGGAGATAACACTTGGCCTGTTGGTTCATATCCTCCCAAACAGCCTGCAACCAGATTTGATCTAATTCCTTGGCAATATTTTGATCTGACTAATCTCTACTTCCCTTCCAGCCGACAAAACATTAAACCACTCTCAGGACCAACTCTGGAAGATGTTCAAGTAACTTTTGTTCTTACTTATTAACATTTATCTATTTATGTTTAGAGAGTTAATAAGTTTACAGATAAATTAATTACTACTAATAGCCTCTGAGGAAACCACACTCTCTTTGAGACCTGTAAGCAGAGATCTCTACAATGTATTTTTTTTCTTTTTCTTCTTCTTCTTATTTGGAGGGCTGTTTATACTGGACTGTTTAATAAATGGAAATTGTGCTTTTAGTTGTTGTCCTAGGTATTATGAACTTTTAAAGGAGTTCCATAGATGGAGCTGTGTGTGTCTACTGAATATTAAAGGAAAGGAGGCTTTCGTCACATTAACAAACTCTAGCATGCACAAACTCCGTGCTTTCTCCCCTTACTTCATGCATAGAACCTTGTTGTTCCCCAGGACTTAAAAAAATAAAATAACAACTGTTATTAATAACAAAACTTGTTATAAGTGTTACAGATTTAAGTATTGTTGGCAATGAGTTACATGAGAAAGGAAGTAGTCCAGTGACTATTCCTTTTGGCTGGGATAGTATTTATAAAAATATATAGATTAATAAAATAATTTATAAATTTAAGAATGAAATAGTCATAAAAATTAAATTTTAATTAAAGATATAATTATAATAAAATTATGTAAAAAGTGAATGTCTTCAGGTGACATGGTAGTACCTGTTTAAAGTTTAAATCTTTGTATAAAGTATTGTTTTAATGTTTAACTTTTCAAATTTTTCTTCTTCGAACTTTGAATTTATATTTATAATTTTATACATCTTTTAAATCGAACCATTTAATTGTTAGGTGCTGGAGATGACCATTAGAGTTTAAAAGCCAGCTTTGTACAATAACATTAATTTTAGTTGTTCTAATCACTGGCCCATTTTTACAATATTGAGCTTATTATTTTGATTCTTTAAATGTTACCAATTTGTATAAAATTGTTCTTGCTTTTTAATTCTGTCAATTACTGCTTATAATGTTTTAGAAAGTGGTAACTACAAGTGTTTCTTGGCTGATTGAAAAATACAGAGGAGATCTAATCTACAGGCGACTGGTCAACGGCTACATGAGGTTTGACCAGTCCAGAGGTCTTGACTATATATTAGATTTAGCTTTCAAGGACTCAGCTGGAAGGGAAAACATTAAAAGGTAATATTTATTGAGTGGGTGCCAATCATCTGGCATGTAATTTTGATCTAGGAATCATCATGCCTGCTTTATCTTGAAGAAAATCTTGCATTCAGGCAGTTCAATTTTATTATTCTATTGCTCCATGAGATTGAAACATGTCTGAATGAATGAAATTGAACCATGTAACCACCAATTCAATGAAATTGCTCATTGCCATTGCCAATGAAAATCAAATTTTTGAGCAATTGATTGAATGGCTCTGTAGAAACATCAAATTAAACTATGTAAACAGCTCGTTTTCTTTTGATGGAATGGAAGGTTTCAGCTGCATAGGTTTTTTTTTATGTTTTTAGCTAGTTTTTCTTTCTACTTGCTCAGTTTGATGGCTTAGTACAGAAGCGTTAAACTAGATCAAAAGTGTGCCATTCAGTTGTATGTAGCATTGAAATTGAACTGTTTAAATGCACCGTTACACTACAATACACTTACAGTCTGGGTATTTCATACACAGATTTGTCACTTGCCAGTGTGTTTATTGATTTCCTTCCTATTTTATCCTATAATGTAGCCTTGTAAGTTATTATGGATAAACTAATTTAATTTTTATTTGTTACGCAGGGTAGAGGTGTGTAAGCCACTGGGGCATGTTGAAGTTCTAAGTGTACCTTATGTGACTGAGAACAGCCGTGTAACCATCCTGTTACCTATCAGAGCTGATAGTGCTCAGCAAGCTCTGGCTTTTATGAAAAAATACTCACAAATATTTATGCAGACCTCCGAACTCACTTTCTTACTACTTGTAAGTTTACTGCTCTTATTTGTTATTATAAAGTCTATTTTATTTGTTAGGTAAATTGGTATATTAATTGTTAAACAACATTGATTCCAAAATAAATGCCAAGTACAGTAAGTTGGTAAAGCTATTCAAACCCTCAAGTTCTAACAAGATGTAGAAATAAGCTGTTTTCATTGTCGAATGTTTATTTTAATTTGTTATTATATCAGTTTTTAGTATGATAGATTTGTCAGTAGTCCACAATCATTTACTATGTACTGATTTAAATCTATGCCGTAGACAGGTTTAACTTACTTTTTACTCTCTCATATTCGAAAAATAGAGAGAAAGTATTGTAATACTGTGAAAATTTGATTTGGAGATTTTGAAGGGTTTACACATTTTTAGGTCTCCTGAGGTAAAAAGTGTTTTTTTTTTAATTATCTGAAAAATGTTTTTTTTTTAAATCGTATCAGACTAAAAAATCAGAAAAATAAGAAAACCCGGAAATTTACTTCCCGGAGGAAATAGCTATAAAATTCGGATGGTGAAATGTTCAATAATAATAAATGTAACCTCAAAAACTTGAAAGAATAATAACTGGAAAACTCTATACCAAATAATTATGTACTTTTATATGAGAAAATTTAGTAAAAGTTGTATGGATTAGATTTTTTCTCTTTAAACTTTGGTTATAGTCCACAGGCCACCATAAGAAGTGAGTCGCTGATTGATAAAGTTTTCTTACCTTATGGAATTGCTTATTTATGCCGTGTCCACCGATAAATTGGGTATATGGCAACTGGGCGCTGGGCCATTTCTTTTTTGTTGACATGCCAAACTTGCCCCTCTGCGGGAACATTGAAAAGAGATAGATAAAGTTTTGATTTTCACAGGATCGTTTAATTAAATTATTTAAAAAACGGTGGTACACGTGGCCACCGATAAGAGTGGGCCGTTTGGGCTGTCCACCGCCCCAAACATATCGCTCTGCGGGGACGTTGAAAAGAAAACGGCCCACTCGTATCGGTGGCCACCTTTACCACTGTTTTTGAAATAATTTAATTAAACGATCCTGTGAAAATCAAAACTTTATCTATATCTTTTCAATGTTCCTGCACAAGGGCAAGTTTGGCATGTCAACAAAAAAGAAATGGCCCAGCGCCCAGTTGCCATATACCCAATTCATCGGTGGACACGGCATAAATAAGCGATTCCATAAGGTAAGAAAACTTTATCAATCAGCGACTCACTTCTTATGGTGGCCTGTGGACTATTAGGTTCTGGTAATAAAAAACTTTTTATTATTTTTTTAAATCTAGTATTTAGACCTAATTTCTCATAAGGTTTATAATGTTACATCGTTTTGAATTTTTATTATTTTACTAATTTAAATATGTGTTATAGGTGTTACTGTATGATCCAAGTTTGCCTGGTAAGGGTCACTCCCAAGACATATTTAAAGAAGTCAAAGAATTAGCTCAGGATCTGACTTTTAAACATAGGAAAGACTACAGTAAGATAGCTTGGCTTTCAATCAAGGTAATATCTTTCATCAGCTCTATCTTTAATAATAATTATTATGAATTTTAATCTCTAGACAAGAATTGCTCTTACTAACCAATTACTTAGTTTTGACTATTATTAGGTCTATAAAAAGGCAATTCAGATTAAATTTACAAGGCAATTTCCGAACTTATTTGTAAAAATGAAGGTTAATTGGTCAGTATGCTGTTTAATAACCTGGGAAATCTAAATTTAGATAAAATTATATATTTTTAGGGCAATAACATAGTGAAACAGTTGACAGAGTTAAATGGGATGAAACGTCATGGAGCATGGCATCTTCTCCCATCACATAATTCAATACCTGTTATATTTCGGGCTAGGTGGTTTGTTTTTAATATGGAAGGGTGATGACTTCTTCTCTATTAGCTCAATCTTAATTAAGTTAATATGATAATTCCATAACACTGTAAAATTTATGTAGCATGAATACCGTTTTGCTTACTGTCTTTCTTATCTATTTTTCAGGTTCCAATGCTTGGCAGTAGTCCTCCTCCACTCTATGATGATCTGCTTTACTTTGCTATGGTAGATCTTGTCATGAAAAAACTTCCTCTAGACTCTCTTGTTCTATTCTCTGATCCTTTTGTAGATCTCAACATTGACTACATCAATAGAGTAAGTACTCTTTCCTACATTATTCCTCTTGCTATTGTCTTTTTATAAACTTTAAGTCTTTTGATAATATTTCTTCAAAAACTAGAATTTATTCTACTGGACTCAAGAATATTAAATTATGAATGTAAGTCGCCCTCGAATATAAGATGCATCCCAATTTTCGAATTAAAAATATGAAAAAAAAACTTTAATGCATTGAATATAAGATGCTCCGGGTTTTAAAGGAAAAATTGATCATCTATTTATTACCAACTTGTTTAGTCGTCAAATTTAGACGGTCTACCTTAGATATTGTTGGAATATTTAATCTATATTTAGATGTGAGGCAGAGAAGTTGTAAGGATAGATTTTTAAAAAAAAAACAAGATTTAAAAAAAAAAAATTTAAGCTATCAAGAAATACCTAGGTACAATGGAACCCTTTACACCCAACAGTAATTAATCCCAACATCAGTAAATAAATCCTTTACAATTCCTGAAAATTAATAAAAAAGGAGGGCCCTATAATAATTTCCCAGCAAAATTCAGAGAATTTGAAATATAAAGTAAAATAACATAACTCCGTGATACTTGAACGAGAGGTTCATAGAAAAAAGGTTTTTAGCTTACTCAATATAGCTTTCAGAAGGAAATATTATTTCGATCTGTTACACTTGAATTTATCAATTATAAGACATGCCCCGAATACAAGACGCATCCTGATTTTCATGATGCAAAAACAGAAAAAAATGGGTCTTATATTCAAAGCAATACAATATTATAAAAATAGTTTTATTTTCTTATATTTAATTTTTATTTTTGATTCGAGAGAATTCATCAAGGTTTGACTCTATGTAAATAAAAATACCATTTCTTTATACTAGATTAATTACTAGCTTTATTGCGGGAAGAAAAAAAATAGTAATAATTCATTTTCTAAATCTCCATCACACTTTACTGTGTGGACCTTTTACTTAATGAAATGAGCTTCAGCATCTTTTCTATTTACCTCTTTTACGAACTAACACTTAAGAGCATTAATACTAATAGTGGACCACTATGAATTACTGTTTTTTTTTCTTCTTCTTCTCCTTCTTTCTTGTTTATGTTTTAATCTCTACTTATTCTTCTTTATAACTGAATTATAATTATATTTATTGATTATTATTTGTTATTCTGTGTTACAGGTAAGAATGAATACAATTGCCACTAGGCTGGTGTACAGTCCAATACCATTCACCGAGTTTCGTCCAGATGTAGCAGTGAAATCTCCTAAGGAAGGTAGTAAAGAGGAAACCCTGGAAATACACCGGTCTTCAGGCCATTTTAACCCTTACAATATTCGTCACATCTCCTTTTATACCTCTGATTTCTTTGCAGGTTAGTCATCAACATAATAAATTAGTTTCTTATGAAATTAAAGTTATTTATATTGTACTAAATTATTGAGAATTTTTACAAAATGTCTATTTATTCTAGGCCCCTAGCTAGGGTGTGTATTACTTCCACAGTCACTTTTCACAAAATTGGTCTGGTCCAAATCCCAGGTGGACTAAAGTGGTGTAAATTAGTCTTTTTAAGAATTAGATTATAAGGCAACTCCCTTGAAGTAGTAAAGAGCTGTCTGCTAGGCTCTGAGCCTTTGTGGGGTGTTGCTCCGCCAATTATTATTTTTTAAGTATTTATCTATTTGAAATTTATATCCTCATCTCTCAAATGTTTACCTATTATGTTTATATTTTAGCCACAGCCTATCCTGCTTAGTTTTGGTATTATCATAGAGATGCAACATATTATGTTAACAATGAATCTTAAATGAAGACCAATCTTTTCAAAAATAAGTACCAAACTAAGACAAATGAGCAGTTTTTTCTATTCCTTATATTTTAAACTTTTTTTCACATTTCTAGTAATATTTTATGGATATCATAAGATTATATCACTTCTGTAACATGCAATATTCTTCGGTATCAATCATACTTATTTAGGGTCTGTAGGTAATAATGAGGACCCTTATACATTCCTGCTCTTGTCTATCTGTCTATAATACACCTTATCTTAGGAAGTACCCAACTCAAAAAATTTGAAACTTTGCAGTTGTGTTATGTATAATAACGCAAGCACAGGAAAATTATAGGGAAGCTCTCAAAAACAAAGAGTTAGAGTTCAAGGAGTCGACAATTTTTAAACGGAAATGGGTCATGTGGTGAATTAAGTAAAATGGGAGGACGCCCTGAGTAAAAATATATAGTTCTTCTATCAAAAAAACAAACAAATGGTTTTTGAGGAATTTTTCATACGTCGCCTATTTTGTGAGATAAAAATGTTTCCCCCCCAAAAAATCCTATAAAATTTATTTTCTTGGGAACTGATTGGGCTGGACACTTTGGATTAGTTATATTGCGTTTGGACAATAAAAATGCATAAACAGTGTTTGTTCCACGTCATTATAATAAATTGTTCAAAAGTTATAGCTAAAACAAACTTTTAAATGGCCGCCATATTGACATGGCTGTGCCGAATTTGCTGGTTAACAAACTTGTCTTATTTGTTAAATTGCCTACAAACCCCTTGTAAGTGCTGGAAGCACATACTTGGCCAATTTATTTTCTCATAATTGCACTATATAATATTTATTTGAGTTAACTTTTTTATTGCCTAGTTTTAGTGGGAAAAGAAATGACAAATATTATTTTTTGTTACATTCAATTTTATGTTGCAGTGAGGAAGCAAGTAATGTCATATCTACCAGCTGTTAAATATGACCGAGACATTGTGACACTTATCAAGAGCTACGATACAGTATCCAAAGCATTCCCTAGTCATTCTACTGAACACACCATCCCATCGTCTCTCCTAGAGCTCTTCTCTACTAGAGGAGGAGACATCAGCGTCTTAAGAGCACCTGAACCTGCTCTTAAAATCCTTCACTACCCTGACTTCTGTGTCAAACTTGACTCAGCTGTTAAAGGAACACCTAGAGCAAGTCAGCTCAATAACTGCCTTGCTGAAAGAGATTCTGCTACGGCAACCAGGAGTCAGTTAGCTACTGCTATATTAGACCTAAATCTAACTCATCTTCACTAGTCCTCTCATGAATTAATTATCCATAAATATTTCCTTTAAGTTATTTATAGAGTAACCTATAGGTATTGAGGACTCTACACATAATTTTGTTTTATCATTTATTACTTTATTTTTCCTGCTTTGATATGGTTGTATTAACTTAATTTTATCTATAGAGTTTGTCTATAGGCTACTTATAGTGTTTTCCTTCACGATCTATGGATATTGAATATTGCTGGCTTATAGAGGTAGTTTATAGAACTATAGACACTTAGAACTTGGCCTATAGATATTATTTGTTGTCATTTATTAGAACTTTTATTTTTTATTTCCTGCTTTTTTTTAAAGTTGATATTTTTATTATTAATTTGTTTTGTGGTCCTTTATTTTATTATATTTTGTTTGTACCCTTCCTTTTTTAAAAAACGAAAAAGTATTATAATCGTACAAAATAATTTACCAACGGTGTTCAACATTTATTAATTGTATAAACTCTTTAAACCAAAAGCTAGATGATTTTTGGTAATGGCAATGAGAGTCAAGAAATACATAATATATTTTGGAGTTAACCTGAGCTAAAAACCTGATTTTTAGAAAATCAGTTGAGTTACTGTAAACATATTTGGAAAATTAAATTATTACTCACAAATTGTCATCTTTCAAATTTAGATTGTTCCTACAACTTATTGGTAAGTCGGATTAACCCCCTCTCTTTCCACTATCTTTTGGATACATCTAAGTATCCAAAAATTGATCTATCATTAGACAAAGCTTTAATTTTATATATATATGTATAGATGTAAAATTGTGGTATGACAATATTCAGCCTATTTGTGCCTATACAACAATAAACCATATGACAATATACTAAATAAACTAAATGGTCTAGATTCTTAATTTTCACTGAACTAAATGACAATATACTAAATATATGTGTATATTTTTTTTACAAAATAATTTTAAGTAATACCACTTGGTTATTAAATTTCTTATGTTTTCTCATATGAAATATTATTATTATTTTTATGTCCACTTTTGACTAAAAATTTGACCAAAACCTTTAGTTGTTGACTTAAATGCCAAAAAAAATTAGAAGTATGCTCTCTTCTGGTTGAATCAGATTTTTTTACTTTTCCACACTACCTATAGTAGGAAAAGTATTGTTTTATTTTATAAAAACTTTACAATAAATGTCATTATATAGTTTTTATTTTTTAAAAAAATCCCTACTTTAGGGAAATCCATCCCTGTGATGTCCCAGTTTCTTAGATTTAAGATTTTATAGATGTTAAAGAGTCTCCTAGTGATAAAAAAAATTAATAGTGTACAGATTTATGTACACTAGACATAATATGTTACAGGTCATTTCATTTATTTATTTTTGATTATCATTCATTATATTATAGAGCAACAATTATAAAAATTGTCTAAAAAATCTATTTTAATTCTTGTGTAATTATAGGTCTTTAATCAATAGATAAACAAGAATAAATAGTAATTATAAAATTAAATGGAAAGAAGTTGGCTCTCAAATTAAGTATTTTTTCCCATAATTCACCCTAAATACTATTTATTAATATATTATTATAATTATTTTTATATATATTTTTTTTTTTTTTCATTTATGTTATTTGCCAAAGAAATTATTATAAATTGTGTATGTCATTTGATTGTATCTTTTTATTTTTGTCCTAACATTGTCAATTATGAAGTAACAATAACTATTGTATAACGTTTTTAATTATTGCTTCTATTCATTGTTTTGCTCTTGATATTATATGTTTTTGTAGAAAAAAAAATTATGGTAGATAAAGTAGTTTTTAATCTTTAGTGTCAAATTTTTATATATTTTAATTGTTTAGATTGTTTTTATACTTACTTGTTATTGGTCTGTTTGATGTTTATAATCTAGATGCAGAAGCTTGCCTTGAAAGATTGTTAAATTTTGGAATGAATTTCTGTATGCTTGGTTTAACTTACAGAAATAAAAAAAAACAGCATCCAAGCTCTCTATTTTTAGGTTAATCCTAAACCTAAAAACAAGTAAAATATTTTATATTTGTTTAAAGGTTAAACGAATAAATTCGTGAGATTTCAATCTGTTTTAGATCATGTTGCTTAAGATATATTTATTGACGAACCTCGATATACGAATTTAGATGGTTCCTGCTACTTTTTCGTTTTCTTAATTTTATTTTATCTTGTCTTATAGGCTAAAAAATAATTTAAAAAAAGGCCTTTTTAATGGGACAAGATATAGTTTATGAACACCTTCTTATATTTTATGATGATTTTTTTGTTGACGGATATTGTAGGTGTAAGTAATAATATAATTTATGACATATTGTTAAGGAACATTTCGACCCTCTTTAAGGTCATCTTCAGTCTTTATTTGTTATAACGTCATTCATCTTGTGATATTAAATTAAATTAAAAAAAAAAAGAAGCTATATCTATGTGAGAGCGTCAAATAATTTACAAAATTAAATATTTAAGTTATTTATGAAAAACACTAAGTAAAAGTAACAAATCTCAAATTTAAAAATTAGACAACAGAAACATATAACCAATTTAAAAAAATAAAAAAATAACATCATGATATGGAAACTGGTTGATTAATGAATTATAATTAATGAAAAATATTTTACATATACAATAAATTAAAAAGTCTCTAGCTATAGAGATAGCTATTTTTTTAAAAAAAAAAAATATATATATATATCACAAGATGAATGACTTTATAAAAAATAAAGACTGAAGATGACCTTAGGGAGGGTCGGAAAACGTTTCTTTACAATATGTCGTAAATTGTATTATTACTCACACTTACAATATCCATCAACACAAGAATCGTTCTAACTTATTTTAATTAACAAAATAGTTTTTACACCTCTTCAGCCATCTTATATTCAAAATGTATTATCAATAAAAGGAAAATAAATCAATAATATTAAAAAAGATACAATTTTAAGATAATTTATTTCTTAAGTCTGAATTTTTGTAAATTAAAGTTTGTCGGTGTATAAATATTAAATAATTTAATTAATTATACATTTGCATTGCTAATCCAATGAAGTTACAATAATATAGGCAATGCTTTCTTCTTATTGCTTTTTGATATACTGTATTGCTTCAAATATAACTCACTTTTTTCCCTGTTTTTTATTGGGATGCGTCTTATATTTGAGGTGCGTCTTATAATCGATGTATTCTAGTGTAACATATCAAACATCTGTTTATCTTCGAACTTCTCTTTCAAGAGTATCCCTGAGATCTTGTTTTTACTTTTTATTTCCAATCCTCTGAATTTTGACCCTCCTATTTAATCAATTTTCTGAACAAGTTGTAAAAAAGAGAAAAGAAGATTTTCCCTTTGAAACAGGTGCGTCTCATATTCAATACACTGTTTTTTTCAAATTTTTCGGGATGCATCTATATTCGAGGGCGTCTTATATTTGGTGCAATGCGGTAATTAATTTTATGATTGCGTTAAAAATCTCAAGTGTAAAAAATATTAATAATATTTCTGTAGGAATCTCATGTTAATTTAGTGAAAACATATTAAATTTGACTGCTTTGAGGTGCATCAAACAGACTTTTAAGTAATCTCAAATAAATTTATTTTTAGTTAAATTCAAGACTCAATATTAAGCTTAAGATAGATTTTATAGAATGCTCATGGTGCTAGGATGTGCTGTATTTGTTAATTTTAAGTAACTAAGTGCCTTAATTTTTGTATAATTTATGTGCAATTTGCCATTTGATGTATTTTTATATATAAATAAATATATATTCTCTCTTAATTTTTTATTTTATTTTATTTTTTTCCTCTTTAGAATTATTCTATTTCTTAGTAGGAAACAAGAGTGGGTGCAAGGTATTTTTTTATAATCCTCTTTTTGATAGGGTAGATATCTGTTACTAGATTAATTTATGAGTATATAGTCATAAACCATAAATAAAATATCACCAGTGTACTAGATTGTCAGTACATGGGCTATCATTCTGTATTTTATTGACAGTTTGACAGTATGATTAATTGATCTAGTAGTTTTTTTTTTTTACTATCTTTACTTTTTAACCTTCATTACGAATAAATAGCAGGAAATGCCATTGTTTACTAATGGTTTTCTGATTTTATTTGGTGTGTATTGCTAAGTCCCAACTAAACTATTGAGGAGAATAGAACAGAAACAGTCAGCTATGCCGGGCCGGATTTAGGCATAGGCGGCCGCCTTGGGGCCCGCACCACAAACAATTTTTTTAATATTTCATTAACTTTGGTAATCTCAGAAAATGGAAGGGAATCCTACTAATTCATAGAGAACATGACAAAAACCTTCCTGTTAACAAAGGAAACATTAGAAAGTTTTGATGTACGAGTAGATCATCGATGTTTGAAATTGAACATATCAAGTTCTGAGGGGAAGCTATGGCCTTATCTTGTAAAGTAGTTTCATTTCTTTTTTTTTTTTTTTTTTTTACAACTATCTAGAACCTAAAATGTCATTTCGACTTAATTCAATTTTCACTTAATTAAAGATGATTGTTTCTCTACAATCAAAGTCCATATGATTTCTTGATATCTAGGAAGCTTAATAGTTATTTATGAACCTTAAAGAGAGTAAATTATACCCTGAGCAAAAAAGTTAGTTCTTGAGGCGAAGCCGAAGGAACCATGGTCCCTAAGTCCCGAGACGCAACCGAGGGAATTAGACTTCTAATAGCGCTAATTAGCTCCCGAGGGCGATAATTATAGCGAGGGGAATGATGGGGCACTTTACTCCCGAGGTACATACATAATTTTATCTCCAGTAGGGAGAGAATACACATTTTCATCCATTGCACAGTTTTTATTTATTATTTTAATAAATAACAATAATAGTTAGCACTTATAATAGCAGATATAAGAGATTCAATATTAAAAACAAATAAGAATTGGAATTAAACTCAAATAGAAGGTTATTTTGATGCAGGCTATAAACAATGATAAACAAGGTCGAAAAAGCTGTGTCGCCAACCTGATTTCAATAACTTTATTACATTAGCCATTCATTCTCTACTATTTATAAAATAATTAAGTTGGCAATCCTTCTTTTTCTCCCTACTTTTGAGTTCAGGGAAGAAAAGACTTCCTTTAGTCCCTCTAAAACTAATACAAAATCATAACTATTTCTCCCTACTGGAGATATAAACATTTTCTTTTTAACTACAAGTTAAATGAACGTATTTGTAAATTATTTACAGCAATATTGATTTTGATTTTTATTTTAACCAGCTTATGTCAAACCAATATAAAGTAATAAACATTTAGTTTAGTAAATTTTCCAAGAATTCTAATGGTTTAAATTAAATTTAAATTTTCCGTATTTGACGCAATATCTTACTTTTTCTTAGCCCAACCTTCTTCTAAACATTCGGGATAGACAGAAAAATTGAACCTATTTTCTAAAATGGTGCGGTTTCTCTTCTTAGGAACTTCCCGGACCATTGACATGGTTATTTACAAACATCAATGAACAACTTATGTCAAATATCCTTTCCAATTTAGTTTCACTATATGCCCAAATCATAGCTTCGTACTGGACTTTTTTATTCATCTCTGGGAGCCAGGAGAGAAAAAATATTTGATAAATACATAATATTTATTTATAAATAAAATATTTGAGTCATTATTTCTTGAAAAAAGTTCCACAAAAGAGGGCCCCCCCCCCCCCCACTTTAAGAGCCCCGTTTGATTGACCCCCAATATTTGGTCAAAGCTAAAAGCTGGGGGAGGGGGGCCCGCACCACATAATCCACCTAGGACACCATACTCTAAATTCGGCCCTGCAGCTATGTGCAGAAGTTCGGAGCCTGTTATGCTGAACTAATTAAAATTAAATTAGGCATACATTTTAGTAAGTTTATTTTATATCAAGGCACATAATATGAGAAATCAATTTATGCACATAATTTGGGTGTACAGTAGAACCCCTCAAATCTGTCACCATGATGGTCGGATAATCCGAGGAACAAAGAAAAGCGAATATTTCAGATTAAAAATTAAATCTTTATTGTTAAAAATATTTTTATGTACTCTAATGTAGGTATGTATATTAGATTATACCTACTAATCCTGTTAAGGAATACACTTCATTGGTTTCAGGCCCTTTTTCCAATTTAATTGTTGTTACACTTGTTACTAATTCCTAACTCTGAAGCTAGTTTTAGAATGGACTCACCTTAATCAAGCCGTTGAAAAACTAACTTCTGCAGTAATGTACACTCAACCTGTTTTTGTTTCAGTTGAGCCGCTATATTCACTAAAAATATAATACTGGATCGTAAATATAGAATGACATGCACATGCAAGTTAATAAGAAATGAAGTGTAGCGAGCAGTATGGTAGAAAAAAACGATTCGCTGCTTCTTATACTCAATATTTATATGAATGAAGTTCGGTCGTGTCAGATTAAACTTTTTTTATAAGCAAGGGGTGTCAGGTCGGATATCCTGAGGTCAGATATGAGGGGTTCTACTGGACTTCCCCCTAAAAACTATGTATTAATCCTGTGTTTTATATAGACAGTCCTCATTTTAATATACGAGTAATTTGAGTTTGAAGGTAAAAGTGCAATAAAATTCACTTTCCTGGGAAAAACTAATTTCCTAGATTATTGTGGACTAAGGGACTGATAAATCAGATGGGGGGGGGGGGGGCATAACAAACTAGATCTCAAATTAAGGGGTACGCAGCGCAGAGTTCCAGTAAGGGGTACGTTTAGAGATTAAAATTACCTTTTTTACTGTTTTCTTTTATTGAAGTATAGGATTATACCATCTAGATATGCTCTCAAGCTATTCGGATTCAGGTTGAGGTAGAAAATAATATATATATATATATATCCAGTGCTCGCTTTCTAGAAATTGAGGTGGCGGAACTACAACCTACCCTCTCTCTACCACCCCCTATGGATGGGGGGTCCGGGGGAATTAAAATAACGATCAAAAACAGCATTTTAAACAGTTTGACATTGTCACACTGATTAGCATGTCACGTGTTGTTATAATACTCTCAATAAATAAATAGGTACTTAGGTTTATACGAATAATTAAATCAACAAAACATTCCCTGTCTCACTCGCCCCGGGCGAGTTTCGGCACAGCGTCTCTGCACAGTACTTATTTAATACGATCCCTGCCTTTAAAAAAAAACCTTTGTTGTTTCAGGTTATCATAATTTAGTAATATAATCTCAACAAAAGATATATTTTTTGTATTTGGAAAAAAAAAAACACCCGGAGAAAGGCTTAGATGCTTCCTCAGACGCATCAGCTTAAGAACGACGGGCACTTAGAGTTAGCATCGAGTTATTAATTAATTGCGAGCTAGTCTAGGGTAATACTAAGGTGTCAGTTTAATACAGATGTCCATAATCAAATTTGTAGTCACTCCCTGACAAACAAAATTTTAACTAAGGATTTTAAAAATAGACTGCCAATTGGTGTGGCATAGTTTCCTTGCATCCTATCACATACTATATTGAATTTATGCTTTTACAAGCCATTATTATCTAATTTCTTTAATTGTTGATTTTTTACTTGAATTAAAGTATCAATTTAGCAAAAGTTAAACGGTTCAAAGTAATCTGGGGCTATCTGCGGGTTACTTTCAATAAACTGTAAAAGTTTCATACAAATCAGATAAGTACTTTTGAAGCTATAGGTGTAAATTAATGTATGTTTGTGTGCATGAGGAAGAGAAACAAATGTGCGCAGAAGGTTAAACTTATATGGGACCAACAATGGGCTACTCATGACCTACCACCCAAACTTCATTAAAATTAGACGTGTTGTTTTTAAGATATGTTGAATGACAGACCGACCGACAAACAGACACGGAACCAAAAATGTTCCCTAATGTATGAAACGGATTTCTGTCTTGGAATTTTTGAAATCGGAGACCTAATAATTTTTCTTCTTCAGAAAGCTCACGTAGCTTCCATTACCTTTGGTAAGCTCGGAAGCAAAATCTTAGTGCTAAGATAAGATAAGGTAATGATCTTACAGACCACCTAATCATGTGTAAATTCATAAAAATTGACATTGCAAGATTTGCTCTAATGCCATCCCTTGCACCTCAACTGTATATTTCTCTTTCTAATGTAACTGGTTCAAGTGTTGACACTTGTTATAATTTTTGGGGGCAGCGGATCCAAATTGTGAGCTAAAATGTGTTTATTTATTCATTTCACCACAGGGTGTGACTGAGGAGGAGCTTACATGTGTTATACCTGAACAGGCTAGACCACATAAGCCTTCCCTTTCCTCTTCAAACAGTGTACCCATACCTCCTGCTTTTCCCTTAAACTTTTTATCGAAAGGGTAAAAAATTATAGGGGATTAAGACTCGAAAAAATTATTTAACCTAGGTTAAACCCTCCAACAAGATAGTTTGATTATTTAGGACAGAATGAAAAGGAACATAGAGAATGAGGTTCGAGGAGGCTAAGACTCTAAATGAGCAGTTAGCATTCGTCAAAGAAAATAAAATATAAAAACAAACACATTTGGTTTAAACTGTTTATTAAAATAAACAAAAAAAAAAACTAAACAAACATTGAAGGAGAGGAAAGAGCGTGTAATGAAAGGGAAGAGGAGGAAAGGGAAGATTATAACAATCGTAGATATTACATTTTTTTTAAAAAAATTATCCGTGCAAACTTAAGTTGATTATTTTTTTCCTTTTCATTATCCTCTGTTCTAAATTTTGAACAATAGAGGGAAAAAGTGCCGCTTAAAAACAATAGTAAATAAAAATAAAAGGGTGCAATTGTTGTATTATACAAGGATGAAATAATACAAATAAATATACATTTTCTTTTTTTTTTTTAAAAAAAACACTTTGTACATATTCAAGACAAAAAATTTACAATAACTATAACAAAAAATATTAAAATGAAAAGGGATATTGTTAATGAGAACTGCTTTATCTTTAAAGAAAACAATATCTTTATTAGCAGAAAACTATTTCTTTTATAAATTAAAATGAACAGAAGGAAAAATGAAATCAAGCTTTAGCTAAAAGATTACATCTTCTACTTATTTGTATTATTTTATTAATTCACATATATTTTCTCTTTTTATTTTGTTATTATTCAGCGAATAATTGTATGATGAATAGTTGAAGAACCGAATAAAGCAACTTTTCTTAGCACACACTTCTTTAGATCCAATCAGATTATTTGTTGAGTTCCAAAACTAAGAACAGCCAAATGAAATTGACAGTCTTGTCTCTAAAATTGAATGAAAAAATTGTCCAAAGACAATGACAGTGAAACTATTTCCATTCTAACTAATAATAGGCTAATGTATTGACAGTTGTCATTAATTATTAAATTCCAGAACTAAGTATTTCCTAATTAAATTTATTGTTACCACTAACATTAATTTTCACGACTAAATATCTCATAAAATTGATCTGATTAAATTGATATTTTTCCAGTGATATCACTTTTAAAAAGGAGATTCTACAATCTACAACACTTCATAATATAAAAGGTATAAACATAGTAATCTGGGTAAAAAATTATTTAAACAGTTTTGCCATCTATCACTGAGAACACTAACTCTCCAGGTATAACTTATACTTTGTCTATTGTTCTAAAGTCTCAAATGAAAGAAAAGGTTATAACTCCCGCAAAAATATGATATATCTTTATTAGTAATTTAAAAAAAAAAAAAAAAAAAATAGAAGAACTTAACATTGATATTAACGCAAAAATCTTTAAGCAATATACCAAAACTAAGTATTTTTTTGATAACATAATATTTCTTTGGTTCTGTACTTACTTTTACCATCTTACAAGAAAATAGTAAGATTTTAACACTCCTTAGCAACTTGAAAAGTTGAGGATGCCCAAACAACAATCAGATCAGAACACAGCAATGCATTTGACAGTGTTGCCATCTGTAGTAAAATATCAGAACTAACTAAAATTTTCCTAGAAGTAATAAAAATGTTCTTAAAATTTAAAGGGTTTCTTCACCTATTCATCAAACAATCTGTGCTTAATTTGTTTATTTATTATTTATTTTTTTATAATACAAGAGATAAAGAAAACAATAATAATAAAAAAACAAGATAAAAAAGTAGTAATAATAAAATAAATTATCGCCATGGTAACATATTTTATTCTTTTAATATACTTACTTCTGTTTAATTATTTATTTACTTTTAGTTTTATTTTATTACATTTTTTTTTCAAACAGTAAGTAAAAGAAATAATGATAATTTAAAAGTAAACATTTTTAAACACTTTGGTGTTTTTTTTATTCATTAATTTAATTTACTTTTTATTTTAAATCTTAATAAATAAATCTTAATAAAAAGTATAAAAATTAATTAATATTAATGTAGAACAAAACAAAAAAAATAAAAGAAAAAGTATTATTTTCCAGGTACAAAATTACAAGTACTAAATTTACAATTGGATTCATATATTGTTTTTTTTTTTAAGGTACCAATTTATCAATAAATATTAATATTGATAAATGTTAGATCTTCAAAAGGAGATTGAGTTTCAATTCTTAACTAATCTTGCCTAGCAGTAAATCTTTCTGCCTTTATAATCAAATATATATTGATTTTTATGAAGGGAGCTAAATATTTCAAAGCTCATAATTAGGAAAAATTCTTACAATCAGAATCATCAATCCAATGTTAGCAATATGCTAATGATTATTTAAGAAAGATTATTATTATGATTTAGAATCATTAAAATTAACTTTTCTATTAACAAATGTAGCTTCATTTTATTGCAGTGATTCCCTTTACTGTTATATTAATTAACTAATCAATTCAATTACCAAGATTATAATCACGTTTCATTTTTATTAAAAAATATTTTAAAGGTAGACAATAATTTATAATTTCAATTTCAATTGATACCTTAAAAAAACAATATTGCAAAACAATATTCATACTTAAACGTAAAAGTTAATTTAAATAAAAGGAATAATACAATTTAATTATGGAGACACGATATCATGAGAAAAAATAAGCAAAAATGGTATTAAAATATATTAGTTTACGCACAAACGCGGATGTAAGAAAGTGGGTAGTTTGAAATTAAACAGGATTTTTTTTTTTTAGAAATTTTAGGGGGTTTTGCTCCTTATTGATACCCATAGGACAAGTTAGGGTTTGAGTAGTATTTATACAATAACCAACTTAGCTTTTCTTTTAACCATTGCTCTAGACTCTGCAATGGAAAAGAAGCAAGGTAATGTGGGTGACATAGAATCATCCCGATGGATTGCCATTAGCCATATCTGGTTTACCAGGCAGGCCTACCTTAACATGTAGGCTTACAATCCCTTCCAAATTATGACTTTGGACCATAATGACATGATCTTACTTTAAATTTAGAGTTACATTTACATTCATGCATACTTACCACGTCCTTAGTTTAGCGTTTCATCTATGTTCTTTTTTTATTATTACTTATTTTAACCAATTTCATCGAGCCTCCAAATAGTTCATTAATACCTTTTTTATTTATTCAATTATTTTTGTTTCATAAAACTTTTATTTTATTTTATAGTGTGAGAAAAAACCTATATCAACATAAACTATATACACAATGTGTTAGTGAAAATGATAAAAAAAGAAGCTAATCAAAAGTATTATTATTTGATCATTTTTATAAGAGTTAATTAAAAAAAAGATTAGACTTACAAGTGACACTATATTAAAAGAACAGCCAAAAAAAATTTTGAATATTTTATAAATATTTAATTTTAATTGGTTGAACTTTCAAGAAGTATCATATTTCAAAAAAAATTCTTTTATTTGACTAACTCACTTCACTTTTTATTAATTTATCATATACGTAGTATATAAAAAAGAGAAAGTATTATTTTATTTGTTTATCTATATACAATAAAATGGATATTATTATTTTTTTAAATAATTTCCTTACAAATTAAATTCAAGGAATTAATAGTTCACAAAATTTAAAATTAATTTATACTCGTATAATTTATTTTGTGAGATGATTTTATACTCTTTCTTATATTTTTATTTTAATTAGCTCAAGACATAAAAATTATAATTAACAAAATTTATTTATAAGAGTTCTTTTTTAGCAAAATATATATATTTTTAATAATTAGAATAACTAACAACTAATTATCTATAAATTTATCTACACAAGAAAACAATAAAAATTAAAGAGGTCATAGAATATATTTTATATATAATATATATTTTATTCTTAATAATAACAATTTTTTTTTAAATGTAATTTTCTTAGGAGGAAGGAGTGAAAGGGAGATATGATATAGGGATCTTTTTTATACTTATTATGTTATTTTTCAATACATATTATGTTCATATATTTTTTTTAAAAAAAAGGGTTTTTTTTCACAAAAATTAAAAACAAAAAAATAATATGGATAAAGCAAATGTACAAAAGAAAAGCAAATATTTACAATGTAAATAGATAAAGGAAGGGAAAACAATTATATTGAAATAATTTATTTAAAAAGAAAATATTACAAAGAGAGAAAAATGTGATGTTTTCTTTAATTATAAGGAAGTTTGTTTGGAAAAAGAATGCATGTATTTAACTAAACAAAATAATTTGGACCACTCTAATAATCAATAGTTATTTGGTCATTATTGACCAGTTACAGTGGTCAAAAGCTGTCTTAATAAAACATTTACCTGAAGTAGATTGATTTTAAAATAAACCTGAGTTTACTCTGCTAGTTTTCAACTCAACCCAGAATGTTAATTCAATTCTTTTCTCAACTAAACTAATGAATAAATTATTATATGAAATGACATTTGTAGGATTAAACTTCATTTATAGTTTCAAATTGATTATTTTTGGGTAGAAGATATAAAAGCATATTATAATTTAGGAATGTAATGATAATTTTTGATGAAAATTTCGGGTTTGTAAAGATGTAGAAAAAGAGATATTTTTCAACCCATTTAATACAGTTTATCCTAAACACATATAACATTTATTTTCAACTACATTCTAACATCTATTCATGAAGAAAAGATAGATAATCCAAAAAGACATATTAAAATTTTGGTTATTCTCATATTGTAAATTTTAGTTGTTCTTTTGTAATATAAATTTAAGTCAAACATCAAAGAAATTTACCTAATTAAAGTTTCTATAATTATATATAATACATATATATTAAATTTGTTATGTAGGCTCGGACTGACAAATAATAATGACTATTAGAATAAAACAAATAAGGTAAATGACTTTAGTTCTGTATTTATATAATTTTTATATAATGCACTTTGCAGTGCATTATATTATCATCAATATTTTGGTTTTAAAAGGTTAAAAGGTACATATTAAATTAAAAATTTGAATTTGAGACTGTGTGATGTCCCATCCTGCTTGCTCTCTAGATTAGATAGCATCTAAAAACTGTATGAATATATATTACATAGAAACAATGTAATATAAAAACTATTTGCAGCAATACCTTTCTGCCTTTAATATCGACTGTGTACCTGCAAAACCTCATAACCCCAAAAACTAAATTTTTCAGGAGAAGCAAAAAACGTTGTTTTAAAAAAGTTTATTTTTATATTTTCTTTACATTTATTTTGATTTTAATTAATTTTACTGAAACATTTAAACGTATCCCACAACTAGTTAAAGACTTACAATGCATGGGGTGGGGGGTAACGAGGTTTTGAAACCTCGTCGTATACAAGGTGTTTTGTACACTTTAGTTAAATGATGAATTCGAAGTATTACAATAATTTCTATAAAAAATAATTGCTTAAGGCTTGCTAGCTTTTGCACATGGGTAGATAATAATATCTATCAAAAAATTCAATAAAAAAAAAATCTCGATTTTGAGGGTTACAAGGTTATTGCAAGTACACAGTCGATATGCTACCTTATCTAACACTGTGTGTTTATTATAGTGTAAAAGTAAAATAATCCTATAATTAAAAAACTAAAGTCTCATTTTATAAATATTTTATTTTATTTATAGAAATTCTACACAAAAAGTACTAAAAACTTAACTGATCAGATACTAAGTTCCATTTTTTTCATTAAGGCGGGGCGGGAAGCGATGTCGAACTCATACTCGGTGGGCTACGTAATATAGTTCGTCGTAATCCGCTGTCCCTTCTCCTACAATTAGTATACCGATTTACCGCACCGGTCGCTGATTTCTTCAGAAAATCTTGCCTCCTTCAGCCGCTAGATGGGTCTGACAATCGCGGCATCATTTGACCTTCACCCCTCTTCTATCTTCCTAAAGACATAATAAATATAACATCTCCCTTGCATGAGTAGTTCCCTTTCTAATCAAACCTTACATTATCGCACTCTCTCTTTTCTACATTTCACTATCAACAACAATAATAAACACGATCTTATTTAGCGGCCGGGCAAAACAAAAATACCTAGGTATTCGCAATTTTTTTTTTTTTTTTTTTTTTTTTTTTTTTTTTGTCTTTGGAGGCTTTCAAGTTTTAGTGGCTGACCGTTACCGTTTGTACCCCTTAGACCAGTGGTTCTTAACCGGGGGGCCGCGGCCCCCCAGGGGGTCTCGAAAGGTATTTAGGTACTATATATATTATAATTGGAGATTTTAAGGCGGCCGTGGTTACCAAAAGGTTAAGAACCACTGCCTTAGACCGCTTACCCTGAATTTTGAATGTCGTTTTATTGTCACTATTTTCCATTGTTTCATTTACATATAACTAAAATTTATCATTTGTTTCCATCCTTACCGAAAGTAACGGAAACTATGTACTCAATCGCTCCGCAGAACGAACATTTTTTTTTTCCAAGATAGATATCCGATGTAGACATCATGGGAACACATGGTTCCGTGTCTGTCTGTTGCTCAATTTTTGCGAATAACACGTGATAAAAACCGCTCGCCCGATTTTAATGAAATTTCGAGGGTAGGTTAAAAATAGTCCATTGTTGGCCCCATATAAGTTTCCACCTTCGACATTCATTTGCATCTCTTCCACATTCGCACAAACAGATTTATTTACTCCTATATCTTCAAACGTTTTGGGTAGTTTATCGGAAGTAGCTTCTAGCAAAATTTAGACCGTCTAGGATCTTTAAATTTTGTCAAATTTATACATTCATTCTCATTCAATTAAAATCAAAACAATTTTGACAAATTTAAAAAACGGGGGAAAATTTAATAACTTTGACAATAATATAGACTGTGAAAGCATTCCCCGAGGAAGCTATGTGGCACACTAATTGACAGACCCAGACCATTATAATATAATTAATATATAATTATTATATATTTTTTTCTTTGAAATCTTATGGTTATAGAATTGGTAGTAGAAGCCTTCTTTTCTGTGTAAATTGAATTTAATTTTCTTATAAATAAATAAATAAATATGAATTTGTGCTGTGTAATTTTTAGGACTCAAGAAAATATTCTAATTTTGGGGAAGTGTACTTCTATGAATATCCTTATGGGATTTGGAATCTAGCATTAATTTATGTAAGATGTATATTTTTTCGATAGGATCATGGCTATGGAGTAAAATAGTGGAAAAGAATAATAATTAACATTTTTATCAAGTTCAAACTGGAATTTTAATGAAACTACGTAATTTTTTAAAAAAAAAAATACAACAGAAAAATTAACAACAATTAAGTTATTTGCACTGTAAAATATTGTTTATTTAATTTATATTAACCATTCAAATCAAATGAATTTTTAAACATACTAATTACAGCTCAGTAAACTTTTTTTTGTGCGTCAGTCGAAACGCGCAAAAAAAATTAAGTCTTCGAATGTACGTACACTCAAATCTTCATATAAATTAAAACATATATTCCTCGTTAACTTTTAATTTGTTTTTACTAGATATTAACAAATCATAATAAGAAATATAACCAGAGTTAAAATTTGAAGACCATAAAAAATGACATGCGATGTAATTTGTGTTTCGTTCATAAATTCATAAAGGTTATATAAACTCACCGAGATGTTAAACAAAAAAGATTTTGTAGAGAAAAAAAAAAAAAAAATTTCAGTCCTGACAATTTTTGTAAGTTACAGTTCTTTGAGTTACAGCTCTTTAACAATATAGTCGAAAAAGCCGAAAATCTATTTTTATTTATATAACATATAATATAAACAATAATCGTTACACAGTTATTATAATGTTTTGAAGATTTGAGCTATTTTGACCATTTTCAAAGACCTTAATCAGTCAAATTTTAAGAACAATAAACTTGCGTAAACTGTTGAAATAATAAGATGCAATTTGAAAATCTGAAATTAATTAAGTTGAGAGAACTGTAGCTTTGCTAATTTCTTTATTATAACTAATTTTCTTGTGCTATATTTCGACCAATTAGTAACTTTTTCTTTCTAGAAAAAATTAAATGTATGTGTATTTTCAAGATCTTAAACTTTGATCTGTAATATTTCAATTCAAATATACTTATCGAGATAATTAGCAATAACCTCAAGAATCACCCTTTGAGCCCAAGAAAAAAGGGAAAATTGTCTATTTTTATAACCTCAGTTTTCGTTTGCATGACCCATACTTTTGCTTCCGTACTTATCGAAGGTAACGGAACTTATGTGATCGTTGTGAAGGACAAACTTTTTTGTCTCCGATTTAAAAACTTCTAAGACAGAAATCCTTTTCAGACATCAGGGAACATTTTTAGTTCTGTATGTTGTTCTGTCTATCACTCAATTTTGCGAAACATAATCATAAAACCTATCTGCCCGATTTTAATGAAATGGATTGTATAGGTAATAATTAGGCCTTTGTTGCGGTCCCGCGTAAGTTTCGAACTTCTGCGCCTACTTGTTTCTCTTCCATATGCGCACAAACATACATTTATTTACATCTATATCTAGAAAAGTACTCATCTGATTTTTTATAAAATGTTGTTGCTTTATCAAAAGTAGTAATCTATACTCTTCAATACCTTTCATTTGATACCCCACTCGCGTGACGTCAATTATCCACCATTTTGAATTTGTACAGCTAATAATTTTCAGTTCGCTGTATTTTTTTTTGTGTGCGCGTCAAAACGATCTTTAAAACTGGAAAGTTTCATGCTTTTATCTCTTTTGATTCACAAGTTATTGGAACTGTACAGAGCGACAGGCGGACAGACAGACACAGGAACGAAACCATAAGGGTTTCTTTTTTTGTTTTACCAATGAAACCCTAAAAAGACTTTTTATTGGTCTATAATGATTTTGTTACAGTAGTGATGGTGAAAAAATTTCAAATATTGTAATTATGCCCAAACAATTTCATACAAATTTTTTTTTTACAATTTTTAGTTGTTTTTGTATATTATTTGTAATAAAAATTAAAAGCATTAACGTGAACTATAATTTTAAATTATTTGTAGATTTTGGTGTTGGCAAAAGCAAAAATATAATTATATGAAGAAATTATCATAACCTTGCTTTTTTAACTTGCAAAATTTAAAGAGCAGAGTCGTTTTAAATTAATCTGGGGCTTTCTGAGGGCTACTTTCGACAAAATATTTATAATTCATTTTAATCAGATGTATTTTTGAAGATATAGGTGTAAATAAATGTATGTTTACGTGCATGTGGAAGAGAAACTAATGAGAGCAGAAGTTTGAAACTTATATGGGACCAACAATGACAAACAATGACCAACAATGTCAATGACTAATTCTATCTGAATTCTAAATACTAGATACCATCTAAATTCATTAAATCGGATAAGCAGTTTTTGAAATATGTTGGCTCGCAAAAAATGGGCGAAAGACAAGCACTAAACCAAAAATGTTCCCTGATGTCTGAAACGGATTTCTGTTTTAGAAGTTTTAAAATCGGAAACATTAAACATCACATAACTTACATTGTCTTAGGTAAGCTGTCAGCTCGAAAGAAAAATTTGTTATCTTGTCAGGTTTATAGTAAAATGAATACATAATTGATTGGCCAAACTAGTGTAAAGAAAAATTGTCTGCCAATCAGTAATTTGCCAATCTCTAATGATTTTATACTTTTACAATTCATTATAGTCTAATTTATTTAAATTTTCTTTTTTTACTTTCTCGTATAAAGAAAAAATATTTTCATGGCGCGATGTGTGATTTACACGTTTTGAGGTCCCCTGAGGTTAAACTACTGGGCCAATTTTGACGAAATTTGGCATACGTGTTCAAAAAACTCTTACCCCCAGGCGAAATTGTGAAATTAATTTTAGTTCCAAAAACTGTTTGGGGCACTACCTCCAAAAACTCAAAAAAACGTAAAAAGAAATAATTTCTCGAAAACAGTTCCGAGGATTTTGATTATAAAATTATAAAATGTAGTCTATTTAAATACGAATCTAAATATATAAGCCGTTCTCCCGGGAAAATCTAGTTCCTGAGAAAATAGCTTTACACTGGGACGGAAAGAGGCCGGGTTCGATTTCCCGCCGAGGAGAAGTTATTTGTGTGGTAAATAGTCTAAAATCATTAAATGTACCTACGAAAACTAATAAATAGTGAACACTAGACTATGTAATTATTAACTCTTAAAGTTTGTTTGAGTTGGCGCGGAACGGTTTTTTTATTATAAATCTGCCAAAATTGTAGTGAGAGTACCAATATAGCCCACTATAGAAAGCGGTTATTGTTATATATTAGCGGTTAATTTATTAAATAATTTGGTTTTATTATAGGTATAATTTAGCAATATTTAATGAGCACAGGTACAGGTGGTTGAAATTAATCTTGAGCTATCTTAGGACTACTGTAAACTGTAAACCATCCAAATTTCTTGAAAATCAGAAAATTATTTTGAAGATATAAGTGTAAATAAATGTATTTTTGAACACTGTGGAAGAGAAAGAAATAGGGGCAGAAGTAGAAGTTTAAATGGGACCAACAATGGCTAATTATGAACTACCATTATAATATATTTTATTATAATTTGATAAGCAGTTTTTGAATTATGTTAGTTAAAAAAAAAATGGATGCAGACAGAGGGACCGAAAAAGTTAACTGATATCTGAAACGGACTTTTGTCTTGTAATTTTTGAAATCGAAGACATTATACTAGTTCATTAAAGTGTATAAGTTGTGTTGGTATAAGTAAGAGATAAGGAAGAGGGTTAGAACTAGAGGCAGTCAGGGTGGGAGTACCCGGGACTCGGTACACATGACACTCCACCTTTCATTCCTTTCCTCAATCTGAATAGAACCTAATTCACTAGTACATTAAAATTCCACCAGGTTCAGTAGCGGACGGCCTTGTCCCGTCAAATCGTAGTTAACAAATGCAGCCTCCAAATTTAATTATTTTAAAATAATTTTTACATATTTGGCATCTACTAATGCTTCCTAAGGGCGGCTAGTTTTTAGAATTTTGAATTTCGTTCATGAAAATACAATTTTTGACTTTTAGAGCTTTTTTAGGGCTAAAATAAACCAAATATAAAAAATCTAAAAACTAGCCGCCCTTTGGGATTTAGTTGTGAATCTTTTGAAAAAAAAATCAGCTCTCTATCTCTTAAAATAGAGGCCCTATTTGTTAACTACGAAAACACTACAGGTTCCCGCCCCGCCTTAATACGCTTATTTAGTTTAGAGATTCATTAAGTAGAGTTTAATTTAAGTAGCTTTTTTTAACATTGATAATACATTTTAAAAATTATTTTGACAACAATTTAACAATCTTGTTCTCATTACTTCTTCTACGAGAAAAAAAAATCATTTCACTCATTGCTGTCTAATTCTTAATTATAAGAATATAATTAAAGAGAAGAATTCTTTTCTTCAATAATTGAAAAAAAACAAAAAAACTTAAGGGTAAAATGCACTGTGAACACTTATATGAGTGTTAATCTTACTTCTTTTGGCTTAAATTTAAAAAAAAAAAAGTTAAATCTATAAGTATAAACTAATGTAAAACAAAATAATATAATAATACTGTAGTTAAACAAAGGCAACGTTAAATAAGATAATAAAATTAATTGTATGAATGACCAATACAATCAGAAGATTCTAATTCATTTATGACTAAAATAGGTAATAATTAATTTTCAGTATATAAGTTCAGCCAAATGTCTAGTGCATATCACCCTTAAAAAGAGGCAGTACCAAAGTTATATGTTTATATGTATAATAATTTGAAAGATTTGGTTCGATAAGTTTTCATATATAAATTTTCTTTTACATCTACATCTAAAAAATTACTCTAATATATATTTAAATTTATTTCTTTACTATGTTCTTCTAAAAACACCATTTGATTTTGTTTAACAACACATGAAACATTCACATTTTCTACAATATTTTTGAAATGAAAGATTTTAGTACAGGGAAAAAAGAAGAATATAAAACAATTTGACAACATTTTTTAAAACAAAAATAAAAGAAAGAAGTAATTATTACAGTTATTATAAAATAAATAAAATATCCATTAATTTCTTTTTGTATCTTAGCTTTACATTTTTTATATACCATTCTCCAAGGGATATTATCACACTTCTTTGAGATTCAATAACAGCCATGTGGTTTAGATTATTTTTTTTTCTTATTTTACTTCCAAAACTATTATTATTTCTTTATCTATTCGGAAGATAATTAAAATACGCGCTGCTACAGCTTACACAGGAGAGCCATCTGTCGTAGAAATGCTGTAATCTTTTAGCATTTGTCGCAATCTGAGGATTTCTTTTGATGCAGATGCTAATTCTGTTTGTAGTGAAAGCTCTTTTTCTCGTAACCTTTTGATTTCTCTTTGACATGTCTAGAAATTAGAAAATGTTTAAAATTATTTTATGCAGAAAAATAGGTAGTAAATAATGTTATAATTATTTTCAAGGCATACGTCATTTCGTAATAATAAATTACTACATCAGCCACTCTTTCTGCTTCCGAGCTTACCGAAGGTAACAGAAGCTATGTAATCGTTCTGAAGAACGAACATTTTTTACAGGGAATGTATTTAAGATAATAATTATAAAGTATCACACCCTTTAGAGTTTAGAGGAAGTGCTAAGCTATATTTTCTTAATCAAATTAATTAAAGGCCCCACAAAGGGTTTTTACTTCAATCGTTGTGAAGGGTAGCATAGGGTCAGCTCATTGACTGTACTATATCAACGGCTGTTAGTAACAGTACAGGTAGTAAAAGTAATTATCAGTTTAAATTGTAGTTCACGGTAAATGAATAAACCAATAGCTTATTTATAATTTGTAAAAGTTAGGCTACCGACTGCATAATACTCACATATATTATATTACATTACTAAAAAATAACAATTTAATCATAATTTCTACTTACAACATTCTGTCTGAGAAGATCTAGCTTATCACACTTAAGCCTTGTGATCTGATGTGCAAGGTTATCAGCGCATACACACACAGCTGTCTGCTGATCTTGTTTACTTGTTGGAGTTTCTGAGCTGCTCATACTTTCCAAACCCGTGTCTGAATCGGCGTAGACACCTCCTTCCAACTCTACACTGTTTAGCGAAGAACATTCACTTTCACTTGCCCTGCAAAATAAATGCCACGATAAGTAAAGATGTTTAACAAATGAAAGCACATGGAAATGTATGTCTCACTCACAGACAACTGATATAATTTTAAATTGTTTAAAATAAATTAAATTACCTAGGTGTCCTTTGTAGAACATCAGGACTTGAGATAGGTGATGAAGGTGAACTCTTCTTTCCATTTAATTTAGCATGACTTCTCGTACCCTACACAAAAATTATTAAAAAAATAAGTAAATTATAAAAAGAAATACAATAAAATAGATAACAGGTAAGAGACTCTTAGAAGATGAAACTAACTAGAAGAGGATCAACTTACATTATGATCTATGTTTGGAGTCTGTGGAGGAGGATTTTGATTATGATCGTGATTCGTTTTCTTGTTCTGTTCGTGAGATCTGACTCTGGCTATAAGCGCCTTCCTGACTGTGTCAATAAACTTATTACCAGTCCCTGCAGTGTCTTTACCAACGCTGCTTTCATCTCCGTCAATCCAGTGTCTTGTCTTTTCTCTCAGCTCCAAGCAGAGACTTTGAAGAAGGCTTGCTCGAGTTCTCAACTAAAATAGTAATAAGATTATTAGCAATGGTATAAAATTAAAAAAAAAAAATATATCCAATTTGAGCTAAATAAAATGTAGTTGTTTTACAAGGAAGATATGTAATTAATATTACCTCTAATTGAGCGAATTTGTTTGCTTTGTAGCAAGCTGTCTCAGCATTGATGAGTTTATTAAGGAGGAACTCTCTTAATTCTGGTCCTTTAGGAAAGACAGGAGGATCTGGTAAGGCTGGATTAAATGGAGGTACATCATCTCGAGCTGTCACACTCACTTTGTACCTAAAAACATAAATTAAGGTAAGTAAATATATCTAAACAATTTCAAGTTATCGTGGCAAATTTACTTTATTTATTTAAATCAAAGTTTTTTTTTTAGAGAAAAAAATTAATTATAATTACCGTGTGTTAGGTGTGTTTGGGTCAATAACTTGAACAACAATAAATGCATGTAGGAAATGTGAAGCAATCATATCAGGTGAAAATGGAGTATTAGTCTCTTGGAATACAATAGCAACTATATCATTCCCTGAAACATAACAAAAATAGATTAGCTACAGTTTTTATTCATAGAAAAAAGAAGAGCAAGTATATTATAGAATCAGAAATACCTTTCAAATAAGTTAGCAAGGAACTTACAACAAAATATGTATAGTTTTTTGGCGAAATTATATTTTTGAGTTTTACAAAATCTTGAGTAAGAAATAAGAAAACTGTATATTTTTATTATTTCTAGAACCTTACAGATATAAATTACCCCTTGAACTGCCTATTCTGCTTTACTGAATAGTAAATTACTGGGACAAGACTGAATAAATATTTACCTATATGCCTCTTTCTCTGAAGCTGTTGAGGGTCATTATCTGTGTAGGGAAGCATGGTAGAAACGTGGAATATGATTTCTCTATCCTTGTAGACATGGTATATAGCTTCCTCTCCTGTGTGGCCATATTGAGTGTCTAATCCCCCTCGATAACTAAAACAGAACAAATAAATTGATTATTTATATAAGACTGAAGGAGGAGCAGAACTGAGTGCATTAGGAAAACTGCCTTGGCCTATGTTCTAATTGGATTAATAGGGGAAGGAGTAAAGTAATAAGTTTAAAAAGATGAAGGATACTATAACTTTCCCATTAACTCGAATCTGTATAGCATATCTAGTTTATGGAAAAGCATTTTGTGAACAAATTCTTCCTTCTTCCTTATTTTGTTTAAGTTTAAAACGTTTGTGATAATATTTCTAGAAGTTATATAAAATATCTGATAAGAATAATGTCATCCAAGTATTTCAAACTGTTGACCGCATACAGCATACAAGTTATTATTTGATTCTTTTGAAGTAGAGTCTATACATATAAAAATAAAAGTAACATTCAAATGCATGCATAGCCAATAACTTCTAGATACCTAAAGTAACTTTATTCACATTCATCCTCCTTACTTCTATATCCAGTAACCATTTTGTTGAACAATCTATACTTTAAAAATGTAATATAAAATAAAATATTTAATCTATTATGTATACTTACCCTTTATGATATTTAAGGTTAATCCTCTGTCCTAGGAGGGTGAGGAATTCATCCAGGGCTGGACTAGATGCCCTGTTGCTGAATAGTTGCTCCTCAGTGGTCTGAGCAAACCTCTGATAGAGTACACCGAACTTGAAGTTAGAGACTAGGACATGTTCATCGTACGAAGCTATTAGCTGAGAAGCCTTTGGACTTACTACGGGCACTACAGAGCCCAACCTCATTTCATCACGAACCAACTGTAACATAACAACCAACCATAAGCTTGTTAATTTAATTTAAGGTAATACATTTATACCATAGGCATCGCCTGTTTCTATCATTGAAGCGAGCGGAATGCAATAAATACAGAATATTAAGAAAATATTAAAGCATGATATGTCATAGTTTAAGATGATGAGTGGAATAGAGAGAGGATAGTAGAGTGTGCCTTCCTACATTATCCTATAACTTCATGCCCTTAACCCAACCCACAAGGCCCCAGCTCAATTCAAATATTATTAAAAATGTATCACTTCATTACACAAAAACTTCTGTATGCTTCATCCGTACTTTAGACGATGCATATAAAGTTTGATTAAAATTGATGCGTTACTTCTTAAGATATTAGTAAAAACATTGTTTTTCCTATTTCTATTATCTGTTTCCTCTAGATGTGACCTCTTTACCTGTGTCACTGTTGGTTTTACTATAAAAAAAAAAATAAAAGTATATCTCATCGAACAGATGATATTAGAATCTTTTCCCATCCTAAAATTCCAATTTTAAATTTAAAGCTTACGTTTACACGAGCATTCCATGTGAACGCTTGGACAGATAATATTGACTAACGACCTTAGCCTGGGCATTAGTAAAAAGTAAAAGTACAACAAAATTTAACTAAAACGGTCAACTTTTACTCAAGTTATCATTGGATATTAAACGTTACTAGCAGAAAAACAGGCAAGGTGCATATTTTGTTGATTGTACGAAGCTCGCTTTAATTAAAACATTATCTACTCCAATAAGTTGTATTTATTTGCATAGTATAAACTACAATGATTAGCCCTCATACTATATGGTCATGGTCTCTAATATTTTAGGAAAAGAAATAAAATCGACACCCTATTTATTCATAATACATTCAAGTAGAGAAAACAATAAAAAAAAAATACCAGTTAAAAGTTTCCTTAGGAGATTTAACTGACCCTAAATAGGGTAAAGGGTAACAATTAACAATCATACTGGGATGCAGATGCAATATACTTGTAATATCTTCAACTAAACTATCGCATTATACGAATTTATTGCAAGAAAACCATCAAATTTAAACAAATAAATAAAATATTCCGGAGAACGGAATAACCCCTGGGTATTTCCACACTTAGAATAGTAAAAAGATAATTTTCAAAACTCGTTAATTCATAGAATGTAAGATATTAAAATTCATAGAATTGAAGATATTAAATGTGCCACTTTTATTAACACATTCAAAAGTAGTTTTTAGAACAAACTAGCCTTGCCTTCATTTATTAAAATAATGGTCATTTACTAGAAACGGGAAAGTCACATGCAAACGACGTGAGATGTTTAACTAAGCAAGCTAAATTATAAATTATAAGTTAATTTTATTTCATCAAGGTGAAATAACTACACATTTAAATTATTTATAAACATATCGATGGCGTACAAGGAAAACTCACTAAGTCAATTTTTTGCAGTTTTGACTTAATGGTATTTTCGAACATACAGGTATCAGATTTATAGACTGGTAACACTCACCAAGTCAAATATACTCCGGTTAGCCATTTATTTCAACTTTTTTCTGGTCACCAAGTCATTTTTATTTAACTCGAAAAACCAGTAAAACTAACTAAGTCATACAATATGTTCAAAAATAATTATTTAAAGCAATTACAAATAATTATGGACTGTTATTTCTTTATTATCAATAAGAGAAAAGTTTGTTCTTTATAATGGCATTTAACCACCAGGCGTTTCTAAAAAAATCTATTTTTCAGAATCCTTCAAAACTTAAGTTTATCTCAAAATTAGTAAATTTGACTTAGTGAGTTTTCCTTGTACGCCATCGATATAATATTCATAAATAATGACTAAACACAGAGATATTTCCAGTTTATAATAAATATTTTGTTCGCTTTTATTATATTTATTAGAGATGGATTTATATAAAAATTAAGTGTTTACAAAGTAAAAATTAATAAGCAAATAAACCTTTTAAAACTTAGCATTTATTAAAATGACAAATATGCTGTAAAAAAGTTTTATGTTACGATCATGCGAAATTTCCGAAGAAAAGAGTCTCACCTTTCTCTTTCTGGGAACTGAGTCATATTTACGAGCCTTTTGACCAGTGGCAATGGGCTTAATTTTATATTTAGAAAAAAGTAAAACTAAGTAAATGAATTAATATCTATTTAAAGACCAACAAATCAAAACAAACATTTATTTTTATTGGAATAAATGTGGTTGTCTTAGCTCGGCAATAACCAATAATTTCAAGGTGAGTCGTCGGGACACTACTCGATTATAATGTACGTCTTAAAGAATTTTACTATAACAACACCCCTTAATAGTATTATAAGAGTTTAGTTTCAAGTTAAATAATATAATATTACAGCTATCATAGACCACCATTATTAGAAGATTTTATATCCGAACGTAAACATTTGCCTATACTTTGTCTTGTGCCAGTGTCTGACTTTGCATGACTCACCCCACCCCTATGAGTTCGTTTGTTTGATTCACGTTTTTATCTTTTTTGGCACTCATAATGGCCTTAAACAGGACGAAAGCTGCTTTGATTAATAAATACATAACTTTACGTGGAGAAACTTTTCCTCCTACCTTTAATTTGCCAGTACATTGCCGATTCTTTAAGTCGAATTTTATCTTCACGCCTTACTTTTGTGGTCAAAATCAACTATCTAATTTCATATTGTTAAATGAAATTAAACGCTCAAAGAGGATACGACAGAAAGTAAAAGTTCTTAGTGCTAAGAGAACAATAGAGGAGATGTAAGAAAGAAAGTTTAGAACGCAAGTTTGGCATTTTGAAAGTGAACTTATAAGAGAGTAATTGAAACGGTTTTAAGCTTGAGTGTTTAGAAGACTAGAGTTTGTCGCTTGACTTACATCAATAGAAACCACTCCAAACACCAGGTGCTGCAGAGAAAAAAGCGTCAAACTGTCCAACTATCTGACATCTGTTAGAAGTCCAAGGTATTTTCACTATTAGAGAAATACTTTACTGTTACATTAGAACTCCCTTGTAGCTAGGTCATGCCTCGCTTCACTTGGATTGTTTCAAACCTTCCAGTACAAACGCAAGTCTTGAATTCTTTTTTTTTCTATTTGAAAACACTTAACTAGTCCTCTCTTTGATAGCGATCATAGGACACGAAAACAATTTCCTCCGTCTCTTTTCAATCTCACCTTTTTGATAAGTCTTGAGATTTAGAAAACTTTGGGATCTAACCAATTTATACAAAGAGCAAAGTAAAAAAATAAAAAGAAGAAACAGTATAATCAAGTTAAAATCTAGAGTAAGCTACGTGACAAAAAAATAAAATAACTACATACATAAAAGGTATTTGCTTAAAAAAATAGATACAACTTTACATTTTCAAAAGCCTCGTACAGTTTACTAAAAACTATTTACCTGTTTTATAAATAAGTAATAAATGCTGGCTTATTCAATTCAAATATTTTGTACCAAAAAATTAGTAATGTAAACAACTGAAACTTTGAGTGATTTTCCAATCTTTTTAACGATATCAGATTTAAAAAGCATGCATTAAAAATCTTGTAAAAACTCATAAAAAGTATGGAGGTAACAAAGAAAAAAAGGATGACAGAGAATTTAAGATACAGGTCACTAAAGCAAATATAGAGATTGATTGATAGGTCTAACTATAAAGAAACTTACAGATGAAGTAAAAGTATAAAAGCGAGGTCTAAAGTAAAAACACATAGAGAAGATACACATATAGGTAGAGAAATCTTAAGAAAAATGTAAAATTACAGATGATAAGATGAAGAGCCCAAAATCCGGAGAGATAGAAATAGGTACAGATCATAAGTCAATAAGGAAATGTAATAGGACAAGCAATGGAGGAGGGTAGAGGGATAGCTGGTATCTTATCTGTTTGCATCAGGATTGTACTTACGGAACTAAAACGGTTTTTATTAACAAGGATATTCTTCAATATTTCATAATTCTCATTCATTCAGTGGAAACTGATAAACTAGACTGAGATAAAAAGAGACAAAAAAGGAAAAAGAAAACACTATGGAGGAAAACATAAAATTCATAAAGGAAGGTCTAAAGAAGGGAATCTAAAAGACCTGTCAGGAAGTTTCAGAGAAAACGGGCTGAATTTGGAAGAAACATCAGAGCTATAAGGAAATGTTACGGATAAGAATCTCGACATTCTCGTGATACTACATAAATTCTCTGAGAAAGTACAAGCGTTTCGTCTCATTGAATATTTTCTAGACCTGATATAGGCTTATCTTGAGAAAGTATACTCTTATCTTATCGGAAAAACAAGATAAAGGATTTTCATAGGACAGTATCGAAATCCTTTTTATTTTACTCCAAATTTAATTCAATTAGATGAAGCTTCATCTAATCAAGAGGAAAGGTTTTTCTTTAGATTTGGTATACATCAGGTAATACAGAGTACATATAAATCATCATAAACTTATGTATGAAGTATGCTCTATAAGAATATTTAGAGTATTCTGAATGAACTAATTATTACGATTATTAAATTTGTAGTTTAATTTAAGTTAGTTTATTTAATAAGTAGACCATCCAGTAACACACGAAAAATAATTAATACGAATACTTAAAATAATACTAATAATTAAGCATACCTTGGCCAAATGATGAGGCGAATGTGATGCTGCGCAGGGAAGGAGATCATGTATTGTACCTGTCTTCAGCCTTAAAATAATCCTCGTTTGATCTTCAGGTTCAGCCTTCACGCTTAACAGCACTGGGCCCAAACTCTCGTCAGAACCAACAAAGTTCACGTGTTCCTGCACAAAAACAAAATAATTAAACTAGAGGATTGTACAAGGTGTTTGGACTAACTTAAATAAAGAACAATGGGAAAATAAGGGAACTAATTGGTATCAGGTAAAAATCTAATAGAAATGGGAAGGAAGGCTGCTTTTAAAGGATATAAAATTTAAGAAATTCTGAAGGAACTCTCATAATTTCCATCTTTATAAAATTTAAACCTTGATTCACACATAAATTCTACACAAAACAATCCACATTGAAATGTTTAGGAGAAAAAAAAGAGTATTTTAGAATCAGAAGAAAATTTTTATTTTTGTCTGATTTTAATGAAATTTAGATGTTAGGTCATAATTAGCCCATTGTTGGTCTCATATAAGTTTTAACCTTCTGCGCCCATTCGTTTCTCTTCCACATGCGCTCAAACATACTTTTATTTACACCTATATCTTTAAAAGTACATATCTGATAGTTATGAAATTTGGATGGTTTGTCGAAAATCGCACCGTAGATAGCCCAAGATTAATCAAAACTGGATGCGTTCTTTAAATTTTGCTAAATCGGTACTTTAATTCATGTAAAAAATCAAAACAATTATGACAGATTTAAAAAACGAGGGAAAATTAAATAAATTTGACAATAATAGGTTTAAAAGCATAAAATCATAAAATTTTACGAAATAGGACGTGAGGATGCTATGTGCCAATGTGCCACACTAATTGGCAGACTATTTTGAAGGATTATTCAAGATAACTATAATTAACAGGTTAGCTTCCTCAACTGCGAAGTCATCATTAAACAAAAAGTAGATACTTCAATAAAGTTTCATGTTACGCTTTCACTTATGGTAACTTAAAGAAAGTCCATCGTCGAACCATTAATCAAAACAATTGACCAACAATTTGTGGGTATTTGGAATTAAAACCACGGAAACATTTCCCTACGATACTTTCAGTAAGAGAGGAGAAATCAGCAATGCATTCTTGGAAACAAGATTTACAACTATTCAAAGTTTACAATACAAATAGAGAATGAAGTCTGCAAAATGAATTCGACAAACTGCAGCTTTAATGATAAGAATTTCACTTAGAAACTATTCATTCGAATTAATCAGAGAAATCTTTTATACTTAATTTTATATTGAAGTAACACAGTGGCGTACACAGGGGGGGGCCCTGGCCCCCCCCGAAATGATTACATACCTAAGACCCGCCATACACTTAAAACCAAAAAAACTCAGTAATGACAGATGCATTCGAATTGGCTGTAAATATTTTCCAATAAAAAGAATTAATTAAGTATTATCTTATGGTGTGTATACACTTAATCACCCCAAATTAGCTCGGCCCGGATTTGCCGATAGAATTAAATTTATTAAACACTATACCGGCCCAACTGTCGGCTGGGCCCGGATTTTGCCGATTGAATTAAATTTATTAAACACTATACCGGCCCAACTGTCGGCTGGGCCCGGATTTTGCCGATGGAATTAAATTTATTAAAGATTATACCGGCCCGACTGTCGGCTGGGCCCGGATTTTGCCGATGGAATTAAATTTATTAAACACTATACCGGCCCAACTGTCGGCTGGGCCCGGATTTTGCCGATGGAATTAAATTTATTAAACACTATACCGGCCCGACTGTCGGCTGGGCCCGGATTTTGCCGATGGAATTAAATTTATTAAACACTATACCGGCCCGACTGTCGGCTGGGCCCGGATTTTGCCGATGGAATTAAATTTATTAAACACTATACCGGCCCAACTGTCGGCTGGGCCCGGATTTTGCCGATGGAATTAAATTTATTAAACACTATACCGGCCAGACTGTCGGCTGGGCCCGGATTTCGCCGATGGAATTAAATTTATTAAAGATTATACCGGCCCGACTGACGGCTGGGCCCGGATTTTGCCGATGGAATTGAATTTATTAAACACTATACCGGCCCGACTGTCGGCTGGGCCCGGATTTTTGTCGATGAAACTAAAACTATTAAACACTATAGCGGCCCGATTTTGGCTGGACCGAGATTTTTGCTGATGGAATTAGATTCATTGAATTTAATTAGGATGCATGAAATAAATCGGCTCATTTGCCGACTAGGCCTTGATTTTTGCCATTGGAACTAAAAACATTAAACTTGATCGACCCGATTTCGGTTGCCCATTGATCTTGATCGGCCCGATTTTTCGCAAATTGAATTCAATGATTTTTTTGTGGTTTTAGTCCAGTTCCGTAGCATAGGTTGCATTATAGGACAGCTTCAATTCATTACGAATCCTAATGCATTGAATTGAATTTGGATTCGTAAAAATAGACTGCTCCGATTGACAGCTAGGCCCGGATTTTTTGCTATAGAATTAAGTGCATTGAATTGATTAGGATGAGTACAATTAATCGGCCTGATTGCTAGTAGGCCCGATTTTGTCGATGGAAACTATGCATCAAAATAAATTGGGATGCGTTCAATAATAGACCCGATTGCCGGCTCGGCCTAGGTGTTAAGCACATTAAATTAAATGAGGCCCGAGTCAACTCGATCTTTTGCCGATTGAATTAAATTAATTGAATTAAAATATGCACACTAGACTGGCTTGAACGGGAAAATGATGGTTGTGGATTTCAGTAGAAAAGTTTTGTTTTGGACCAGGATTGTGTGTAGAACGCTACGTGGGTCCTCTTGTCTATGCGGCATTTCCCTCTTGCTGACTCAGGTCGGACTAGTGTTCGTCGACATGTAGTGGGAAAACAGAGGCAATATAAATAAATCGGTTTATCATTTTGTGAAAAAACTGATTCATATTGCATAGTAATAGTAAATTTAAATCTAAAAACTCAAAAAGCGTTCAGAAAACATTTGATGTTAAATGTCCCATGTAATTACCCAGCGAATGAGCGAATGATTCTTTTGTTTTGCAATAGGTATTTAATTTTCTTAGAGAAGAATTCTCTTCTAGATAAAAATTTGAAATTCGTATGTGCTCCAAATCCACGTTTGCTTTTGCAGTATGGATCACGTTTTGCTTCCGAGCTTACCAAAGGAAACGGACGATATATGACAGTTCTGAAGAACGAACAATTTTTATGTCTCCGATTTCAAAAATTCCAAGACAGAAATCTGTTCAACATTAGGGCACAGTTTGGGTCCCGTGTCCGCCTGTCCTTCAATTTTTGCGAACCAACATATCTTAAAAGCTATTCGTCCAATTTTATTGAAATTTTGATGGTAGGTCATAATTAGCCAGGTTATAACATTGCTGATCCCGTATAAGTTTCAATCTTCTGCACCTATTTATTTCTCTTCCACATTCGCACAGACATACATTTATTTACACCTATATCTTCAAAAGTACTCATCTCATTTTTATGAAATTTTAATGGTTTGTTTAAAGTAGCCCGCAGATAACGCAAGAATAATTTCAACCGTCTGCGCTCTTAAAATATTGCTATATTGATACTTTATTCATGTTAAATTTACTCAATTTTCCCTCCTTTTTTAAATTAGTCAAAATTGGTTTGATTTTTACATGATTTAAAGTATCAATTTACCAAAATTTAAACAGCGTAGACAGTTTAAATTAATCTGTGAGCTTCTATCAGATAAGTTTTATAAAATCAGATGAATATTTTTGAAGATAAGGTGTATATAAATGTATGTGTGTGCACATGTGGAAGAGAAATGGTGGCAGGTGGAGAAATGTGGTGGAGGGAAATGGGACCAGAAGATTGGACCTCATATAGGACCAACAATGGACTTTTTATATGCTAATTTACTGCCATCCGAATTTTATTAAAATCGAAAAAGTAGTTTTTAAGAATTGTTCGCAATGATTGAGCGAGAGACAGACTAACAGCCAGAAACGGGATCAAAAATGTCTGATAACTGGAACAGATTTCTGTCTTGGAATTATTGGAATCGGAGACATAATCGTTCTTTAGAACGATCACATCACATAGTGAGGTGTTACCTCATAGGATTTTAATTTAATTAAATATGAGGTTAGAAATTGAAATTAGAGTGTTGAAAAGGGGGAGAAATTACAATTATAATAAATTATGGGGTATGCTAAACCCGCATGTAAATCTAATTAGGTTGGGCCCCCCCCGAAAAAATTTTCTGTGTACGCTACTGAAGTAACACAATCATTTTTCACAACCAAAAAAACGCATCTTCACACAAAGCAAGCAATGCCACAAGAGTTCTACAAACTTGGAGTTTAAAGGCGGACAACAAAAAAGATTTTTTGTTATGTATAACAAGTGATATAATTTCCAAGAAAAAACCATTGGGTTAGGTCTTCAATAATAGTAGGGGAAATTACGTAGATTAATTATTCATATTAGGTTTTTTCGGGTTTTAAGGTTCATTAAATCATTTTTATTGTAATTATTATACGGTTTTAGCACTCTTCTACTGACCACAAGACTAAGATTACTTCCCATTTCAATTTAGAGTTATAGGCATTCACTAGCCTCGCTTTATAATCTTTAATTTCAGAGTTTATACACAATACCTAAGAATCGGAACAGAAAAAGGAATCGGGTTCAAGGTCGATACTAACCTCTATACTTTTTTTTACATTCTTTTCAGATTATAACATCCTGAAATATATATAAATATTAGATAATAAATAAAAATTGATCTATTAGACGTTTTTATTTTATCCTTACTCAAAGCAATAATACGGATCAAAGTGTTCTGCGTCGGTGTAAAAAATGTATATTTAACTTATTAGCGTGTACCTTAACCTTGGTAAGAAATATACTGTTTCAAAAATAAATATATCCTTTTAGATTATTAATTCTCGGACAAACTCTTTGACTTTAAGAAGGGATAAATATTATGAATAAATTATGTTTATACGGAAAAGAGAAAGGGATGTATTAGGATTTACAAATTTTTTTTTCTCTTCGTATTAGAATGGAAATAACAAGCGATTTTTCTTTTTTTCCGATCTGGTTTTTAGATTCGTGATTCTTAAACATGACGTGAAAATAAAATGTAGATTTACCTCATATTTCAATCTTCGGTTTGAAAAATAATGTTTTCTATCTCATTACTAAAATGATTGATTCTGTTTTCGACACATATTTTTAGAGGGAAAACTTATTGGCGGTAAAACTTTTTTCGCCGAAGCTTGATGCCAGACTTCTTTGTGTCTAGAAATACTTTTGATTCATGTGTGTTAAACGTGATAAATGTTTAGACTCATGGTCCAATCTATAAATCAGACAATTTTTCAACCCTTTTGTTAAAAACAAAATATGAAAAGTGGGAGGAAAAAGTTAAAAAAAAAAAAACTTATATTTTCATTGATATTAAAATAGTGCATTTTTTCCCCCATATACAAAACAGAATTTATTGTATTGAACTAAATATTAATAATTTCAAGCTGGAGAAAAAACTAACACATTTATTTTCTACAGCTTTTTCATATATTATAGGCTTAATTTTAATTTTTTATCCTAATTTAATTTTCTAAAACAATGTATTAAATACATAAATTGTTTAGCTATAATAATTAGAATTCTATTTATTATTACATTAAAGAGTAATAGTATAAAAGAGGAGGAAAAACCAAAAGGTTCATCCTTGTGGCAATTATGCATTAGTGAAGATAATAACTATGTACTAACTTTGACGCGGGTAAAATGATAATAATTGTGATAACAACTCTCACATAATTCTTAAACTATATAGTTATTGCTCTATATTGTTATTTCTATTTCGAAGATTGAGAGTGGAATGCTGAAACTTAATTGAGGAATTTTTTTAATACTTTAGCTTAATTAGAATAATGCGTTTTATCTTCTCTTTAATAGAATGAAAGTTCATTGTACAGGAAAGAATATGATAACTTTTTAAATTTTTAACATAATATAGGGGAATACATTAGTAGTTTTATGCAAGAAAATGTTTCCTAATTACTTTGCGCGAAACCGCGAATATTACGATGTCACGTACAAACTATGTAGGGAAAAAAAGAATTCGCATATTTCTAAAAGGGAAAAGAAAAAAAATGCATTCCATAACATTAATTGTTGTCTATTTGGTTTCCTTTTCTTAAGTAACACATAAAAAAAGAAATAAAACTATTGCGAGCTAACTTGAGTTTTTGTAATTGTTGGTTAAAAAAAGCTACAAATGCAAAGGAACTAATTTTCGCATTAGTAATTTCTCCCAGAGGTTCAGGAACTTTTTAAATGGAGTCAGTAAACTTAAGTTTATGAACTCTAGTAGGCTCATGAAAGCAAAGTATAGGCCAGAGAACAATGGTGCGAATTTTCACACGGGTCTCAAAAACGAAACTGGCCGTCAAAATAAAACTAAACAATTAGCATTGCACATAGAAAACATAGAAGTATGGCTTCAAAAAATAAAAAAAATATAAAAAATTGAAAAATATAATACCACTGGTAACAAAGAAATAAAATAAGCAAGCCGATTGCTGATTTTTTTAAAAAATATTTTACGGAATACAGCAGAATGAAAAACAGGATGCATCAGATAAATCTAAAATGAATATAAATTCAAACGTATGTTAACAAATTAGTGATTAAGATATCACAATTTTAAATGATAACAGACTTTTTATTTATATATTATTTTAAAAATATTTTCTAAAAAAACATTTTAATTTTCATAGTTGTTTTAGTTTATACCTTCAAATCATATGCTTGAGGTATAAAATATCACTGAGCGCTACAAAGATAAGAATCGTTACTATGATCGTATTAGTTATATTTAATACCTTCACATTTATGTTTTTTTTTTTTTTTTTGTTTTTTTTTTTGTTTTTTTCATTTCTTAATATTAAGACCACTTCATGTCAACTTGGTAATTGCGACGTCAAAATAATATTTTCCATCTGAACTCAAGATGTTGACAAAAATGTCATCATAAAATGTAATCATAATTATGTTTCAGGAGGGCTCTAAGACTAAAGAGTACTTTATAAATGTTTCAAAGAATTTCTTTTTTCCAAAAGAGTTTGGGAGACTAACTAAAATTGTATTCAAGTTGTTAAGTACTTTATTTCTCAAAAAAGCACATTTCTAGTCGTTAAATATGGCCGTACTATGTTATACTTTAATCTCTTAAACTTTGACTTTATATTTTCACTACATCAAATGTAAAAAAAAATTATTTACACTCCGTCACACTCAAAATTCATTTACAATTTGACAAAAACAAAAAAAAGCAACAAAATTGAATCACGTTAAATTTACTATTTAAAAACCAAAATCACAACAAAAAAAGTATAAGAAAAATTTTATTTATAAAAGTGACTTCAACTAAGTTTTTTTGAAAACTTAAAAAAAACCTTAGTTAAAAAGTGTTTTTTGAAGGGGTGAGGTTTGAAACGTAGTTTGTTTTTCCAAACCACTTGATCCTAATGAGATTTCAGAGAGCCGCCAACTTCCCCTCTCCGACTTAACCCAGAGATTTAAGCCCTTCAAGGGTAGGAAAGGACTTATAACCCAGTTAAAAGTAAATTAAAAACCTTATATTCTCACCTTGAAACCTAAAAAAACCATTGAAATCACCTAACTCTTAATCATTTTTTTTTTTAAGTGGTGTGATATGTATTTACACTAAATAGAGTATTGAGAATCTTGATATGTGGATGTGAGTTGTGTGTGTGACATTTGTTTTCACTGAATTGGGCCATTGGGTTTTAAATATGAGTGCGACATAAATATACACTCGTCTAATACATCGATTGAGCACACACACACACACATATATATATATATATATATATATATATATATATATATATATATTTGTGTGTGTGGATGGAAGGATAAGTGAATTATATCTATAAAACATTTTTTTAACTCCCGACCAACCACAACCGAGGAAAACAAGGGACGACGACAAAATTCAAGATGATGGCCGCAGTAAAATATAAAGATGATTTAAAATCCCAGTTCACCCCCTCTCACTACCCCTTTTAACTTTTTAAAACCTAAGAAGGGGTAACCAAAAAAAAAAAAAAAAAAAAAAAAAAAAAGCGCGAGGGATATTAATTAAAAAAAGATTTATAATCTACCCCGAGGGTAGAAGAGGGTGGACGTTTTTGCCTCGTTTCGGGAAAAGATTATTATTTAATTACGAAAAAAATTATAATTATTTTCAGCGAGGGGAGAGAAGATTGTGCAGGTGATATTCCACCGTTAGTCTAAATTACAGAAGTAAAGCAAGAAATTAATTTGAATAAAACAGCACCGAAGTAATAATAAAAAAAATTAAAACGATGGTAGTAGATTTCAAATCAAATTAAATATTAGCTAGTCGTATTCCTACTTTATAATCATCAATAGAATAGAAGAATATTATATTATAGATTATATAGATAAGAAAGGATACTGCTGTGTTCTACACGTTATGGAAAAGATCATTTTTAATAAGTCTACCTGTATTTGTGCTTTTCTTGTCTTAAAAACTTTCTTTTTGTAAATAAATATCATATAAATCTGAAGTTATACTAAGTAAAATTGGAAGACTAAAATGCCAAAGCCTTTGGCGAAAAATAAATGATAGGATTGTTAGTCTCTAACTCGTTAATATTAATAGAAGGATACTGGGCAATTATATCGTAAGTTGGACCGCAAAATGAAGATTCTAAAACCAGTTTATTTTAGTAATCCTATCCGATGATGAACTTTGTAAGTCAGACTTCTAATGACTAATCGACAACAGAAATGACGTCACTAGAGTAGAATGATCTCATCTGCCAAGTTATAAGTATGCTTGGAGAGTAAATAGAAGGTAATAGTAGAAAAATACAAATATATTATATAATTAGGTATAATCTATAATAAGTAATAGATATAATAATATTATGTCGTATATCTGAAAATATTAAGATATAATAAATATTTAAGTATTAATTATTGAGTTATTTATAAATACATATTAAGTACGTCTAAGTAACTAGAAGAAATGACTAAAATCTTCTAAAAAAAGAAATTATTCTTTGAAAAATTTAAAAATCCTAAATAAATACGAGTAATTCAAAATCAAGTAAAAGTTCACGGTCGAAGAGATAAAAATAAAAAAGATTGGACAGGCTTCATATCAAAAAGTTAGGATAAGCTCCTAGACTTTCAAATTTTACTGAAGCTGTCAAATACAACTCACCTTGACGCCTGAAAGCAGACGGCTGTCAATAAAGTATCCCTGAAATATCCGGGCTAAGAGAAACCCACATGACACACTAGTTTCGTTATAAAAATGCATCCATTTGCAAAATGTTAAATTTAAGATACATTATATTTATACGCATTATTTATTTAGTTTACATTTTTTTTTTTTTTTTTTATATATTGTAAAACAAAATGTATAAACTTAATGTGATATTTCCTAAATAAAAACAGTAATAAATAAAAGAGTGATATTTATATTTTCCTTTAAAACTATTAGAAACCCTATACAATCTTACGAGGCATTATGATCCAGTTACTCTTTTGCATTAAAAACTATAATCATTTTTACACTTTTACGGGATATAATATGGTTAAAAAATAACTAGTACTTGCATGAACACTATAAAATTATTCAAATAAAATATAAATTTCAAGTTGTTACTAGCCTAAAATTAAAATGGTTATAAGGATGAATTACGTTTTTTTGCAGCAAAAAAAAAAAAAAAAAAAAAAAAAATCAAGTTAGGCCATTTAATGGTTCTAAGAAGAAAAAAGTTCGAAAACTTAAATACCTCGTCCTTCCGTGGTAAAAAATCCCTCAAAAAAGATGAAAGTTCGTGTCACGTAAAAAAAGTAAGATGCTAAAGAAAAAGAAGAACTCTTGAAAACTTTTAAGGTGTCAAAAAAATGATGTCACAGTAACAATATATCATAGCTTTAGCAAAGTTATCTTATATATAAAGAAAGAAAGACATTGGAAAGAGTTGTGCCTGTAATGGAAAGAGAGACAGCTCTTGAAATGCTCTTAGAAACTTCTGCAGGAAGTTTTTCAAGAGAGTATTAAAGTGGTCTTTTCTAAATACCTGAATGGGACCTTCGAATTAAAGAGAAAAATAAAAGGGAATGTAACTTGTATTTCCACATAAAGACCGACAAACTTGGATAATTTTAAAAGACTGGAAAAGTAGGCTTGTTTTGGAATTGACTCTTTTTAATTTTGGCAATTAGTTCTGTCAGGTTAGACAAGTAAATAACTACACTTTTAAAAAGCTTTTTGTGTACATATTTTTATTTGACGAAAAGACGCTGTGTTATTTCAGTTGAGCAATAAGAATTTACTTCTAGAATGACAAATAATATAATTAGGAGTAAAATAGTTTGAATTTTCTCGTCAATTTCCGATAAGAAACTCTTACTTATAATTATTTTAATTATTTTCGTACTTAAATGTTTTTTTTTTATTTCGTTAGGGTTTAATCAATTGCAATTCACGAATAAACGAGAAATGTTCTAAGCCGTTTATCTGGTAAACATTGCTGTTAAAAAAAACCTATTAATCTATTTTAATACCTAGTTATATTTGCAGAATGATTATAATTTTGAGATTATCTACCTTGCCGAGGAAATGTGTTCTGTAAGCCCTTGCTTCTTCTTGAAGTGAAGGCGGGAGAGTCGGAGGTGGCTGGGCGTCAAGCCAGTATCCTCCACCGTGTGGAAGAACGACCTGGGGATATGGACCAGGACCTCTGAGGACAGACTCCAGGGCGAGTCGACTGCTGGCCACCGACTCATCGTAACTTGATTGTGATGTCCTCTCCTCACGGGAACTCTGCAACAATAGACAAAAACTTATATAAGATAATGCAATAAGCTGATATAGTGTAAGATAAATTTATAATTAATATAGATAAGAGTTGGCTCCAAACTATAAAATAGGATCCAACTAACTAAAAAATAATCACTCTCAAAAGAAAAGGAATTCGCCAAGTTTATTTAATTTATTTTTAATGAAATATATTTTTCCTCGAAGAATAAAAGAACTAAAATGAATTAAAGCAACCTAGGTGCCTTACTTGGATAAACGAGTCTAATAAAAGTAAGCTCAAAGTTCAAACTACAATAAATATAAAAAAAAATAGTAAACAATTCCTTTTTCAATGAGAAACAGGGCTTGCCAACTTTAGATCTAAAAAAACCTTTTTTCTATTGTTACTTGCTTATTAAAAGTAAAAAGAGGAAAAAATACTGCTTCTCTAAGCAAATAATAGAACTCTAGATTGTGTAGAATCAAGGACAGAGGGAAAAAACGTTAGTTTTTCCCGCTCTTTGGCGCGCAAAATAAGACTTTTATAAGAGAAAAAGGAGGCTATTTTCCTGCACTTTTTTTTGTATAAAAACTAATTCTCCCTTCGAAAACCTTCCAGATTTTTTTTATTTCCTCTTGACTTTATTGTTTTACCTCCAAGAGGAGGATAAATAAATAAAAGAAAGAAAAATAAGATTATATATATATATACCTATATATAAAGAAAGAAAGTAGAAGGAAATCTTGGGTAAAGGGGTGAAAAAGAGCATAATTTGGCGGGAGTAAAGAGTCCCTTTCCCTCTCTGGAATGAAGGGAAAATAAAACGAGAAAAAAGCCCGCAATTTTGCGCCATTATCCCATGGGGTAGCCCGCAATGTTAAAAGGTTATTTCCTGTTTTCTCTCATGGAAAATGCACTTTCTTCATAAAATAACAAAAACAGGAAGATAACAATTTTTTATTGCTTGTTGAAAAGGCAGATTAGTAATAAATTAATTACTTTAAAGATTACTGAAGTGATAGATATGAAGTTTTAATAATATCTACTGTAAATCTATTATCTATTTACATAAACAAAGCCCATAAAGATCTTATTAATAGTCACATTGAAAATGTGATTTTCAAATGAAGTGACGGGGAAAAAGTTAATTTTAAGACTTTGTAATTGAAAATAATCGTGAAAAATGATAAATGTAGCAGTGGTTTATTTTTCAACAATTTATTTTGCTAAGCTTTATTGAAAGTTGCGTGATTGAGTAACGTAAAAACTCAATCAGAAGATAAATAGAGTTTTTGATTTCAATAGAAGCTCTAACCGCAGTTTTGTAACAAATACAGTAGGAAACTCCAATTACTCTTTTAGGTTAACAGGATATCAATGATGTAACACGATAAGTACAAAAACCAAAAATAAAACTTTTCTGTCATTTTCGTCATATTATTAAACGGATTTTCAAGACAGAACAGATACAAGGTTGTAGAAGTACCATTACTAAGAAAAATAGTTGATTGAGTGACGCTAACTAGAGCTATATTGCACTAAACAGAACATGATTAGTGTCAGTTGAGGACCCGTAAAGAAAAATACATCACGATTAAGCAGAAGAAAAATACAGGAATTTCAACAGGGAAAACCAGTTTGGAATTTGAACAAATCACACAAATTTAATCTCGAAAATTAAATTTAAATAATAGCTTATCTTTGAACCAAAACAGTAAACAATGAGTATATTCTTTGAAAGTTTCCCTGCTTTCTGTCAATCCAAAATAAACGTCTTAAAGGAAAATAAAACATGCACGAAATATTTCGTCTTAAATCGAGTATCCTGTTTTCATACTTGCGCTGCTCAATTCCATGCCCTCTTCCCATCTCACTTCCACGGAAGTGGGCTGAACGTAAACGAGATATAAAGGATAAACATGGCATCCAACATTTTTTCCCAGGATTTACGCTGTTAATTGAGAACATACTGTACGCCCAAATTACAATATTTAATAAAATGATCTTTGATTATTCTCTAAATCTCCGTTAAACACATAAAAAAAAATAATGTAAATTAATTTTATTTTTAACTATATCTAAAACTGGAAGGATGAAATTTTGATGTCTTGAATATTCACACGAATCATATAATGTATATTTCTTTTTCAGTATGATCCTTATCAGACGTGATTAAAGATCTTTAATTATTCTCTAAACGTATAAAAAAAAACGTAAATGAAATGTTATTTTTAACTATATCTAGACTGGCAGGATGATATTTTGATGTCTTGAATCTTCACACGAATCATATATATTTCTGTTTCAGTATGATCTTATCGCACGTGTTCTTATTCCACGTGTTATTACATCATACGTGTCCCTCAACAATCTCATATCCTTCTTTGAAGATGAAATCTTCAGAAATTGCCGTCTTGTTCTTTTTTGTCTTTGGTGAGGATGAATTCCCACGAGTTATATATTTTGGTATACTTGATTTCTTGTTTCCGACAGTTTTTCACGGCACGTATTTTTGTTCGCCGACCCTTCACGCACTCTTTCAATTCCCTAAAGGTAAGACTTCGTATTCTGCCTTACTGACTTAACGAAAAAAAAAACCTTTAAAGGATAAGGATTTTGAATACGGTTTTTTCCTATCTAGAAAAGATAGAATGCGTCCCATCAAACGCAGGGAGAATTCTGGAGCGTTCTACTCCGGATATAATAAATAAAAGGTTTCAGATCCCCAAAAAATAATGTACTGACTTATTTTTTTTTACCTTTTAGATACCTTATAAGTAGGAATTATCAACTTATTTTAGAAATGCGTAAGATAAGAAGCACTGTAAAAATCAGGTCTTTTCTTTACGTAGAAGGTATGGAATGAAAAATTGGAAGAAAATATTCATTTTTAACAGTTAAATATACATATAATTTTAGAATTTTTATCGATAATATAATGGGAAGTTTGCGCTTAGCATCAAGGCATCAAGTAAGAATAATTCAGGAAAGAATGTAATAATAATTAATTGCATCAGGGCTAAGAGCGTTGATGGAGGTCATCTTAATGATTACAAAGAAACTACTCTCTACGTAAAATAATACTTATTAATTCATCAAAACAGCTTTCGCTGGTTTTTTTAGTCTTACGCTAGTCTCCGACATCGTATGACTCGCCCACTTTATATATTTTTATAATCTAACTCTAGTTATTCCATAATCGGTACTGATGATGGCTTTATGAAAGCCGAAAGCTGCTTTGATAAAAATAAACAAGAATATTTTACGTGGAGAGACAGTTTCTTAATATTCGATACTTCATTAGTTCAAACTAAAAATTTGTGGAACAATTGAAGATAATAAATTATATATAATATATCTAATAATAAAAAAATTAAGTTATTTCCACCGCGATTTTAAGGAACAATTAAGTATACCTTGGAGAAACCAATAAGTTTGTGGAATCAATTCAGACACTTAATCAATTATAGAGGAAAGCAATGTAACAATTATATTAGATGTTCCGACCGAGGGTTTGAGGAAACAATTACCTAAGGTTATTTACAGGAAATAACCTAAAGGTGCGGCTAGCTTTATCAATTAAATCACTGATAAGTAAATTAACGTTTTTCTATCTATATAGATATGTATTTAGTTGGTTAAAGTGAGTTAGATAGGTTATACATAATTTATACATAATTTAGTTTGTTAGAGTATTATCTTAAAAATAACTTAATTGAAGAAGCAATCAAAAAAGTTACTATTAATACATTATTGAATTGAAGAATCGACGCCCAAAATCAAATATACATACATCTGCACTTAAATCCTAAATAAGATTTACTGAATTTAAAGAGAAATCTTTATTTGGTTTAACTAAACCTGCAGAGTATTTTAGACTGTTTTTTTTAACCGTCATACCGTATAAAGATCTAAATTTTATAATTATAGCAGAACAATCAACAGAAGTCCTACTAGTTTATATTCAAAATGAGTAATTTATACACTGTATGACCACGATGAGCATGCACGCACGTCACAATAAATTATGTAGACAGCTAATGCTTCTGCTTTATCATAGAAGCTGTTTGATAAATTTATATTATAATGTGATAGTGGGATAGATATTAAAAATGATTATCATAATATTTAGATCGTTAATTGTTTATAAATTAGTTTTAAGTTCATGTATTATATAGGTTCTCCTATATAATATTTTTTAAAGTTATAAAATCATGCCATGCGCATCATGACGTGTGTTTAACACTATCGTGTGTACAGCAATATAGGTTACGTGACCTCCATGTATATAAAATGGATCTAAGTTGAAAAATCATGTCAAGAAAAAAGTTTATACTGGAAGTTCATTTGGCTGTCAGTGGAGAAGACAAGTGTCTAGTTCCAGCTAGATGCACAAACACGCAATCCTTTAGTGTTTCACCTTCCCGACAAAATATATCAACAAACGGAGGACAGTCTACCTATTCTAAATGTATGTGACTTACACACGCTACTGCATTAAATTAGATATCATTATTACATTCTTAAGACTTCTACACTCGATAAACAATTATTATAATATATTTTTATAACTTTATTTAAGATCCTAACACGTCACTGGCTTTTAAAATATTGTCTTCGGGTTAAATCTCCCGTATAAAGGAAAACAACTGGATATTAAATTATTTAAAAATTAATAAATAAACACTGAACTGTGAATTTTGAAGTTTTTAAATTTAAATAAAAAATAACATAAAATGTTTTGAATAAAGCTTACAGGAAACATAGAGACTATAAAGTTTTGTGAAGGGAACTCCTTAGGAAATTGAGGAAAAATTGCATTTCTTTGCTAAAAAAAAAAAAAAAATATATATATATATATATATATATACATTCAATAGGAATTTAATAAAAAAAAGAAAACTTTGAGATAGGAAAAGGTAGAAAGTTAAGATGCACTTTTTAAACAAACTTGTAAAAGAACTTGGTAAAGTTATTAAAAGAAATAATAACTATATAATAATAATAATAAAACATAAAACCAAAATGTAAAGGAAATGTTTACACTAAACTTTGCAGACAAGTTTAAATCGCTAAGGGAAAAAAGAGATTGCAAAACTGAAGAGAAAAGACTCAATCTGTGATCTGAATTTGAAGAGAAAAACTTTGTCTTGAATATAGTCATTCTAAAAGATTTTATTGTCCTGACCTTTCCAAGTAAATGAGTTCAGAGCTGTATACTGTAAAGCAACAAATAAATAGCGACGGAGAGAACTTGAGAGGAGGTTGATAAAACACCAGGCCTTGGCAAATCGATTAGGAAGTTAGAAATTGCCATTGCGACAGGGTGTAGAGTGCGAGACTGTCAAACTAAGATGAACTTTCAAGTTTATACCAGTTTATAGCTGGAACAATCAGATCCTTGTCAAAGTATTATATACCAATAATACAAAAGTTTCTTATCTGTTTCAAAACTCAATCCTAAAATCGTAATTGTAATGGACATAGAAGGAAAACATCTAATTCAGAAAGCGATAGATTCTGATATATACAATAATACATGCACTAAGTAATTATTTAATGGTAGAACTACATCTTTAATCAAATTGCAAACATAAATATGTAATAAGCATTCAATTTGTAGAACCATTAAATAATTACTTAGTGTATCCATTAGAATTAGCCAGTTTATGCCTTAAATGTTATCCTTCTTTGCCTCTATCAGATTAGAATTCAAATTCTAGGACCGAGTTTAGACTTGAGACAGAAAATAAACTAACAGCTATGTGTAACAGAAGCTATGTGATCGTTCGAAAGAACTAAAATTTTAGGCCTCCGATTTCATAAATTCCAAGACAGAAATCAGTTTCAGATATCAGGAACATTTTTGGTTCCTTGTCTGTCTGTCTGTACCTCAATTTTTACGAATCAACTAATCTTAAAAACTACTTATCTGATTTTATCGAAATTTGGATGGTAGGTCATAATTAGCCCATTTTTGGTGCCAAATAAGTTCAAACCTTCTTCGCCAATTTGTTTCTCTTCCACAAGTGCATAAACATAAATTTATTTACACCTATGATCAAAAGCACTTATCTGACTTTTATGAAATTTGGATGGTTGGTCAAAAGTAGCCTGCAGATTGGCCCCAGATTAATTTCAACTGTCTGCGCTCCTTGAATGTTGCTAAATTGATACTTAAATAATGTAAAAAATGGGAGAAAATTAAATAAATTTGAACAATATTAGGTTTAATAGTATGAAATCATTAAAGTATACAAAATAAAACGCGAGGAAACTATGTGCCACACTAATTGGCAGAGTATCTTTTAAAAATAATTTAGGGAAAACTTAAAAAAAGAGTAAATGTGCTCTTTTTTTAAGTTTTACCTAAATTATTTTAAAAAATACTCTGCCAATTAGTGTGGCACATAGTTTCCTCGCGTTTTATTTTGTATACGTTAATGATTTCATACTATTAAACCAAAATACTATTACCAAAATATAACTAAATAGATTTTAGTTTTAAACTAAAAAAAAACCTGTATACTAATGATTCAGTTTCTTTGATTTTTTTTTTAGTATAAAACCCAATTTCGAATTTTATTTAGTTAAAAAAAATTATAATAGAAAAGTAAAATGTATTTATTTTATTATGTTCTATTTTTTCCACCCATTTGAACTAAAAGTATTTTTGTAAATAGAGAATGAGAGAATAAATAGGACATTTTGTTCTTTATTAATAAATATATATTTAAACAACAGAGTATTGGAAAACATCATAGAATATTAAAAGCATTTAGAAGTTTTATCGTTTTAATTTTCAATACAAATGTCGCTGCTGGGTTAGTAGGTTTTTTTCTATTTTAACTGTTTGCCAGAGCTCGGTCTTTATTTTAAGTCTCTCCGCTTTGTAAACGAGTACAGCGTCCCAACCTCGAAATGATTAGAATTGTAAATAGGAAAAAAAGAGGCAACTGTAAATAGAAATTTAAAAAACAGCAAATGAGAATTTCTTTTCTTATTTAAAGGTTGTTAGTATTCAAACGACAATTGCTCTGGTTTAGTTTTTTTTTTTTAAAAAAAGAAAAGTTGTTAGTAACATTTTATTGCTGTTCCGAAAACACACAGGCCCCTGCTCTAATTTTGTACATATAACATTTAATTTAAATTAAAATAATTCAAGTAATCCTTTAGTATAGCTAGAGTTACAATTAAAAAATTAAATGATTGCATAATTTCGAATTTAGGGGTTTTTACTAGTAACAAAAGAACATATTAATAAAGTTTTTTTACATACTTTCGTTATTTTTTTAACCATTGTATTGTAATGAAGCAACCTCAAACGGTAAAAATAATCAGGTAATTACCTAATTACAATACCAATAATTTTATAATTGAATTTGTCCAAATAAGTGGAAAATATTTTTAGGTGAGTAAAAATAATCTGTCAATTAGTGTGGCACATAGCACATAGCTTCTTCGCGTCCTATTTTGTACTTTCACTATCGTATTTCGTATACTTCGATCGTTTATATTATAATGATTTTATTCCTTTACAACCTTTTAGTTGCCAAATTTATTTAATTTTTTCCCCGTTTTTTTAAATCTGTCAAAATTGTTTTGATTTTTTATATGAATAGAAGTGCCAATTTAGCAAAATTAAAGAGCGCAGACGGTTTAAATTAATCCGGGACTATCTGCGGGCTACCTTCGACAAACTATCCAAATTTCATATAAATCAGATGAGTACCTTTCAAGATATAGGTGAAAATAAATTTACGTTTATGCGCATGTGGAAGAGAAACAAATGGGTGCAGACAGTTGAAATTTGTAGGGCACCAACATTGGGCTAATAATGACCTACCATATAAATTTCATTAAAATTGGTCGAGTAGTTTTTAACACTTTTTGGTTTGCAAAAATTGAGAGACAGACGGAACTAAAAATGTTCCCTGATGCCTGAAACGGATTTCTGTCATGGAATTTTTGAAATTCGAGGCATATTTTCGTTCTTCAGAACGATCACATATTAAATAGCATCCGTTATCGAAAGTAACGGAAAGCAAAATTATATCAACGTTTACTTCAAGTAAAGATAGATTTTGGAAGTGTCTCACGTAATTAAATGTGTAAACGTTTGATAATTCTTAACAGTAATTGAAATTTAGTAGTTTTTTGTACAAAAACTTCGTGTCCAAAATGGAAAAAAAGATATTAACTTTTGCTTAAATAAATCCCAAAGAAAAATACATAGTAATAAAGTTTGTATAATACTTCCTTCTTTTGTTGCTAAAGTAATCAATTCTTCTCTTTTTAAATTAATATTGAAAGTTAAACAACTATAAAAAATAAAAATAAATCATGCATAAGAGATTGATGAAAAACAACCAAATAAATCAATTTTACTTGTAAGATATTACCATTAAATGATTTGGTTAAGTCTACGCAAAGATTGCTGAAATAAATTAGACGACAGTTGGAGTCTAATGCTAAACAACACAGCGTGAAAGCCTTGTCAATATGTAAAACTGAGTAGGTTGACATGGTCCTAGTGTAGACTCCATCTAAATGTTAATCACTCGCATATCATTAGCGACAAGTTTCGCTAAGGAGTTTTAGAATAAGTTGTTCTTAAGTAGTGCGCATGGTGTCTTAAGTGTTTAAGTTACTCCTACTCTTAGACTATAGAGAAGCAACTTAGTAAGAGAATTGCTTTCCCTAGATAGAGTATATTAGAGGCTCTAACTTAAGAATCAGCTTTAGTTTAAACTAGGAATCGAGTTACTAAAGGAGTTTGTACATAATTACACCGTTAATTAAGGTTTCTAACGCCTGCAATAATAACATGAAATGTCAAGCGGTATTTGTTGAAATTGGTAAATATTAAATTAAGTGGTTGAAACAGGATGGCACATCGGCCCACGAGAGGCTAGAAACGAACAGACGTTTCTTTTACTTCTATTGTAGTTATAGGTGACACGGGGTCATCGTGTCGGTGTCCATCTGCCGTATTATTATATTGTTTCGGAGACCCAACAGGCGCCACTACTATTGAATAGGTTCCCAGTTACCTCACGCTACTGAATGGCCACCGAACAAGGTCCGGGGATCGAACACGGACTATTTTTGGAAGTAAGTTGAGAACTGTAATTATTGAATGACTACGTTAGCAGTTATTTAACACACAAATTCCATTGTTTAATAGTGTGCAATATTTGAATATTTTACTTTTTCTCACCTATGGTAGGAAAAGTTATGTTTTCACCCAAATTTTGTTTCGAGATTTCAACTGAATTATCCGTTTTGGGTGTTTTTAAGACCTCCTGAGTGGTTTTAAGATTTACGTCTGTGTGTGTTATTATCGTAGCACCCAGGGTATTTAACCTAGAGAGTTGAAACTTGGCAGAAGAATCAGTCCTTACTTGTAGTTGTGCAACCCGGAAAATCAACATTTTCTGCCATCTTGAACCCAGTTTGCTGAGTCAGCAAAATTGTTTTAAAAAAATTAAAAAGTGGTCCGATCGAGTTGAAATTTGGCACGAATATAGTACCTCTCTGTAAGATTAACAAACCCACCAAACTTAATTGTGATATTGGCCGCCATTTTGAAGTTATAGATTTTTAAATTTTTAAACAATGACGGTTAATAGTTAATAATACCGAAAGTATAAATACGTTTTTGTAAAAAATAAGGAACAAATATCAAAAACCTCGTTAAAATTCCATTTAAAAGTTATAAGCGAACATAATTATTAATTAGTACGATACTTATATTAAACGTCAAAAGTTGTTTACATCTGTCAAAATACCGCCAAAATTCAAATAATTAAATAAATAAAAATAATGTTCAATTTTTTTTAAAATGATTATAAAAAAAAAATCAGTTAGTCTAAAATGGTCCCCATCCAAGTACTGACCACGCCCAATCCTGCTTCCTCGTGCTGCTTCACAGCAGAAGCTGCCACTTTAGTGGCTTCCGAGGTATCGCGTACCCGATATTTTTTTTAATTGATATAGTGGCTTGACAATAAACAACCTATTTTACTCTTTAAGATTGCAATTCCCATAAAAATATCAATTGAAACATTTCATTAGATAGAGACGGCTTCTGAGAGATATAGTAAAGGCTGATAGATTGAGTAAAATTTTGTATTTTTATACGTGTTGAAAGAGGAAGTTAGAGTTGATTCTGTCACTACACTATAAAAACTAGAGTATTGTCGAGTTACTTTTTATTTAGTTAAAATCAGAAAGCCGAAAAGTTATTAAAAAAATAGATAACACAATAAAAGATGAAAACTAATTTAAAAGTTGGAAATTTGGTTTCTATTACTAATTAATTCTAGATGTAAGTATTATTTTGTACTTGCTTATAAAAAAAAGTCTTAGCGAATAGGGTGAAATATTAAGTGCTCTTAGGATAACGAGGTTTGTTTACACAATCTCACACTGTCTGGAATAGTTGTAAGCAGGCAGACACAGAGTGAGTTTGATGGTTTCAAGGTGCTTACTAACTTAGTTTTAGATTGTTTGAAGAGGACCAAGTCCTGCCACTGTACTCTTGAGACAATGAGATGGGGAGAAGAGTTGGAGGGACTTGCTGCTTCGAGCAAGCACTTGATGACAGGTAATTAAGAGGCTAAATAAGGTAAGTTTTGCACCTTCTCGCTGGCTATTGAACAAGGCAGGCCTAAGGCTTTAAAGCTTTAACTCGAAGCCTGCCTATATTCATTAAACCTAAGCTATAATTATGGTTGAGGATTTTCTTCACAATTAATTTGGACGCAATAATTCTAACCAAATTGAAATTATATCAGATTTAAGGTGTAAGTTTCGAAAGTTATTCCGCCGATTGTATTAATAAAATCGAATTATGGACACATTTAATAATAAACCAATTTGGAGTTAATAAATGTGGTGTTTTAAAGTCATAAAAAGAAATCTACATCTATACTGCTTTTATTAGAGCAGGAGATTGTTTTAATAGTTATTAACGAAGATAATTATTTTAATAGTATAAAATTGTCACCCAAAATGCATTCATAGCAATTTATGGAAGAAAGGGTAGTTTTAACACTGTGAAATTTAAACAATAAAACGAAGTAACACTTAAACATATAACCTTAATCTTACTTGTTCATTAATAAACTTTTTGCTAAGAAAGGAAGAAAATAGATTAAGTGGCTCTAGCGTTACCTATTTCTAAAGAAGTCAATATCCTTGATAGAAGGAGCAGGTGCTTACAATTCTTAAAGAGGACGGAAAAAAGACTTCGTTTACCATTAACAAGTATACTTGACTTCCATTCATGCAGATACTGTGATAAGAGTGGATTGAATACATCCAAAAAAAAGTCGATGGTCCAAGTATCTTCTCACATTCCTACATGGACTGTTCCCAAATCTTCTATTGTCTCCAGGGGAGTTTAGATGCGGTAGATTTCTCTCCCTTTAACACAGTTTATCTTTTCCATTTGCTTTCCCCCGTGTTAATCTTTTGGGGAGGATTTTCTTCTCTTTCTACTAATCTTAATCTATTCTTTAGTCCCTTTCTTCATTGTTTCCTTTTCAAATAGTCCGTGATTCCCATGGAATCAATTCGACAACAATGGCTTAACCTTAATTCTCCTCCACGCAGCAGGATAATGTCTTACCTTATTAACACCTAAATAAAAAGTATATTTTCTATTTTAAACAATGCATTTAACACCTACGGATATAAAATCCTTTAACGTTCTAAAACCTTAGAACAATATACCAAGTTAATATGATAATAAGATGTTTTTATTTGAGTTTCACATTTAAGTCTTTAATTATACCACCCACTTTATTTTTGAAACACAAACAATTTCTGATTCATCTTGACGAAAAGAAAGATCAACTTTCACAAATTAAGATAATTAAATCATACACATCTAAGTGGTGTAGAAGTAGAGTTTTCACCCCATAATTTTTTGTAACCTCTCATTATCATTTCAACCACCACACTAATAATTTAAACCTCTTTATCAATTTTCAAGTAAAAAGTCAAAGCAAATTACGAGTATTATAATAATAATTTAAATTTTTTCTTCTTTACTTAGCGCTTAATTTTTTTTTTTTTTTTTTTTGTTAGGAAGTACGAGCAAATAAATAGATATTTTGAAAGCAAAATTACAAGCGGAACTGATAAGGCTGTCAAATTACGTCACACCAACAATTCTTTTACATATAAATCATTAAAATAAAAAACTTGAATGCGCCTTATCATTTCACAACGAACACTTCGTTTATCGGATTGTCAATGTTCAGATAAAAGTACAATTTTAAAACATTATATAATACTAAAAAGAGCACAATTTCAGTTCTTGCTTTAAGGGATAAGCTTTACTTAGCTACCTATATTATTTCTTAGCAATAGTGAATAAGGCTTCACTAAATTTTCAAATAAATGGTGACTAAATTTGGTGATTATAGATAAATTGGTAGACAAATAAAAAAATCACTAGACTTAGATTAGGAAAAAACTAACTTGAGAATTATTTCATTTCCATAAGATAAAAGTTTGTGAGGTCAAATTACTCCAAAATATTTACAATCTTCTTTGTTGATACTTTTATTTTTAAAATCTTTTTTTTGCTTAAAACTGTTATTTGCTTTTGTTATTTTTAATCGTGATAATTTAGTCGATGAAAGCATGTTGTGTACAAACAAATGTTATTTTTTGATAGACGCTTCTCTTTATTTACTCCTGCTCAATTTACCTTCTGCTTATGACGTGACGCCAAAGCTGTTCTTATTTTCAGATCCAGCATGGATCGAGAGATAAATTATTCTTTGCCTAATACCTTAAGAGTTTATTATTCTTCAATGTTATTCTTAGTGTAACAAACAAAGTTTAAAGGAAGTATCGAGTTATTTCATTTTGTTTTTTACCTAAGTTATAGTTATAATATACACCTATCTATGTATAAACAGAGATAAAATAAAGTAATTGATTATAAGTTTTATTAATGTTTTAGGACAGTACGAGAGGGTACAAGACGATTAATCCCTTCATACTAACTTATATTGCACGTGGTAAGGGATGAAATATTGTGAGAGAATTTGGTAAGCGTGAGGTTAATAGGGCGTGTAGGTCGACCTAGGACCCTAACAGACTAAATTTAATGAAGGATTTTACCATAGTTAATATTTATGTGTTGTGATGTTCAGCCCCTTTAAATCCTTTATACTCAGTTTTTAGGAGGAAACAACCCCTGAAGGCTCGAAATTTCTAAACTTAAGGGGCTAACTACAAACTTTTTGGAAGCACAGAGTCTGGTGGTAAACTTCGGTTGAAAAACTTTTCAACGTCCCTACTTTCCCCTTTCAACGGGGGACAGAGAAATTAGTCTCTAAAGAATTTTCCGTTCTTGAACAGATTACAACATCTTCATTCAATTTTGGTAATTAATCAAGCATAGAAAAGCGAAACAACATTGTGACAAAAAAATAATAAATGAACATCTCCTCAAAACAAGAAACATTACTTTATACCCATAGTCAATAAATTAATATGAAGAAACAATAGAATACTCTATAAATTTAGGGTAGTAAAAAATACAAAAGGAAAAGAGTAACATATAAATTTTCTTTGTTAATTCAAGCTGTCTGCGCAAATTCGATATTGCATAAAAATAAATGTGACTACTGGGAATAGAACGTATCTAAATCTCCAGTGACTATTCCTCCAATAGTAGGACATTAGTCTATATATACGAGGAAGTAGACATTAGTATGTATATATGCCACACAAATTGGGAGACTATATTTACATAGAATTATTTCGGATGAAAATAAAAATCTAAGAAATGGGAAAAACAAACTAAGAGAAGAAGAAAAGAAAAGAAGAAAAGAAAAGAAGAAAAATAGAGGTAAAT